>CM034709.1:14491709-14519380 GCA_020142125.1 Phrynosoma platyrhinos | reverse complement strand
TCGGGATGCCTCATTTCCACTTTATTTTCGGTTTCTGGGCCACGTGTGGTAACGTCCTATGTGGGGGAGGGAGACAGTATTCTGGAGGGCAGGAATTCATCAAGTGCTGGAGATAACAGCCCAAATGTTATAGAGATGCAAGGCAAATAGCTCAAGAACCCAACAGTGGGAGGGGAAACATTTAAAAGGCAGACCAAGGGAATGGCCCCTGGTCTTTGATGTCTCTATACTAATGCACAGAGCATGGGAAATAAACAGGATGAACTTAAACTCTTAGCACAGCAAAGCAAATGTGATATAATAGGCATCAATGAAACCTGGTGGTATGATTCTCAGGACTGGAATGTAGTAACAGAAGTATGATTTATTTCAGAGAAATAGACCAAAGAGGAAGGGAGGTGAAGTAACATTATATGTCAGGGATATTTACACCTATGAAGAGATCCATGACTTAAATCTTGGAAGTCAGGTTGAGAGCATCTGGGTAAAAAGTAAGGGGCAAAGAAACAACAGTGATGTCATTGTGGGGGTGTACTACAGATCCCCAAACCAGACTGAGGATTTTGATGTTACTTCCTGGAAACATGACCACACATTCAGAAAGGAGAGATGTAGTAGTAATGATCTCAACTATCCTGATATTTGCTGGAAGTCAAGCTCTTCCAAAAAATTTAAGTGTAACATTCCTCTGATCCTAACCAAGACTGATGACCTGTTTAATAGGGTGGAAGTGGCAGGATCCTTGGGTGGGAGTGATCATGTTCTTCTGGAGTTTGTTATACAGCGGAAGGAGTAAGCCACACATTGTCAGACATGTATTCTAGACTTCAAGAAAGCTGATTTCAGTAAACTTAGGGAAATACTGGTGGTGATCCCATGGTCAGGAATAATAATAGAGAATGGGTAATTCAGAGGTATGTAGTGCAGTGTAAAATGTTTGGAATTCCTTCGATATCAACTTTAGTTTGGTCACAGCCTTGTCATCTTGTGTGGAAATGCCATGTATGAGAAGATTAGCTAAAGGTTTAGGGTTCTTATTACTTTATTCACAGTAGTGGGCCTTTGTAAAATGAAGACCTGGATGAATACATCTTAGGTCAAACTCTTCCAATTCAGCTTGTTGTTGTTGTTTGCTGAGCGAGGGTGTCTGGCTTTTATAATGTTTTAAGAGACTGGGTAAGGGCAGCAATGTCTGATAAAAGAGTGGTTCTTTTGTCTTCCCCAATTTTCTTCGGTATTGCTTCTTCCTGGATAAAATGGTCCCACAAAACTGATTTGAGAGTGTCCCAAAGCAGTCCTTCAGTGTTTTTTTCTGTCCTATTTTCCACATAAAATAAGCTCTTGGATTTGTTTACAAAAATGGGTATTTAGGAGTTGCCTGGGACAAAAGTGTCAAGTTTTCATTGAGTGTGAATCTAGCTTTAAGGTCCAATTTAGTATAATGGGTGTATGATCCGAATAAGGTATTGGCTCAATTGTGGTTCCATCTGTCTGAGACATACTGAATTTATTCACAAAGAAATAATCAATTCTGGGATAAGACTGATGGTTTGGGGAATAACAGATGTACAGTGGGCCCTTTGTATACAAGGGGGATCCGTTCTGGACCTCTCCACATGTATGCAAAAAAAAAAAAAAAAAAAAAGGCAGGACCTCAAGTACCATTGTTATTAATGGCCGTGCATGGTACTGTGGGCGCACCGCAGGTGTGCATGCCATTAAAACATGCAGGGCCTAGCTTATGCATAAGCTTAAAGCTGTAGATGGAAGCCCTTGTAAGGTGCAGGCATGCTGTAGTTCTGTTCCAATGGATGAAAGGTGTGCCAGGGATCAATTAGACCCATGTTGTTTAGGCATGTGAAAGGTAAGTGAGGAGAGTTCCATTTCTTGTTACTAGAATGGCATGAGCGATCTAGGGATGGATTTAGAACAGTGTTCCCATTTCCCCCTATTACGACCTCCCCTGTGGGATATTATATCTAAAGCATCCAGAAAAGAGAACATCAAGTCATGTTGGTCATTATTAGGGGTGTAGAAATTATCCATTGTGACCAATCAATCAGCAAGTAAACCTTTTAGTTTAATAAATCGCCCTCCAGGGTCCCTCTTGAAATCTTGGAGCTGAAATGATGTAAATTTGTCAAAGACAATAGCTACCATTCTTGCCTTCCCATTGCCACCCACCACAAACTGGTTTCCAAATATTGGAAAGACAGGGTTAGATCCCCTGTTGGTAAACAGGATGTTAGAGTGCATTGGAGTAATTTGTTTCAAGATTTTAGCTTGCTTAAGCCCAAAACCTAGTCCTTTTACATTAAATGAAATATTCTGACACTATCCATTACATGTTTTATAACAGAAAAAAGAACTTCTTGATTAGGATCATCTAGGGGGGTCAACTAGTAATTCCTTAGGCCCTCGCACTTATATAAGTGTCAAATTTCCTGTGAATTCACAGCCTCTGGACTTTAAAAAATATATACATATAACCAGAAAAGAATTTAAGAACATTAATATAAAACAATAACCAAGAAACAGGTATTTGGGTAGGAAAATTCAATCCCAGTTGAATCAAATAATCTTTTTTAAAAATATCTTTATTCAAAATTACATACAATACAATAAACACTATTAAAAAATTCAACAAATGTTATCGTATTCTATCTATATCTTAGTCCTAAAAAACACAGTCTTGCATAATAATCTTGACCTGCTCTGAAAATAAGGGGGTAAACAACATAAAGGAGAACAATTAGCATTCTTATAACAGCTTACTTGCTGATTTTGAGCCCTTGGAACTGGATTCTCCCTTTCTTTTACAATTGTCGTACAGACTGGGTTCCCAACTTATTCTCCAAATGATGGTATAGTTGAACTCCAGGAGCTACTACAGCTTTTTTTTTTTTTCAATCTTAGGAGAACACTCAGAAATTACTCAGCTTGAGACTTGACTTGAAAGTATCTTGCAAGGACTTGAGACTTGACTCGAGACTTGAAAGTAAAGACTTGAGACTTGTACTAAAAGTCTTTTATACATCACAGCTGAAGTGACCATTCTCTAAATGACAAACTGCAGCAAACTAATCTCAAAACTAGGAAACTCCACAGATAAAGTAAGTTAAGGCTCAAATCCTAAACACACTTACTTGAGAACATGCCATATTTAACTCAGGGCCAATGCAGACCAGCACTTTAGGCCAGCCTGGGGTGGAGCAACTGCATGCCGGCCACCCCAACTCCATCCTGATGCCGCATGGTGTCAGGGTGCCCCATTGGTGCAGCATGCACACAGACTGTGCCAAAGAGGCACAAAAGAGCCGCGGTGGCGGCTTTTTGCCACCCCCAAAAGGAGCGGCATTTGCCCACTCTTTTAGGGGCGGCAAAAAGGAGGATTGGGGCCATGGCATGTGGCTGCTGTGGCCCCAATCAGCACTCCTGGGGCGGCCCAAAGGGTCTGCATCGGCCCACAGTGGGGCTTCTTAACTAAACTTGACTAGTCCCTAAAATTGTCAAGAGTGCCCATGCATTTTCAGCACTCTGTTGCCAGAGTTGACTGAGGGCTAAGCACGATTTCCAATGGTGAAAGAAGATGGTTTCTATTCTCTGTAGACTCTGCATCATTCCTAGAGGGAGAACGGATCAGTGGTAGAGCTCTTGCTTTGCATGCAAAAGGCTGACAGATTCAACCCCAGGTGGCTTTTATTCAAGGATCATCTGCTGCCTCTGTCCTGGTTTAAATGCTGGACTAGGGCTCTTGGAGACAAGGGCTCAATACCTCACTCAGTCATGGATGCCCATTGGGCGACCTTGAGCAAGTCACCCTCTATCAGCCTTAGAGGAAGGCAATAGCAAATCTTGCCTATTGTAGGGTTATCATAAGTCAGAATACACTTGAAGGCACATAACAAGAGCAGGTGAAACATCTCTCTCTGGGCCCCTGGGGAAGCTGCAGTCTCGTGGCCTTCCCAAACCTGGTGCCCTCCCTGCAACTGGATATGTTAGACTACAACCCTCATCATCCTTGACCAGTCTGGAACATTTCTGGAGCAGGAAGAGGAACCCAGCACCAGATCAGGGAAAGTGGAATGGGCAATACAATGCTAGAGGGTCAAATCATCTTGAACTGATAAGACAGCTTCCTGGCCCTCCCTGTGTTCAACGGATGTAGAACAGAGGTATGCTAAATAAGAATATATATGGGGGAGGGGGGGAACTATGCAAATAATTAAATGCAGCTCTTTTTTTCTGCAGCACCAAAGTAAATTATTTTCAAAATGCACAAATGTAACCAGCGCATGTAACAAGAAGCATTTAAAAAAGCAGCTCAGTCCCCTCTGCTTGTTACAGTTCTGTATTCTTCCCTAATGGCTTGCAGTATGAGAGGATGCAATGTACTTTATTGTATTGCCTACTCAGATCTTCGCTTCCTGTGTGCTCATTCTTTTGCAGTTTTTATTGTGTCTTCAGAGTAAATTTGATCGGCACAGGAAGTGCCATTATATATTGAGCAGAGAGGCAATAAAAAGGGATTCGGTTTCTAAAAACAGTGCATCACCACTTTCCTCGTCTCCCCAGAATTTCATATCATATAGTGGAAAAGATTTTTCTTTCTCTTCACGCCCCTCCGTCTCATGCTGCATTGCAGAAATAACAGCACACATGCACATACTCACAAACCTACATCCTTCCCCTCCCCTCAACAGGGAAAGAAATGAATTAGATCTATTGGCATGGTAATGTCTTCATCCATTCACTACCTACATTAAGAACTCTCCCCACCAGCAAAAGTCACATTTTGCACGGCTACTAGTTTAGTGTATTTATGGTGTGTGAGTCATCAGGCTTTCTCCTGATTGGCTGAAAATTAAACACCCCTGGGACTGTCAGTCAGATACAGCCATTCTCAGCTTCATTCACAGATTTATTTAGCTTGCACACAGTGAAATTCATTCAGAAAACCTCATTCATAAAAAACTGTAACATTCTCATCTTTCATCGAAATAAGCTGCCATGACTTGGAGACTGAGGAAAAGCTACAGATGATTCAAAAGGCTGCCAGAGATGTTTCATGAGAATGTTTCCATTCATAGATTATGATTCTGAAGATCTGAAGTCCAATTGTGCTGGATCGTAAATCTGTGAGGAGTATTTTTGGGATATTGCAGCGGTCAAGGGATCTTTTCAGAATTAACCAGGTTTTTATTGACAGAAACTGAGCTTTATCTACGAAATTAATTAACATTGGATTTTGCCACCTACATTGGTGTGAGTAAATCATTTTTAAAATTGCAAATTAATGATATTTTCCCCCAGCAGAACAATTCAAGATTAAAAGAACAAGGCTAGTTTTTTGGAGAGGGATAATTTCTTTTCATTGCTGCTGAACCAAGAAAGGTAGATATTTTAAACTATCTTTTAATTTCATGGTACAAAGTAGTTAATCTATTTTATTTTTTTAACTCTAGTCAGGACTTTACTGTTAATGATACAAGGATCTGGCAGTGTGTGTTCATAGCTGAGGGCAATTTGGAGCTTGCTTGATTCCTTCCTTGCTTGCAAATGTTGTGATAGTGAACAGCTTTACAAATTAAACAGTTGTAGCTTTCTTTGGTTTACCTGCATCTGTGCTTCATGTAGATTTACTTCCAAATAGGCAGATGTCAGAACATAATGAAACTGCGTTTGTTAAGAGGAGGAAGCCGCTTGAGAAACTCTCAAAATCATCGTTGGTGAATAGATCTCTTCTCTTCTTCCTTTTCAAAATCGTTCTGGTTTGTTTAATTCCATATTATTTTCTTTTATTCATAAGAAGGAAGCTGATTTAGGGGGGAAAGGGGATCTGGTGAGAGAACTTTGAAGGCTATGAGAGAACGCATTCCAGAAAGCATCAGTGGACATATACTGCATGTAGGACTGCCAAGAGACCCAGGAATGCTTCACAGGGCTAAATACAGTCGTTTCAGAAATGAGTCCGTCACACCATTGGAGGAAAATGTGCAGAGTGGTCTTCTACATCTTAAAGCCTCTTCATCATCTCGATCCTCAGCAACTAATATACCCATCGAAGATGTTGCCATAGGCACCCCGAACAGTTCCTTGAATGTGGGGACCTTGATACCTCGCATGGGTAACATTAAGCTGGCCAACCCTTCCACTCTCCCAAGCTTAAAGAACTTTTGCCTACGGACGAAAGAGGTGCCAAGAATTAAGCTCACAGAATGCACAACTGTCCCAACAAGCCCAACTGTGCCAGAAATCAGTTTAACCACCTGCCTACCTACTTCATATTCTTGGGGAGACGCGGAGAAGACACCAAAGGCAAACCTAAACTTCCAAGAGGACAGTTTCTTGCTGGGCTCTGAAGACTCTGGCATCTTATCTAAGCCAGATAAAGACTTTGGACAGGAGGGCGAATCAAGTTTGGAGGCTGGGATATCATACACTGTTCGAGTAAGTAGTTTTCCCTTCCCTTCTCTCTCTCTCTCTTTTTTAAATGCCCCATGATTGCTTAATGTAATATTTATTTTAAAAGAGCATTTATAACAACCCACTTTTAGTGTATGTTAGCATTCAAAGCAACTCACTTTTTATCTCAGTCTTTGTTGCCAATCTTTAAAAATATGCCAGTATGATTATATCCATATTACAGCTGTGGAGACGAAGGCTGATCATGGGTTATCTTGTGGTGTTGTGATATTTAAACAGAAAATTTCCTGCTTCAGCATCTCATCTTTATCCTTTGTTAGTATTCATTTGTCCCATCTTAAGCATCTGGTTAGAATTACACTATAAAACCTAGGGGTAGGGTAGGGGCAACTCCTAGGTATACATACAAAGGGTATTTTTGATGTACATCAAATGAAAAAAAAACTTTTGCCCTACTACCCCCATCTTCTTGCGATGCGTGTATATCACAGTGTGAGAAAGTACTTGGTGCAGGGAAAAGTGTGGGATACAGATATTTTTAAATCAGATGCAAAATCCAGGCCTAGAGTATCCTAGACCCGTAGATGCCCCGGTCTCTATTTCTGCACCATGACAGCTATCTGCACAGGGTTCCCACTGGGCCGCCACTGTAGATCGCTTGCTTCTGAGATCTGAACTCAGCAATGATCATATTCTGAGCTCAGAACAAGCAACCTGCTACAATGGCTGATGCACCTTGCAGACCAGTCTGTGCAGACAGCCACCATGGCATGGAAACAGAGACCTCTGGATCTTCCTTGAAGATCCAGAGCAACAGGTAAGTTATTTTAATTAGTTTTCATCTTGTTATACCCCAATTCTGGTCAGGGACATGCCAGACATTGTCTGGACTGCACACACCAGAACTAGGGTTTGGCCCCTGTGTCATCTGTCAGGGGTGTTTTCATTGTGAGTTCCTGCATGGCAAGGGTTGGACTGGATGGCCCTTGTGGTCTCTTCCAATTGTATGATTCTATGATTTCATGACTGAACAGGACGGCACCAGAATGGAGGTGGGGACCTTTTGGCCCATGCAGACAAGGCCATAGTCAGTGCAGTCCTGCATTTGAGTTACCTGTTGTAGATAATGTAACTACAAATGTGTCGTACAAGGTCTTGAGAAAATAATGTATAATATAACCTGGGTGGGCCAATGCTCTGAGACAGCTGCTTTGTAAGGCAAAATATAAAGTATCCAGTTGTAAAGCAGAATAGACCGGAACAACTTACTCTTTTTCAATAATTTGCCCCTTACACAGAGCTGTAGCTAGGGGGGGGGGTTTTGACCAAAATGTAGGCATTGTTCCCCATAAGACTTCTGCCTCCCCCAGTGAAATGTTATTTCAGTCCCCGAAACTCTAGCTTTCCAGTAGCTTAAAATTTCAGCCAAGTATTTAGAAATACAATTTAAGCTTTCAAAGAAAAGGGGGCAGGCAAAGTGGCCGAGGGAATGTGAACACAAATAAAGTTTTAGATCTGAACTATTTTAAAATGTGTCACTCCCAGCAGTGCTAGAAATTTGGAGATAGATGGAAAATTTCATTGGAGGGAATATCCCCCTGCCCTTCCATGAGAGTCTGACTCCATCCTGGTGTTGCATTTTGCCTTTCCCCTCCATCCTGTACCCTGCGAAAGGATGAAACAGGTCTGTGCTGTTGACTTCCTTGCATCTCATTGCCTCTAGACCATTTTGTACAGGGGCTTGAGAGAGCTCCATGTCCTTGTACCACCTCTTCTTTCATGTTTCTGCACGTTCATGTGCCTCCACGAAGCATGTGACAAAGAACAAGGAGATGGGACATCCGTCTCTAAGGCTGGATGAAGTGAAGCTGTGGCTCTAAACTGCGTCATGCCTAAGAGGGCCTATAGCATTAGGGGACACTTGGAAATGAAAAGAATTCAATCTTATTTTCATTTATTTCATTTTATCTTGCCTTTTGAGGCCTCTTATTCTCTGAGGCCCTAAACTTGAGCTTGTTTACTTTATGAATAAATCCAGCGTCAGCATGATCCCCTTGCCTTCATCTTCTCCTGCCAAGGAGTTGTGTGAACTGGCCTCAGAGGAAAAGGGAAAGTCAATTGGTACACAGTGACAACACAGAGGCAAGGAGGAGACAGAGTGGAGATGGGAGATAGAAGCTCATTGAGGGCAACTTGATCAAGGTTGTTGAAAGGCTGGCACCAAACCTATCTCTGTGGCTCACAAGCAGGGAAAGCCCATAGGGCAAAAATTAAACTTTGAAGGTTAATGAATGGCACCTGCTGTCATACCCTCCAAAATTTCACCATGAAAACCAGGACACATGCAGACAAGCACCATCAGAGTGTGGTCAAGATGGCAAAAGTTATTAATGAGAGGGGGAAAAGCATAATCTAGCAAAGGATGCAGCAGTTTGCTTTTGCCAGGATCTACTCAGAAAGTCAAGGCTCTCCTCTCTCCCCAATTAATTGGGTGCAAACTATTTGCACCCTTTGCACTCAGTTTGCCAGAAGTGAAGTAGACTGAGGACAAAGAGGGAAAGTGGGAAGGGAAGAGAGAAGCTGAGACACTTCAAAAGCTGCTCCAAAAGTAGAATGACAGAGGATTAATCGGGACTGTCTCTGCCAAAGTGAGATAGTTGGGGTGTATGCAAGTTGCATGGCATACATAGTTCTGTCCTTCACCAGAAGGAGACCAGGAGGTTCCTTTCCTGCCCATTCTCCCAGCATCTGCTACCTGAGGAGACTACCTCAATATGCCTAAGGGCAAGTCCAACCATTGCTTGGGGAGAAGGGCATAAATAAGAAAGTTGACATAAGCACCATCTGGTAGAGTAGATCATAACTTTTGTATGATGTGGCTTTTTAGCTGTACTTGTTTTAACTTTGGCCAAACACACCGGCCAAAGAAGGCCACTTCCAGCCGCTTTGGGACAAGGTGTTCAGATGATGCACACCCCCAAAGCAGCTGGAAGCTGCTCTGGAGCTATGATCCAGTCCTTTGGACCGGATCAAAAAGGAGCGGATATAATCTACCAGTTTGGGACTGTGGAAGTGGCCCGCTTCAGGAGCAGGCCATGCGGTCACCGCGGTCCCAACCCAATTGTGGCTGGGGTGGCCTGTGGCCACTCTTTACTGGCCATGTGCTCCAGCCCTTTGTCAGCTGTCTTGAGTCCTGAATTGGGAAACAAGTGGGAAGGGGTGGAAGAGGAGGAGTACAGTCGGCCTTCTTTATCTATGAATTCCTGATCTACAGATTCAACTATCCACAGCTTGAAAATATTTTTTAAATATATAAATTCCAACTAGCAAACTTTGCTTTTGCTATTTTATATCAGGGACACTATTTTACTACATCATTGCATTTAATGGGATTTGAGCATCCACAGATTTTGGTACCCACAAGGACAGAACCAAACGTCTGTGGATACCAAGGGCCCACTGTATATGACAATAATGATAGCAGTAATAATAAGTCACAGTTTCTGTGGCACCAAGGAACAAAGTTTGCAATAGGTGTGCAGAAAACATGTACACTTGCCCCTCCACATTTGCTGGGGTTGGGGGCACAGGACCCCAATGAATATGGAAAAACTGCAAATAACATAAACACTGTTTTTACCTGAGAAAACACCTCTCTAGGAATCTCTAGGTCCTCCAATGCAACACTGTGGTCAACATCTGCCAGACATTGACCATATAATTGCTCTGGAGGAGCTACAAATGCCTAGTGGAGTGTTCTCTCTAGGTCCTTCAGTGAGACTTTTGGTTAAAGTTGACCATAGAGTTGCACTGGAAGACCTAGATATTCCTAGAGAGAACATATTAATCCATGAATAATCATGCAAATCTGGAGGGACAAGTGCAATGTGAACTTGGTGGGACCTACCTGTAAACTAAGCTTTGAGCCTTGCTATCTCCCTATTACAACAACAACAACAAAAAAGCACATTGGGCCTTTAACCTCTGAACAATTACCTATTTTGTTTGCAATGTTTTCTCTGTTAATATTAATATTAATATTAGCATAGGTATGTATGCCATGTACAGGCAATGCATATTTAAACAAAATACAAGTGTTGTGGACATGGAGAGTTGGACTATGATCCTGGAGAACAGGGTTTGATTCCCAACTTGGCCACGAAACCGACTTGGGCAAGTGACATGCTCTCAGCCTCAGGGGAAGACAATGGCAAACCTCCTCTGAACAAATCTTGCCAAGAAAACCCTATGATAGGTTCACCTTGGGATTGCCATAAATCAGAAACGACTTGAAGGCACACATGCGATGCATGTGGCTGGAAAATCCAGGATCTGCTGGTGATAGATAAAATGCAGTGCTTCCAGTAGCACCCTGGGACCCACAATTTAAAAAGCCCTTGCATTATTCAGATCCCTCAGATCTGTCACTTGTAGAACCAGTTTGCCAAACATGATAAAGCTGATTCACAAGATCCAGCTAAAATTGATCTAAAATTAGACCACAGCTAAAATTATTCATTCTCCTTTCTCTGCCTAAAACAAATGAGAAATTAAAATGAAATACTGAATTCCCAGTCTGACTTCTTACTTGTAGATACCTAATTAAGGAAAGAGCACAAACTGCTGTTTTTTAAAAAAATAATGCTCATGCTGAATATCCAATGATTATAAACATTGTACAGCATGCCTGTGGTTGGCATACATCTGATGCGGGTAGTTTATATGTGTTTTTCTGTATAAAATATATTTAAGATGGTTTGGAAATGATCAGTGACTACGTAACAAGGGTGCACAGCTTGTGACTTGCTAAGCCTGAAGCTGTGCATGGTTGCCAGCCTTGTGCTTAACAGCCCTTCTGTTCTTATAATCAAGCAGCAATAAACAAAGCTCTGTGTGGTCCACTGTACATGTCTGCATTATGCATCTGTAGGCCGACTGAAATGTTTTTTTTTTAAAGATATCATAAATTCTTTTGTTATTTATACTACACACTCCAACTGTCCTGATTTGGCAGGGATAGTCCCGATTAATCCTCTGTCATCCCACTTCATAAGCTGCATTTAGAATGCCTCAGTTCATCTCTCCTCGTCCCACTTTCCCTCTTTGTTCACAGCTTACTTTAACTGCTGCAAACTAAGTGCAAAGTGCAAAATGCATTCAACTAACACAGCAGGAGGAAGAGGAGAGGAAGGGGAGAATGTTGCCTGCCTCTGTAGGCTCAGGCAAAAGCAAACTGCTGTAGTCTCCCCAAGTTTGTGTGTTTTTGCTCATTAATAACTTTTGCAATGTTGACCACCCCCTGATGTTGCTTGTCCACAAGTGTTCTGGTTTCAATATGTAAAATGTTAGAGAAGTCTGTATTTTGGTGGGTCGTGTTCAGCTTTGTGAGTCACTATGGCAAGGGTCCTACACAACTGTGTAATGGATTCTGCAGTTGAAAACCTAATTGTTCCAAAGGGATCATTTGGCCTTCAGCTTTCCCATTGTGTGATGATCAAATGATACCACACTCACTTTGTTAAAAGTGAGACAGAAGGCTATGTATGACCAGACATATGTATAGGTTTTCAGAACAAATAGCTGTAATAATAATAATAATAATAATAATAATAATAATAATAATAATAATAATTTATATCCCGCCCCTCTGCAGAGCAATCGGGGCGGCTTATAACATTAAAATACTAAAGACAGCACTGTTACCCAAAAAGGTGGTGATGCCTTGGGGTTCCCACCAACTGTATCAGTGTTTCCTTTAGATGTTGGGGGAATTGCTTAGCTCAAGGAGACTTGAGAGTGGCTGGGTAACTTACGGATCATTTTTACCTGTTTATACGAGTACTAACTGTTGGGGGCTCCAGGCATGGTGAATACTAGAAGGTTTGTTTGTTTTTGTTTTTTAAATATGCAAGAGTGCATCCAGATACACAATAGCAATTTTAAAAAGGAACACCATTCAGAGCTAACTGAAATAGAGACATGGAAATTGGATAGCAGAGACATAGGGTTGTGGAAGGGGTAATATTTGCCTGTTCTGAAGAGGAAACCACAGAAAGCAGGGTGTGGCTCAGATATCATCTGAAGGCAATATAGTGAGAGGCTTTCTGTGCTCACAGAATCAGGGGGGAGACTGTGGTCACAAACTCTGTGCAAGGAGGCTAGGTCCAGGGCTGATACTTATATCTGCTAGCCTAGCTTCAAGGGGTACTGGGTGCTATTTTGCAAAGTAATAAAGACCTAGATAAATAAAATCAACAATGAGATTCCAGAGTAACTGATGGCTTTAACTTTGGAGTAACAAAAACAGTGATTGGATTTAAGACAACCCAAAAATAAATAAGATAGGGAAGTTGAGAGAACATGGTGTGGGGGGGGGAACCATAAAGAAAGTGAGAGAAGGGGAGAGGAGAAGTAAGAAGGTTGGAACAAGTAAGAAGATAAGAGGGTAAGTAAGAGGGTAAGAGGAAGAGATGAACAGCAGAGGGGGAGATACATAGAGTGAAAAGTACAGGATAAAAAGGAAAGGAAGAGGAAATGAATAGGACTAAAGTGGGAAAAGAAAGGAAGAATAGTGAGGGAAAATGAGGAAAAGAAAGGAAAGAAAGGAAAGAGATTAAAGAGAAGGATTGCGAAGGGAATAATGTTGAACAGAAGAGATAAGAAAAAAAGTTAAAGGAAGTTAAGAAAGTTAATGGTTTTAGTAACTAATAATGGGCCGTTGCAGACTGGCCCAAAGGGCCGGACTGGGGGTAGAATTGGGGCAGGGCAGCCACATACTGGCCACCCCAACCCCAACCCAATGCTGTCCTGATGCCATGCAGCCATACGCACAGTGCACAGCATCAGGACGCCCTTCCAATGCAGTGTACAGAAGAGCTGCGGCACTGGCTATTAGGGTGGCCTTTTGCTGCCCCTAAAAGGAGCAACATTTTGCTGCTCTTTTAGGGGTGGCAAAAGGAAGGATCAGGGCTGTGGCGTAGGGTTGCTGCAACCCCAATCTGCTGCTTCCCAGGGCACCTCTCTGCAGCCCCAAACGGGTTGTCTGCATTGTCCCAATAGATAAGAATTAAGAGAATGGATGGTAAGCAAATATGGTATCTTTAGACTTCTTTAAATAAAAGAAATGAGAGAGTTGAATGGACATGACATAGCATAAAGGATGCAGTTGAAAGGAAAGATGTAATAATAAATGATGTAATATATGTGTAAAGTAATGTAATATAACATAATATGTATTGAATGTTGATAAGAAAATTGTGAATAAAAGTATACTATGACCAAAAAGGGGAGGGGGGGAGGACCAAAACAATTCCTGCCCAGTTAGCCTGATATCAATATCAGGAAAGATTCTAGGACAGATCATTAAACAGGGAGCTTATGAGAATTTAGAAGGGAATAGCATAATCACAAAAAGTCAACATGGGTTTCTCAAAAACAAATCACGCCAAAGTAATCTTATCTCTCTTTTTTCATTTTTGTTTAATCTTTGTGCTATGACAAAACTATTTTCCATCTTCACAATGTTGAGAATTTTTTGTACTTCAAGTGGTAATTGTGACAGTGTGGAGATGCAAAATAGTTTTATCATGACCCAAAGATTAAGCAAAAATGAACTGGCACTTGGGTTGCATAAAGTATTTACACATACACACCTGTGGTGGAATACTCAGTAAAGCATCTTAGGTGACAATCACCTATGTGAGTCTTCTTAGGCGAATTTGCAACAGCTTTGTGCCTCCTGTGATTTTTTTACCCATTCTTATTTATTTATTTATTTAATTAAAATATTCATATTCTGTCCTATATCATGAGCTCTCATGGCAGTTTATAATAGCATTAAAAATATTAAATAGGCCCCAAACAGCAAGTTGGTTTAAATAAGCTTTTGTTGTTAAGTGCCTTTGAGTCATCCCCAACACATGACAAACCCATGGATGAAACACCTCCAAGACTCCTGGTCCTCCACTACTCTGCTTAGACACTGTAACTTCATGCCTTGAGTCCATCCATCTATCTAACATGTGGTCTACCTCTCTTTCTACTTCCTTCCATCCTTGCAAGCATTATTGTCTTTTCCAATGAGTTGTGCCTTCTGATGATGTGGCCAAAGTACAACAGCCTCAGTTTGATCATGTCGGATTCCAGGGAAATTTCTGGCTTTGTCTGTTGGATCCATTTGTTTGTCTTTTTGGCTGTCAACAATACTGAGCACTCTTCTCCAGTGCCACATCTCATATGAATTGATTTCCTTCCTATTTACTTTCATCACTGTCCAGCTCTTGCTGGCAATATACTCCCCAGTACATTGCAATGGGAAATACACTACCTTGTATGGTTCTAACTTCAGTGGTTCTAACTTCAGTGCTTAACTGTATGTCTTTACTCTTTAGGATCTTTTCTAGTTCTTTCATAGCACCCCTACCCATAGCATCCTAGTCTTCTTCTGATTTCTTGACTGCAGTCTCCTTTCTGATAAATGTTTTTTTTTTTCCCCCAAGGTATGGGAACTCTTTTACTATTTCAATTTCCTCATTGTCTAGGCTGAATGTATTTTGGTTCTCTGTGGTCATTATCTTTGTTTTATTTATGTGCAGCATTAAGCCTGCCTTTGAACTTTCTTCCTTGACCTTTTAAAATAATTGTTCCAAGTCTATGATGTTTTCTGCTAGTAGTATGGTGTCATCGGTGTATCTTAGATTGTTGATATTCCTTCCCCCTACCTTTATTTTTTCTTTATCTGAGCCTCAGCCTGTACTTCATATGATATTTTCTGCACAGAAGTTGAACAAAGAGAGTGATAGAATGCAGGCTTGCCTGACCCCTTTGGCAATTGGGAACCATTCTGTTTCTCTGTATGCTGTTCTAACAATAGCCTCTTGTCCTAAGTAGAGATTTCTCATCAGGACTATCAGATGCAGTGACACTCCCATGTCCTTAAGAGCCAACCATAGTTTTTTTGTGATCTATGCAGTCAAAGGCCTTGCCTATAAAGCACATGCTAGTTTTCTTCTGGAATAAGCTAAAGAAATATTAAACAATGTGATCATTACACAAAAAGCTGGATGTCCCAGGAGGGCTTGCACAAATTAATATGTTTTAGGGGAATTGTAATAGGTCAAATAAAAATGCCTTGGTTGGGGCAACATTCAGCCAGGGATTTTCCCCCTTTGTATATTGGTTCCAAATCACACAGAACTCTAGAGGCAATTCCAAATAGTTTTTGTACTTTATTTACAAAGTAATCAACACAGAGATACTCTCACGCACACGCATAAGAACTAATTAAGCAAAGGTGGGAGAAGATGGAAAGTGAAGACCTTGCTAATGGTAATACTGTACCAATCTTGAAGCTTTGTCCCGATCAAGGGGTGTCTGAAATGGAGATGGCTCAATAGCTGCCACAGCAAATGGGGTAACAGGCCTATTGAGGAATGTAGCAGAAGTTGAACAGAATTCTGTCCTGCTTCCAACTAGATCAAATTGCTAGTGCCTAGGTAGGGGTATATATTCATGTCCTGAGGCAGCCATTTTGGGATGAATAGATTACCTCATTGCTAAATGGTTTTTTGCATTTAGAGAGAAGTGTTTGAACCATTGACATGCATGTCTCAGACAAAGGAAAACTACAACTTACTGGAGAAGAGTCCTTTGTCTGTGTATGCACAACCATCTTCTTCAGCCAAAGTCCCATCATCATAGACAAAGGAACAAGGAGCACACAAGTTAGGAGAAGCTGCAGCAGTTTGCTTTTGCCTGAGTCTCCTGAGGAGGGCAAGATTCAGCCCCAACCTCTCATCTCTCTTCTTCTGAGTTAGCTGAGTGCAAACTACTTTTGCACTTTGAACTCAGTTTTCCATAATGGAAGTAAGTGAGGGACAAAGGAAGGATATGGGAGAAGGAGAAGCAGCTGAATATGGGATATTTCAGAAGCAGCTGAAAAAGTGTGATGATACAAGATTAAGCAGGATTGTCCCTGCCATCCCATTGTTCCTGCACAATTGGAAGGGGATGCCATCTTGTCTTTTGCCTTAGGTAAACTTGTCTAGCTCTGGCAAGATGGTCTAATCTGATGTCCACTTTGCAGGTAAGCTTCCGGTGGTGCCATAGACAATTTCTGTCACATACCTGGGAGTACATGCTCTGCTTGTAAGGAGTGCTAGTCATGCCAAATACCAATCCTATAACATGAAACAAATGAAAACAGAGACACTTGTAGCACCTTTATTTTTACAAGGCTTACTGCCTGAGAGCTACTAGCCATGGAGCATTTTCCACAGAGTCTTGGCTTCCTGCTGGATTAATTTTATTCTGCAATCTTACCCAGTAATAGCCTGTTTTACTATATATTATCTGCAATCTTACCCTGTAATAGCCTGTTTTATCATTCTTGTGTAGGTCAAATCTTTGTGCATAAGGCTGATATTTTAAAACATATATAAGTTACCAGTGGAATTCCCCATAAAGATATGGTTTCTGGTAGGCTAGTTAGCCTTATTTGTGTTTCCTCTTTCATTTCCTGGCAGAGGAAATGTCTTGCTGCATCGATGATTTCTTGAGAACTACATTTTCCACACCCCATCTGTCCTTTGCCCCACACCTGCTTGTGTACTTCGTTTTGCTTTTCTCCCAATACACAGAGAATGGCAAGACATTCATGTTTAAAAACATTTCTAAATGGTAGTTAATTACATATCCTCCAACAGTCCCAGTATAGCCCAAAGTCTATGAGGGGGAATTTTATTTAGCTCAAATTGAGAGGGGTCAGCTACAAGGGCCCTGCGAGACCGTCTCCCACGTGTATACCAAGAGTTCGGGGGATCTAAGAATTGATGCAGAGACAGAATTCTCCAATTAAAGTATTATTTATTAAAGAGGAAAATCACACAGCAATTCACATACACGTACGCACTCATGCAAGGCTCAGGAAATCGGGGGTTAGCTTGGAAAAGGTATTGAGGCAGAACTACGGGTGATACTTACTACAGATGAGGCTTTCTCTGGGATCTGACTGGGTGATGTGGTGGGAGACACAACTGTTCCGAGAGCGTTGGTTTGAATAAAAGTGCCAGTAACTAGACTAGAGAGCTTAGTGACATAGTGTCCCCATGAAGTCAAACTAGTGACACTGAGAGGAGAAATCCAGTTTTTTTTTAAGGGCTAAAATTAGCTGCCGGGCAAAGGTGTTATATTGCATGGATGGGGTAATCCAGTCTGGCAATATTCAAGGTGAATGGGAAAAAGATTAAGTTGTTAGCTGGTCCATCAAGTGAGACATCTAGGCCATTATTGCCCATTCTTCTGATTATGGAGGTGATGATGGTCCATTTGCAACTCCCACACTATCTGCCTGGCTTTGAGATGGGTTTTGTCAGCCTTCCAAGTGACCTTGGTATGACCTGCCTGTCATCACCCAGGTGACACTTGGGGTCCATTGCAGTGTACATCTGGGGTTATGCAGAATTCATACACACACCAAAATTCATAAAAATGCACTTTTGGTAACACCAATTTGGAGTGACATTCTCTGTTCAGTTTTTCTTGTCGCACTTTTTCAGCTGCTTTTAACATTTCCCAGTTTCCCTCTCCTCTTTCCACTTTCCCTTTGTACTCATCTTACTTCCATCGGTGCAAACTGAAGTAAAAGTGCAAAAATAGTTTGCACTCAGTTATCTCCTTGTGAAGGAAAGGAGAGGAGGGGTAAAATCTTGCCCTTTGCAGAAAGCATAGGCAAAAGCAAACCACTTCAGCATCTCCCCATTAATCATTTTTGCCATCTTGGCCACCTGTGTCCCTGATGTTACTTGACCACCTGTGTCCCAGCTTTCATCTGCAAAATATTGGATTAAATATTAAATTACAAATGTTTTAAGATAAAGTTCTTTAAGAGAGTTCTTTAAGAATGTAACGGAAAGAGGACATATGGGTATTTTGGGGTTTGAACTTGCATACACTCTGAGCATCACTTTAAGGAACTGTATCCTAGCAAAGCTCTTAGGCTGAAGTGAAGATGTTTTTATGGACTGATCCAATCAGTGCAGGTTTACTCAGAATTAAGATCTGTTCTGTTGAGCATTACTCTGATTGGTTTCAGTAGGAAAACTCATACCTTTAACTCATTTCTCTCCATTTACTTAGCTGTGAGGGTGTATGCATAGTGTAGTGGTTTAAGCATTGGACCATGACTCTTGAGACCAGGGTTCAAATCCTCGCTCAGCCATGGAAACTAGCTGGGTGACCTGAGGCAAGTCACATTCTCTCAGCCTCAGAGGGAGGCACTGGCAAAAAACCCTCACCCAGTGGCTTCGGCAGCAAAATCCTTGGGATAGGACCTGTCTGCCTCCAGAATTAAACTTCAATTAGGTTATTTGAGCGGTGGGATAATCTCCTAAGAAAGTTTTAACCTGCTGGTGGAAGTACAACAAGGAAGGGGCCATTCTGGCCTCCCCAGAGTCTAGGGGCTCGTACAGGGAGATATGATCTGCCAAATAGCCTGGACCTGAGCCATATAGGGCTTTATAGGACATAACAGTGCTTTGAATTGTGCTCAGAAGCAAACTGGCAGGGGTATCTGCAACATGCCCCAGTTAACAGCTTGGCTGCAGCTCTTTGAGCTAGTGGCAGTTTCTTGACCACTCTTCAAAGGCAGCTCCAAGTAGAGTGCATTACAGTAGTCCAAACAGGATGTAACCAAGGCATATACCACTGGGGCATTTCAAGGAATGGGGACAGTTGGCGCACAAATTTTAAATGTGCAAAAGCACTCCTGGTCACTGCAGAGACCAGGGCCTCCAGTTTCAAAGCTGAGTCCAGGAGTACCCCGAAAATATGAACCTGCATCTTCACGAGGAGTGTAACCCCATCTAACACAGGTTGAATTCCTATTCCCTGATCTGCCTACCAACTGACCAGGAGCACCCCTGTCTTGTCTGGATTAAACTTCAATTTGTTTGCCTTCATCCAGTCCATTACTGATGACAGACACTGGTTTAGGACCAGGACAGCTGCCTTGGGTTGGGGCGGGAAGGAGTAATAGAGTTGGGTGTCATCCACATATTGATGGCACCTCACCACAAAACTCCAGATGACCCCTCCCAACGGTTTCAAATAACTTTGTTAAGCCTTTGTTACAAGAAAGAACGGCAGAGTAGACCTATTTGGGACAATGAGATTTAGATTAACTGTTGACTTACTATTCAGCTATCGGTTTTCTTTGGAACTACAATTGGACTTAGCCCTACATTTCTGGATATTTTTGTAGTCGAGCCTAAGAAGAAATTATAACTTGCCAAGAAACAGGTTTGAAGCATAAGCAAGAAGATTTTAAAGATAACTTTGTACACATGGATTAGTTTATGTACAAAACCAGGCATTTTTCAAATTTATAATATGTGGGCTCATGTCTCAGATATTTTTGTCTCTGCTGTCAGATGTGATGGGGGGGGGGTGCTAGGGAGATGCAATTTTCCCCTCCAGCTTGGCATTCATATCTCTGGTTATACTTGTTCAACTGTATTTTTTTTTTCCTATTAAGCTCAGTCAGTTTCAGAATTCAAACAAAATTCAAACAAAAAATTCAGAATGACTGAGATGAGCCTCAATCAGTAGTCTGATACTTGGGAGCTCCCATGGTTCAGTTTACACACACATCAGATGCTGAACTTTCAGCTGCTATGGAAGAAAATTATACAATACCACTGTTCTTGTGTGTGCTCTCAAATCGTTTCCAACTTAAGGCAACCATAAACTGAACCCATCATGGGCCTTCCTCTGAGGCTGAGAGAATGCAGTTAGCCCAAGGTCACCCAGTGGGTTTCCATGGCTCAGTGGGGATTCAAATGCTGGTCTCCAAAGTTGTAGTCCAACATTCAAGCCATTACACCACAGTGGCTCTGCCAATACAAAGCCGCCCTGATTGATCTCAAAGGGGCGGGATATAAATAAATATTATTATTATTATTATTATTATTATTATTATTATTATTATTATTATTATTACACTATGACTAATTTCTTCCTCTTATGTTTCTGTCAGAGGTAATTATTTTGAGGTGAGAATTACAAAGTTTCTTCTGCTTGAAGTGAGGTCACATTGATGATGGAGCAAGCTTGTTTTCTGCTACTCTAGAGACTAAGATATGGAGCAATGGATTGATACTATAGGACAAGAGATTCCACTTCAATATTAGGAAGAACCTCTGACAGTAAGAGCTGTTTGAGACTGGAACACACTCCCTTGGACTGTAGCAGAGTTTCCTTCTTCATTTTAAGTATTCATTTTAAGATAGAATCTGATCCTTCTGTGCACTCAGCCCATTACCCCACTTCAGCATGTTTCCACCACCTCCATACCTGCGTCAGCATTTTGAAAACATACAAAGCAAGCATGTTATTGATCTAGCTTACACACACACACACACACACACACACACACACACACCTGGAAAAAGTTTTGGACTACAGCTCTCATAATCCCCCTTCCCGCTATAGAACCTTTAGTCAAAACTGATCCCAGTTTGTCTTCTTCACTCTATCTTCCTCATAAACTAAACCATGCTACTCCAAGTCCCCCGTGTAATGTTTTATATTTCAGCTTTGACAAATTTGAATCCAGTCATTGCAAAAACAACACACAGTTTCAGCATCTCATTGGCAAGACAGCTTGCTATGTCACTTGCTAGACTTTTCCAATGCAGATATGCACAGACTCTTGCACCTCTGCACTGATACAATAATACTTACAAAACAACAAATTTCAAGAGGTAATCTCCACCCCTGATTGGAATGGGTGAGGTTTGTTCCTTGTCAAGGAGGAGACATTGTAATGATCTCATACTTCTCATGCGGGGAGAACAGTAATTCTATTTCCCACCATTCTTCAGGCAGGAGAAGAATTATTCTGTCATTTCACATTCCTACTCTCCCTTTCTCTCCTCCCCCTGCTATTCTGTTCAACAGTAGAACACACTCCCTTGGAGCAGAAGCTGAATGGCCATTTGTCAGGTGTACTTGGATTGTGTATTCCTGCATGGCAGAGGGTTGGACTGGATGGCCCTTGTGGTCTCTTCCAGCTCTATGATTTTGTGATTCTGTGACATGGGAAATAGGAAGGCATGGACAATTTTAACTTTAGTATTCAATAATATATCTTTACACTTTAGGAACTTCTCTAGTTCCTTCATAGCTATCCTCCCAAATCATAGGCCTTGTTCCCACTGTGATTTAAAGCAAATCGCAGATCAGGTTATATGACCATCGTTTCCACTCAAAACTGGTTCCAATCCTATTGAGCTCGGTTGCAATCGCAATAAAGTTTCCTGATGCTAGTTCTTTGGTAGTTCTTTTGAAAAGAATAGATTCTGAAGCATGTTCAACAAGTGGGAACAACGGATCTGAATTGGATCATACTGGAGGGGAGAGACTAATGGCAGAGAGGTGTTTACCATCCCAACTCAGTTTTTGGGAGATCCACCATTCCCCCCTCTCAGCACTGCTTTTGTGCTTGTGTGACTTATGGCCCCATTATATTTCAATATCTTCATTGTCTACTTTGAAGTTAGGTAAATCATTTGTGATAATTTGGAAGCCATTCTATTTCTTTGTATTATGTCTTCATGGTAATCTCTTGTTCTGAGTACAGGTCAAGCATCAGGACAATCAAATGTTGTTGCACACCCATTTCTTTAAGAGTGATCCATATTTTTCATAATCTACCCAATTGAAATTTTTGCTATAATATATAAAGCACAAGATTATTTTCTTTTGAAATTATTTAGTGTGCTCCATTATCCAACCTATGCTTGCAATATGATCCCTAGTGTCTCTTCCTTTCCTGAATCCTGCTTTGATGTCTGGCATTTTTATATATAATGTATAAAGTACAAGCTTTATAAATGGAGACTATTGGGGGTTGCAGACTGCCAGAAATAGTGCAAATTGAGTCCACTTTTAGGGTTAGGGTTAGTGCTAGGGAATCATGGGAACTGGTTTTTTTCTGAGACATTGAGCCTTCTCTGTCAAAGAGCTCTGGTGCCACAATAAAATACAGTTCCCATGATTCCCTAACCCTAACCCTAACCCTAAAAGTGGACTCAATTTGCACTATTTCTGGCAGTCTGCAACCCCCCTATATCTGGAAAATCAAGGACAGTTGGACAGTAAGGGTTAGGTGAGAGTTTGGCCCTTCAAGGTCCCCTGTTGCAGGCAGTGTAGCCCCTTAACTCTCAAAAGTTGTCCACCCCAGATTTGAAACCATTACACTTTCTGAGGGCTTTGGTGTTTGCCCTACCTTGACGCTTCTGGAATCAGCTTTGTCCCTTTTCCCATTGCTTTCTAGGAACAACCTTACCATAGGCAAGATGAAGAAACTCCCTCAGGGAGCAGATTGAGGGTTTCATAAAAGGTCTCCAAATAGTTATTTCTTTTTAATTCTACTTTAATTGCCAGGGATGGAGAGAGGCACTTGTGGGATATTGTTGATGTTGCTCTTGTTATTATTATTTTGGGTTTCATATGCCAAAATCATCATAAATTGGAATGGGTATTATACAATGTAGCTTGGTTGAGGTGTGGGAGACACCGTTTATTGATCTGCCCCAGGCATCCAAATGTCTTGGGCCAACCCTATTCCTTGCTCTAGAAAAAGTGCTACTGTTAATGTCAGGTTCAGACATGGACATATTTTGTTTAAAATCCACAAAAGCTTCTATATAAATGCATTTTCCTCCTCCAGTTTTCAAGTTAATGTGGTTTTAACGAAACAGTGATAAAGGTTAACTCCATTGGGATAATTTATGGCAATCCCTAGTTTTGATTTTTCTTCTGTCTCCACCCTCTCTGCTCTAACCTGCCCCTGCTCCCAAGTCTTTGTTCAGTTCAGCTTCCCACGCATATGTTCAGGGTGATCTTACTCACAGTCGTATGATCTCAGTCTATGACTCACCTACTCCTCCAAATCTTTGGCTTGATCAAGGACCAGCACAGCCAGCTGGTTTCCAAGACTTCTGCTCTTAAAAGAAAAAAAAAAGAAAAAGAAAGAAAGAAAGAAAGAAAGAAAGAAAGAAAGAAAGAAAGAAAGACAATACACGTGTATATACTTGCAACATTTTTCAGAGTGTAGATTGCAAATGTTGATTAAAAGACATTTAACTGCGGGAGAAGTTTCAAAGACATGATTTTCAACATTTTGTTTTCATTTACATTCACAGATTAAACTTTCACACGATCCCTTCCCCCTTTTAATTTGCATCATCAAATTGGGAGCTAATTGCAGAATTTCTCCTTCAATTATAGCTTCTTTCATGGCAGTGAATATTTCAATAATTTGTAGCCAGCATCAACAATAGTCTCCCCCCCTTTATGTATGATGCCATACATATTGTGTAATGTTGAGGGAGAGTTGTTTGAATGTTGGAGAGTAACAGGGCTTCTTGCTACAGAAGAAATATTGGCAGGTTCAGTGGCACGGTGCACCTAGGCTTGCCAAGCGTCCCTTATTATAAAGGATGTCCCTTATTTGAGGATCAGAAAGTTCATCCCTTATCAGACTGGTAAGTGTCCCTTATTATGAGAAAAGTCCTCTCTTTAGAGGTTGGAAAGTTTGTCCCTTGTCAGACTGGCAGGTGTCCTTTTTCTAAGACACATTCACCATTTGTGGGTTGGGAAACTTTTCTTTTTATACTGACTGAACAAGATGTCCCCAAATCCTATATTTTGTAAGTTCTTCATAAAGAAAGAAAATGTGTGCATCATGTAATTTATGAATGTGGACAATATATTAATTTTACCAAATGAACTGAAATTGATTCTTTCATTAGGTATCTAGGTAGAACACAAACGTAGCAATACATACGTTCTGATTGTCAATGCTGCATGTCATGAACAATTGTCACTTATTGCTTTTGTGAAAATCTGGCAACTAGTGTTACAGCACAATACAAACAGAACTGTAAGGCAAACGCAGTGGCATTGTGACATTGGCTATTCAAATTCATTTTGTTTTGCAGAATACTTTTGCTACCTCACTGTGAAACCAAGCACCGGATGAGGCTGTAGCCACCTTATTCATTTTCCCGTTATGTCTCTGTAAATATATAGATGTGTGTGTAGATTGTTTATGTGTTTTATGAAAATAAAATTTACTATTAAAAAAAAAAAGACAGTGACATGTATCTGCACTCTGTGCCAGCACTTTGCTGTGCATGTTTGTGCCCTTGCAAAAAAAGTGTGTGTGTGTATGTGTTTTAAAAAGCAGAAATAAAAAGAGAGCCCTGCATGCTGCTAGGGCTGATGGGGAAGGAATGGCCTGGCAGTCTGTTGGATAGGTTTTTCTTTCCATTGTAAAACTGGTGAATTTCTAAGAAAACAATATTGATAAAGACAATTATGTATTACAAAATACTAAAGATTTTTATCAGGGGCCATTTCACTTTTCAGTTATTCAAATTTCAATTATAGAACCATAGCACACATACAAGCCATCATATTCTCTATTACTATGTATGGATGTGAGAACTGGACAGTCAAGAAAGAAGATAGGGGAAAAAAATCAATGCCTTTGAGAGAATGTGGTGCTGGAGAAGAGTGTTGAGGATCCCATGGACAGCCAAAAGGACAAACAAATGGATCCTAGAACAGATCAAGCAAGAGACATCCCTAGAAGCCAAGATGACAAGACTTAGACCAGGGGTAGGCAACCTTTTTGAGCCTTGGTCCGGGTTGCTGTCCCTCAGACAATTGGGGGGCCGAAGCACCAAAAATAAACAAATAAATAAATTAAAATTTAAATTAAAAAAATAAAAAATATATGCATGCACACTCTCTCAGCCCCAGAAAAGCCATGGCAAAACCCCTGTGGAGATTTTGCCAAGAAAACCCCAAGAACAAGTAATAACAATAATCAATATCATAATGGCGGGCGGCGGCGGCGGCAGGACTGGCCTGGGGCCGGTCCAAAGGCCTTGGAGGGCCGCATCCGGCCCCTGGGCCTTAGGTTGCCTACCCCTGACTTAGACTGTCATACTTTGGACACATCATGAGAAACCAAGAATCGTTGGAAAATACAATAATGTTATGAAAGATGGAGGGAAATAGAAAGTGAGGAATGGCACTTGCTAGATGGATGGACTTTATTAAAGAGACCACGAATAAGAGTTTGCAAGAGCTGGGCAGAGCAGTAGAGGACAGAGAGGCCTGAAGATGTCTCATCCATAGGGCCGCCATCGGTCGAGATCGACACGAAGGCAGTTAACAAGCAAAACAAAATAAAATTTCACTCTGTATAACTCTAGCACTATGATTGCACTTTCACTGCCATGGCTCCATCCTACGGAATCCTGGGATTTGCAGTTTGTTGTGGTGGTCTGCCTTCCCAGGAACCTTTCAAATCTTACAGCAGCCCTAAGAACTGGGAAGATGATCAGTTTCATTATCAGTTCACAGCCAGTTTCAGGTACCTTGTAGGGCTGCTGTGACGATAAAATGAGGGGAGAATACACACCATCTTTAATTGTTTGGGGAGGTGGAGGTGGGATGTAATGTAGTGGATACCATCCAATGATAAAGAAAATGTACCACCCTGGCTTTTTATCTCTGGCATTTAGTAGACGAAAATGGAAGTACATGTTATGTACGTACAGCACATCTTTGTTCTCACATGGATACTACTTGAGATGTTGCTCATCTTCCCCCATCCTGGAGCATCCTGTGTTCATTGCAGTAATTTATTTTGAAACAGCCTAAGCTGTATGGTCTCTGAAATTTAGACTGGCTAGTAAACTGACAACAGCAACAGGAATAATAATAATAATAATAATAATAATAATAATAATAATAATAATAACAACAACAACAATAATGTACTGCAGTCTCATGCGTCTCTCCTTACACAGAAGAAGAGACTAAAATGTTGGGAACTTATGTATTTTAGTCCTATCATTCCTTTTTATCATCACTGAAATTTTATTTATTTATTTTTAAATTTTTATTGGAACTAAAATTCATACATATAAATTTTTAACAATGCACAATTCCATATATATTTTTCTGCATTCTATTACAACTTGGCTAAGTATATTTATACCCCACCTCAGTGCTCCCATTCCCCGTAATCACTGAAATTTTATAAGGTAAGTTAGGCTACAATTTAATAATAGAGATTAATTTCTGAGGAGCAGTTTGAACACAGTCTTCCCCATCCAACCTTCTAGTGCATAGGTTTTTGTGGGTTTTTTGAGCTCTGTGGCCATGTTCTAAAAGAGTTTCTTTCAGACGTTTTACCAGCATCTGTGGCTGGCATCTCCAGAGAAGATGCCAGCCACAGATACTGGCGAAATGTCAGAAAGTCTTGTAGAACATGGCTACACAGCCTGAAAAACCCACAAAAACCTATGGATGCTGGCCATGAGAGCCTACGACTTCACTTCTAGTGCATGTCTATGAATTTATTTGTTTTTAAAGCCATCTCTGGCATCTTCTTAAATGAGGAAATTTTGGAATGATTGTGGGCATTACTGTTTTCATCTTTATAAATGAGGGAGCATAGTCTGTAAATGCATTCTGATTCGAATCTCTTTCTCTTTATTTTTGTAGATAACTTTTAAACAACTGTGATTTCTTTCTCTTTCAATATTTACTCTAGTATATGGGCTGTATTGAAGTGTTGCAGTCAATGAGGTCTCTGGATTTTGGCACTCGGACACAAGTTACCAGGTATGTGGCTGAAGACTGAAAGCAAATCTTACCAGACAATGAATTGTTAATGTTGTTACAAAGGCACAGGTGCAGGTTCTGTTCTTACAATTCCACTGATTTTTAATGAAGTTGTTCACATCCTTTGAGTATCCTGACTAAAAGTAGAACAGCATCTCCTATAAAAGGTCTAAAGCAGGTGTGAGAAACATGTGCCCTTCCAGATGTTGTTGGAGAGCAACTCCCACATGCCGTAGCAAGACAGCCCATGACAAGGAATGGGGGAGCTGCAATCCAACAACTGGACTATTGCATAATCCTCATTTCTAGTGTTAAGATATATGCAAACACTGCACCCAACCAATCTGTTCTGTCTATCCATCACTTCATCTGTTACCAGTCTGCGTGGGGATTATTTGAGATATAATCTAACATTTCTAAAAGGCATCAGGTTGGGAAAGAGAAGGCTGTTGTAACAGCACACCAAAACTTTTCTTTTAAAAATGTGTCCACCAAAAATGTATGATACTAATGAAGAGAATAGCTCCATCAAGAGAAAA
>CM034709.1:14471509-14483508 GCA_020142125.1 Phrynosoma platyrhinos | reverse complement strand
CACACACATTACTTTTTAACCAAATTTTCACTTCACATGAAACTATGTATATGTAAGTGTATTGAGGCTTTGCATATCATATCATATTGTAATTTAAAGGTATGATTTAAATTTTGCTAGTTGTTTTATGTCACAACTATTATCATTACAGACAGTGATATGCAGGAATTACGATTAATGAGGGACATTAGTACAAAAAAATCGCTACAGATTATGTATGGTGTGGAATGGGAGGACGTCATTGAGTTACAGCACCGAATGACACCAACCCTAGTGATGCCACTGCTCCAAGGCTGTTTCCAGACTTTGGAACTCCCTCCCCAGAAGGCCAGGATGGCCCCATCCTTGCTGTTCTTTTGGCAGCAAGTTAAAACATTTTTGTGCCACCAGATCTTTATAAACGGTTGAGGTTGGACTCATAATGTTGTGTGGTGCTGATTTTGACATTTTTAAGGGTCTGCATATAGTTTTATTTTTATTGATTTAATGTAGTTTAGTATTTTAATTGTTTTAATATGTACTGTGTTTAAATGCTTTTATCTTTTTAAATTACATTTTATTATTTTAATGAGTGATGTGTTTAAAATAGAATTAAACTAGTGCATTATTTAATGTTGACTTTTGTATGTTTTTAATTGTAGCATTCTGTTAATTTGTAAGCCTCTTTGGGGGGAAGCAGACCAGGGCGTTGGGGACGCCCGGGGACAGTGCGCCGCATGACCGCGGCAGCCGCACCGCGGCGCACTGTCGGCGCCTCTGAAAGGAGCGCTAAATCAGTGCTCCTTTCAGAAGACAGGGAAAGTGCGCCCTAAACGCTTCGGGCACACTTTCCCTGGCTTTTCCGCCGCAGCGTGTGAGGACGCTGTGGCGGGAGGTTGCCCCCAGAGCGCCGGCCGTGCGGAGGGCCAGCAGCTCCGAGGGCAACCTCGGGAGGAGGAAGGGGCGCCGAGCGTGCGGCTGCCCCTCCTCTTCCTTGCCTCAGAGACGACCCTATTAGTTGTCTGCCAAGGCCCTTTGTTTCCCAGTTTTGGAAAAAGTGCTAAGGCAGGCTTAATGTTGAACATAAAGAAAACAAAAATAACGACCACTGAGGACCTTCACAAATTAAATCTAGACAATGAAGAAATAGAAATAGTAAAAGAATTCTACCTGGGATCAAACATTGATAAAAATGGGGACTGCAGTCAGGAAATGAGAAGAAGATTAACAATGGGGAGGGTGGCTATGAAGGAACTAGAAAAGATTATAAAATGCAAAGATATACAACTCAGAACAAAAGTTAGAATTATACAAGCCATTGTATTCCCTATTACTATGTATGGATGTGAGAGCCGGACAGTTAAGAAAGATGATAGGAAGAAAATGAATTCATTTGAGATAATGTGGTGCTGGAGAAGAGTGCTAAGGATCCCATTGGCAGCTAAAAAGACAAACAAATGGGTCCTAGAGCAGATCAAGCCGGAAACCTCCCTGGAAGCCAAGATGACCAAACTGAGGCTGTCGTACTTTGGACACATCATGAGAAGGGGGGACTCATTGGAAAAAACAATAATGCTGGGGAAAGTGGAGGGAAGTAAGAAGAGAGGAAGGCCACATGCTAGATGGATGGATGGAAGTCACAGGCATGGGCTTGCAGGATTTAAGCAGAACAATGGAGGACAGAGGATCTTGGAGCTTGCAACTGCAGCCCAAATTAGACTTCAGCTTGGGAAATCGCTTTTTTAAGCTGTGCGATAATCTCCCTAGTCTAACACTCAAACAACTGCACCATGCTTGATCTCTCCGTGCAGCTTAACATAGAGTAAAACAAAGTGTCTCTAAGATAAATCATAATAATAACAACAAATTAATTAAGACAAAATTCATTAAATTGACACATTGAAAAGGGCATTGAATTAAAAGAGTTGAAAAGCATTTGAGTGATAACAGATTAAGAAAATATGAAAAATATAATATGCATACCCTATTAAAAAGCATGTGGTGTCACTGCAAAAACACAAGTGGGGTTGCAGGAGTTTGCTGGTATTCTCTCTGTGAGTGGGAAAGTTTTACGCTTGATCTTAGCCAAAAGGCCGAGTGGGAAAGTTTTAATTTTTATTTTCTTGGGCCTAATTGTCAAGAACCAGTTCCTATCCTTTATTATCATATCTCCTACTGCAGCTTGACAGTGCAGAAACCAAGGGCTTGCAGTAGCTGCAGCCAGTGGACATGCTGGCTGGAGAATATGGGAGTTGTAATCCAAAAGATGAAATCTGGGCTCTGAATTTTGACAGTTGGCTTGTTAAAACCTCATGTAGTTCTGATATTTCATAGGTAACCAATATTTATCTACTGGATTGTGATTGTCTGGAACCAAAAAAACCTTAAATCTCCAAATGTAGTGTTCACTATCTGAAATTGAGGTCATGGTAAGCCAGGTGGGTAAAGATTCAATGGTTTGGGCTGTCTGATCTTCTTCTTCTTCTTCTTCTTTTGAAGGGAAGCAATAAGTCGGCTATGTGAAGCTGTTCCAGGCACACATGGAGCCACAAAAAAGAGAAAGGTAAATGTGATGGACTAGTGTTTTTACTCTGTATAGCCTTGCTTCTTTTGTTCAATCTGGGAGGTATATGGATTAGCTTTCCAGAAATATCCATGTTAGTTTTGTTATATCTTTTAGTGTCTATTAAATATATTTCTTTTTGTTTTGTGCCTCCAAGTCAGTTCTGTCTTGTGATTATTCTTCCACAGGGTTTTCTTGGCAAGATTTATCCAGAGGATGTTGCCATTGCTTTTCTTTGAAGTTGACTTGTCCAAGGTCACCCAGTGGGTTTCCATGGCTGAGCAAGACCTAGTCCTAGTCAAACACTATTACTATTACTATTACACCACTGTTGCTCTGCTTTAAATACCTCCATACAAGTTGAGCAGGCAGTGAGCGAACAAACACAGGGCACATCCACACTTCACAATTATAGTATTTTGATACTACTTTAACTGCCATTGTTCTATGCTGTGGAATCCTGGGACTGGTAGTTTGGCTGAATACTTCTTGGAATAAGCTGTCAGAGAGCTCTAATGCTGTTGTTCAGGGGAACAGATACAATTCAGCACTGGAGTTAGGTCTTTGTAAATGGACTTATATCTAAGTGAAAAGGAACTGAATAGTTTCTCAATGTCTATATTCACCTAGGGCCTGCCATGACATTACAGCATATGGGAGTCCATTGCACAGTGGTAACCGGTGGAGTGACTGATTTGCCATGGCTCCAATATGCAATAGGCCCTGATACACATAAGGGCACTTCTGATTTACATCTGGAGATGGGCCAGGAAGTGCCAGAATGCAACAGGAGTTTCCAATGTGCATCAGAACTGTCAGATACATATCACAAGTGTCCAATGAGCATGGGTAGTATCCAGTGCACATCAGAAGTGCCTGATGCTCATCAGAAGCACCCAATGCCCAATGAGCATGAGAAGTGCCCATCAGGAAAATCTGATGCTCATTGGAAGTGTCCAATGTGAATTATAAGTACTCAGTGAACATAAGAAGTATCCAGTGCTCTTTGGTATTGTTCAGTAATGTGCATCAGAAGTGCTCAACACACATCAGATGCGCTTGAATCTCCTAGGGAGCTCCTGATACATATTGGAAGCATCTGATGCACATCAGAACACACTTGTTGGAGTCCAGCTGAGTATCTTCACAATTCACTAACAGGGTTTCATTGCATTTTTGCAACATACCTACAGATTTATGAAGTTATGAAATGTCAACCATCATGTAGAATCACAGCTGTCATTTCTAAATTAAGAGCAACCCCAGGAGCTATAACTAAATTCCAGCAACTGCCCACAAGTGTTCACAATCCATTATTTGATTCCATGAGCTTAGCAAAGCAAAGCAGCTTCATTTATATACCGCTTCGTATTACGCTATGGGATGTCTAAGCGGTTTACAACTGTAAGCTCATTGCCCCCCAACAGCTGGGTACTCATTTTAGCGACCTCGGAAGGATGCAGGCCTGAGCCTAGCCTGAGCCCTGGCTAGTATTGAATTCGCAACCTTGTGGTCTATGAGTGAGTGGCTGCAGTACAGGCATTTAACCACTGCTCCACCAGCGCTCTTAGAATAGTTGCTTTCAAAGCCCCATTGTTTTACATATAATTGTAAACATGTAAGTGGAAAGAGAGGCATCCACTTAAAATGAGATATGATTTGACAAGCAGGTCCTAACATTGCTGAAATGTCATTTCACCTATATCTTCTGCCTGCCATCTCCACAGAGTGAAGGAAAAGAGCAGAATGACACATCTATTCCCTCCAACATTTCACAGATGAAAACAAGAACAATTGGTCACCCAGTGGGATTACATGGCTGAGTGGAGAATCGAACCCTGAACCCTGGGTCAAGCAACATCAGAGTGTGGTCAGGATGGGAAAAGTTATTAATGAGGAAGAACACACAAGCTAGGAAAGGCTGCAGCAGCTTGCTTCTACCTGAGTCTACTGGGAAGGGCAAGATTGTTTCACCACCTCTCCTCTCCCCGCAGCTGAGTTAATGAGTGCAAACTACTTTCGCACTTTGAACTTACTTTGCTCCATTGAAGTAAGTGAAGACAGAGGGGGAAAGTGGGGCAAAGGGAGAGAAACTGGGACATTGTGACAGTGGCTGGTAAAAAGGGGGAAAATGGAGGTTTAAGCAGTCTCAGCTGTTACCCTAAAGGGTGGGGGACCGCATCAATAGTGTCGGTGTCTCCTTGGTATGTTGGGGAAATTATTAGCTCAAAAAGAGACCTGCAAGAGGTGGGTAACTTAAGGGAATATTTTCATCTGTGTATAACAGTACTAACTGCAGAGAGATGTAAGTTTCAATAAATAAGAGAGTTTTATTTAGAAAAGTGCAAAGGTGAATGTAAGCACCCAAAACCAATGCAACCTTAAGATCCATACAAGGCTAACTGAAAGGAAAGGGTGGAAAATTTGATAGTGAGGAGTCAGAAATTAGAAGAGATAGAATTACCAGTCCTGAAAAATGGGGTGAGTCCATGGAAGATGAGTGGCTCAGACCGAGTCTGAGGGTGACACAGCAGGTGAGAGGGACCTTATGTGAATACAGGGTCCATGAGCAGACTGTGAGTACCAGGTGGCTACATCTGGGGCTGATATTTATATCCAATTTCATAGCCTTGAAGAGTACTTGATGCTATCCCAAGGTGTAACAAAAACTTGATGGCTTTCCTATAGAATTGACACAAAGACTCCAGAACGGCTGATAGTTTTAACTCTGGAGTGACAAAACATTGATAGGATTTGAGACAATCACTGATTAGTTGGACATGAAAGGTGAACAGAGACAAAGCCTGGGGTGAGGTGGAGGTATAGACTTTAACTGCTTTGTGATGGGACACACTTAATCTCCATTTGTGAGAGGATATGTGAGAAGACTCATTTAGTCACCATTGCGAGAGGATATGTGGAAACCTGGGGGAGGATGGAGTAAGCAGCAAACCCATTTAACTTTTATTTTAGTACTATCTAGAGTACAAAACACACTGCAGAAATAATCCAGTTTGAGACTGCTGTAACTGTCCTGGGTCAATGCTAGGGAATCCTGGGAACTGTAGTTTTGTGAGACATTTAGCCTTCTCTATCAGAGAGCTTTGGCACCATAATTAACTAAATTTCCCAGGATTTGCTAGCACTGAGCCAGAGCAGCCAAAGTGGTCTTAAACTGGATTATTTCTGTAGTGTATTTTGGACCTAGGTCTCCTCTAGAACCAGTGAGGTATAGTGGTTTGAGTGATGGACTATGATTCTGGAGATCAGGGTTCGATTCTCCACTCAGCCATGTAATCCCACTGGGTGACCTTGGGCCAGTCACAGTCTCACAGCCTCAGAGGATGGCAATGGTAAAGCCCCTCTGAAGAAACTTGACAAAAAACTCTATGATAGGTTTGCCTTAGTGTCTCCATAAGTCAAAAATGACTTGGAGGTACATGACAACAACAAGATCTCCCACATGTTCTTAGGTCAGCATGACCCCTTATCTAGTTTTCAAAGATCATTGTGGCCTCTTAAAACATGCCTGGCACTACATATTAAATCAGCAAAATTGGGACAGATGGAGAGTTTGCACGTCTTAAATTTCTCATGCTAAACTAAAACTGTTATTGGTCTCAATGATTTGCAGACAGCACTAGGGGAATTTGGTCCCTGTGGTGCAAACTTGAATATACTTGCCATTGGCAATAAGAATGTAATACTCATTAGTGGCACTAGGACTGGATCCTTTGACAATCTCAATTGTCCTCCATGTAATCCCACAGTTCCTCCCTGCTCTCCTATCTAGTTTCATCAGATAGCTTGGGCCCACATAAAATGTCAGTCTGCAGACGGCGAAAAACGGCATCTTCGATCCCAGGAAGGGGAGGGGCAGCCGGATGCTGGGTGCCCCATCCCCTTCCTGAGGACATCATCGGAGCAATGGCCCGTCCGCACAATGGGTGCTCCGATGATGTCCTTCTGGCTCAGCGTCCGGACACGCTGAGCCGGAAGAGACGCCAAAGAAGCGTGCCACGCCTCTTGCAGTGCCCCTTTCACGGCTTGTGGAAGGAGCACTATTTTAGCACTCCTTTTGCAGGCGGTGAAAGGGAGGATCGGGGCTGAGGTGTCCGGCAGCCTCGGCCTCGATCCTCTGCTTCCAGGGGTGGCCCAGGGCCACCCGTCTGCATCCCCTGTATGTCATTCTCCCTTTTTTTCACTCTTGGATTAAAAGTACTTATGGCTTAACCTCTATTAAAGGGATGCTTGCTCACTATCCATCCCCAATAAGACTAGATTCGTTTTTATCATCTTATTTTAGTTATGTACCTATAGCAGGGGCAGGTAAAGTGCAGCCCCCAGGGCTATGGGGGGTCCCTGGATCCTACTAGGTCAAAAAAGTTGCTAGAAATACACAACCAGGATTGAACTAGTTGAGATTCTTTTTAAAATGTCCAGGTATTTCATCTAAAAATGATTGCTAATTTTATTGTTTTAATTAAACTTCATTTAGAGCCAGTATGATTTAATGGTCTGAGTGTTGGACTATGATTTTAGAGAACAGGTTTTGAATCCCTGCTAGGCCATGGAAACTCAGGTGGTGACTTGTAACAAGTCATAGGAGTTTACCGCATTGGCTTTGCTCACACGATAGATGTGGGATGTAACTGTAAGAAAAGGATTTTATCGCATTTCCCTGTCGCTGGGGAGCATGTAGCCCATTTGCAACCTGGACTTCTCTGGGCTCCTCACACATATTTTCAAGAACAGGATTTTCTTGACGGGGAAATGCAATAAGATCTGCCTTCTTAAAGTTACATCCCACATCTATCGTGGGAGCAAAGCTGACACAATACACTCCATACTCTCAGACTCAGAGGAAGGCAAAGGCAAAACCCCTGGTGAAGAAATCTTGCAAAGAAGACCCCATGGGGTGTGGGTTGATTATGGACTTAGGGTCACCTTAAGTATGAAATTACTAAGGCGCACAGTAAAGACAAACTTCACTTATACCTCACTTTCCCCCAAAACTGGGGTTCAAGGAGGCTTACAGATTAAAAGACAATATAATTAAAATACAGAAAAGATCAGCATTAAAGTGGAATTAAATTACCAACCACATTTAAAAACAGTACAAAATATACTGCTATGTACATTTAAATCAATAAAACCAGTACTGCAACCTGCTGAAAGCTCTTTCTTGAAAAACCTTCAGTTGTCAAAAGCCTGTCTACTGACAAAAGGATTGCAATGAAGGAACCATTCTAACTTCCCCTGGAAGGAAGTTCTAGAGCAGTGATTCCCAAACTCTGCTTCTCCAGGTGTTTCGGACTTTAGCTCCCAGAAGCCTCAGCCATCTTGACCAATGGTCTGGGATTCTGGAAGCTGCAGTCCAAAACACGTGGAAGACCAGAGTTTGGAAATCAGTGTTCTAGAGCCCGGGGCAGCCACTGAGAAGGCCCTGTCTCATATCCCTACCAGTTGTGCCTGTGAAGGTGGTGGGGATGAGAAAAGGGCTTCTCTCAAGGAAATAATGCCAGATAGCTTGAACCTAAGCTGCATAGGGATTTATAGGTCATAACCTATAAATATGTCCTAGCTCCCTTTGAAAGGAGAGATTGGAAATGTCACTGTTTTGGACTTGGCATGTTGGTTGGAAGATTCTTGGAATTATAATTCAAAACTGTTAACCTGTCCAAAGGAGGAGTGCTTTGATTGTGCATTCCTGCATAGCAGAAGGTTGAACTGAATGGCCCTTGTGGCCTTTTCAAACTATGATTCTATAATTTTATGAACACATGTCAGAAGGGTCTTTTTTTAATCTAAAGCAGCCTTGTGATAATTAACTTCATTTGTTGGTTTCTATCAAAATAAAAAAAAAGAAAAAGAAAAGAAGAAGATAAGTAATAATTTTGTTCTCTTCGCAGCCTCCAGCTAAATTTCTGTCTCCTGTGCTTGGTAAAAGTAATCTTCAGTTTTCTGGCACGAATATAAAACTAACTATTTCGACAACTAGTCTTACTCTACAGAATGTTGAGACACACCAGGTAAGCTGGTACATTTCATTCTTCATTTTTAAAATCTACAGCCCTTATATTTGTTAAAGCAGTATCAACTGTAAAGCTAGTTTTGGGGCAAATCTAACCATTTTGTTTTCATTTTCAAAGGCATGGTTTTGGAATATGCTGGTAAACGATGTAGTGGATGTTTAATACATGGTCTGCTTCATAGACCAAAGGTAGAACTTTGCTCGAGGTACATCTCAGTTAACAAACTAGATGTGTTCCTGGGCTTTACTTCAACTGAAAATTTGGTACAAGAGGCAGAAGTAATATGGAAAAATAGGGATAGGTTTCTAAGAGCAGTTCAACATGGTTCAGCAAACTTGTTATTCATTTTTTTGCATTTCTTTTTTAATTTTAATTTAATTTTTGATTTAAAAAGCATAAAAAAAAGAAAACAAAGTAATAACCACTCTACATCTTTTACATACAAAGGAAGAATTATTTTCCTTAGTACAATAGAAAGATTTTTAAAAAACACAACATTGCCATTCTATTTATTTGACCATTCCATCTATTTCTTGGTTCCTTTTTTACTTCTTTTCCAACCCCATTGATATTCTTTATATTTATCGATTTCCATTTTATAGTCTCCTCCTTCTACTTTATTTTTTTCTGTTATGTGTTCCTTGTACTTATTCTCTCTAGTTGCTTTTATCTTTTCTTTAAAGATTTTTATTTAAGTGTTCTTTAAATTTGGCCACATCTCTTTCTAATGATTTCTAATCTAGGTTCATTCTTTTTCCACTTTTCCTGAAGATTTATTTTTCAGCCAATGTGTCAATTTATCAAGTTCCATCATATCTGCTAGCTTTATAAGCTAATTTTGATAAGTGGGTACTTCTAATATCCATTTTTGAACATACAGGGCTCCAGGATTTAATTCCTGGATCTCTTGACTGGTGTAAACATCCCTGCCATATAATACTGCTACTCCTCTAATCCTTTTTGACCTATTTCTCTTAAAAATGTTATCCACCCCCCCCATTACTACATTACAATCATGAGACACATCCCACCAGGTTTCAGTGATGCATATTATATCATATTTAATTTGCTGTGCTAGGAGTTCAAGTTCATCTTGTTAATTTCCCATGCTCTGTGCATTAGAGTAGAGACATCTGATCATGGGATATCCCCACTAGCTGCTTGTGTAAAGTTTTTCCCCTTCCATTGTTGGGTCCTTGCACTATTTGCCTTGTTATATGGCTGCTTGGCTATTATCTCCATCCCTTGATAAACTTCTGCCCTCTAGAATACTGCCTCCCTCCCCCTCATAATTCAGTTTAAAGCCTTCCTGATCATATTTTTGAGACTATTGGCAAAAACGTTTCTGCCAACTGGTGTGAGGTGTAACTCATCCCTTGCCAGAGGTCCACCCTCCTGAAAACACAGGCCATTAACTTTTTTGTAAGTCACGTTCAATCCCATATCAGGAGAAAGGGGAGATATGAATAAATATTGGATATACAAGAAGATGTATTATATAGTTACATACAACTATTTTATATTTTTCAGATTATTGCCAATCACCACATGCAGTCCATTTCATTTGCCTCTGGAGGTGACCCTGTAAGTACAGACTTCTGAATATTAAGAACATGTTTAACCTTAGCTGCCAGTTGTCTTATTTTATCCTGGACCCATTTCCATGTTAAATTGCTATTCATTTTTACGGCTGTACTTGGGAAAAGTAGTCCTCTGGTAGATTTGCACACAGAAGGTCCCAGATTCAATCTCAGTCAAAAGACTAAAGCTTTGGGGAGTTTGTTTCAGTTTTTGATTTTGTTAGATTTGTGTGTGGTTTTTTGTAGGAGATCTTTACCAAGTTATTGTTGTTATCCCACTTTTCTCCCAACATGGGACTCAAGGCAGCTTACAACAAATTAAAACACAGTACAGTTAAAATCATATTAATAAAAATTAAAAAAAAACAACAATTAAATAATTCTGTTAAAAGTACTAAGTTAAAATTGTTTAAAACATGTATAAAATATAGTAGAAAAGAAAAAAGGACAAATATCCTAGAGGCACCAGATCCTGTCTGATCTTGGAAGCTAAGTGGGGTACATGCTTGGATAGATTAGATAGATAGATAGATAGACAGAATCTTTATTATGGTAAGCTGTCCCTGGAGGCCTATATAAGAAGACCCCTTTCTCAAACAGCCTATGCCCCTGTGACTCAGGCCAAATAGAAATAACAGAGCATGTATTACTCCAGTGCTTATACTACAGGGACATCTGCCTCAGCCTTATTTCACCTTTATTGCAGAAATAGGAAGGACACCCAGTCAATTTTACACTTCTCTGTTCCTTTCAAACATCAACCCTGATACAACAGATAACATTGCCAGATTCTGTGCAGCTGTGGTTAAAATTTGCCAGGCAATGACCTCTGCACTAGACTACTACCAATCTTGTCTTGCTATACTGAAATCTAAAAGGATATTTTAAATACTATTTTTAACCTGTGTTCTTACCTTCTTTTATTCTGTATCCCCTTTTTACCTGTGCTGGTCTATGACCATAATAAAGATTCTATCTTTCATGCTTGGATGGAAGACCACCACCGAATATCAGGTGCTATAGGCTTTATTTCAGAGGAAGGAACTGGCAAATCATCTCTGAGTATTCCTTGCTCAAGAAAACCCTATGAAATGCATGGGTTGTCATAATCAACAGGGGACTTGAAGGTACATACATGAGCATGCATATGCGTGTGTGCGCGCACCCCCCCCCAATATGCCCATTAAAATACCCCTTTTCCACAATGAACTAAGAGCCAATGGCCTGCCTACATAAAAAGGTCCTTGCCTGGTGGTAGGCAGCAAAGAGTAGATTTGTTAAGAGGAGGTTTGCCATTGCTTTCTCCTGATGCTGAGAGAGTGTGACTTGTCCAAGGTCACCCAATAGGTTTGCATGGCCGAGCTGGGAATCTAAGCCTAGTCCAACACTCAAACCACTACACCACCCATGCTCTAGAGCCACTCAATATGGCAGGTATGATTGAAGTAGAACAGTCAAAGAATAGTATATAGTAACATAATGAATGTATTAAGAGCATTCTCTCAATGAATGTCTTCGGGCAGTAATGGGCTGGATGAGGAAAAACAGATTGAAACTGAATCCAGACAAGATGGAGGTGCTCACGGTAGCGGCCCGGAAACCAAGAATTGGGTTGCGACCTCCAGTCCTGAATGGGGTCGCACTCTCCTCCAGTGACTGTGTTTGCAGTCTGGAGGTGCTCCTCGTTGCTCCTGATGACAAATCAGGTAAATGCGACGGTCAGGAGCGCTTGTTATCAGCTTCGGCTGATACGCCAGCTGCGCCCTTTTCTGGTAGTAAGGGATCTCGAGACCATTGTGCATACACTGGTAACCTCACGCCTTGACTTCTGTAATGCGCTCT
>CM034709.1:14459832-14471409 GCA_020142125.1 Phrynosoma platyrhinos | reverse complement strand
GCAATAAGCGGGATACAAATAAACTTTATTATTATTATTATTATTATAATCACAATATGTGCTGGTCACGTAAAGCTCTACACGGCTTAGGTCCAGACTATTTAGGAGACCACATCTCCCCATATGAACTTGCTAGAGCTCTAAGATCTTCAGGAAAAGGCTTTCTCTTGGTCCTGCCACCATCACAGTCTCGCTTGGTGAGGACATGAGAGAGAGCCTTCTCAGTGGTTGCTCTCACCCTCTTGAACCCTCTTCTGCAGGCAGCTAGGCTGGCTCCCTCTCTGCTTGCCATTGCGGGCAAGTAAAAATTGTTTTTATTCAGTCAGGCTTTTTAAAATCATGACAGGGTGGCTTTTATATGGGGTGTGTGTTTTAGTCATGTTGTTAACTTTTGTACATTTTAATTTCATACTGTTTTAATTAGATAATTTTATCTTGTGAGCTGCCTTGGGTTCCCTTGGGAGAAAGGCGGCATAAAAATGAAATAAATAAATAAGTTGGACAAAAGGATGCTTAAGTGAGCAGCATAAGTGAAATGCAGTTGACTTTCCTTATCCATTAATATGGAGATTATTGCAGTGTTAATTAAACCGGTTCAGCTGAGCCAGCTTAAAATTTAAAATGAGGGGCATCTTGATTTTATCACAAGGATTTAGTCACCGAAATCACCGCCCAGGTGCAGCCTGGATCTATCGCCGCTTCCAGGGCCACTCTGGCAGCCATTTCCTTAAGCTGAAAAATTCCTGGCTTCGAACAAAGCCATGCTGTGCGCCCCTGGGAGCAGCAATGGACCCAGGCTGCACCCAGGTGGCAATTTTGGTAGCTAAATCCTTGTGATAAAATCAGGATGCCGCCTGTTTTAAATCTGAAGCCGGCTCAGCTGAACCAGTTTAATTAGCTCTGTGATCATCTCCGTACTTTGATGTCCTATAGCCTTTGATGTCCTGTACCTCTGCTGATTTCTTTGAAAGAAAATAACAAGATTGTTATTGAGACTTTACCTCATTAAATAACTCTCCTTTCTTTTCTGGTTTTGGGTGTTTTAGGATACAGCAGATTATGTTGCCTATGTTGCAAAAGATCCTGTTAATCAAAGAGGTAGGAAGAATTACTTACAAGAAGGCTGCATGCGCAGATGATCATTTGGTTACATTGGACAGTCTCCCAAACAAAAAAAAATGCTGCAAAAATTTTGTACGTCAAAGGGAGAAGATGCTTTCATAAGATTTATTGGGAAAATAATATTTACATTGTCTACTTAGCTAAATAAGTATTAACTAAGTAATGTTTCCTTATCCAACCACTCCCACCAACCTACTTTACCAGGCAGAAGCTGCACTGAGAGATGGAGGTCTGTTCAGATGACGACTGGAGTACAGGAGGAGGATGTTTCCATCCCTCTCTCACCAACAAGTGAGGCTTCTGATTTTCACAGCCTTACTTACTAGCAGGTGCAGATTTCATCCTCCTGCTTCTCGATTGCCAGAACAGACTTCCATTTTCAGTGTGGCTACTGCCTGATAAAGTAGGTTTGGGAGGGCATTTATGATTGTAGTAATAGTGCCGTAGTGTTAGTGAATACAGAGCAGTTATGGATGTGTAACTTGAGTTACAGATCTGTAAGTGTAATACAGAATTCCAGACCTAATTTATATCAAAGCCACACATTATTACATTTTCCATATTATCCATTTTGATAAAAATAGGTATTTATTCTATGATAGGCAACCACTTACAGCAATGTGAATATCTGGGATAAAAGATCTGCATTTGTGTGTGTAAACTTTTTGCCATACTTGTACATACTTGTGAAGTCCATGAAAAGATGGGGAAGACAGAACATCCAAGCAATAACCGTTTTTGTCATTTAATAGCTCACAAGAGACTAGTATCCATGTGCCATCTGATAGTTAAGCTAGGGGAGCATGGCTGGTGTGCGATGCCTTTTTCTCCTCTGTTTTCCCCACTGTCAAGCAAAGATTAGGGGGACATAGAGCTGTCTTTGTAATCACTGTGCTTTTTATATATATATATATAAAAAGACTCTGAAAATCTATCAGTGATCACCAGACAAAGAAGTACATTAAATGCACAAAATATTGCATAGGGACTGTTAGTCACTGATGTTAAGCAAACATGAGATGATGGTTCCATCTGTTAAAGCATTACAGATCTTGGAAGGTTAACAAGAAGGTGAGCCCTGGTTAGTACTTGGATGGGAGGCTGTCAATGAATGCCAGGTTCTGTTGGCTATATTTCAGAGAAAGAACTGGCATACTTGCCTAAGTAGGAATACTAGCATAAAATTAGAAAATTAAAGGGTTGCCATAAGTCAACAGGCAACTTGAAGACCCATATACACAAACATAAATTCATAAAACATTTTGATTTCATCATTTTTTTAAAAAAATATTTTACTAAAATTTCCTCAATAAACGTGAGGTTTATTATACAAGTTAGCTACACATTATTTTCTAACTCAGTTACTTCATTAAGAAACAGGTAAATAATGATATAGGTAAGAAAAAGAAAAGAATAAATATATATGAGCAATATTTTTGTTTTTAAGTTACATTTTTACATTGTTATATTGTGTATAAATACTATGTATATTACGTTATATAAATTTGAAAGATAAGAACTAAAATCACGAGAATGAGAGAAATTGTTAGGAGGGAAATGTAGTATAACTGGTATCCAGATGCTCAAAACCAGTTGTTTAAACAAGAAGCTGGTAAATAATTAAATAATTATGTATGACAGTAATGATAAGTTAGAAGAAGCTATACATATATATTCAAACATATAATTTTTTTCTTATTTCTTTTTTGTTTAAAAAGCATCTATGTTTAAAATATTAATGTAATGCTATAAGGAATAATAATAAAGAAGATTTTGATTAAAAAAATATTTTACTGTTGCCTGTTTTAGAATACAAATAAACTTAGAAACCAAACTAGATATATAGAGTCACCTCTCCATTCTCACGGACTTGAAATCCGTGTTTTTGTATATACACGGAGGGGCGAGCTCCGTTAAAATCAATGGGGCACACCCCTTTCAAGCCTATAGGGCTTGAATATTGCCGAATCTCCTCTTTAGCGGGGGTGGGTGGGTCCGGAACAGATCCCCCATGAAAACGGAGGGCCAGCTGTGCATTTCTGTGTTGTGCAACTTGAACAGCATGCTTGATTATTGGTCTGTTAAACCTCCTCTGATATAATGCATCCATTTGTTTTGCACAACTCCCTCCCTGCTATTCTTAGCATGCCACATATTGGAATGTTCCCGTGGAGTAGCCCAGGAAGTCATAAACACCATTGGGAAAGCTTTTGAACTCCGGTTCAAACAATACTTGAAGAATCCTTCTGCTGTGATCACGTCCAATGAAAGGTCAGCATAGTGCTTTCACAGATTGTGAATATTGTTTCTCTGCTATTTGCCTGTCATTTTCAAAAATTCTCAGCAGTGTTTCACCAATTTTCATTTATGGAGATAGCTCAATGTCAAATATGATGGTACTTTAATCCTTACCAATAAATACGGTTGGTTGGTTGGTTGGTTGGTTGGGCTTGTTCTAATTTTGTATAACCTGGGCCCTTTCACACACTACAAAATTATAGCCCCATGATTTCATTTTAATTGCCACGGCTGCATCCTGTGGACTCCTGGGGTTTGTAGTTTGGTGAGATACCAGAGCTCAGTGGCTGAGAATTCGAAATGCCTTCCCTAGACTTCCAATCTTGGGATTCCATAGGAGGGAACCATGACAGTTAAAGTGGAACCATCGTGCTATCATTCTGTAGTATGAATGGACCCCAGATCCTCCTGCATATTCCAGTCTCAACATTATGTTCATGGTTCATGAAATTTGTCTCTGCACAACGGGACTGTTTTTGATATTATGCTGTCTGAGACTTTCCCCACTCATCTACTTCAAGATGCATTTGACTGCAAGCCAACCAATCTAGTTCGGCACTTGAGAAAGAAAATACCACAGCTATTTCTCCTCATCCCTAGAAATAAAATAGACTTATATGAAAGCCAGTCAGTCAACTTCCAACTTATAAGCAACTAGCAAAATTAAAATTATACCTTTAAATTACAATATCATACGCACAGCCTGAATATATTTACATGTACATAGTTTCATGTGGTTAAAGTCAAAATTTGACATGATAGTGTCCAGGGACACAGGCAAACATCACAGCCTGTATCTGCTAAAAGACAGATGTTTGGGGAGCAGTGGTGTCACCCCCCTTAGGGTGTCACCTGGTGTGGCGGGCACCCCTTGCGCCCCCTAGTGACACCTCTGGAGGGACTAGAGCTCTCTTGCTGAGAATTCTAATTTGGCTGGGAATTCTTTGGTTACCTTGAGTCCTGGTCCTGCAAAAAACATGGGATATAAATAATAAAAAATAAATAATAAAAAATGACAACAATAACAAAAAATGATAATAAGGTAATTGCCCCTACCTAAACTGCCAATCTCAGGATTCCATGGGATGTTGCTCTGATGATCAAAGTGGAATCTGTTGTTGTTGTTCTGTGCCTTCTAGTTCTTTCTGACTTATGGTGATTCTAAGGTGAACCTAACATGGGGATTTCTGGGATTGGGAGTGTGACATCCCGTGGGTTTTCATGGCCAAGTGCAAATTTAACCTTGACTTCCAGAAGCCGAGCCCAATGCTCAAACCACTACACCACACTGGCTCTCTCAAAGTGGAATATAATGCTGTGATTCTATAATGTGAATGGGACCAGTAGGAATTGTTCAGTAGGGGAATGCACTGCCTTGGAAGGTGCTAGGGTCTCCTTTTATGGAGGTTTTTACAAAGAGATTTACAGCCATCTGCTAGGGATGCTTTATATGTAGATTTCCTGCATTACCTGGGTTTCATTGTTATGACCCTTAGAGTTCCTTCTGGCTCTACAATCCTTTGATTCTGTGATTCCATGATAGTAGTCTAGTGATAATATCCCTGCTTTGTATATACACATTGCCAAAGTTCAACCTTGTCCTGCTAAAACAGATTTCCTGTAGCAGTAATAAAAAAAATTCAACCTGCTGAGCTGATGCCAGTTTTAGTAGTCAATACTGTAGTAAACTAGTCAATGGTCTGTCTCAGTAAAGAATCATATAGTTATTTGTTGATTGCTCTGTACATGGAAGTGAACAGATGGAAAATGTTTTTTATATAGTGCTGGGGAAATGCATTGCCTACTCTCTAGATACTGTGAATTACATAATTAAATTTCTGAATAATGTCCTCCCATACAAGACTACTAGATCCCTATCTTTTTCTTGTTGCTGGCTTTTTATCAAATTATGTTATTATTATAAATTAAAAAGGAAGATTCATGATGAGTGGTTACAACCTAGAAGAAATATTGCACAGGGTGTGTATGGGGATGGGAGTAGTAGATCAAACTTAATCTCTTTCAGATTATCAGTTGCAAAGGAAATCCATCCATACTTTGCATCTGTTCAGATTATAGCAAAACACCATATATTTTGGGAGATGGCTTCTTTCAAGATATATTTTAAACCACATCTCTTCTTAATGAATATCAAGACACGTGTGGCCAAGCAACATTAGAATGTCATCATTATGGCATAAATTATAAATGACGAATAGCACACAGGCTGAGAGAGGCTGCAGCAGCTTGCTCTTGCCTGATCCTCATTTGTCCTGCCCGATCTCATTCTGTCTCAAGAACTCAGATTTATTGGGGCGATCCTGGATTCAAGGAAAGTAAAGGCCTATCTTCCTACAGATTATTTTCAGATTCTAGTCAATACCATGCATTGATGTCGACACTCCCGTTGTTTGATCCAAATATATTTGGCTCATATGGCTTCCACAACTACTGTCACATCATTGGCCTGTCTTCAGATGTGACCACTTCAATCCTGGTTCATAGGGGTGTTCAAACCACTTATAGATACTCCTCACAAACTCATTACAATGCCTCACACTGTCCAACGACCCTTCAAATGGTGAATGGATCCACAGAATGTGTGTGTCAAAGTTACATTTCATACACCTCACATGACTTGAATCTTCACCATGGATGCATCTCAAGAGGGCTGGAGAGCCCACTTGGGAGGACTCACTGTGAAAGGGAAGTGGTCCCCTCTGGAACAGAGTATGTACATCAATGCTCTCAAAATGTTTTTGGTGGAAAAGGCCCTTGGGGAATTTGAGATGCTTCATTGGGACCAAATCATTCAGATCATCACTGACAAGGCAACTATGTTTTACATGAACAAACAAGGAGGGACGAGATCGCTTACTTTACTCAACATTTCCATTCGGATGTGGGATTGGTGTGTGATAAGAAACATATTGATCCACACAATCCACCTGCAGGGAGAGGACAATGTACTAGCAGACTGACTGAACTGCTCTGGATTTGTGCCATGAATGGCAACTGCATCTGAGTGTGGTTCACTCCATTTTTTGCCACTGGGGAACTCTGGAAGTAGATCTGTTCACCACCTTCACCAACAAACACTTGTCGATTTTGCTCCAGGACAATGGGGAAAGGTTTCCTTGGTGATGCCCTCCTCTTTCATTGGGTACATAGGATGCTGTGCACCTTTCCTCTGTTCCTGTTGAACACCAAAGTGATAACAAAACTGAGGAATGACTGTGCCAATGCCATTCTCATCACTCATTGGTGGCCACAGCAACCTTGGTTTTCAACCCTGCTTCATCTGGCCCAGGATTTGTGGATTTGCATACCTCTCCATCCTGGCCTGCTCAAACTACATGGAAGTCAGTTTCAACATCTGGATCTCAAAACCCACTGACTGGTAGCATGGAGGATTCAACACTGACTAACTTACCTTCTCCTGTTCATCAAATTATGCTGACCGCTAGGAAACCCTCCACTAATAGGCCCTACCATTACAAATGGCAGAGATTTCAGCTCTTTATTTCTGAGTTCATGTCACTCAAATTCATAGTAGGCATATAGTGGATTTCCTCACTTCTTTGTCAGATTTAAATCTTTCCTACTCATCCATTAAATTCTTTCTTGTGGCTATCACCATTGAGTTATGACAATGGGGTTACCCATCTTTTTTGTGATCCTGATATTAAAGACTTTTAAAGAGGCTACTTGAATCTATATCCTCCAGTGTTGGGACTCACTCCTTCCTGGAGTCAGGAACTGGTTCTATCTCAACTTTCAAGATGACAATTCGAACCATTGACCACATGTGACTTACATTTACTTACCTGGAAGACTCCTTTCCTGGTGGCTATCACCACTGATGTCAGGCAGGAGAGCTGTGTGATTCTTCTTACTGTTCTTTTCATTGTGACAAAGTGGTTTTAGGGCCTGATATCTCCTTTTTACCTAAGGTAGTTTCCTCATTCCATCTTAATCAAGACATTATTTTAGCAGCTTTTGTCCAGGATCCAAGGTCTAAATTTTAATGGACTCTACATTCTTTGGCTGCTTGTCCAGCTTTGGCTTTCTATATGGACAGGACATTGGTTTCAAGGAATCCAACAGACTTTTTGTTCGTTATTCAGAATTGAAACAGAGCTTGCCTGTTTTGTCCCAATGTTTCTTGAAATGGGTGGCATCCACCACACATCTGGCTTACAAACTGACCAAGAAGGCACCTCCTGTGTCCTGCATTAATGACTTTTGCCATCTTGACCACACTCTGATATTGCTTGGCCACACATGTTCCAGTTTTCATCTGTGCAATGTTGGAGGTTAGGCAAATAGCCCTATATGCCCTGTTCAAAAAGGGACTTATGTGTATGTAAGATGCACTTACTCTCACATAAATCACAAATAGGATGCTGACTGTTGTGCCGCCTTTTCCTTTTCCTGTTCCTTTTTGTCACTTAAAAAACACCATCAGACTGATGAGGGAATAACATAAACTTGAAAAATATCTGTCCAAATGCCTCTTAAAAAGTACGATCCCCTTTTACAAGTAATCTTTAAAAGGAGTTAGAAAACATTAGTACTTAGGACAACAGAATAGCACTGTTCCCCACTCACTAGGTGTTTACTGAAACACGGGTCCATTATCTTCTCATGCAAAGTTAATTCATTACTGGTAAAATGATTAGTTGTAATTTGTTAGTTCCTAGCTCTGATATGAATGCACACATGTGTAAAATTGTTTCAAGGAGGAAGCAATGAAGAAATCAAATTAAAGCTTCAGCAATAATCTCAAAGGAAGACTATGACTTCCTGTTAGTTCAGTAAGAAAGAGCAACATAATGGAAACTGGCAAAATGGGATTGATTTTCCACCTGCCCAAGGCTTTCATGGAAAGTAGGAACTGTTTCCTGTTTCCCACAAGCTACTGGTCTTTGAATATGAAGTTTCTAAAATTTTCTAGTTGATTGTAAAATAGTAGACTCCATTTTGTTAATACCACTGGATGACATCCCATTCTGAAGAGCTAAATTCTCATTTAAATTCCCATATAGATCTACCCAAGCTTTGGCCTTGAAAACGTTTCTCTCTGTGCCATCTTCTCAAACTGTTAGGTGAGTAAGCATAAGAGACAAGGCCTTTTTTCATAGAACCATAGAATCATAGGCCCCATTCACACTACCAAATAACCCAGTTTGGAAACAAGGTTATTTCCCTGTCATTCAGACTTGCACCAATTGTACTTGGTGCAGTTTGCGGGGGGGGGGGGCAACCAAAAAACCCATTTAAACTGGTGCATTTGGCACTGGATCCCTTAATGGTTCTTTTTTTAAGAACCGCAACGATCCGCATCTCTGATAGTGTGAGTAAGCTATCGGATTGATTCAGAGTGCACAGCCACTGTTCAGGAAATGGACGTGCCTCCATTTTGATCTGGAACGGTGGTGAATGGGAACTTCAGACTGGATTTAAATGCAATGAAGAGATTCACTGCCTTAAAACATAATGGGATTTTGAATCGATTCATAGATGCAAATCTCTCCATGGAAAAAACATAAGTGTGACTGGATCATAGAGTTGGAAGAGGGCTATCAAGTCCAACCCCAGGCTTGGTGATGGTATCACATTTCCTCTTTAGCTTCTTTTGTCAGTTAAGGTTCCCCCCCCCCAAAATCCTTAATGTGGGGTACTTGACTTCTTTGTTACAGATTGCTGCTTTTAGTTTAATTATTGCAATGTTTTAAATATGTGTTTAAAGTATTTCCAGTTCTTCTTTTTTATATGTGTTGTGAAATTATTCCAAGTACTTTAGGAGCATTTCTAAAATTCATAAAACTTTAAGGGTCCTTCAAGAGGGAAAAGCTGAAATCACAAATTGATTGACTTTTTTAATGTCATTTTTGAATGCATGTGCTTCATCATACATGACAAATATGAAAGAGGTTCATTTCTTATTTTAATACTATACAGAGAAGTAGTGAATCTTGGTGAGTCCACATGGAATATTCAGGATAAAGAGGATCATGACTACTACAATGAAATCCCAGGGAAAGAGACTCCTGCAGGTGGATTATTAGATGCCAGACTGAAGACACCCAGAGAAGAAAGAGCTCACTGTCTCTTGCTCTATGAACAGCAATACTCTATAGTGAGTCTCTTTAGTACTGACATGATTTAGCAATGTGCCTTGCACTTAACCTAGTCTATATTAGGAAAAATGATCAGCCTGATCAATGGAGGGAACTGACTACTTGTTCTCTGTTGCTCCAGAGGAAAGAGTTTAGAACTGATGAATGGAAATGGCAAAAAAGGCTGTTTGGGCCAATCATTAAGAGAAATATCCTATACTGCATTATTGAATGAAATATTTACACCAAACAAGAGCCTGTTGCTTGCTGGTCTGAATAAAGAACAACAGCCTTAGAGGAGCAGGGTCTTCATATCCATGTAATGTTTTATGATCCATAAGTTTTGTTAAATTTGGCTAGCTTTGGTTCATAAATCTGGAGTTTTGCCACAAACAGAACATTAAGGATAGATTATTGATAATTTATTAAGTACACCTATTCACTTCACATCTTTTTTTGATTGCCTAGAACTTTTGAGCCAAATGGGCTTCAAAGTTATGTTAGGTTCTTTCTCCTCCTTTCAGAATGAGAGCCCCAAATCTATCAATATTTATGAAAACTGTCCAGAGGATTGCAAGTCAACAGGTAAGTAACCCTTTGTTCCTAAGAGTTCACATGTATTTACTCTCTTGGTGAAGGAATGCATAAAATCAGGCCCATTTTGCCTCAAATTAAATTACCTGCCTTTCTTCTCCTCTTGTCTGTTAGCCAGTACAGAAAGAGAGAGATGATGAGCCATTGATTCTCTCTTCACACACCTTGTTCTAATCTGTTGCTTGCTTGCTTTTATTATGAACAACCAGATAGAAACCCTACCTGGCACCAGAATTATAGTACTATTATTCCACTTTAATCACCCTAAAAGGTAAAGGTATTCCCTGTTGACAAGGTTGTCAAGTCGTGTCCGACCAAGGGTGCTCATCTCCCTTACTAAGCCAAAGAGCCAGCGTTGTCAGAGACTACTCTGTGATCCTGTGGCCAGCATGATTTCACAGAATGCTGTTTACCTTCCCACCAAGAAGTGGTACCTATCTATCTACTTGCATTTGCATGCTTTTGAACTGCTAGGTTGGCAGAATCTGGGACTAGTGATGGGAGCTCACCCCATCATGCAGTACCTGGGCCTCGAACTGCCAACCTGCCAATCTTGCAATCAACAGTCAGCGTCTTAACCACTTGGGCATTTAGAGTTTTCATCCAGAGTGCTCCAGTACCTCTGACCAAACTACATATTCCCAGGAGTCCATAGGATGGCACCATGGTAGTTAAAGTGGAATAACAGTGCTATAACTTTGTAGTGCAAATGGACTCCAGGACAATGAAACACCTTAAGCAATAAAGCTGCTTCAACCTTCCACAGATGAATGATGCTGGTGCTTCTTTCCTTAATAGATAACCAAACTATTTATTCCTGTCATGGCCAGCCCAAGATATTCTGCTGCAACAATTACCGCCCCCACCCCCACACAGAGCCAAGATTCATAGTAAGGGTTGACACTGCAGTTACTTTGTTACTCAGAAGAGAAAATAATTCCTGACATTTTAATACAATTATAATTTTAACATTATTGGACTCACAAAATCTTTTGCCTGGAAAGGCTGCAGTGCTCTTCCTCTTGAATGAGAGAGCCAGCCCTACTTCCTGCATTGTCACTGAGGAAAGGGAACTGTAGCCAAAAATCTAGTATGGGGAATTTTATTTAGCTCAAACTGAGAGGGGGTCAGCTACAAGAACCCTGCGAGACTGTCTCCCACTTGTATACCAAGAGGCTGATGGATCTAAGAATTGATGCAGAGACAGAATTCTCCAATTAAAGTCTTATTTATTAAAGGGGGAAATCACACAGCAATTCACATGCATACACACATTCATTCAAGGCTCAGGAAATCAGGGGTTAACTTGGAAGAGATATTGAGGCAAAACTACAGGTGATATTTACTACAGATGAGGCTTTCTCTGGGATCTGACTGGGTGATGTGGTACGAGACAACTGTTCCGAGAGCGTTGGTTTGAATAAAAGTGCCAGTAACTAGA
>CM034709.1:14437142-14448065 GCA_020142125.1 Phrynosoma platyrhinos | reverse complement strand
CTTAACCGTTACATACCATATATTTTAATTCACTCTACCTATTAATTTAATTTTTTTTAACAGCGCCACTTTTCCCCTCTTAACACAAACATTATCATCACTATCAATATCTGATTATTTAATAACCCCTTTTCATTTCCACACAATCACACTGTTTTCTCCCCAAAGTTCTTTAAAATATTCTATAATCGGTGTCCATTCTTTCCCAGGTTCACCACTTTTGTCTTTAGAAAGTCAAGATTTTGAAGAAATAGCTAAATCGGTAACTGATGGAAAGGAAGTAAGGCATGAATAAAAAGATGGTGAAAGTAAGGAGTTTATCACACAGAGGCAAATTGCTGAAATCCTGTGCAGAAACAGGATTTAAAAATCCACACACCCCCTGCAAAAGCGGGTTGATTTTCAGACGTGTTTGTGTAAAGGAGAAATAATGCGACATTCGCCTGAACGGAAAGTCACCAAAGCCCCTTCCTTTTAACTTTCGGAAGTTCCTGAAAGTAAAAAGGAGCAGGTTTTGGCGACTTTCCGTTCTGATTAGTGACGCGTTATTTCTCCTTGATGACAATGTCATGTGAAAAACAACCTGCTTTTTCAGGTTGTTTTCACTTTAAATCCAGTTTCTGCAGGGGATCCTTCCCGTGTGATAAAGTCACACGGTTAGAGTATATAGTGAACGAAGGTTAGAGTATATAGGGCCTTTGCAGACTGCCAGAAATAGTGCAGCTTGAGTCCACTTTAACTGTCCTGGCTCAGTGCTAGGGAATCATGGGAACTGTAGTTTATTGTGGCATCAGAGCTCCCTGACAGAGAAGGCTCAATGCCTCAGAAAAAAGTACAATTCCCATGATTCCCTATCGTTGAGTCAGGACAGTTAAAGTGGTCTCAAGCTGCATTATTTCTGGCAGTCTGCAAAGGCTCAAAGTTGAAGGAAAAGATGTGGAAGAGAGTAATTGAAAGACCATCAATACTGATTGTAATTGTAAGATAAGTAAACACAGAAGAGTATTAGTAACTTGTATGTATGTATGCTTGCAGGTATGTATGTTTGTATGTTGATACGTCGATATGATTGTATGTATTTTTATGAAATTATGTTTGTATTTTTAATATATTCAACATTTTTTTTTTAAAAAAAAAGAAGATTGGAACCATGGCAGTTACAGCAGAATCATAGTACAATTAATTCTGTAGCCTGAAAGTGCGGTGAGGGCCTAAAAAACACACTGCAGAAATAACCCGGTTAGAAACCGCTTTAACTGCCCTGGCTCAATGCTAGGGAATCCTGGGATCTGTAGCTTTGTGAGACATTTAGCCTTCTCTGTCAGAGAGAAACAACAAACTACAGTTCCCAAAAATCTCCAGCACTGAGCCAGGGCAGTTAAAGCGGTCCCAAACCGGGTTATTTCTCCAGTGTGGATAAAGCCCAAGTAGTTCCAAGCCAAACCGCTCTTCAACTCTGTCTCCTAGCAACAAACACCCACGACGCAACGGAACCCGGGAGCTTGGATTGGCTGGTCACTTGCCCCGCCCCATCGCACGCCATTGGCTGCCACTCGCAGCCAATCGCCGCGCAGACTTCCCCTTCCCGCCTCAGTCCGCGCCAGGTTTCAAAGAGAGAAGGTGCCGCAGCGCGACCTCTTTTGTAACCAAAAAGAAAGGGAGCAAGCCCCGCCTCTTCTTCCCTTCGGTTGCTCTACGTTGGTGTCGATCACAATCTCTCGCTATGCTGATTGGTTGGATGCCTTTTTCGCCCCACGCCAAAGGAAAGGCAGGCTAGAGTGACCCCTTTGTAACACGGAAGGGGGAAGCAAGAGGAGGCCCGCCTGGTCGGGAGCGAGAGAGGGCCTCTGGGAGGACGGTTGGGCTTCTTGCGAGGGACGCTCTCTGTGGGCCCTTGGGCTTTCGGACGACGGGCGCCTGAACTGTGCGAAGAGGTACCTTTTCATTTGGGCGTTGCTATGGCAATGGGGAAGGCTTGGGGCCTAGGCCTCTCCGTCGTCTGCGTAGATCCCCTCCGGAGCGCCTCTGCCTTTGCCTTGGCCTTGGCCATAGGGAATACTTGCCCATAGGGAAACATTGGGCGAGTGTTCAATAATTCTCTATTGGCAAGTATTCCCCAATGATTTCTTATGGGTAAGTATTCTCCTATGTTTCCCTATGGACAAGTATTCTCCAATGATTCTCTATAAGCAAGTATTCCCCAATAGTAACCCATGGGCAAGTAATCCCCAATGGTAACCTATGGGCAAGTATTCCCCAATGTTTCCTTATGGGCAAGTATTCCCCAATGACTCCCTATGGACAAGTATTCCCCTATGTTTACCTATGGACAAGTATTCCCCAATGTTTCCCTATGGGCAAGTATTCCCCAATGATTCCCTATGGGCAAGTAATCCCCAATGATTCCCTATGGGCAAGTATTCTCCAATGATTCCCTATGGGCAAGTAATCCCCAATAGTAGCCTATGGGCAAGTATTCCCCTATATTTCCTGATGGGCAAGTATTCCCCTATATTTCCCTATGAGCAAGTATTCTCCAATGATTCTTTATGAGCAAGTATTCCCCAATGTTTCCCTATGGACAAGTAATCTCCAATGGTTCCCTATAGGCCAGTATTCCCCAATGTCTTCTTATGGGCAAGTATTCTCCAATGATTCTCTATGGGCAAGTATAGTTTCTCTATGGGCAAGTACTGTCATTTGTTTTAGTATGTCCCATTTTGTAGTACCTTTGAGACTAAGATCCAAAACACATTGCGGAAATAATCCTGTCTGAGACCCCTTTAACTGTACTGGCTCAATGCTAGAGAATCCTGGAAATTGTAGTTTATTGTGGCCCCAGAGCTCTCTGACAGAGAAGGCTAAATGTCTCACAAAACTACAGTTGCCTAGAATTTGCTAGCATTAAGCCAGGGCAGTTAAAACGGTCCCAAAATATATTATTTCTACAAGAAGGTACACCTGTTTCCACCTGTTTTAAATTGGCACCAGACGAAGAATGATCTTTGGGCTGAATTAAAAGATATACCTGTGTTAGTCTGTAGAATCAGTATGTAGAGAGATCTTGTAGCGCCTTTGAGAGTAATTGAAAGAAAGAAGTTGGCAGCATGAGCTTTCGTAGACTTCAGTCTACTTCCTCAGATGCTTTTGGTGAAGTAGGGGGCCAGACAGACCTATCTAAGGTCCAAAATACAGTACATTGCAGAAATAATCCAGTTTGAGATTGCTTTAACTGCCCTGACTCAGTGCTAGGGAGTCATGGGAATTGTATTTTTTTCTGAGACATTGAGCCTTCTCTGTCAGAGAGCTCTGGTGCCACAATAAATTACAGTTCCCATGATTCCCTAGCACTGAGCCAGGGCAGTGCCTCAATTTAATGTGCACTATTTCTGGCAGTCTGCTTAGGCCCTATGTCAGAGAGCTCTGGTGCCACAATAAACTACAGTTCCCAGGATTCTCTAGCACTGAGGCCTGGTTAGTACTTGGATAGGAGACTATCAACAAATACCAGATGTTGTGGGCTATATTTTGGGGGACGGGGACGGGACTGGCAAACCATCTCTGAGTAATCCTTACTTAAGAAAACCCTATGAAATTTATGGAGTCACCATAAGCTGACAGTCAACTTGAAGGCACACATATACCTACAGAGAAGTGCTCTTGAAAGTAGTGGTCCATGGGCCATTGCTGGTCTGTGAACAAGTGGCTGCTGGTCCCAATGAATTTCCAGGGAAGACAGAAACAATTGTAACAATGGCACACAGGAACAAAATGCCGGTTCCATACATCAGATACTTTGGGAAACACTGCTGTGTAGCATGAACCCTTATGCTGAACTAATCTTTCTGTTGTGATTATTTCAGTGTTTAAGAACCATGCAAAGTAGGTTGCTATTATTGTTATATGAGACCGATCAAGTAGTCTTAGGCTGGCAGACTTCTTGATTTAACTGAAAGACTGCCTAGACCCATCCCATCCCTTCATGGATTATGTTTTTTGAATGATACCATAAGGTGTTGATATTAATTCTAAGCCTCAGTTACTAGGTTACACAGCCAGGCCCCCTACACTTGACAAAAGAGAGAGTGCCATGTTTCACCACCTGAAACTACTTCACCCCTGAAACATGCTCAACCCCTGAGCCTTAGAGGCTGATTCTGAGAAGTCCTGAAATGGTATGTAGTGAGGAATGGCTTGCATAAAGTTATTAATGAATTCATGGATGAGTTGAAATGTGTGTGTAGGATTTCTCACCTCTTATTTCAACAGTTGGTGCAGATATTAACCACAGTTGATGTACAGGTCACAACACAGCCACAGTAACTTCAAGGATTAGAAAATGGGCAAGATAAAGTTTTTTGCTTATTTCACAGCCAGCCCAGTTAACATGTGCAATAAACCAGATGATTGTATGTACCAGCTCTAGGAACTAGTTCCAATGACCACTGGGCAGCCATGCAGAAAATAGCATGCATTTGCTATATATGAGCCTTTAACCTCTAAAACAGGAGTGGGAACCACATAGTTCTCCATTTGTCCTAGCATTCCTTATTGGCTGGGTAGGCTTACTGGCTAGGCTTGCTAGGAGTTGCAGTCCATCAGCATCTGGAGGGCCACATGATTCCCACCCCATTCTTAAGCATTATACGTACAGTACTGTCAAACACAGTATAAGCTTATTATAGGAGCACCTCTTCAGGGACATATTGTCCTTTATAGATGTGAAAATATCCTCTTGCTACCTTGTACAATTGTGTTCTGCAGTTGAAGGTTCCTTGGATCAAATTCATTCACCAAGCCCAGCATATCTGCTTTGGTGTTGTACAATTTCCTAATCTTTATATCGGAAGTCATTTAACTGGAGGCACCAGAGTTGTTGTTGTTGTTGTTGTTGTGTGCTTTCAATTTGTTAACAATTTATGGTTTCCCTACTACAAACCTGTCACAGGGCTTTCTTGACAGGTTTCATCAGAGGGGATTTGCCATTGCTCTCCTCTGAGGCTGAGAAAATGTGACTTACCCAAGGTCACCCAGTGGGTTTCTGTAGCCAAGCAGGGATTTGAACCATTCTCTCCAGAGTCATAGTCCAATGCTGAACCACTACACCAAGTTTTTTGTGGATTTTTTGGGCTGTGTGGCCATGTTCTAGAAGAGTTTCTTTCTGACATTTCAACAGCATCTGTGGCTGGCATCTTCATTTCTCTGAAGATGCCAGCCACAGATGCTGGCAAAATGTCAGAAAGAAACTCTTCTAGAACATGGTCACACAGCCCGAAAAACCCACAAAAAACTATGGATGCTGGCCATGAAAGCCTACGACTTCACACTACACCAAGCTTTCCAAAAACTGCTTACAAATTACAAATTTCAACCTTGATTTGTGCCCCCTCCCAATTTCCCTGTACAACAGCAGTGAATGTTGTGCACATCTGTTCTTAGAAGAGGGTCTAGTTTTGGAAGATTCCATTAAGCTGGTCTTTATGTGCTTTCAAGAATAATAATATGATGAGGAACAGGAAATATTTTCCCCTGGATTCTTTCTCTGCTTCCTCCTTGGCCGTTTGTTAATTCTATTGATAGAAAAAGGCTTCCTTGCAAGGGAATGGCTCTTGATGGGAATACTATATATATCAGGGGTGAGTAACTTGTAACCCACAATATACTGTTGGACTGCAATTCCAATCTGCCCTAATTGGTGATGAGATCTGATGGAAGCTGCAGTCCAATTCTTGGAGAACTACATGTCGTCCATCATATAATATATGATAAATTTCAGGGTTGCCATAGAAATAACTGTATAACTAGATACTTGACTACATCAGACTGTTCTTGAAAATGTACAGAAAGCAAAGATAGACAATCAAATATTAGTAATTCCTATATATGCCTTTTGAAAGTTCTCTGAAAACAAGAGTTCAGTATCAAAGAATATCACAACTGGAATAGAGCACAGCTTTGCAGGTTTTTAAAAGGTTCTTCTCTTTCAGCAAAGCTTTATTTATGCTGTTAGCTGTAAATAAAATGGTACAATTCTTATTTTTCCCTGGTAGAAAAACAGGAAGCATTATTCCCAAAAATGTCACTTGACTTTTTTTAAAGGTTCTTCTCTTTCAGCAAAGCTTTATTTATGTTATTAGCTGTAAATAAAGTGGTACAATTCTTATTTTTTCCCTGGTAGAAAAACACGAAGCATTATTCCCGAAAATGTCACTTGACTTTGACAGCGCAACTTTACAAATGCAACATGAAGATGAAGAATATGACCAAGAGGACTACGTCAGGGAGCAAGAGGTAAAAAATAACTCAACCTCATTTCATGGTTTTAAATCTTTCCCCTCTGCTTTTCTTAAACTGAATTAGGTGATTCAATCAGTGCTAAGGCTACCCTGCAGATGCATCTCAAGCTGGAAGTTTTATGATAAAATGAGGCTGACATTGTATGTTATTTGTACAGCTGAAGTTTCAGGCCCAGTTTGTGGACTTTGTAAACTTATTTTGTGACTTTTTAAATTCTAAAATGTTACCTCAGTTAAATCTCAAAAAATCTTAATATAGATGCTTCAGTTTACCTCTGCTATGTTCTCAACTTTTCATCCGCATGTACATTGTGAAGAGACAAGCCACGGTGAACCACAGGGCTTGCACTCTCTTCCCACCATTCAGCATATAAACAGAAGACTGAAGCTTTGGCTTCCAGTTATTAACAGTATATTGTCCAAACCTAGTAAAGTGTTTTTAATCTTAACTCAGTTTTGTTTGAAGCAATGTAATAGGAAGCTGATTAGTGTCAACAAACCATAGTTAAGATCTAACCTTACTTTAAAATTTGATCATAGTTCAGTATTACAGTGAATCAAGTTTGAAGCGAAAGCTGTGAATCGCTGCATGGCAACATTGAGGGAGGGGGAGCAGTGAGCTGAGTGCTCACTGGTTTGTTCTCATCATGATAGGTTTTTTGACAACATCTTTTTACAGTGCACATTGCTTTTTATATTCTTTCAAAAATACTTTCTGGAGTGTGTTTTGCATTTTGTTAATAATTTCATTGCATTTAACATAACAAACCAAGAAACAATTACACAACAGCTTATCATCCTGGAGAGAGATGAGTAGGAGAAGCATTTTATATTGCTAATGCAGTAAAAATAAATTTAAATTTGATGTGGAAATAAGTATTGCCCATATTTCAATCCTTCTCTGCATTGCCCCATGGCTTTACAATTTCTAGAAACTTTACTTATCTGCTTCAAATCCAAAAAGCGACTTTTGATTGAGCCTCTGAGTTTGCAGTACACTCATTAGGTGCTTTAATTCTTTTCTTTTTGGTGGGTCAGTGCTTTTTCCTTTGCTTTTTGAAGCAGTTAGTTGTGTTTCCCAACTGGCTACCTGTTTGAGAAAAGCTTTTTACTATCACTGGGAATGCTATCATAGGGATTCACTTGGTGTGTGATGGGGTTTCATCTACTGGTACTTTGAAACACTTGTATCATTGTGGATTATTGAACAGCTCATATTTTTAAAGAGTATCTTAAGCTTGCTGTGTAGGTTTTTTGTGATATAGAATATATAGAGTGCAATCTTATGGGCAAGTATTGGAAGCAAGTCTCCCTAAATGCAATGAGAGTTGCATCTGAATAAACATGCTTGAGTATTGTGCTGTTTCTGCTTATGGGACAAAATAATATTGGAGCCTGGTATGAATTTGTCGTGAAAGTTTGGAGCAGGTGACTACATTGAATAGTCTTAGCAATAGTATACCTTTAGCCCCAAGTATATTATGGTGATGTTTTTTGGACACCTGTGCAGAATGGACAGTATGTTCATAACCAACTCACCCACAGCTTAGTTTCTTTACTAATTCCATTTTACAATCTTCAGAAATATTAGCATTTCTGTCAGCTTAGAAATGCTTTGATTGTCCCAGTTTGGAGTTGGTAGTCATCATTTCTTCCAGGAACCATCTGGAACCAGGAACAGCTAATGCTGTTGTCTTGGGAAAAGAGATTTCTAGTGACATCATAATCTCCTGAGTCTCTCATGATGTCATTCAAGCAGCTCCTTACTATGTAGCTACTTTTAAAATAAGACTTTCAAATAAAATACCTCTGTCATGTGTTAAATTTAAGGCTTACGTGCATGTTGGGGCTAGCTGTTGTAACAGAATTGTGAATTATATTTCCTTTTACCTGGAGTATTTAGGAATATGGGTGCATCTCTGTGAAGAGAGAATATCTGATATTCTATGCAGCATTTCAGCATGTGCTTTTTGTAAGTTCAGATTTATTCTATGATGGAGAGGACAGTGTTTGTGAATGTCAGTTGCTGTATATTTTCCTCTGGAAGACTGGAGGGTGAAGGTTAACATGGATCGGGACAGAAGATTATTAGTTGAATTTATCAAGAAATATTGCTTTGTTAATTATGTTATAGTAAGATGATGGGATTGGCTTGATTCCAGTGAGTACATAGTCAGTTATTGGTTAGCTGATATAGATGATGCAACAGCCAGTTTCCTGTCACACTGCAGAAATAATCCAGTTTGAGACCACCTTAACTGCCCTAGCTCAACGCTAGGTAATTCTGGGAACTGTAGTTTTGTGACACATTTAACCTTGTCAGAGCTCTGGTGCCTTAATAAACTGCAATTCCCAGAATTTCCTAGCATTGAGTAAGGGCAGTTAAAGCAGTGTCAAACTGGATTATTTTTGCAGTGTGGATTGGACCTTAGAAGTTGAAAATAACTGGCAAGATAGAGAAGTGAAGGCTTTTGGATATGCATTACTATCTTTGCTTTTGTGTGTGTGTATGTGGGGGGGGGGGAGTCACTGTTCTATTTTAAGCTCTGTACTATATACTGTTTCTGTCTTTTGAAAATATACAAAGTATACACAGTGGGACCTTGGTATCTCTGGGTTTCAGCATCTGCGGACAGCAAGCCCACGCAGTCCCCAGTAGTGGTGCGTGCACACAGCTGTGCTGCCATTGGAGACAATGGGACTGAAGCATTCCTTCCCCTTCCTTCTCCCTCTGAGGCTTCTTCCCTGGGCTTGGCTTCGGAGGAGGTTCGGAGGCAGAGGCCGGAGCTCCTTCGGCCAGAGGGAGCCAGAGCTGAGGCCGAGGCTTTGATCTCAGAGCCGCCCCCCAAGACCAACACCTGAGACAGAACCTCCAGGCTTCGAGACCCAAGCCCTGGCTTTGGCTCCCTCTGGCTGACAGGGCTTCAGCCTCTGCCCACAAAGCAAAGCCCAGGGAGAGGGAGGGAGGACTTCAGTCCCATTGTCCTTAGTGGTGGCACAGCTGCGTGACCGCGTTGCCATTGGGGTCAATGGGACATGAGTATTTGTGGATTTTGGTATCTGCGGGTTAGTCCGGAATGGATCCCCATGTATACTGAGGGCTGAGTATATAATGTTTGCCTACCTGTAACTTAATAAACAGTTAAGTAAAAATTAAAAATGAACTCCGGGAAGATATTTTTATTAGTGATTGACGTATGCAATAAATGAAAACCGATGAAAACAAAGCCACATTGATGTCTCCACTGGTTTCTTTCACAATTCACAGTGTGTAGTGCCTGAACATAGAACAATTCAGTTTCATAACAAAATGGATTCTAGGAGAAATCTTATTATTTCCCTTTTAAAACCATTTCCTGTGCTTATGAACCCTCTCTCCTTTTAGGTTCATTGTTGAGCATCTATTTGTGGTTCATTGTTAATCATAGAATTATAGACTTGGACCACAAGGGCCATCCAGTCCAACCCCCCTGCCATGCAGGAACTCCCAATCAAAGCATCCCCGACAGATGGCCATCCAGCCTCTGCTTAAAGACCTCCAAGGAAGGAGACTCCACCACACTCCAAGGGAGTCTCCTTCCTTGGAGGTCTTTAAGCAGAGCAACCTTGGTTCGTTGTGGAGCAGCTTAATATGTTGATTAGTGCTTTTATTCCCTCGACTGTTACAATGTATATTTCATACAAAATATATAAAGTACATGATCTTGATAATTATGTTGATAAAGAATTTGGGTGCAGAAATACAGTAGAAAGAATAGGGATAGATTCCTAAACCATGAAAAAGAAGAGCATATCAAATGTCAGCAAATCTTTTATCCAGAAGTAACAATGCATATACAAAATGAAACAACCAGATCCCTTGTATAAGTGGGGGGGGGGGGGAATATTTTGAACCTTATAGAGACCACCTGAAGGGTTAATCCAAAATGCATTCAGTAATGATTATTTCTTTCACTAGCCTCCACTTTTCTTATGATTGCTGTGTTGGTGGACAAACCTGACAGTCTCTTCTTCTTTAAAAAATTAGCAGTAGCTGTTGAAGCAGGTTAATCTGATTTCCCATTTTATCTCTGCTTTGCTCTTTGTGCATGATGACTAAGGGGCTAAACAGACGGGCAAAAAGAGGTGCTTTCAAGGCTGGCTTGAAGGTGTGGCATTTAGAAGATTCATGCCTTGAAGCTGGCAGGAAAGCACCCTCTAGGCCAGGGGTCGGCAACTTCTTACCTGGGGCCGGTCCTCTGGTCTCCAGGTCTTCCACGGGCTGGGGGGGGAAATGTCACCGTGCGCACATGCGCAGTACGCTGGAAGTACTGTGTATACGCTCGCTTGCGCATGCGCAGTATTTCTGGCGTACTGCGCATGCGCGAGTGAGTCGCAGCCGCCATTTTGTTTTTCAAAAATGGTGGCCACGACTCGTTTGCGCATGCACCGAGTACTGCGCATGCACAAACGAGTCACAGATGCCATTTTGGAAAACAAAATGGTGGCCGTAACACGTGTGGCGGGAGGCGGCAACAGGACTGGCATGGGGCCGGTCCAAAGGCCTTGGTGGCCGACCCCTGCTCTAGACGCTTTATGAGGAGAAAAGCCACTTCAAAAAGAAGCAGCTTTTTTCCGCTTCTTCCTG
>CM034709.1:14418599-14437042 GCA_020142125.1 Phrynosoma platyrhinos | reverse complement strand
AAAAAAAAAAAAGTACCCAGTGGCGCGGCTTGAAGCTGCCTTGGGAGCCGGTGGTGTAGTTGGTGTGGCTTCAATGTGGCTTCGGAAAAGGCAGCTTCAAACCACTTTTTCCTGCCTATCTGTTTCGCCCCTAAAAGATTCTGGAGGCAGCTGTTCTTTATCTTGTCTGTTGCACAGGCAACTTACCTGCCATAAAATATTGGGAATTGATGTGTTGTAGAGTAAAGTTGGTATTGCTAGATTGTGGGGATCTCATACCCAAGTGCTGAGATAAAATTAGAAGGGAGGCAGGCATGAGCCAAGGCTGTTTATGTGAAAAGGATTCTGTTGTAACAAAAAAGAAAAAGAGCGGTATGGGAAAGTGTAGAGAAGTGTGTTTATTAATTATAATGGACAAGAATTAAACCTGCCTGACATTGTGTGTGTGTAGTTTAATGATAATTTTAACATTTACTGGTCAGTTCTGATAGTGAAAATCACTGGATTAGAGCTATAGTTTCTAAATAAAAGTCTTCTGAAGGCCTAAGCAGACTGCCAGAAATAGTGCACATTAAATTGAGGCACTGCCCTGGCTCAGTGCTAGGGAGTCATGGGAATTGTATTTTTTTCTGAGACACTGAGCCTTCTCTGTCAGAGAGCTCTGGTGCCACAATATTTTACAGTTCCCATGATTCCCTAGCACTGAGCCAGGGCAGTGCCTCAATTTAATGTTGCACTATTTCTGGCAGTCTGCTTAGGCCCTGAGTTTTATCTACCAAATGGTTTTCTGAACTTGGAATCCTCCTTGGTTTTGACCAGGGATAGGCAACCTTTCCCCTTTAAGGGCCGAGGGACTTCAGCTCCGAGAATCCCAGGAGCTATTGGCCAACATGGGACTATTGGCCAACATGGCTGAGGCTTCTGGGAGCTGAAGTCCCTCGGCCCTTAAAGGGGAAAGGTTGCCTACCCCTGGTTTTGACAGTAGGCACAGCTACAGTAGGATTGGCTAGATTAGAATTCTGTTGTTCTGACCTCAAGCTTTATTGCATAGTTTACTATACACTGCTGCAACCTGACACCAAAAGTAATTCTCCAGCCCTCCTTCACCATCTTCTCAAATGCCATTCTTGCAAAAACCCACTTCCAGCTAGATAGAGAATATGGGGGGGGGGGGGGCGCGTAAAAATAAGGTGCTTCTTTGTAAGAAGGAGCTTCTTTGTCAAAGGATTTGCTAACTAAGGCATGCCTGTAATTTTTCCCTAAATCATACTGAGGTGGTACATTTGTGTTTGGCCTTAATCACATCATGCTGTGAGTGGACTTATATGACTGAAGGTTTTTCCATGTCTTCTCCATCCCCATTTCTAACACCAGCATGTTGGGAAGAAGAGGTTTAGGCTAGAATTTCTCTCCCTGGTATGTTTTTCTGTGGTTGTGTATGTATATGTGTGTGTGGTTTTAAAAAATTATTTGCAGCATGGTGGGGTGCATCTCAAACCTGCATTAACTACCTGATGAAAAATAGATATGTGTTGTTTTGTGTGATATGTAGAGATCGGGTTGAATTATTGGATAAGAGGAACAATACTTTTCCTTTTACAAATTACAGAAATATAGCTCCTCTTTTCTCTTTTGCCCTGCATCAAAAACTCAATTCCGTTCCTTAGTCATGGAGAAGATTGCTAGACTCTTGAGTAGATTGCTGCAGCCTTCTCATTCCATGTTCTTTCTTCCTACTTGGGTCTCCTTGCATCTGTCATAAGAAATGCTGATGCAAATTGCTCATCTATCTCCTTTCTTCTATTTTTACCCCAATATAAAGATTAAATGGTGAAAAACTTGTAGAATTCAATAGCTCAGCATGGCATTATGTCTTTGTTTTTCCTGAACCATGGCTGCTACCGCACTTCAGAAATAAAGCAGTTTGACACTACTTTAACTGCCATGACTCAGTGCTATGGAATTCTGGGGTTTGTAGTTTTGTGAAATGTTTAGCCTTCCCTGTCAGAGAGCTCTGGTGCTCCACCAAACTACGACTCCCAGAATCCCATAGCATTCAGCCATGGAAGGTAAAGTAGGGTCAAAGTGCTTCATTTCTACAGTGTGGAAGCAGCCCATGTGGTACTTTACTAGATACCTTCAAGACTTGGTAATGCCTTGTGTTTTAGGCTTAGTATTCATAAGAATAAAAGGAGTTGATGTTGTAGAATTTAGGAAGTCTAAGGACTTTAAGATGACAATAATGTTTATATTGGTGTGCGGTAGTTTTAAGATATCTGTACTTGGCTTGCCAAAAACAAGTACAATTATGATTTTGGTCCAATATTGCACCCCTTTTGTCCCACTTTTGGAATATAGTAACTACTTCATCCTAAATGAAAGAGTTTATTTCTCTTATTTGCTTGTCCTTGTTGTAGGTTGTTACTTCTGCTCTAATTAACAAAATATGTATAGCCTTTGTTAATCTGGAAAAACAGAAGTTTGGGTGCCAAGTTCCGGTGCAATACTTGCTTATGTTGTTGTGTACAGTTTTCTAGTAACCTTGTGAGAAAAAGAAAATGTACTGCACAGATGTATCACTTGAGATCCATTCTATGTACCAAAACTTTACTGAAGGTTTAGAAGAACAGGTACACTCTATTCAGGATTCCTTGCTCCAAGTAAGTACAGACAGATTATTTTATTTTAGCTTCTGGGAAGTAACTTGCACAAAGTGAGTGGGTGAAATGAAAAGAATTTGGGTGGTTAGGTGTTCTGGGAGTGATACAGTATATATATATATTGCCACTGGCAAAAACAAAACGAAAAACCTTTGTCCTGAAGAAACATAGACAATATATCCACACAGTTTGAAAAATGTATTGATTAAAAGAAATGAAGTATGTTAACTATTCAGTGTTAGCTGAAAAACTGAATGTCATGTTATTGACATTTGCTCCAACTTTGAAGGATTATTATTGGAAGTATCTCTCATCCCAAGTTACTGTAACCACTGTTGCATGCCAGGATAACATCGTGATCAGTGGTAGAATTCAAAGATATAGCTGTGTTAGTCTGTAGAATTAGTATGTAGAGAGACCTTGTAACACTGTTAGTCTCAAAGGTGCTACAAGATCTCTACATCATGATCAGTATTTGCAACATTTCCCTATTGGTATTCAGCCCTGGTTAGTACTTGGATGGGAGACTGCCAGCCAATACTAGGTGATGTAGGCTATATTTCAGAGGAAGAAACTGACAAAAACTCCTGTGAGTATTCCTTGCCTAAAAAAACCCCTACGAAATTTGTGGGGTTGTCATAGGTCAAGAGGTAACTTGAATGCATATAGATACATACATGCAGGATAAACAGCACTGCACTAATAGAAGCCTTTCCTTTGGGTCTTTTGGGCCCTGTGCAGACCGGCCAAAAAGGGCCAGCCTGGGGGTGGAGTCAGGGTGTGGTGACCGCACGCCAGCTGCCCTGACTCTGCCCCAATGCCGTTGTCACACCATGCGCTCCACCACATGATGGAAGGCTTCGGGGCACTCCCTTGGTGCAACATTCAGACACGCTGTGCCAAAGGAGCATGGAAGAGCTGCCGCAGCAAGGGTGGCTTTTTGCTGCTCTAAAAAAGAGCAGCATTTGCTAGCTCTTTTTAGAGCAGCAAAGTGCCGGATCAGGGCTGCGGTGTACGGTTGCCGCGGTCCCGATCCGGCGTTCCCAGGGGTGGTATGGAGCTGCCCCTTTCAGGCTGTCTGTAGAGCCCCTTGGACTCCTGTCTTCTGAGAGTTGAGAAGGGCCACAGGGATAGAATGTAATAGTAGCAGTAACCTAGTGTTCTGGAAGAAGGGCCAGGTGGAAAGCTGGGTGGAAACAAGGGCAGGTGGAATTCTGAGAGGAAATTTCATCTAGGTAAAATTTGAGTCCGTCTGTTACTCCTGATGTTTTTCAAATGTAAAGTAGAGACCATTACTTTAAGGGCAACTTTAAGTCTCATGATCAGTTTTACATATGTATTCACACTGGTCAAGCTGATCAGTTTTCATCTTGCCAGTTGTGCCTCAGTAGTAGCAATAAAACATGTCTGTCGTGTGTGTGCTACTTATGTGTGAGACCGGCTCCTATAAATTTATATGTTGCTACAGTAGCTTCTGTGTGCCTGCCTGTGTTGCTTGCAGGAAGAAATACTCTTTTTGCAGAAATGTTAATAAGGTAGTAGAGAAAAACAGCATCTGCACTGTTATGATACCTGTATTGTGGTGGTATGGATTCTTCAAACAATCTTGTGTGATTTGTCCACACATAACTGAAATTCTGTTTAAAAAATTATTCTGGTACATACAGAAGTCTAAATACTGCATTCATGGCCTTTCATATTCATGTAGCTGTTATGTCCTATTTCAGTTGCAACAGCTGTTGACAGATCTTCCCCATGATATGCTAGAAGATAGTGGAGATCACCTCTCTGATTATAGTGCACCTGAGGACCATGAACAGTAAGGACTTTAATCTTCTTTATTCTCTGGAAAGTACTGCAGTCCTAAAACTACATGCAAAGTAACTATATGTACAATGTTACCGTCCTGAGAAAGCTTATTTATATCTATCTGTCTATTTTATCTAGCTAATTCCATGTATGTAACAATCATGCTATAAATATTAACATGATTTCTAAGCCTTATTTTACGTTCTCTGTAGAGTAAATGAACCTTGGGACCAGAATGCCAACCAATGGGATGATCATCCAGTTGCAACAAATACACAAAGTGTAAGAATAGAATGTCTGTTTAATTTTTTAAAATCTCTTTTGTTATAGGTTTCAAGATAGATACAAGTACTTCATATTGGCCTATCTTGGAAAATCTCAACTAATTCATATTTAGCAAAATCCATGGTATTCCATTAAACACCATAGAGATATGCTTTAAGTCATTGTTTTATGTTGTTGCATTTCTCTGTTAACTAAGGAAGAAGGAGCATTTCTCTCATTGCTTATTTCTGTCGCTCATATATTTTAATTGGTCACACAGCAATTAAACACAGCAAACCTTTATTCAGCATTACAGTTCCATACCAGAGACATTCATTATCAGAACTAAACAACAAAAATTAACATTGTCTAATTAAATTATACCTACATTCAGTTTCATGGCAGGCTCAATTGTTCTTCATTAAAATTAATAAACACATTTCCCCCTCTCAGTCCCATACCACCTTTTCTTTGTTCTTTCAGTCTGATGTTTCTTACAGGAACAATCCTGAACAGGCTTGACTCGTGCCCTCCAGATTTATCTCACCACCTATGGCTAAAATCACAATGTTTCTAAAATAACTGTTTTACTGATACATAACCCATCACTTAAACTTCCCAGTATTTTATGCCATCACAATTGTTTGTGCAACTCTTGACGTTCTGCCCCCCCTCCATAATTATTTTTCCCCTTAAACAATGTAGTCAAAAGCAGTAATATAAACATTATGATACAATAACATGTCTTGGATATACCTTATGCAACAGATAGTAAACAAAGGAAGGGCATTGCTCTCCCAAGCATTGCTCTCCCAAGCTTCTCAGGACACTTTTCATGAAACTTTGTCACCAATACGGGGGCTTATACATTATGACTATGTGCCCGTTTGCTTTGAGAAAGCGGGAAATGCTTCCATTCAATGAAATACTGAAATTTCCTTTTTGTATTTTAGGGTCCAATTTTTTCCCCACTTCAAAATGTTGTTCACCACCCACAAGAATGGGGTGAGTTTTGGCTTGTTGTTTGAGTAGGCTGGAATGAAAAAAGGAGTGTAAATGTTTATATGTTTTGGGCAGTTTTAATTCTGCCAGTACATCATAGAATCATAGAATTTGAAGAGACCACAATGACCATCTAGTCCAATCCTCTGCCATGCAGGAACTCAAAATCAAAGCATCCCCAACAGATGGCCATCCAGCCTCTGTTTAAAAACCTCCAAAGAAAGGGACTCCACCACACTTTGAGGGAGTGTGTTCCAATGTCGAACAGCTCTCACTGTCAGGAAGTTCCTCCTAATATTGAGGTGGAATCTCTTTTCCTGGAGCTTGCACCCATTGTTCCGGGTCCTAGTCTCTGGAGCAGCAGAAAACAAGTGTGCTCCAGTCTCAATATGACACCCCTTCAAATATTTAAACAGGGCTATCATATAACCACTTATCAAATAACCAGTTCCCCCATGATATTCTTGCACACAGTCTAGTAAAATGTGGCCTAGACAATGCAACTGTTAGGTAGATTTGTAACTTGTTGACCAGCTCAACCCAAAAGGTGCTCACCAATGGCTCCTCTTCATCCTGGAGAGAGGTGATAAGTGGGGTGCCACAGGGTTCTTTATCTTTATCAATGACTTGGGTGATAGAATGGAGGGCATGCTTATGAAATTTGCAGCTGACACCAAATTAGGGAGGATTGCTAATGTCCCAGAAAGTAAGATCAGAATTCAAAATGATCTTAACATTTTAGAGATTTGGGTCAAAACTAACAAAGTTTAACATAGAGAAATGCAAGATACTACACTTAGGCAGAATTTTCTTTGAAAGGAACAGATATAAGATTGGTGACACAGTGTTTGACAGCAGTACATGTGAAAGGGATCTACTAGTCTTAGGGCCTTTGCAGACCGCCAGAAATAGTGCAAACTGAGTTCACTTTAACTGTCCTGGCTCAGTGCTAGGGAATCGTGGGAATTGTATTTTTTCCTGTGACATTGAGCCTTCTCCGCCAGAGAGCTCTGGTGTCACAAAAAACTACAGTTCCCATGAACTGGCAGTCTGCAGAGGCCCTTAATTAGACCACAAGCTAAATACGAGTCAACAATGCCGCAGCTTAAAAAGCTATTATGATCATAGGCTGCATCAATAGGAGTCTAACATCCAACATTTTTATGGTTACCACCCCCTTTTCTCTTTGGCAACAACCCTATCACCCCACACCTATTTATGATACTAGGTCTACTGTTTGTGTAGCTGTCTACCTCAGTCATGTCCAGCTTACCTCCATGTCTGATGAGTAAATATGGCGGCAGCAGCAGCAGCCTAGGGCTGCTTCTCTCTCTCACCCATGCTGGCGTTACAGCAAAAGGAAGGGCAGCTGGCCCACTGCTTGATTCCTGCTTTCTTAGCAATTGGGTGCAAAGGGAGCAGCAACCGAGCAGCTGGTTGTTGCAAGGCTGGCATGGATTAAAGGTTTCTCAGTTACTGCTCCCTGGCTGAGTAGTGACCAAAAAGCCGCTCACCCATACTAGCCTTTTGACAAATACCAGTGTGTGTGAGAGAGGCTTCTTGGTTGTGCTAGACTGGCTCCTTGATTGCTGCTCCCAAGGTGACTGCAAAACTTGAAGCTTCTCCTTGGCAAGGAAGGACTCTCAGTCTGAGAGAGGTGAATGACTCTTTCAAAGCATAAGCTCCGGATACTTTCTCTCCCTCCTTCCCCAGAGACATACGTTTACTGCACAATTTCAAGTCATTCTTCCCTCAACAAACACTATTTCTTCAGTCATCTTTTCTCGCAGCCTGCCTTACGAAAAAAGCAGGAGCAGCAGTGCAGCTCCAGTCTGCCAGCCAAGACCCGGCAAAGCTTAACTAGTTGTCCCAAATGTGATAGCTCCTTTTTGCTGCCACTTCTCCCCCACTGTCATGTGGTCAAACTCCTCATCATGTTCCTGAAGGCTGCAAGTCCCCCTTGTTTTTCTTACGAACCAATACTCTGAGAGAAGACTCGGAGAGAAGACTCCCTACCACTCCCTTTCTTTCATTGCCCCCTAGATCTTTCCACTGCACTCAGGGGGGTGGGCGGTACCAGCCACTTTGGGAGTCACTGATCTGGATCGAAGGAAGTTCTGCATTAGACAGACCTCATCTTTAATACTGTGCCCAATTGTGGGCATCACAGTTCAAGAGGGATATTGATAAGCTGGAGTGTGTCCATAGGAGGGCGACCAAAATGGTGAAAGTGCTGGAAGCCAGCTTAGGGAGCTGGGTATGTTTAACTTGGAAAGGAGAAAGTTAAGTGGTGATATGATAGCCATGTTTTAATATCTGAAGTGATATCATATGAGAATGGAGCAAGTTTGTTTTCTGCAGCTCTAGCAACTAGGGCACAGAGCAGTGGATTCAAACTACATGAAAAGATACTCTGCCTACAGATTAGGAAGAACTTCCTGATAATAAGAGCTGTTCAACAGTGGAACGTTCTGCTTCTGAGTGTGGTGGAGTCTCTTTCTTTGGAGGTTTTTAAACAGAAGCTGAATGGACCTTTGTATGAAGTGCTTTGATTGCACATTCCTGCATGTCAGGGGTTGGACTGGATGGTCCTTGTGATTTTTTCCAGTTCTGGGAAAAGCCTGCCTAAACAAACAAACAAACAAACAAAGCCTCCTGGAAGAAAGATTGCAGAGAGTAGATTAACTCATACTCCTATGGGAGAGAGTAGCACACTGTGGGAGTGGCCACCAAGGAATGTCCACTAAATGTAGTGAGACTTAAAGAGAGCCTTCTTCCTTAGAACTTGAAATGTGGGTAGGCTCATATGGAGAGCTTTGGTCTTTCCATTACAGTTGGCCCTCCACGTTTGTGGATTTGACTTTTGCAGATTTGATTATTTATGGTGCTGATTCATATGTCTTCTCTAGGAATCTCGTGGTACTCCAGTGCAACACTGCTGGAAGTTGACCATAGAGTTGTGCTGGAGAACCTAAAGTTCCTAGAGAAAAGCACTTCTCTAGGCATTTGTAGGTCTTCCAGCATGATTCTATGATCAACTTCTGGCAGATGTTGACCATAGAGTTGCACTGGAGGATCTGGAGATTCCTAGAGAGGGGTTCTCTTATATCCTTTTTTTCATATTCATGGGGGTCCTTCACCTCTAACCCTAGCGAATGTGGAGAGACCACTGTAGTTTCAGATCCTTTATCAATGATAATGTCATTCAGACTGGGCCTTCTGTAACACACACATTATTACCTGACTTTCATCCTTTGCAGGATTACGAACAGGGTCAGAATGTATACAGTGAACACTTTCTGTATGATCAAGGAAATATCCAAGGTGAAATACATGCCAGAGACTGGTCTGACCATCACAATGAAAATGAAGATAAAAACATGTATGAGATTTCTGGCAGAGTCAGTGAAGATGGGTCTGATGATGTGTATCTTGGAGGAGATGGGTATAAAGCTTCTAGCCATTACCAACAAACCAATGCATATCATTTTCCAGAAAACCTAAGACCATATACAAATGGTCATCAACAAGAATTCAGTAATCAGCACAACAAAATTGCAAACTTGGTTGATGCTAAGAAGGAGCACTTGAAGGTTTGTGGATTAGTTTGTTATCTCGTTTCCCACTACTGCTCCTCACCTTGTGTTGCAATAACTGGTATTTCAAGCGGAGAATACAGTGGAATTGCAACCTTAAGATTTGATATTTACAACTTCTGAATTTGATATTTATAACTTTTGAATGGGAATTCAGCCCATTTGGGGAATGGATAGGTCTAAACAAGTCCTAAAATGCTATGTGTTGGGTCAAAGGCCTGGTTGTTTGGAAAGATGAAATGTCTAGAAATTATTTTCAAGTTAATTTTTCCAGATTAAATCTCTGATGTGCTCCTTGTACTATGTCTTGAATATTTGAATAGTGAAATTGCAGTTCAAATTACTTATCTGTTAAACTAGATTGGAAGCATGAATGTTTTTATATATATCCACATTTTCCTTTAAAGCAGGGGTGGGAAACATGTGGCATTTCAGGTGCTGCTGGACAGCAAGGTCCATCATCTCTCACTTTTGGCTATACTGATTAGGATTGCTGGGTGTTACTCTCCCACAAGTAAACACATGTGTCTCATTTGTATTTTAAAACAATACTACTCAAAGTGTAGGGCCTAAATATCCTAAAGGCACCAGAACCTTGCTGATCTTAGAAGCTAAGCAGGGTCAACCCTGGTCAGTACTTAGATGGAAGTCTGCCAACCAGGTACTGTAGGCTATATTTCAGAGAAGGAAGAGACAAAACCACCTCTGAATATATCTAAGAAATCCCTATGAAATTCATGGGGTCACCATAAGTTGACAGGCAACTTGAAGGCATGCGCGCACACACATATATACACATGCGCTCTCAAGGTGGTGCTGCATGGACTGTTGCTGGTCCCTGAACCATTGGCTGCTGATCTCAGGAGATGTTCCAGAAAAGAAAGAAACAATTGTAGCCAATGACCACAAAAAGCTACTGGTCCCTGGCATATTGAAGGAAAAAAATGCCCACTTCCTGCATTAGATAGCTTGAGAAATCTTGCTTTAAAGTACATATAGGTCATAAGGAGGAAAGGTTTGGGGACCTGCTCAGTTGTATTAAAGTGTGACTAGGATTTGCTCCCTTCTTATGTAGAATCATAAAATCATAGGAAGGGGCCACAAGGGCTATCTAGTCTAACCCCCTGCCTTTCAGGAATACACAATTAAAGCATCCTAAAAGATACCTATCCAATCTCTGCGATTACACATTTATATTTTGTACTTGGGCACTGAATGCTTTTTAAAAAATGTAAGAATCACTTCTTTCTATGTTTATTCAGTCTTATGCATTTATGTTACAATTGCAGTTTGGCACTTTAGAAGGAACTACCAAGCAACCTGTGGAGCCATACAAAGTAATATATAAGCCATATGAGAATAACATTCAACAGCCAGGCCCCGTTTCTCCAGATGCAGCAAGAAGAAATGAAGTGTTTGAAGAAATGCAGCAAGAATTTCTGGGTACTGGTGAGAGTAAGTGTCCAGCCTTGATTTTTAGAACAGATTTGCGGATCTTTAATTGTGAGTGTGAGGGGTGACATACTGTATATAATTGACCCAAAAAACTTGGCTCAACTTTTTTACCGGTCAGTGTAAGTAATGACTTTAATGCTTATCAAAAAGGAACTATACCCTTCTCTGAGTAGAGTGGCAAAAGGTGAGACCTTAGTCTGTTTTGGTAGAACCTAAAAGAAACACGGATTCCCCCTCTACTTTCTCTGCCATATCATCACCTCTGACTTTTTTAAAACCCTGGGTGGGAAAATGGCAGTGGTGGCAGCTCTTCAGTTCTTTCCCTCCAAGCAGCACCAAGAGGAAATTGGGCTTTGAAAGATTTGAGTAAGACACTTGTGTATGTTTGTCAGCTTTTGGGGGTTAAAATTAGACAGAGTGAATCACATTAGCATTGAAGAATGTAATCACTGCTAACATAGGGGCGAAGCACATTGGACAAAAGGATTGCTGTGGGACCACTACAACCAGACACCACATTCCTGAGGGCGTCTGCTGCCACAGTCCCGAACAGGCCACAAAAAGAAGCAATAAGAAACTGCTCCTTTTGCGACTGGGTTTGGGCCACGTTAGGCAGCCCTAGTGCAGCCTTCATGTGATCTGGGGGCACACATCATATGCACGCCCTGCCCCCGGATCAGACTGACGGCTGCCCTTTTGAGCCATCTGTTTAGAGACCATAATCACCATTTTCTTTGCTTTTCCTTTTCATCCTTTTTGACATGTACACATTTTCCTAGCCTCACCTGTGTCTGGTGGCCTCCCCCACATATCCCACAACCATGATTTACCATAGTTCCTTCCTCATCTTTCCAGCCTTTAGAGTGAGCAAAAATAGTTATGCTTGCTGGAATTTTCTAACTTCTTTCTCATTTTCCTTTGCTTTGTCCTTTACTTCCTTTGTTACATTCCCCCAAGTTGTACCCTGACTTATCTACGGGTCCTATCAAAATCCATAATTTTGTTCCCAAAACCTGCCCTTGACTTATACATGAGGTCAACTTATAATCGAATATATATGATATCTCTTACCTGCCAATCAGTAGGTAAGTAGAATTTGGTATGGGATATCTGATAGAATTTATAGTAAAGGTCAGTAATTCTGCTGGGATATAATTATTCAAGAATGCTGTTTTGTGGCCTGATTTATGTAAATTGAGAAAACCATGCACATTTCTGACATTTGGGAATCTGAATTGACAGATTCTTCAGAAAATATGCAGATTCTACAACTTCAGATTATTAATAAAGCAAAAGAGCGAAAGCTGGAGGAACTTAACAAACAGCTGGAAGATAGAGCACAGCAGATTAGATATCTGTCTCATCAGCTTGCAATTGTGAAAGGTAAATGTCTGTCTTGGAGGTAGGGTTTGCAGAGGGTGAGTTGCATCCACATGGAGGCTCAGTGGAATTAAAGGTGAGGAGCAGTTTTTTTACAGGGTAAAATGGCGAAGCTGTGAGGTTTTTTTTTCTTGTTCTGAGATAGGATGGGTTTATCAGTACTTCAGTTAATTGGAGAAAGGTATGGGATTCTTGGAGTAATCCAAAAGCCACAATCCCCCCCCCCCCGCAGTTCTAGACAGTTTGTAGCCCTCTTTATAGCTGTCAGAAAACTCTTAGATGATAGAAGACTGAGAAGTAACATTACACCAAATCCTGCTAATAAAACTTTGCTAATAAAACAAATAGAAGTGAGTCAGAAGGAGGTTATTAAGAAAAAAATAAATGAGGAGCCAAACTATTGGCTTTCATTTCTATTTTTAAAAATATTTTAATGTATTTTTAATGTTTATATTCCTGGTTTTGGAAACACATTATATCCGCCATCTTCCTTTGATATTCATTGCATTTATAGTGTTTTTCACATTTCTTGTGATTAGCACTTGCTCTACTTAATGTAACTGTTGGCTCAGATCTATTTTGACCCTAGCTTAGCACTGCTTGGTCATTGGGTTGAAGTCTCAGGTTGAATCTGAAACAGATGCCATTCAGGATGGGTTTTGTCCTTCCTCCTTTTTGATCCATGAAAATGTCAAACAAATGTTGGTGTTTTAATCCTTTCTTGGTCAAAAATATTTTGCACTTTTGAAAAAAATGATGTATTGTGGTGGTATAAATATGTCTATTTTTACAGATGAAAAGGATGGCATGTGTCTTAGTCTTCAGGAAAGTCAGAAAAACTATCAGAATGGCAAGGAAATTGAAATTCAACTTGAAGGCCAAATAAAAGCACTCAAAACTCAAATTCAAACATTAACTGCTAGCGAGGAGCAGGTAGATTAACAGTTTTATTTCTCTTTGTTTTAAAAAAAATCTATCGATGTTCACATCATAACATATTTAAAACTGCCTATAAAAAATTACTTAGGGATGAAGCAGCGCCCCAAAGGAACAGCTTCTGGCCACCCCTTTGCTTGCCAGATCAGGGCTGCTGCAATCGTATGCCGCGGCTCTAATCCAGCGTTTCTCCAGCCCCAAAAGAAGCGGGAAAAAGCCACCCTTGCTGCTGTGATGGCATTTCCCCCCAGTTTCTGTGGTGCTTGGCAGTTTCAGGTGGGTGGTGTGATGCTGGCGTCAGGGTGGTGTCAAGGCATGCAGCATGCATATGCCATGCCCCCATGCTGACATGTAATGCTGGTCTGTACAGCTAATTAGTGTGATGTTTGAGTTGAAACATGATTGTACTTGACATGAACACAACATATGATTTAGGTAAAAGCCCAGAGGTGTCAGGCTGTTTATAATAGAGCTCATTTCCTCCATTCTTCCCATTTCCACCCAAACATATACACATGCAGCCATTCCTGTCGCTTCAGCCCATCAAAGTATATGCCTTAAAAATCCTAAGAGGTAATGAGCCAGCTCTGGATGCAAAAGAAGTCACCACACTTCTTTTGCTGTTGGAGCAATGCAGTGGGACACTGCTCTTCTATAATTCTCCAGTTCTCTTCCCAACCCCACTCCATTTCCCAGCTATGATAAATCCATAGTGCTCCTGGAATCTGACTGAAGATAATGAGAAGAGGAAATCATGTTTCAGTGCTTCATCTTTTTTTCCTTCCTTCCTTCCTTCCCTGATTTTCAGCCATTTTGAAATGCCTATGAGATATTTGTGATGGTAACTTGAAGCGGCTGAGATTGGTATACGGCAGGCTGACATTATTACTGATTACCTACACTCTTCAAAGCCAGTACTCCAAGTCTTGAGCAGGATAGGAACATCACACAGATCAGTTCTATTGCACTGAAACTCAAGCATGCTGAGGAAATGGAAGTGGAGCTGGCTTTTTAAAATTTACTCATGCAGCTCACTTTACTTTTGATGCATAAAGAAAGTGTAGGGATACCATAGGGTAGACAGATATCAGTCTGAAGATGTTCTTGGACTGCCACTCCCATCAGCATTTGCCAGCATAGCCAATTGTGGGGATTGCTGGGAGTTGCAATCCAGAAATATCTGGAGGGCCAGAGTTGTCCACCCCTTCACTTCCCCCTGTTGGCACATGTGGGGTAGTACCTGTTCAGTAGCATTTTCTCTCAGGACATGTGTAATGCTTTCTAACTGAATAATGTAGCCTCTTGCGGAATACATTTTTGTACTAGCACTGACCATAGACTGTAATAAATACTTGATTGATAAAGATTGGTTGATTGTTGTTCTAGTACATCAGCTTGAATTCTACAAGCATAGATGATTTTCTCTTTTCTACTGGATGTTTAGAATGGGTTCCTTTATGGAATTTTTTCTTGGTTTACATTGATGATTGCTTGTGTTAAAGGCAGTCACAATCATTTTGATAGGATATGAACTAATGCATGTGGTGTTTCGGTAGCTGATCAAAAAAGCCAAAATAGCAGAAGTTGCTATGGAAAGCATGCAGCAACAGCTCTTGGAACTTCGGCGATCTGATACTCTTCAGCGTGCAAGAGAGCAGCATGAGGCCGTTGTTGCAGCACTCAAACAGAAATATGAAGAACAAGTCATATCTCTGCAGCAAAAACTTGATGCTAGCCATGTAGCACTGCAGGAGCAGGTCAGACTCCATTGTTTGTAGAAGCAAATATGTCAAAAAGAGTAGTTTTGCATGTTAGCTTGGAAGTAAGTTCCATTGTGACCATTGGAATTTATACCTGGATAGACTATAAATGTGGATCGGACTACATGGTAACAGATCCTGGCATTGTAAGGTCTTGGTTGGTTGTACTTATGCAGATAATGTCAATTTATAGATATAGAAATGGTTTCCTTGCAATATTGGGCAGTCCACCACTTGAAATGAGCCAGGTGACAATATAGAACGAATATATTGTTTAGTATTCTTTAATTGCATGAGAAACTACAACTGGATTTTTATTTAAGTTAATAGAACTATTTTCTGAGTTTTCAAGTTATGTAAAATAATAAAGATAAATTTTTGCCATTAAATAGTTTTTTTTAATTGTACCCTACCAAATTTAGTATTAATTTGCTTAGAGAGGTCACAACTGTGATTTTATAAATTAGGAGTGTAATCTAGTGATAAATCACTAGGTGATTTGTAGTAGATTGGCAAAGATTTCTGATTCCCTTCTCTTCCTTTTAGTTAAATAGTACTGCTGAAGTGAAAAAAGCTTGGGATGTTTTGGTGTAGATCTTTGTGTAGAATGGCTCTGAGTTTCATTCAGTTTTGGTACTCAAGCACAAAATCCTGGGCTAAGAATTTTTAATTCTAATTGTATGCCTTCTGCCTGAGGCTTCCATTAGTGGGCCTCTGATGTCTAGTAAAAACATACTGTAAAATCCAGAAGTGATAATAATAGACCATTGTTTATTGAATTAAAGTGAGCCATGCAGTTGTCTCCTTGTAATAATCTCCTTCCTTTGAATTACAAATCTTGGTTAGGAGGGAGCTCTTAAAACATGATTTTCTGCTTTGGATGTCATGGAGAACTGTGGTTCAAGTAAAGATATTCTTGTCAAAGACAGAAATGCAGGAGGGAGGGTGAGCAAACCACAGATGCATGGCTTGCTCCTGATCCAACAAACCATACCTTATTGGATTGTGAAATGGTGACATCTGAATTGCACCAAAACGTTGTTTTGTATATTTATATTTTAAAAAATCCCACTGTTATAGAAGGAGAAAAAAAGAAGCATGCTTTTTTGTAATATTTAACTTTATTGTGATGGCCATGTATGCTACATGTCAAATAATGCAGTATCTCTTATCAGACAGAACTTTGCTGCCATCTAAAGGAACATGTGAAACAACTTGAAAGAACTCTTGAAGAAAGCAAATTAGAAAAGAATGAAATGATTAGTCGGCTCTCCAGAAGCCTAGAAGAAAGTCAGAATCAGTGTGCAAATCTCCTACAGACAGGTATGTCCTCTTGACCTTATTTTTGTCAGTAAATCCTAAAATGAGAAACTCCAGAAATTTAGATAAGCATTTGTGTGGACTTTTGCAGTGGTGTTTAAATGGTCATGATGGAGGTGCAGTTATCTGCTAAGTGAGTCAATTTGAAAATAGCTGTCAGAATAGGAATTTTTGAAAATCATCAATCTTTAGGTACTCTGAGTGCAAGATACTTTATGCGAAAGAATTTACATCAGACTTTTTGCTTAGATTGGCAACCTGAAGAAGCAGTTGGACCAGAAATCTGGTATGCTTAAGTGGAAAGAGGCTGCTTCTTGTGAGGATGGAAAGTTGTAAGAGAGGAAAACTGTATAAATTAAGCTTGTATAATAAAGTAAATAAGTGTGACAGGCAATGCTTAAGTGACATTCACCCTGCCAAATCTAGACTGAAAAATATTCCTGTTGGCTAAAGAAATCTTGTGAAATGCTTCTGCAAGAGTCATTAAATTTGCAACTGTACACATGAAGACATTTTGTTCCTTTAAAAAGTTTTTTTAAAAAAAATAAGAAATACCTTCACTCTTTTACCAAGTCGGCCTTGTTCATCTTGTTGTCTGGCATGGTTTCATGGTTTCCGTTAGCTTAAAGGAAAGCAAACATTTGACACGTCATAGTTACTCATTATTATTTTCATTTTAAAGAGAAGGAAAAACACTAAAATAAATCTAACACAGTCTGAAGTGCTGGAAAAGTTGCTCTTTTAAATAGTGAACTTGAATATCTCCTGTTAATATTTAGCCACATTTTCAATACTTTTTTCTAGGTAACTAGCATTTTAATTCATTTTAAAGAACAATTGGAAATGCTACCTCAGTAAAACAGAGAAGAAGGATGTGGGAGAAAAAACAGAAATGCAGTGGCACCTTTAAGACTAACTTTTTAAAAATTCTAGCATAAGTTTTTGTAGCTATAAACCTACTTCTTTGGATGTAGTAGAACCAGTGTGGTGTAGTGGTTTGAGTGTTGTACTAGGACTCTGGAGACCAGAATTCAATTCTAGCTCAGCCGTGAAACCTCCTGGGTGATCTTGGGCAAGTCAGACTCTCTGTCTCAGGAGAAGACAATGGCAAACTTCCTTTAAACAAATCAAATCGAACAAAACAAATTGTCAAGAAAACCCATTACAGGTTTGCCTTAGGGTCACCTTAAGTTGCAAACAACTTGAAGGCACACAGCAACAACAAACTGCTCAGTAAATAGGTTTATAACCACAAAAACTCATGCTGAAATAAAAAACCAGTCTTAAAGGTGCCACCACATTTATTGATTTTCTCCCTTTCCCTTCCACTTTATGCTGCAAGAGACTAACATGGCTACTTCTTTGAAAACTTCCTTACTAAAGGTCACTTGATTTTTTTCTATTTTAACAATTCTTATGTGATGTTCAAAAAGTAATACCAGTTATTTCTCTCCAGGGTGGGTAAAGGAAACAAATCAGTTACGTATGCAACTTCAACAAGCTCAGTCTGCCCACTTAATAAGTAGTGAAATGAACAAAGCTCTGCAGGTTGGTTTATTTTCCTCTTGAAGTATTGTACAATTTTTGCTTGAGCTAGTACAAAAGTGATAGGAGAATTTCCAAGAGAAAAATGCCTCCAGTAAAGAATGTTGTTTTTATGTGCCTTCAAGTTGTTTCCAACTTACGTTGACCCTATCATGGGATTTTCTTGACATAATTTCTTTAGAGGGGGAATGCCTTTGCCACCTTCTCAGGCCGAGAGAGTGTGACATGCCCAAGATCACCCAGTTGGCTTCTGTGGCTGAGGGGGAATTCAAACTCTGATCTCGAGTTGTAGTCCAACTATCAAACCACTATATCAAGCTGGCTCTCCCAGTAAAGAATATGACTCTGAATTTATAGGATGAATATTTCACAGTTTTCTCTCTCTCTCTCTCTCTCTCTCTCTCTCTCTCTCTCTCTTTGTGTGTGTGTGTGTGCATGCATGCGCATGTGTCTTCAGTCCCCTGTCAACCTAAGACAATCTCTTGAATTTTTATAGGTGAGAAATACTCAGAGGTAGTTTGCTTATTCCTTCCTCTGAAGTATCATTTACAGTATCTGGGATTTGTTGCTGGTCTCCCATCAAAGTACTAACTGGGGCTGATGCTGCTTAGCTTCCGAGATCAGTCTTTAGACCAGACCTGCACAACTTGGCAGTAGGCAGGGGCCAAAATTAAAATACCGTATTTTCCGGCGTATAAGACGACCAGGCGTATAAGACAACCCCCAACTTTTCCAGT
>CM034709.1:14397466-14408404 GCA_020142125.1 Phrynosoma platyrhinos | reverse complement strand
TGCAGGCCTGAGTCAAGCCTGAGCCCTGGTTAGTACTGAACTCGCAACGTAGTGGTTTATGAGTGAGTGGCTGCAGTACAGGCATTTAACCACTGCACCCCCAGGGCTCCAGCCTTTTTCTTCCTTGCCAGTTCCCTAATGTGGGGACTGGGCTCTCTGTTTCTAAAACCAATCTTGATTAGGGAGGTCAGGATGACCTGAGCTGGCACCAGGTCTGGGATTACAGTGGGCTGATCTATAATGACTAAGGTCAAATGTTGTGATACAGCCAGAGGAGGGGTTTACTGTCCGCATTGCTGTGGACGTGGCCCCTTTTCTGCTCATCCTGTGCTGGTTCCAAGACTGGGAACACAGCAGGCCAATCTGCCATGCCTGAGAGGAGATGATGGGACACAGCCAGGAGAGGGGTTTACCCTCTGTGTTGCTGAATATGCCCTGTTCCTCCACCCAATCCGTTCAGGGCCAGGGGATTTGGTGGCACAATTGGCTTCATTCACATTGCTGGATCTAGGGGCCATAAGTAAAATCTCCCTTCCTTCCTACTGGGCCCTCCATCAGCAATTCTAGCTGATTTTAACTGGCCGATGTTCCTCGACCATTGGCCTCTACCTCTGGGTTTTCGGAGGGCTGGAGGAGAGGGGGGTTCCATTTAGGACCCCAGTGTTCTCAAGCCTCTAGTTATACTGTGAGCTGGGAACACGGGGGCCTGAGGGACTAAACAATCTCAAATGCCCCCCCCCACTGTGACTTTCTTTGCTGGTTATCCTCTCCTAGTGGGCCATTGGGGGCACCCCTTCCAGACTGCTAGGCCCACAGACAGGCAATAGATGCCTAGGTCACCACATTATGCCTTTGGGTTGTATGGACAAGATCACTTCCATGGACCTTTTAGAAGATGGTCTTCATCTTGGCCACATGGATGGGGGCCGCCTGGTGGCGTCCCATCTTGAGCCTTGGCCACTGATCGGTGATCACGGCAGGGAGGTGCCATCAGAGAGAGGACAATGATGAGATCTGCCTGGCACCCCTACCTCTCCAAGAGGTCATCACACTAAAATACCATCACAGAGCCACAGTCCATCCTGAATCCCTTGACTGTTGGGTCGCCCTGTCCACTCTTATTGGATGTCTGGCTTGGAGTTCTCTAAGGGCTTGGTTCTCAGCTGCCTCTAGACTGGCAAGTTGGGATGACCATGGTGACCTCAACCTGGCTCATTACAGATGACGTCAGAATAATAGCCTTCCATCGTCATCTGTCTAAATCTGCAGCCTGTCAGGAGGGCTCTACTCTCCTTCAGCGACCTTGTTAACAACAAAAGGCCTTTGTCAACACAGACATCTCAATGTGGGTCATTGATATTGAAGTTTACAATCAATATTTAAGGCCCTGATTGAGGCCTTGTCCCAGCAGCCAGAGATAGCGTCTATGCCTCAAAATTGATCATTGTCTCTAAGGTCTCTATTCATCTGTGGGCTGATTGTCCACAACAGACATCAATCAGACCAGACAACTTTAGATGCTCTGGGCCATACTTGTATAGACATGTTTGCCTTGCTACTGTCCGCCTCACCTTAGAGGCCAGATTCCAGGGTTCATGTCTAGGCTTAGATGAAAGGGGATCATAAACCTCTGATAGTTTCTTCCCCAGTAACAGAGTCTCAATCCCCTATAGGGATCTGATCTAGTCCAAGAGACAAGTCAGAGATGATCTTGATGGTGCTGCTATGGACAACAGACCACAGTTCCCAGAGATCCTGCTTGTGATCTCAACATAGACTTTTCTAGCAGCCTTCCAGAGCGAGCTGCCCTAGAGTCAAGACAGCATCCGGACCCATTGGGCTCCAGCGACACATTTCGAGACTCAGTTACAAATGCTAGGGCTTCATGAAGGCCCTCCTGAGGGGGTGGAGTCCATCATGACTTCCAGGGGTCCCTTCGCCAGTTGGTTCTACCAATCCATCTTCATATTGTTCTGCTGATGTTACAAGCTCTACTGCAGGGACTTCCTGAAGGTGGAGTCTGTGTTTTGTGGGTCTCAAGCAATACATTAGAAGGAATTTCCTGACAGTGAGAGCTGTTCAGCAGTGGAACACACTCTCTTGGAGGTTGGTGGAGCCTCCTTCTTTGGAGGTCTTTAAACAGAGGTTGGATGGCCATCTATTGGGTATGCTTTGATTTTGAGTTCCTGCATGGCAGGGGGTTGGGCTGGATGACCCTTGTGGTCTCTTACAACTCTATAATTCTGTGATTCTACAATTCTATGAATACAGCTTCAAGTGCCACCCTCCACATGCACAAACATTGTTTCTTCTGCTATTTATTTGAATACTTTTGCTGCCGCTTCTCCCCCACTGCCACATGCTCTAATTCCTCACTCTATAGTCAGTCTGTCTGTCCCAAAATGGCGGTACTCCAAGCCACAGAACAAATGTCCTGTACCCAAGTTTCACAAGACTTTTCCATCTGCTGCCACCACTACTAGCGAAAAATGTGGCTAAGGAAGTGAGCTTGCATAGGCAGATGAAGAGCGGGAGATACCACTACACAAACTGATCAAGGCTGTGCAGTGGTTTTAAGAGACCATGAAACAAAGTTTCATGCAACCCTCATTCCCATCATGGTCCTAACAGCTGCTAGTTCACCTTGTCTTTCTTGCATGCCAGTACTTTAACTGAAGCCCCCCTACTGCCCCCTTTTTTCCTCGTCGCCTCCCTGGATCTTTCTACCACTCTGGGGAGGGCATACCACCCATTTTGGGAATCACTGTTTTAATGCTATCCCTCTGTCAATTCAATCAGAGAGATCAGTTTGAAGTCATTGCTAAAGATGCTTCTAGTTTTGTAGCGCATACTTCCAAATTCATCACTTTTTCCTCAGCTTGTTGCATATCTGAAGAAATTTGAGTCAGAAAGCTCCTTATATCTTCCTGTCCCACTTTCAAGCTGTCATTGAGTTTCTTTATCTCCTGAGATATATCCTGCCACATCTTTGACATATCCTCTGTCATGAGCCTTCATTGATCTATGTTCCTCCGGAACATGCTGGTTTTCATTTGTAGACTTTGTTGGCATATCCACTGATGTTCTCCTAGTATTTGAGGAAGGTTGAGCTGATTGTGCTTAAGCAGCCTTGGCTCTAGTACTTGATGCCATGTTGACAGCAGTCAAATTATTTAAAGTTACTTTAAATAGCCACAGTTTATTTGAAAGCTGTAGTAATTCTTCTTGGCCATTTAGTGTCACCCTGGCACTGTAGATCTGATGTGAAAGGAGGATAGCCTTTCTCCCCAATGACTTAATTTCCTTTTCTGTTCTCCACAACGTGGATGTTTTGTCTACAAAAATAAGTCAATAACATTCCATCTTTTAACCTCTTTTTTTACCAGATGTTTAGGTTTAAAAGTAAAATTTTAAATTTGATAGTCTCAAAATCTATAAAGTTCCAGTTAGTAATTAAATAATCTGGCTGTTTACTTACTTTCCCACTGTGGTAGAGGTAAAATTGCCTGAGTTGTTAATTTCATTCCACAAGCAGGTAGGCTTCTTTGATGGTATTTTTAAAGAAAGTTGATGGTTTGTTGTTGTTGGTTGTTTTTTTTAATTTAAAGAAAGCTGATTACACAGTGTGGTGAGCAATGTTCCCTGGGCCTTCTCGACCCTGTCCATGGCAGGGACAATATATGTCTCATATCTGTGGCAGTGGGGATAGAGCACAAGTGGGATGCTCCTTCAAGCCATCTTGGGAGCCACCCAGGAGGCACTCTCCGACAGTTTAAACACCAAACCAAAGGTTGCCTCAGTTAGCACATGGACCCCAGAATTAGACCTCTTAGGAAGCCATGTAGCATAAAGCCATCTCTGCCCAGAAGTCATCTCTAGCCACTTACACTGCATGTAGTGCTGCCTTAAAGACAAAGCACAATAGTTTAAACATTATTTCTCTCTTTTTTTTTCTTCTTTGAACAGAGCCATAATGCACGGGTTCAGGAGCTTATAGAAAGCCAGGAAAAACTGAAAAATGCAAATCAAGAGCTATGTAGTCAAATGAGACAGATGGTTCAGGACTCTGATCGGGATAAGCAAGAAGCTCTTGACAGGTGACTGGGGTAGGAGGGAGCAGGGAAACAAATACAGCATTTGCCTGCTGTTCCATTACAAGTTAGAAAACTAGTTAGACTGGATTGGAGGCAGCTTGTTTTGTTGTTTAGAACCTATCTATAGTGTTGTCTGGTAGATAAATAACATTGGTATGAATATCTTACTACATTTTGATTCAGTATTGTGTCTCATGGCATCAGACAGTTTGAGGAGCTGTCTCCATTCCAATCCTGTTGAACTGGAAGTTTTACTGTTTAGGATCAATCCTTGGAAGTGATGCCAACAACCTTTTCTGCCAGAACCATGTGTTCCTTTTCATTATCTAACATTTTTCCATTGTTTTATTTCTAGTTCCCTAGCACTTCTCACATTTAAAATCTGTTGTTCATGTATGTTCAGTATCTGGACTTCCTTTTTTGTAAATTCAAATTTATGATTCCCCATACCAGGCTTGGTCTGATCCTCTAGGTGTTTTTAAACTCCACTTTTCATCTGTCTCAAATGGTGTGGCCAGTGATGTAGGAGTAATAGTATAATTTATCTGCTGTGCTTTTGGTGTTCTGTTATGCTGTTGTCATTTTCTTCAGTGCCCTGCAACAGCTATTAGATCCTGTAAATTATGAAATACACAAAGCAATGTTTTATATCTGGCCTGTCAAGAGGGAGTATTTGTTATGAAGAGGATTTGTTTTACATTTTTCATGCACAATGAACCCAGCAAAGCACCATCCATTGCATTCTGCTGAAAGAGGGAAGTCATACAAAAGATTTCATCTCTTTATGTTGGGACATTGTTTATGTGCCTTGTTTGTCCTATATGTTTATTTTATATATACATATATGTTATATATGTTTGTTTTACACCTATGTAAAAGGAGGTGTGAAGCTCTTAGTGTGTGTGCAAATCCCTCTTCACCAAAAGCAGTTCTGAAATATATGCAGTACTATGTTGTGTCCTTTCTCTGCTCCAGGTGTGAAAAGACATATCAACAACATTATGAGGATGTAAAGAAAAAGCTTTGTGAAGAGTTTACAGAAAGACATATGAAGGAAAAAGAAAAGCTCATCCAGGTTTATGAGGAGAACATTAGCCAGTTAAAGTAAGATTTTATTTGCTTGTTTCAGACACACTCATATATACAAATACATGTTTTTACAAATTTTTAAATGTTTGTGTGTTCTTTTCCCCAAGGACTGACATTGATGAGTTGAGCAAAGAGGTGATTGCAGTGAAGGAATGTTACATTGCTGTCTGCAGAGAGAAAGATGAACTGGAGACTACTCTGAAGGCAGCATTTGAACAAGAGCAACAAGTGAGGGAAGACAAGGTAGATGGAAGCATATCTTCAGAATAAATTTTCCAGAATAATGATTACATAGTGATGGCTGAAGATGAGTTCTGAACAAAAACATATTCAAAATCGCTGAATGGGCGAGAACTGAGATATTTTTCCACATTCATTTAAATACAGTTGGCCCTCCACCTATGCAGCTTTGACACTCATGAGTTTGATTATTCACGAGGTTATGGCTGCATGTACGCACACTCCTCCTCCTCCCTCCTGGGCTTTTCCCCTTGAAAAAAAGCCCAGGAGGGAGGGAGCAGCCGGGAAGAGTCCATACGCCACCACCACCCCCTTTCCTGGTGGGATAGCTGTCTTTCCCAGGCTATTGCTATCCCACTGGGAAAGGTGGGAAAGAAATCGAAAGGTGCAGGGGGAGATCAACCCTACTCTTCCTTTTCCTGGTGGGATAGCTGCCTGGGGAAGGGACAGGGAGCCAGATAAAGGGATGGAAAAGCGAGGGAAGAAGAGCTGCGTTCATGCCTCCTGCTATAAATACAGTAAAATACAGTAAAAAAGTACATTACATATACTCAAATCTCATTTTGCTTGGGGATAAGGATGGGATTGGGATGAGTGTAGAGGTGGGACTGATTTAAGCCACCGTCACCATGGGAACGAGAAGGATCAATTTGAAGGAACACAGAACAACACCCAATAGGATTCAGGGAGCATAGGAAAATGTGGAAAGTTTTTTCAATGTGTTAACTTACATATTTGTAAGCAAGAATTCCAGGTAAATTAGTAGAGGACTATGGGTGAAATGAAGAGAATACTGGGTAAACAGAGAGATGCTCTAATTAAGAGATGTTGCATTAACAAAGAATTATCAAATGCAAACCAGATGTTATGCCTCAGAAAAATCTCTTGCCTCTTTCACATCATCTCTTATTTTGAGGAAAGTGATAGAAAACAGAAACTCTCTTCCTAATTTGATGTTAATAGGTAAGATATCCAGTGAAACAGATTTTACATCTAGGACCTTGTTCTCTGCTGAAATCTGATTACAAAAGTCAAGGTGTAAGGCTGTTTTGTTGTCTAAAAGTATTAAGCTCTCTTATTCAATTTTCCCAGTTAAAGAAACAGTTGTTGTATGAAAAGGAAGAGTCTTTGAGCAAGCTGAGGACTGAACTAGAAGAAGCACACCATAATACCATGCAACTAGCTAGAAATCAGTGGCAGAAAGAAAAAACTGAGATGAAGAAGCACACTGAGAATGAAGTTGCTAAAGCTAAAGCCTTTTCTGAGAAAAAAATGAAAGAGGTGTGTTGTGATTTGTATAGTGTACATGTGGAGGTTCTTAGCAATAGCAATAGCAGTAGCAGGTACATTTCTATAGCGCTTATCAGTGCACCTAAGCACTCCCTAAGTGGTTTACATTGTAAGCTAATTGCCCCAACAAGCTGGGTACTCATTTTAGCAACCTCAGAAAGATGCGAGCCTGAGTCAAGCCTGAGCCCCTGGCTGGTATTGAACTCACAGCCTTGTGGTTTGTGAATGAGTGGCTGCAGTACAGGCATTTAACCACCAGGGGAAACTGAAGGACTGAGATTTGATCTTGTAGCAGGCATTTTAAAGTACAGTTCTCTTATATCTGGCAATGTTATCAACCTTTTCTATGACTTGTTTTACTTCAGCATTCATATGCTTTCAGCGTTAGGATATTTAGGAATCTTTACACTCTTTGGTTTTGCACTTACTTTTGGAAAACATCGTAATCATTTCATTTTGGCAAGTGAAACGCCTGGAACAAAAGCTACCATTCTTCCTGCTTTTAAAGAAAAAAGTTTTGATTTTACTTTGACTCTTGGTGGTGGATATGAAATCTGTCTTTTAGTTTTGACAATTTAACAATTTAACTTAGCACTCTTTTTTAAAAAAAACAAAACACTGTGTTACCTATAGATCAAAGAGCAAGCTATTCGTGAAATTGAAAAAGAGTGGCAGAATAGACTGGATCAAGCTTTGGAAGGAGCAAAGACATCAGTAATGGAACTCAAAGATAATGGCATCCAGACAGAACCATTATCTATCAAAGATGACACTCTACGCCAACTCATTGCAGAGGCGGTTGAAGAGGAAACTCTGCTATTTCAGGAAGCTCTGAAGGAAAAAGAAAAGGCACTGAGAGAGCATGAAGCTAGACATCATGAGAGCATTGCCAATCAGGTAACAAGCCGACACACTGTTCGGTCTTTTTTTAAGACAGCCCAAATATAAACGAATGCACAAGACAAATCAAAATTTAGCATAATAAACATGGGCATGATGTGGATATATTTGATCACATTTGGCTTGAATAAGTGAAAACTAGCCAATTATTAATGAGTTTTAAATTGTGCAGGATTTTTTTTTAAATTGTTAAAATTTTTAAGATGAATCTCTTAACTAGCTTTTAATTTCTAATAGGTGCAGTCCTGAGCAGAACTAGGAAAGCTTGCATCTCATTGATTTCATTGGCATTTAGAAAGCCAGGGGAGGCAAGGGTACTTCTGAAATACCAACATAATTTTTCCTTCATTTTGTTTCTTAGAAATTGGGCTGCTACCAAATGTCTCAGACTTTCCTGGTTCCCTTTTTACCTTACCTTGCTATTTCTAGGTGGAATCAGCTCTCACAAAAGCTCATACCAGGTGGTTGCAAGAACTGACTGAGCTTGAGGAGTTCAAAGCTCATCTGAAGGCAGCCAAGGAAAAATGGGAGGAAGAATCTGAAATTAGCACTGCAAAACAGGTAGCAGAGAACAAGTCTTATGCTAATTTGATTGTAAGATTTAAATGGTGTATTTCATACTAGCTTTATCCCTCACGAGGTACAGTTTAATTGGAAAAATTGCAAGATTAGATGCATAGATCAGAAACATTATATGAACATCTGCTCAAAGAGATAGGTTTTGAAGTCTGTGATAACATATTTAGGGTCTGCTTGTATTTGCATTTTCTTCCTAAATTTCCTCACATTTTTCACATGCATCTGTTATAACATGCATCTGTTTTCATTATTTAATTACAATGAATTGAACCTAGAGTGCCACTGACTACAAGAAACAAGAACCTAGGCATACACTTCTTCTGTTCTCAAATGGATTAATATTGACTGGTGCAGGTGTAATTATACAATTATATTTGTGTGATTTGGAGAGCCCTTCATGTTTGTGCTGTTCTTCCCCTTCTCCCTACCAACACACTTGTATTCAAGAACTATATTTAGTTTTGCTTCTGATTTTATAATTGAGTTAAATATGGTTAGCAAAATTATATGTACAAAGTTCATCATAATGCTAACTTTAGGTCTCAAGCAAACGGGGTAAAAGGAGCGACCAGAGGCCATGGCAAAGTGCCTGATCCAGGCCCAGTCCTTAACTTGGCCACCAGCAAGGAGTGGTTTTTTTGCCACTCCTTTTTGTGCCGGTTCTTCCAGGTTGGAGTGGGCTTGGAGCAGCTTCCAGCCATGTTTGGGGCGTCATGTAAATGCCATACCCTCATCACAGCCCGAAGGCACTTTTGGCTCATCTGTTTCAGGCCTATAGTTACCAGCACTGAAAAGGGCAGGAGGGAAGTACCCACACAAAAGAGGAGGAGGCCAGAGAAGAGAGTGTGAGTGCTTTTGATTGCTTAATTAACCATCATTAGAAGCTATACAGGATCCTGGCCTGTATATCTTCGCCAAGCCATTCATTACTTGTAGAATATTTTGGAAATCTTCAGGGCATCACTCACAGGCTCTTACTGTTTGCATTCTTCAGGTGTCACTGGCTGTTTCTGCTGCTGAAGAGAAATGGAAGAAGGAGGTTGAGAGCAGTGATAAACTTCGAGTCAGGAGCAAGGATCTTGAAGAGAAGATACATTCCCTTAAAAGGGAACTGGATCTAAAAAAAGATGAAATCCCAGCCATTATTAAAGCAGAACTGGCAAAAGCACGGACTCAGTGGAATAAGGAAAAGCAAGAGGAAATCCTCAGGATACAAGACCAAAATGAAAAAGATTACCACTCCTTTTTACAAGACCACAGGAATAAAATCAATGAGGTCCTTGCAAAGGCCAAAGAAGACTTTGCAAAGCAAAAGAAAGAACTGCTTGATCATAAAGAGACAGAACTGAAGATATATCTGGGTCAGAAGCAACAAGAATGGGCAGTTCAGGAAACCAAGAGATTCCAAAATGAAATTCGCCAGTATGAGGATAGGGTTCTGGTTCAGGTCGAACTCCTGCTAGATGACATGCACAAGGATTTGGTCAAATTTGCAGGCGATGCGCGTGCTTGGCCAGCTAAGTGGACTGTTCCTGCTCCTGTTCATACCAATGTCCAGTTCAAAGAGAAACTGATATTTTGTCTGCAGAAAGCATATAAAGCTACCATCTGTGCCATTCTAGAAAAAAACAAGCAAACGCGGAATGAGGTAACAATTATGTTTTTAAACCTCCTCATTTTGACTTCTGCATGCAGATTATGCTCAGCTTTGACTTGGGTTTTGTTCTTAGTAGTGTTAGATATCTTTGCAGCGTAACTGGCAAAAATCATAAATGTTGTTGTTAACTGCCATTGAGTCAGCCTCGACTCATGGCAACCCTGTGGATGAGACAGCTCTAAGACTCTCTGTCCTCCACTGCTTTGTTCCGGTCCTGCAGGCTCATGCCCACGGCCTCTCTCTGATTGAATCCAACCATCTGGTATGTAGTCTTTCTCTCTTTCTACTTCCCTTTACCTTACTTAGCATCATTGTTTTTTCCAATGATTCATGTTCAGCATTAATCCTACCTTGGCGCTTTCCTCCTTCAACTTTTTCAGTAACTGTTCCAGGTCTTTGTTTGATCTAGTAGTATTGTGTCATCTGCATATTTTAGGTCTTCAATGTTCCTTCCTCTAGTCTTCACTCTTCCTGGCTCTGAATCAAAGCCTGCTGTCCATACAATATTTTCTGCATATAGATTGAATAAATAGGGTGATCGTATGCAGCCTTGCCTGACACTATTTGCCAATTGGGAACCATTCTGTTTCTCCATAATCTGTTCTGACTGCAGCCTCTTGTCCTGAGTACAGGTTATGCATCAATATGATCAGATATTATAGAATCATAGACTCATAGAATCATAGAATCATAGAGTTGGAAGAGACCACAAGGGCCATCCAGTCCAACCCCCTGCCATGCAGGAACTCCCAATCAAAGCATCCCTGACAGATGGCCATCCAGCCTCTGCTTATGACACTCGCATTCCTCTAAGTGCAAACCATAATTTTTCATGTTCTATGCAATCAAAGGCTTTGCTGTAGTCAATAAAGCACATGCAGATTTTCTTCTGGAATTCTCTGGTGCACTCCATAATCCAACATATGTTTGCAATGTGATCCCTAGTGCCTCTTCCTTTCCTAAAATCCATCTTGCTTCTCTGGCATTTCTCACTCCATATATGGTAGGAATCTTTGTTATATGGTATATATGGTAGTTAATCCTTCCCGGATTAACTATATTAGCTCTGGCCCCAGATCTTCCCTCCTG
>CM034709.1:14381204-14394788 GCA_020142125.1 Phrynosoma platyrhinos | reverse complement strand
ATACGCTTAGAATTGTCAGTGTAACTTTCAGGAATATCTAAGTTTGTATTAGTTTGGTTGGATAAAATTTACTGTGCTTCCTTGAGTTGGTTTGTGCAATAGGTGGTAAGTGCTGTCTAATATTCCTATGTAGCCACAGTGCCTGACCAATAACTTCCACCAGCTTAACATATCTCAGGATTGGGTCAAAGGCAGATAGAGCTGCACAACTCTTTGAACACTGGAAACAGATAAAGACATTTATCTTTATATCTCTTCTTCTATATATATTTAAAAATAACTAGTAATATACAGCTTAAGTGTAACCTTTCTAATGTACAAGATCTTTTAAAAATACAGCTAACAATTCCCAGAACTTAAATTTATTATGTCCATTGTAGAAACATGAAGATTTGGACTACAATTTCAAAGATTTGGCGGAGTCTTGCATGCAAAATGAAGGAGAGACTGGGGACAAAGCAAGGCCTTTCATATATGATGTGGGACAGCAAGTAGAACTACAAAGAATGTTAAAAAATCAGCCGTCTTTGCAAGAGACTGATGTGGATACTGGTATTTTTATTTTTATTTTTTCTCTTAAAGTTTGATCCGAATGGATCTTCTTAATGTGTAATACAATTCACTTTTTCATAGTAATAATTGGCACTCCACACTTGGTCATATGACCAATTTAGTAGGTTCAGGACTATTCATCAGTTCAGTTATCTATTATGGCAAAGGAAACATCACTATTAGCAAGCTGCTGAGTGCCTGTTGTAAATCTCTGTCGCTTGCAGGGAAAAAAGAATAAGAAACAATGTATCAAAATACGGTTGCCCCTCCATCTCCACGAAACGGAAAATCATGGATATTCAAGTCTCATTGGCTTGAATAGAGGTGTGTACCATGGGCGTGCACACCATTTTGTCCTGCTCCATTTGCCATCCGCAAATGGGCGAGGGACCTGGACTTGAAGTCTGCGAAAACGGAGGGGCGACTGTACAGCACTTGTGATTACCAATTTATAGTGCTTCCCTTTTCTTTAAACTTTAAACTTTTCCCATAATCCAGTGGAATATCTGTAATTTGTTATGGTGCTTAATTGCAGATTCTACCTGCAAAAAGAGAAACCTATTATCCCAAGAAGGCATTTGTTGGGACCATTGTCAACAGCTTGAAAGAAAAGAAAAAGAATGTCAGGATTTGAAAAAGAAACTTGATAAAGCTTGCAGACATCTCCAGCTTGCAGTGAGGGAGCAAAACTCAAAATTGGAACAAGGTTTGTAGCCTTTTTTCTAATAATTTCTCAAATTATGATCCATTGCTTACCATGCTGACTGTATAATATCTGTTGGTGTAATACAGAAAGCTGGTTTATATATTTTAAAGTATTTCTGTATTGCCTCTCAGCCCACGAGGGCTCCCAAGGCGATGAACAATAAAAACGAGTGAAACCAGTACAAAGGTAACACATTTTAAAGCACATTAAAATACTATTTAAACACTCATAAAAGCAGTTTAAAAACGATCTGCTTAGAATCCATTTTTTAAAAAAGTTCAAACAACAATTTCAGACATTGAATGCCATGTGGAACAGTACTGTTTTGGCTGCCCGCCAGAAGCTTAAAAGGTTCTATAGAGGTTAATATTGTCCCCTTTGCCAGTCTAACTTCCTTGGGTAGTGTCTAGCAATTAACACTGCTAGAGAGAAAGCCCTGCTACGTGTATTCACCAACCTAATCTTAACAAGGTGTTAGGATATATGCAACAGGCCTACTCTGAAGATCTCAAATTTCTGGCAGGCTCATATGGAAGAAAGCAGTCTTTTAGATATCCTTGCCCAAATTCATTGAGGGCTTTGTAGGTCAACACCAGCACCTTAAATTGTGGTTAGCAGCAAATTGGAAGTCAGTGCTGTTCTTGCAAGACTAGTGTTATATGGTTTCTAAAATGCATACCTTACATAGGTTTGTCTGCTGCATTTTGCACTAGCTGCCGTTTCTGAATGTATTCAAGTCCAGTCCCATGTAGGGTATATTACAGTAGGAAGTAACTAAAGCATGAGCCACTATAGCCAGATCTGCTTTGCCGAAGAAAAGGTGCAGCTGGCACACCAGCTCAATCTGGACAAAGGCACTGCTGGTCATTGCAGCAACCTGACTTTTCCAAACCAGCGCTGGGTCCAAGAGCACCCCCAAGCTATGAACCTGATCTTTCAGAGGGAGTGCAGCCCCATCTAGAATTCTCTACTGACCAGCAGCACTTCTGTCTTGTCTGGATTAAGCTTCAACTTATTCAGCCACATCCAGTCCTTTTCTGCATCCAGGCAATAATTCAGTACTAGCACAGCCTCTTTGGCATCAGTTGTAAAAGAGATATAGAGCTAGTTATCAATAGCATACTGATGACATTCAACCCCAAAGCTCTGGACCTCATGTAGATGTTAAAAAGCATAGGAGACAGTATTAACCCCTGTATAACCACACAAGCTAATGGTCAAAAGGCTGAACAACAATCATCTAGCACTTCCCTCTTGGAATATTCAGCCAATAATAATAATAATTTATTTGTATCCCACTCTTTTCCCAAAACTGGGACTCAGAGCAGCTTCATTGTATTAAAAAACAATACAATTAAAAACAGAAAAAGGTGCATTAAAAAGGAATTTAATTATTACAATGTTAAAATAGATAGCTGTTAAAAGAATAAAATATAAAAAGATAAAGCTGTATAAAACACTTTAAATAAAACAACATCCTAAGCCAGTCCTTACAAACATTCCATTTTAAAAGCCTGTCTAAACAGGTAGGTCTTAGCCTGCTGGCGGAAGGCCAACAAGGAGGGAGCCATTCTGGCCTCCCTGGGAAGAGAGTTCCAGAGTCTAGGGGCAGCCACTGAGAAGGCCCTCTCTCGCGTCCCCACCAACCGTGCTTGTGATGATGGTGGATGGAGAGAAGGCCCTCTCCAGAGGATCTCAGAGTTTGGGCTAGTTCATTCAGGGAGATACAGTCTGCCAAATAGTGTGGACCTGAGCCATATAGGGCTTTATAGGTCATAACCAGTACCTTGAATTCTGCCTGGAAACAAACTGGCAGCCGTTGGAGCTGTTTCAACAGGGGTGTTGTGTGATCTCTATAACCTGACCATGTTAGTAGACTGGCTGCAGCTCTTTAAACCAGCTGAAGTTGTCCGGACACTCTTCAAAGGCAGCCCCACGTAAAGCCCATTACAAAAAGTAGTCCAAACAGGATGTAACCAAGGCATGTACCACCAAGGCCAGATCGGGTGTTTCAAGGAATGGGCGCAGCTGGTTCTTTAAATGTGCAAAATCACTCCTAGGCACTGCAGAGACCTGGGCCTCCAGGTTCAAAGCTGAGTCCAGGAGTACCCCCAAACTGTAAACCTGTGTCTTCAGGGGGATTGTAAACCCATCTAACACCGTCTGAATTCCTATTTCCTGATCTGCCTTCTGACTGATCAGGAGCACCTCTGTCTTGTCTGGATTAAGTTTCAACTTGTTTGCCCTCATCCAGTCCATTACTGATGACAAATACTGGTTTAGGACCAGGACAACCTCCTTGAATTGAGGTGGAAAGAAGTAATAGAGTTAAGTGTCATCTGCATATTGATGACACCACACCACACCCCAATTTCCAGACAACCTCTCCCAGCAGTTTCATGTATATGTTAAATAGCATTGGGGACAACACAGAGCCCTGAGGAACCCTACAGGCCAATGACCAGGGAGTCGAGCAGGAGTTCCCCAGTACCACCTTCTGGGTTCGCCCCTCCAGGAAGGAACTGAGCCACTGTAAAACAGTGCCTCAAAGTCCCATCCCAGAAAGGCGGTCCAGAAGGATACCATGGCTGCTAGTATCAAAAGCTGCTGAGAGGTCCAATAGAAACAACAGGGACACATTACCTCTGTCCAGTTCCCTGCATAGAAAGATGGAAACCACTGCAAAGTAATGCCCCATGTCCCATATTAGCCAAACATGCAGGTATTCTGAGTTTTTTCACTTGATGGGTAGCAAATGTCTGCACTTGTTCAGTGGCAAATCACTGCATCTGGGTTATCTGAAAGTCTGTTTGATGTACAACATCTGACTTATTCATGTATGTGTATAATGACTTCATACATCAAGTATCAAATGATAGATATGGACCCAAATACCTCTTGCAGATTTTATCACTTACAGTAACTAGCAAAATAAAGCCAAGATCCTGTGGAGTTTTAGTATAGTGTAAATGTACACCAAAATAATTAATATGGATTCTCCTTGTAGCACAGGAACATCATGCCTGTTGCTCAACAGTTGATTATAGACTCCACCAACTGAGAAGTGTTTGTGAGAAAGAGATGTATATATACCTCTGGAATGATTGACTGTGCTAGGCATGACTCACAGTCTCTTCAAAAGTGTAACTGCTTTCCCACTGATTTTTACTCTAACATAGTGTTCCAATGGCATTTAATAGTAATCCTGCTTGGGTTGTAATAGTACCCTTTGAGCATTTTCCCATCAATTTTAAAGATCTGTTGACAGCAGTGGGAACAATTAGGAAATTCACTGCTTTCTAGAAGGTTAAGAATGGTGTGTGATGGGGGAAACAAGGAGTAAAGGGATTCACATCAGTCAGGGACTTATCTGGGTGGAACCCAAACATCAGTTAAGCCAACTGCAGACTGAAGGAGACACCAGCCCTGGTGGAAAGTGAGGGCAATGAGAGCCTCCAGAACCAGCTGTCTTGTGGTATTTCTGGGATGCGCAAACACAGGGTGTGAGAAGGAGGAAGATGCAGAGGGTGGGAGTTTAAAAGAAAGGCAGCAACTGACATGGAGGAAGAAGAGGGGAGTGAAAGCAAGGAGAAGAGTAAAGACAGAGGAGCCTGGCTAAAGATGGAGAGCCCAGTGGCACAGCTGGACTGAAACCAAGCCTCAGTGTCTCTGAGCCTGGCATGGGATTGGAGAGCTGCGATAGACTCCCAGGCAGTCATAGTGGTGGTAGAAGATGGTGGAAGATATGCCCCATATCTGGAGAGGGGTTGGAAGTTTCTCATCCAGTGCCTCAGGACCTGCAGACACTGGATGTGGCACAGCAGGGGGCTAGCAGATGGAGTTGATTTGTTGCCACCCCTTGCCCGAAAGGATTAGGACTGGGGAGTGAGGTGGGATGGCAACAGGAAAAACATGAGAGAAGATCTGTTAAAGTCACAAAAAAGACAGGCTGATACAGGAAGAAGAAGAGAAGTAGTTTCTTGTGGAGCAACTGAGAGACGTATTTACCTGAGGCCAAGGTTCACTATCTTTAAGAGTGTGGGCCTGCCAAGGGATCGGGGGGGGGCACTCATTTTGTTTGCGTGACCAGAGCAAATTGAAACACTGAATAAGTCTCTAGTGAAACAATTAAGGGACTGCCTAAGCATGTGTAGAACTGACTAGAGAGGTTCTACCTTTCATCAATCTTTAAATACTTCCCTACAACAAATTATACCTTGTTTCCAGTCCTTCTTCACATTGATATCTTAGTTGGGGATTCAGTAGAGGGTGGAACACCCCTTGCCACATGGTGACTATGTCAGATTATAAAACAATTCTGTATAAAAACCAAATTAGACTAACTACTTAATGTATGTTTGATTTTTTTGAAGAAAAAACAGTAGAGGCTTTAACAGAAGAAAACTCTGTGCTGAAGAACCAACTTGATGATCTGAAATCTGCCCATGCTCCCCCAAGGTACTGTGTACTGTTCTGCTTGATGCATCTCAAAAAGCATATTGGAAAGATTTAAAAAAAATAAAGCCTGTAAGGGGGCAATCAAAATGATCAGGGGACTTGAAAAAAATGTCCTATAAGGAAAGACTACAGCATTTTGGCATTTTTAGCTACATAACAAGGAGTGACAGGGAACAAGATAAGAAATATGTTGAAATTGTTGTTTTTGTTGTTGAAATTGACATAGTTTGGAAAAAGTAGATAGGAAGTATTTTTCTCATTTCATATGAGAGTATGAGATCATTCATCGAGTAAGAATAATGGATCCTAGAGAGATAAAAGGAGGTACTTCTTTGTGCAGTGCACACCTGAACTGTGGGGTTCATTACCACAGCGCAATGACAGGCATTAACTTGGACAACTTTAAAACTAATTAGATAGCCATGGAAAAGAGGGCTGTCAGTGGCTACTATTCTTCATGCCTCTATATTACCTTCAGTATCAGGTACAGTGTGCCTCTTCAAATACCAGTTGGTAGGGAAAGCAAACTTTAGAGAATATTATTGCATTCATATTATGCTCATGGGTTCCCCATAGGCATCTGGCTAGCCAGTCTTTAAAAGCTTACTTTTTGGATTACAACCATCTGAATCCACCTGCACCCAGCATATCTAGTTACTATGGTGGTTGGGAGACTTGGAATTGGAGTCCAGAAAATGACAAAGCTGTGGCTCCAACAAAGTCATTTTCATATTCTTATGTATCTAAGAAAAAGAAGAAGAGAGCAAACGACTTCTGGGCAGCTGCAGATACTCAGCTTGATTATCTTTTTGTGTTTATAGATCATTGTCAGAAGGGTATGTCTCAAAGCCTTGCAATTCCTGTGATGGGAAAGCCTTGGAAGATCTACGTTCTCAATATATTAAAGCAGTGGGGAAAATTAAGAGTGAGTGCAGAATTTTTTTTATTATTCAGTATCAGTCCACATGTTTGCATGCCTATAGTAGAGGGGGGAAAAACAAGATTACCAGTTAAATTGATTAACCACATCTTAAGTCCCTTCCCCTGTCTATTTCATAACACACTTCCTGCTATTATCATTTTGTAAGAATCATGGTGGTTCTTTCTGTTCTCTGTGCCTCACACAAATGGGTTTTACACCTGCAAAACAGCTGAGTAGTTTAGCAGGAATATCCCTCTCCCTCCCTCTTAGTGGGGTTGGACAGTTCAACTAAGCTACCATCCCCTCAGGTTTTTTTTCATCTTCTGGCAGAGCAGCTTCTCCTTGATTGTTCTTTTACTGAGTAGTAAAGTTCTTTTACAACTGATATACTGTTTCAGTGTTTCTGTAAAAAAATTGAAGTGTTATCACAAAATTTATAATTCCTTCTCATCTCACATTTGTCCATCTGTCTGTCAGTAGTGCAAGACACACTGCTTTGTTGATTTTTCCTTGCACAGATTCCATTATGCATTCATATTCTGACTCCAAAAGAGACTTGCTCAAAGAATGTCTGCTGGGCAAATGGTATGTGGTGGTTGTAATAATTTCAAAGCTTTCTGCCAGTATGTATTTTCAGTTATGGAAAATGGCATTCCAGAAGAATTATATTGCTTTTGCAAGAACTTGATCTATTTTTCCCTGATCTTCAGGCATCATTTTGTCTACAAATGAAGTTACTGAGTATTTTTGAATGCAATCATTTTCAGTATTTGGTTACTCAAAGATGCTGCTGATAGGACAACACTTTGTGATGCTGGTGATGTTACAGATGGAGCAGGAAGAGGACTTTTTGTACTTCCATCATTATGATCCTCTTCACTTAGACGATGAAGGATTTTTTAATATCTACAGGACACTTGTTACATACAAGAATGTGTTTTTTCATCCTGGTAGCATTTGGAAATGCATATTTCATCTGACAGTATTTGTAAATCACATTTTTTCTTCCCAGAAGAACTTGTAATGTAAAAATGCCTCCATATGCTAGCTGTTGGTCTCACCATTTTACTGAGGGGAGTAGGAAAGAAAAATAATTTATTGGTTAGCTTGCAAAAAAAACCCACTAAGCTATGGTTGGGAGTGGGAAAAATAAAGAATCAGATTAGTAGCAGTTAAATTATTATTTACATAAAGTTTATAAGATAGCTAATGTAGCTAAAATATAGTTAAATTTTCTGACATCAGATAAATTTAAATTCTTACCTTTTTAAATTATCATATATACTTGACTATAAGTTGGCCACATGTATAAGTTGAGGGCAGGTTTTGGGGCCAAAATTATGGATTTTGATATGACCTGTGGAAAGGTCGAGGGTAAAACTTAGCAGCATGTAACAAAGGATGTAAAGGCTGAAGTAAAGGAAAACGTTGCTAAAGATCTTTAATATTTTTGATGAGCATATCTGTTTGTGGTCACCCTAAGATGGATGACATAGTAGAGAGGGTCAATGCTTATCTTAAGTGTTCCAAAAGAGATTAAGCTCTCACCTTTCACCAGGGCATGGTTCCTTTTTTGATAAGCATTAAAGTACAGTACTTACATTGACCCGTGGATAAGTCAACCCAGATTTTTTAGGTCAGTTTTTTGACTAAAATTTCTAGGCTTATACATGAGTATATACAGTAAGTATACTTTTGGGGGTTTTGCTGTTGTTGCTGCTGTGCGAATGCTTTGAGGCCTAGTGAAGAGGACAGAAAACAGACCTACCACAAGCAAAACAAGAGTGAAACCTTTTTCTTCTCTTGTGACAATAACAGTGTCCCCTAAAGGAAGAAATACATCTTGCTCTTCCACTGGAGAGTTCAGTTTGTAACATAGGACTTGCTTGCTTTCACTCAGTGCACAGAAATTAGGATAATCTGATAGTATACATAGTTTTTAGGAAATGTTTGGAGAATATTTGAACACCTATCTTCAAGATTTCATTCATCATGCTAAAATGAAACATTCCATAATCTATTTCTTTCCTTTTTTCGATTTTTTATTTTTTATTTTTTGGGACACCCCTCCCCCCCCCCAAAAAAACCCCAAAAAGGCTTCAGGAAAAAAATTCCATTAAAAATTTATCTTGCTTACCAGCCACTAATATCAACAACACAGACCCTGTTTTTCAACCCTATAGTCAAAAAGTTTATGAAAGGCCTCACTCAATTTTAGCCTTCATTGGCACCTCTGATGCCACCTTGGTCATTATCTTTGGTCCTTTCACATTTGCCAGTGCGAATGTGCATTCATAACAAATTGGTGAACTTCAGCTATACATATAGCTGATGCATGTGTTTACACAAAAGGTGACATCACTCTGGTAATATACGTGAGAGGTTACTCTGGTTCAAACAGGAACCAAGATGAATCAGCATTTGAAGATTGTTAATCATAGGAAGCTGATGACACACAGGCAAGGCATGAGGTCACCAGGTGGCAAAGTTGCAAAGTCATGCCACATTGGGGGACAGGAAATATTTGTTACACACCAGTAAGGGTAGGGGTAGGCAACCTTTCCCCTTTAAGGGCCAAGGGACTTCAGCTCCCAGAATCGCAGGAGCTATTGGCCAACATGGGACTATTGGCCAACATGGCTGAGGCTTCTGGGAGCTGAAGTCCCTCGGCCCTTAAAGGGGAAAGGTTGCCTACCCCTGAGTAAGGGGTTGGGCTAAAAGCTCCAGGACTGAACATGTATATTGGGAGGAGCTCCAATGCCCAGTGTGGTGGTGGTGGTGGTTTTATATAGTTCTGTCAGTTGGTTTGAGATATTGTACATAGCAGAACAAAGATTAAAAGCCTCTTTGAGAGTACTCAGCGTGTTGTTGTGTCTGCAGCTTCTGTGTGTGCGAGGAGTTCTCCAGCTTGCAGTGAAAGTTACAGCAGAGACTTCTGTGGCATGTGTTCCAGGCTCAAAGCTTCAGTGGTGTGCACTTTGGGTTACACAAGCACCAACACCTGACTCAGTGACCCTTCAAACTGATGGCCTCTGCAGACAAACTTTTATTTACCATGAAAGTAGCCTTTTTGATAGCCATTACTTTGACTAGAAGAGCATCCGAACATACTGCCCTTCAGTGCAACAACAATAATAATAATAATAATTATAATTTTTATTTATATCCCGCCCCTCTGCAGTGCAATGAACCCTTTTTAATTTTTCACTGTGACAAGGGGTGTTGCAGCCAGACATCTTTTTACCAAAGATTGTATCTCATTTTCATATTAGCCACGCTATTGTACTACTCATCTTTTGTCCTCAACAACAGACTCTTCTGGAAAGGTCTATGCACTGTTTGGATGACCATTACACATTAGCATTCTGTGTCCAATGGCCATCTACCTTATGCCTTTCCAATAGGTATAAAAGGTAAAGATATTCCCCATTGACAAGGTTGTCAAGTTGTGTTCAACCATAGGGGATGGTGCTCATCTCTGTTACTAAGCCGAAGAGCCAGCATTGTCAGAGATTGCTCTGTGATCATGTGGCCAGCATGATTGCACAGAACACCGTTCACCTTTCCACTGAGAAGTGGTACCTATTTATCTACTTGCATTTGCATGCTTTTGAACTGCTAGGTTGGCAGAAGCTGGGTCTAGTGATGAGAGCTCACCATGCAGCACCTTTGCTTCAAAATGCCAACCTGCCGATCTTGCAGTCAACAGTCAGCGTCTTAACCCTTGAGCTGCTGCATCCAAAAGACTGACTCTATTGTTTTGGCAGCTCCTGGAAAGGGCAACAAGTGTCTTCACAGAGACTTGGCAAATGCATTATCAGACTATTTGTCTTGCATATTCAATGGCAGACAGACAAGTTGCTGAACATCTGAGGGCCCATTCTACTAGGGCAATGGCTTCTTCAGTGGCTCTTCTTTAAGGCATTTCCTTACAACATCTCTGCAAAGCTTCTACTTGGTCTCAACTGTCCACATTCATTCATCGTTACCACCTGGACTACAGATCGAGAACCAGTTTTGGTTGTGCTATGCTTTCTTCTGTACTTAGTTACCTGACACACCAACCTCATGGTCACCCATTTATGTGAGGCACAGATTTCATGAAGAAGAGAAACAGGTTGCTTACTTCCTAACTGTGGTTCTGTAAGTGGTCATATGTGCCTTCACATAAACCTGCCCTCCCTCTCCTCCTTCAGGTCTCTGTACATTAATGATGAACCTCAAAACTGAGAGGATAATAGCTTAGGTTGGGACATGTGCAGTAGGCGAGAAGATACGGGTATTCCCACAAAGCTACTTGGCTCTAGAATATTCCATGGGTATTCTCTGAGTAGGTGTGAAATCCTTTCTGTGAGTGCACAGATAACTACTTGAAGAATCACAGTTACAGGTAAGCAACTTGTTCTTTTGTGTGTATGGGCTTTGTTTAATACACATATATTTTTAGGAGATATGCTTCGTTACATTCGTGAAAGTAAAGAGAGGGCTGCCGAAATTATTAAAGCAGAAGTATTTAGAGAACGTCAAGAGACTGCCCGGAAGATGCGTAAATACTATCTTATTTGTCTTCAGCAACTTCTAAATGATGATGGGAAGCATGAAGGGTAAGGTATTTCTAAATGAATCAGAACCACTAATACTTGCCTTTGATTAGCTCGTGTACCCTGAAATTTTTAAAGGCATAATTTGTTCTATAGTAATCATATGCACAATGTTTAAGCAAGTTAAGTGCTAAAGGTGTTACAAGATTTACAATCCACCATACTTTAGTGCCTTCCTAGCAAGATATTTTGACCACTTGCAAGACTTTTTCTCCTTCATATAAGCAGGTGTATAATTAAACTAAACAGACGTTCTAATTTGTAGCTGTATTTTTTACTGCACTATGTGTGTTGTTGTTGTTAAGTGCCTTCGCATCGATCTCAACCCATGGTGACCGTATGGATGAGACATCTCCAGGGCCCCCCTGTCCTCTACTGCTCTGCCCAGCTCCTGCAAACTCATATCCAGGGTCTCTTTAATGGAGTTCATCCATCTGGCATGTGGCCTTCCTCTCTTTCTACTTCCCACCACCTTTCCTAACATTATTGTCTTTTCCAAGATTCATGCCTTCTCATAATGTGTCCAAAGTATGACAGTCTAAATCTTGGCTTCTAGAAATATCTTTGGCTTGATCTGTTCTAGGACCCATTTGTTTGTCCTCTTGGCTGTCCATGAAATCCTGAGCACTCTTCTCCAGCACCACATTCACCACATTCTCTCAAATGCATTGATGTTTTTCCTATCATCCAGCACTCACATCTATACATGGTAATAGGGAATACAATGGCTTGTATGATTCTGGCTTTTGTGCTGAGTTGTATGTCTTTGCATTTTAGGATCTTTTGTAGTTATTTCATAGATGACCTCCCCATTCTTTATCTTCTCCTGATTTCCTGGCTGCAGTCCCCTTTCGGAACAATGATTGATCCTAGATATGAGAACTCTTTTACTATTTCTATTTTCTCATTGTCTAGTTTGAATGTGTGTGAATTCTCTGTGGTCATTATTTTTGTTTCTTTATGTTCAACAGTAAGTCTGCCTTGGCACTTTATTCTTTGATCTTCCTTAGTAGTAGTTCCAGGTCTGTGAGGTTTTCTGCTAGTCCTATGGTGTCATCTGCATATCTTAGATTGTTGATATTCCTTCATCTTGTTTTCACTCCTCCTTCTTCTGTGTCCAAGCCTGCTTTCCTTACAATATGTTCTGCATATAAGTTGAATAGTTAGGGTGATAGGATGCAGCCCTGTCTGACTCCTTTGCCAATTGGGAACCATTCTGTTTCTCTGTGTTTTGTTCTGACAGTAGCCTCTTGTCCTGAGTACAGATTCCTCATTAGGACTATCAAATGTGTTGGCACTCCCATGTCTTTAAGGGCGTTCCATAGCCTATCATAATTTATACAGTCAAAGACTTTGCAATAGTCTATAAAGCACATGCTGATTTTCTTTTTTGTAACTTGTGCTGTGCTGCATTAGCCATCGTATATTTGCAATGTGATCCCTGGTGCCTCTTCCTTTCCTGAGCCCTACTTGGATCTCTGGGATTTCTCACTCCATGTGTGGTTGGAGTTTATGGGCCGATGCAGACGGCCCATTTGGGGTGGCTCGGCCGCCCTTGGGAGCAGTGGATTAGGGTTGTGGCTGTGCAAGAAGACACCCTGGCGCCATGTGGATGGGCATGGGGCAGCCGGCGTGCGGTTGCCCCACCCCAACTCCACCCCTAGGCTGGCCTATAGTGCCATTCTGCATCAGCCTTATGTTGCAGTATTTTGAGCATAATTTTGCTTGCATGGGAGATTGGTGCTATAGTTTCTATAGTTGCTTCAGTCTCTTGTGTCTCCTTTTTTGTGGATGGAAATATATATTGATCATTTCCAATCTGTTGGCCATTGTTTTGTTTTCCATATCTGTTGACATATGTTGGTTAGCACTAGAGTTGACTGTGTCATTGTGACTTGCAACAGTTCTATTGGTATATCATCTGTTCCTGGATTCTTGTTTTCTTGCCATTTCTTTTATTGCAGCTTCCACCTCAGTTTTTAGAATTTGGGGTTCATCTTCATATGACTCTTTGTGCCATGTGTTCTTCATTTTGTCATCTCTTTTGTATAGTTTTTCTGTGTATTGCATCCAACATCTTTTTTATTCCTTCCTGGTCTTGAATTATGTAATTCTTATTGTCGTAGGGCATCTTGGTCCTTGGTTTGAACTTTCCCTTGATTTCTTGGATCTTGTGGAATAGGTCAGTGTGTATACCTCTTAAAAACATATTTGAAGATGAACTTCAGAGTTAAAAAAGTACCGTATTTTCCGGTATATAAGACGACTGGGCGTATAAGACAACCCACAACTTTTCAAGTTAAAATATAGAGTTTGGGATATACTCACCGTATAAGACGACCCCT
>CM034709.1:14360903-14370941 GCA_020142125.1 Phrynosoma platyrhinos | reverse complement strand
ATACAAAACAAGTGGAAGGTAAAAGTTCATTGATGGTCTTTGTTGCAGTTGTAACTGAGCTTAATGCTGACTTAACATTTTCTAATTTGCACAAAATATGTTGCTGTTCTTCAGGAGAGAGTGAACCAAACAGTTGAGCAAGTTCTTCATCTTCTAGTAGATTGTTTGATGTTTGTTTCTTCTTTTTAGCTTCCTCTTTGGTGTTACCTCCCTTACTAGCAGTCTCCACTCTAGATATAGTTTTCAGTAAAGGTTGAACATTGGTGTTGAGTAAAACCTGCATTGGTGTAATTGCAATTTTTTTTAGCAATCTTCTACTGTCATAAATCAGTGTTGGAACAAAAGAATTCTTAAAGGTCAATGCAATTCTCATGGCACTATTCCGTGTGGGCAGCCAAAATATTTCAAGGAACTCGCTGGTACACATCCTCTGCTGTAACAGCGAGGAAAGTGAGTGAAGTACTGTTCTTTTATTATGCCATCTTCCACTATTAAGAGAATTATTTGTTATTTGTAATACAATCTTATTTCTCTGTACAATTAATTTGTCTTTGATATTTGCCTTTTGTACTGTGTTGGGTTTTGCCTGATTATGTTGACGTTGTTCTGGTTTGGAGTGATCATTTACCTCCTCAGCTTCCTCACATTTGGAAGTTGGTTTAGACTTAGGTTTAGGTTTATCCAATAAGTCCTTTATCCCATTTATTTTCTGATTAATACTCGTCAGTTGTTCAAAAATTGCGATTACTGTTTTAGCTGTTTAGCTGTTATTGGCAGATGAAAATACTCCTTCCTTTCCGGACAAACTTCAATAATCTCCCTGGCTGGATCTCCCACGCTGACAAGGACAGATAAATCCCCTTCAAGAATTGTAATTAGAAGTAGCATAGGTAACATAGTTTTTGACCTGAGATGCCGTTTCGTAGAAAACTTCTTGACAAGCCAAAATATATTCAGCATTTTGCAACCATAGGCAATTCATATTTTCTGAGATGACATAGCTGAAGAAGTTTTCTACAAAACGGAGATGACGTAGCCCGGGGTCTCACGTCAAAAACTATGTCACCTATGCTACTTCTAATTACAATTCTTGAAGGGGATTTATCTGTCCTTGTCAGCGTGGGAGATCCAGCCAGGGAGATTATTGAAGTTTGTCCCGAAAGGAAGGAGTATTTTCATCTGCCAGTAACACCAAGGACTTCCAAGGACACCTTCATACTGTATATTTTGTCTGGACACTGTTTATGTACTGTTGTCATATATGGTTGTGTTGGTAAAAATATACCTATTTAGTTGTCTTCTGATATAGAGTATTGTTTATATGTCTATTTAGCAACATCATCTAGACACCTGGACCTTAGTTGTTCTACTGGAGATCCCGCCATCAGTTGTCACATGCATCTTTGGAGTACATAGGGCTGGAGTCAGTTACACAAAAAGTAAGGGCCTGTGTTTAAGCAATAGTCTGCAAACTGTTTATTCGTCCTAAGCATTGCCTAGAACTGGAGCAGTGGCACTAAGTAAACAATTCCCTCGCATGATGGAATGTGGCTGACGTGAAACAGAGCTGTTCCCAGAACACGTTGGGTTCATTGTAATCCCTATTCTCCGATACCATAGATGTTACTTCAACTACATCAGTGGGCTACTCCCACTGAGCAGAAACATCTCATTAACAGGGGACTGATTGAGATAGAGAAGAGAGACAACAACGCCTATTCCCACAACTGACATGTTGTTTTAAAGAATGTGAGCCTTGACTCTGCAGCTGCTGTTCCTCTGGTCAATGAGGGGTTTTTCAGGCATGAGACTGAAGGAACTCCTAGTTCAGAGCTCCAACTTGGCTGACCTACATTTTATTTGTACAACAACAACACCCACTGGAAAAAAAATGCACTTCGAATTGCTCAATACACAATCCAACCCAACAACAGACCATTTATCCCAAGATATGGCACAAACCAAAGGAACTGTCCAACACTGACAGAGATATAGGCACTCATAATTTCTATGTGCCAGTGTGTGCACATTTTGAATTGTTCGCTGAAATTCAGATTTTACTTTCTTAATAATCTTGTGGTGTAAATCTTGGTCTTAGAGATGAAAACTAGAATGAGAAATGGGGATTACACAATATATTGGAATCGGAAAGGGGGATTGATCACCCTTAATGCCACAATGAGCACAAAGCAACAGACCCTTGAGGCTTCTTAGAGAATAACAAATGTATTATGGTAGCCTTCCCTAACCAGATGCCATCCAGATATTTTGGACTACAAGTCCCAACACTAGGATGGAATTTGTAATCCACCACATCTGGAAATAGCTAAATTCAAGAAGATTTTTTGGTGGCAAGTTTTCACAGTGTTGTTAGCCTATAACTGCTCCAACATTTGCAATATTTTGCCTCAACAGACTAAAATATGCAGCAGGAGCAAGAGGCTAAAAATGCTTTACAGAACAAAAGTAGTGTATACTCTTGTAGCTTCCCAGACTAAATTGGCTTTAAAAGATGATCAGTGCAGATAGTTTTGCATTTAGTTTGAGGCTACCTAACTCCAAAATCCTCATCTGTTAATTTGTTTCCCCCCCACACACACACACACATACACACACTCTTTCATTTTAAAGTTGTTGTAGAAGGGGGTGTTTGAATTCATTAAAGTAAGGGGAAAGAACTGGCATCTGTTAGGTATGCATCTAATGAAAGAACTGGCATCTGTCATTGACTTCTGACTTCTGATGACAACTGACTTCTGATGACACAAAGGTGAATTGCAGTGTTGTACAAATGTATTTTCAGGAGGGGAGTAGAGATGTAGTTATGTCTCCAAGAGCATTGTGCAAATAGAGCCAATAGCATGGCCTTTGGGCTATGGACCAAATGCACAACTGGACATGTTGTTCATTGGGATATGTTGTGTTGGGACACATTGCATCAGGACACATTGTGCATGGAGACATGTTGTGTTTCTTCTCTGTGGTCTCTGTGAATCACACATATAGGTTTTACTGTGCCTGCTCAGAGCATGTTCCTAACCTACTAGAATAGCTAGGCTTGAGTTTTTGGTACTAGCCCTGCCCACCCTATACATATTCCCCAGGCCCAGGCATTAGGTTATCTCCATCGACAATCTTCTCATCACAATGTCTTCCTCGTCTTCCTTCAAACAATGTGAGGAGTGTGGAGCAAAGTTCCTTGGCTCTCTTTTCAAAGCTGAATATACGCAGCTCCCTAAGTCTCTCCTCATAGGGCATGGTTTCCAGACCCTTCACCATTTTAGTCTCCCTCCTCTAAACACGCTCCAGCTTGTCAACATCCTTTTTGAATTGTTGTGCCCAGAACTGGACACAGGATTATTCCAGGTGAGGCCTGACCAATGCAAAATAAAGTGGAACTATTACTTCTCTTGATCTAGACATTATACATCTATTTATGTGGGAGAGGGAGACAGTATTTTGGAAGGCAGGGATTCATCAAGGACTGGAGATAATAGTCAAAGTGTTATAGAGGGAACAAGGCAAATCGTGCAAGGACCCAACAGTGGGAGGGAAAAAAAATTACACAGGTAGCAAGTGCGGAGTACACATGGTTTTAGATGTCTCTACACTAATGCACAGAACATGGGAAATTAACAAGATGAACTTGAACTCCTACCACAACAAAGCAAATATTATATAATAGGCAACACTGAAACCTGGTGGGATGAGTCTCATGATTGGAATGTAGTAATTGGGGCTATAACCTTTTTAAGAAAAATAGGCCAAACGGGAGGAAGAATAGCATTATATGTCAGAGATGTTTACACCTGTGATGAGATCCAAGACTTAAATCCTGGAAGCCAGGTGGAGAGCATCTGGATAGAAATGAAAGGGGAGGTAAATAGCAGGAATATTATTGTAGGAGTCTACTACAGACTCCCAAGTCAAACTGAGGCCTTTCTAGAACAAATGACCACACACTCAGAAAGGAAAGATGTAGCAGTGATGGGTGACTACAACTATCCTGATATTTGTTGGAAGTCAAACGTGGCCAAAACCTGAAGGTCCAGCAAATTCTTCACTTGCTTGAAAGACAGTATCATTGTCCAAAAGGTGGAAGAGGCAACAAGCGGATAAGATATTTTAGATCTGATCCTAACCAACAGGGATGACTTGGTCAATGGGGTGCAAGTGGTGGGATCCTTAGGTGGGAGTAATCATGTTCTCCTGGAGTTTGTTATACAGTGGAAAGGAGAAGCCAGACATAGTCAGACATGTACTCTAGACTTCAAGACAGCTGATTTCAGTAAACTTAGGGAAATACTGGTGGTGGTCCCATGATCAGGAATACTAAAAGAGAAGAGAGTTCAGGATGGATGGGAGTTTCTCAAAAGGGAGATACTGAAGGCACAACTTCAAACTGTTCCAATGAGGAGGGAAAATGGAAGATGTCTCAAGAAAGGATGACTAAAGAACTTTAATCTGAGTTAAGTTTTAAAAAAGAGCATGTATAAGAAATGGAAAAGGGGAGAAATCACCAAAGAGGAATTTAAAAAAAAATAGCTAACACATGTAGGGGTAAAGTCAGAAAAGCTAAAACACAAAATGAGCTCAGGCTTGCTAGAGCGGTTAAGCACAATAAAAAGGGCTTCTTTGGGTATGTCCGTAGGAAAAGAAAGAAGGAAATGGTAGGGCCACTGCGCAGAGAAGATGGAGAAATTCTAACAGGGGAAAGAGAAAAGGCAGAACTACTCAATACCTTCTTTGCCACAGTCTTCTCACAAAAGGAAAAGGGTGTTCAACCTGAGGAAAATGGAGCAGAGGACACAATAGGGGAAATGCAGCACAAAATAAGTAAAGAGGAAGTACAGATATTCCTGGTTAACCTAAATGAATTTAAGTTTTCAGGACCAGATGAACTACATCCAAGGATATTAAAAGAATTGGCAAATGCAATCTCAGAGCCACTGACAATAATCTTTGAGAACTTCTGGAGAACAGGAGAAGTCTCAAAAGACTGGAGGAGAGCAAATGTTCCCATCTTCAAAAAGGGAAAAAAGAGGATCCCAACAATTAGTGCCCAGTTAGTCTGACATCAATACCAGGAAAGATTCTAGAGCAGATCATTAAACAGAGAGTCTGTGAACATTTAGAAAGGAATGCCGTAATCACAAAAAGTCAACATGGATTTCAGAGAAACAAGTCATGCCAGACTAATCTGATCTCTTTTTTAAAATAAATTTACCAGCTTGGTAGATGAAGGGATTGCTGTGGATATAGCATAACTTGATTTCAGTAAGGCTTTTGACAAAGTCCTCCATGTCATTCTTACAAACAAGCTAGTAAATTTTGGGTTAGATAATGCAACTGTTAAATGGATTTGTAATTGTTTGACCAGCTGAATCAAAAGGGTGCTCAACAATGGCTCCTCTTCATCCTGGAAAGACCACAGAGTTCTGTCCTGGGCCCAGTGCTATTCAACATCCTTATTAATGACTTGGATGAAAGAATAGGGGCTGCTTACCAAATCTGCAGATGACACCAAATTAGGAGGAATAGCTAATACCCCAGAAGACATGATCAAAATTCAAAATGACCTGAATAGATTAGAAAGCTGTTCCACCATCCTATATCTATGCATTTCATTTTTTTTCTGCCTAAGTGCAGTATCTTACATTTCTCCCTGTTGAAATTTATTTTATTCATTTTGGCCCAGCTTTCTAATCTGTTCAGGTCATTTTGAATTTTGTTCCTCTCCTCTGGGGTATTAGCTACTCCTAATTTGGTGTCATTTGCAAATTTGAGAAGTATGCCTCCTATTCTTTCATCCAAGTCATTGATAAAGATGTTGACTAGCACTGGGCCCAGGACAGAACCCTGTGGAACCCCACTGGTCACTTCTTTCCAGGATGAAGAAGAGGAGCCATTGCTGAGTACCCTTTGGGTTTGGCTGGTCAACCAACTATAAACCCACCTAACAGTTGCAATTGTCTAGCCCACATTTTACTAGTTTGTTTGCAAGAATATCATCGGGGAACTTGTCAAAGGCCTTATTGAAATCAAGATATGTTGTATCCACAGCACTTCCTTAATTTTGCCAGTTCCTTCCTCTGAAACCTAGCCTACACACCTGGTCTTCATTGGTGGTTTCCCATCCAAGTACTAACCAGGGTGACTCTTCATAGCTTCTAAGATCAGAGGAGGTCTGGTGCCTTTAGTGTACTTAGACCATTTTATTATTATCTACTGCCTCTAAATTTTATTGTTATGATTTTTCATTTACCAAATTAGATAGAACATCTCATTTTTAAGGTTTGCATATTGCCTCAGAATCCATTTTTTTTTTAAAAAAAAAAGATGAATAGAAGTTCAGAAATTTCTAAAGTAAATAAAATATAATGATGGTAAAATAGCTTAACTTGTTCAGAATGGTTCAAATAGATTATGCAAGTAATCCTCTATAAACAGGCCTTAAAGTAGGTGAATATTATTATTGTTCATAGAACAGGCTGAGAGAACAGTAGCTTGCCTGTTCTGAGTTTGTGGCCAAAATGAGCTTGGAGTCGATATTTGATCTGATTTCACCTTAGCCACGAAGAAAACATTTACAAAAATATGTTAATTTTTAGAATATCCTCTGCACTTACAGGGAGGTGCATCTTCCCGTCTGGTACCAGTTTGAAGCTCACCTCTGTTCTTGTCTCCCCTTTCCCTCTGTACCGCTCACACCACAAATATTTCGGCACGTTGAAAAACGTTGCTCAGTTTTCTCTTTGGCAAATTGATTTATAAACAAACAAACACATTAAAAACAAAAACAAACCAACTACTTAACAGGGTTTTTTTAAAATTAAAAAAATGAATAGTGGTCCAGAAATGTCTAAAGACAGAGCAGCTGTTGAAGATCTGATCTCAGCTTATTATTTTTTTCTTCTCAGCACAAATTCTATGGCAGTCAAGCTAATTTGTGTTTTTAATATGTTCTTTGGGTTTTGGGTTTTTTTGCCATGTTGAAGATATTCTTTGGCTTTTGATTAAGATGTATGTAGTCAAAATATCTGGGCCACTTACATTGGCTTCTGTACATGGAACTGGGGGAAGGATGACATCTTCTCTGGAAGCAACGACAGAACTTAGGCCAGTGTTGTCTGCAGAGATAGACTGAAGACTTTATCATATGGGAGAAAAGCCATACAGAAATGGGATTTAATTAGAAAAAACGCTGCAAGAGCGGGTAGATTTTCACACAACGACGATGTTAAACTATGCTTAACCTGAATGGAAAGTAATCAAAAGCCGCTTCTTTTTACTTTCAGAAAATCTATCTCTGCAGACAACACTGGCCTAAGTTTTGACTACTTTCCATTCAGGTTAAGCACAGTTTAAGATCAATGTGTGTGAAAATCTACCTGCTTTTGTGGGTTTTCCCTACCTTTTAAATCCCGTTTAATCCTGTACATGATTTTCCCTGTGTGATAAAGTCCTAAGTGAGGATTTGAACCTGAGTCTTCCCAGTCCTTTAAGGTCTATCCCACTGGGAAGGAGGATCAAAGTAATCTCACAGTGGCAATTCATGTGATTTTTGCTTTTGAATGTTTTTTCAGCAGGCCTTTATCTCTACTCTCTTTAGCAGGATGAATACATGCAAATACATTTCAAAAATGTGGTTATGGAAGAATGGAGTTGGGCAAGTGAAGTAAGGACATTATCACACTGCCTTTCCTCCCAGCTTCGGCATGGGCTGAAACTTTAAAAAAACTTTCTTAAAAATGGATGTTATCGCACTCTTCCATGCCCACTCTGGAGGCATCCTGTACCAATCTTGGCATCCCATACCCGATCCGGACTTCTCCAGCACTTTTTGAAAGAATGTTTAAATATTTGAAGGGATATCATTTTGAGGCTGGAGCAAGCTCGTTTTCTGCAGCTCCAGAGAATAGGACCTGGAGCAATGGATTTAAACTAGAGGAAAAGGTACTCCACCTCAACATTATACATTAGGAACCTCCTGACATTATGAGCTGATTGACAGTGGAATACATTCCTTCAGAATATAGTGGAATCTCCTTCTTTGGAGGTTTTTAAACAGAGGCTGGATGGCCATTTGTCAGGGATGCTTTGATTGTGAGTTCCTGTATGGCATGGACTTGGACTGGATGGCCCTTGAGGTCTCTTCCAACAATGTTTCTATAATTCTATGAACCTGAGACCTTCTGTGCCCCAAGCATGCACTTTGTCATTCAGTTATAGCCTTTATCCTCATGTTAATTAATTTGTATTACCAATCCTGTATTTCAGACCACTTCTTTTCTAGCTACATTCAACCTTTCTGTTACGAAGCTTGACTTGCAATGGCTGATGATTTCTTGAGAAATCCTCCTGAGGTAAAAAAGCAGGCTTAACCTTGAAAACCCGACTTCCTTGAATGTTCCCCTCAACTGTAATCCATGTCAGTCTCCACTTAGGTTCCCTTTTCATGACTATTCTAAGTAGGCCTTTGAGAAAAAAGATTTTGTGAGGCTGACTTTTTTTATTTTGATTAATCTTATGGTGTGTTTTTCTGTTTCTGTTTTTTGTGGTGAAAGGAATTTGGATACTGAAGGGAAGGGTTCGACAATAGATGTTTTAATATTCCTTTTCAGTATGTAAACCAATGACCTTTGTTTTTTAAAAACCTGTGCACAAAAGAAATGGATGAAGTGTTGCATAGTTCACTACATTAATTGATGGGCGGTCTACATAGTCTATAGCATTACCTCATATATTGTAATCCACATTGCTGCTGCAGAGATGCAAGGAACCAACGAAATACATCATCATAGTTTTCCCACTAGACATACAAAAGTAATGACATTCTAATTTACTTCTTATGTGGGCTGAATAACTCTTCCAGCATTCTGGCTCAGTTATGAGAAATGTAATTTTCAATTAATGTAAGCCCACTTCGAAAACACACCGTCCCTCCCTCACTTCGAAAGACTGCAATGCTCTGCATACATATATGTAAAGTCATACTGTGAATTCTTCTTGCTTGTGCATCTTCTTTTCTTTCTTCCTTTCATCTTTTCCTGGAGACATTTTCCAGGAATCCTACTCAACATCTTCTTCCTGCCCTGTATTAAAAGTTTCCACCTTTCTAGTATGTCATGCTGTCGCACACTTTCTATCAATTTAATTAACAGAATTAAATTCCAGAGGCCCATGTTCTGGGAAAGACTGATGGTTTCTGATGGTGTCATTGCTTAATATTTCAATTGCTACATCAGCTTGTTGCTGAGCAGTTTTGCTCAGGCGCATTCAAAATAAGGTAAATGTCAGTGTTTTCTTCATTACAGTCCTGGATGGTTCTGTTTGCCCTCATTCTGCCAAGGCATAAGACCGACCATGCCTGATAGCAATTAGAATGTATATAAACCACTGTGGGAGAGTTCAGGCATTTCTATCCCTGCCTTATTATCCAGAGCCAAAGTGCTCTAGTGGTTTGAGTCCCTGCTCAGCCTACTGGGTGACTTAGGGCAAAGGACACACTTTCAGTTTTAAAGGCAATGACTAGTCTCCTATGAATAAATCTTGCCAAGAAAAACCCAATGAGGAGAGACTGGGTTGTGAGAGCCATTATGTAGTTGTCTGAATGTTGGACTCTGGGAGACCAAAGTTCAAATCCCTGCTCAGCTCGCATGGAAATCTAGTGGGTGTGCATGGGGAAGTCACACATTCTTAGCTCAAGAACAGGCCTGTACAACATACGGCCCGGGGACCGCGTGCAGCTCGCCAAAGGATTTTGGGTGGCCCACAAAGATGTGGAACAGCTCCAGGGCTCTTCTACTGCACAGCCTTCTCTTGAGGAGAAGACAATGTGGGGGAGGACAAAGAAGGGCAGTTGCTCACCCTACAAAGTACCCAGATTGTTGGGGGACAATCAGCTCACAGTTGTAAACCGCTTAGACATCCGATGTGCGATATGAAGCGGTATATAAATGAAGCTGCTGCTTTGCTTCACCCTACAAAGATCCTCTGCTGCTCGGCTTTCTCCTCAGGAGAAAGCCGAGCTGGGTG
>CM034709.1:14324155-14340781 GCA_020142125.1 Phrynosoma platyrhinos | reverse complement strand
GCCTCTGTTTAAAAACTTCCAAAGAAGGAGACTCCACCACTTTCTGAGGAAGTGAGTTCCACTGTCTAGTAGTGCCAGGGTTGCTCAAGGCTTCCTTTATATAGGGCACTTTCCCCCTCTCCTGCCATGTAAAAGGTCCCAGGTCCAAGCCCTGGCCTCTGTACCTGAAAGGATGTAGCTGTGATGGAAATGACAGACACTCCCGCCCATCCATATATTCACACATCAAATGCCTGGAATGCTTCTGCCACTAGCAAGAGGAGGTAGTATTGAAATGGATGATCTGGTTCAGTGTGAAGCTGGTCCCCACCTGATGTAATAGAAAACCTAGGACCTTATCACACGGGGCCAAAAGCAGCAAGAATCCACTAAGAATCAGGCGCTATAGCGCTATATTTTCCCGCGTGATCACACGACGTCACTGGGAATCCGCTAAGAATCAGGCGCTATAGCGCTATATCTTCCTGCATGATCACACGACGTCGCTCGGAATCCGCTAAGAGTCAGGCGCTATAGCGCTATATCTTCCTGCGTGATCACACGACGTCGCTCAGAATCCAGCGAGAAACCGCTCGGAATGTAGCATCATTCACATTCTTTTGAATGTCGGTTTCAGCGGGCATTGCAATAGCGCGAGCTGATCCATAGCGCTATTATAGCGCTAGCGCCATATTTATACTAGCGCTATAGTACTGGAATGATGCTCATATCGCTTTCTTGCCACTTTTGAGAGCAGCGTGTGATAAGGTCCCTAGTGATGCCTTGGAGAATGTTGTTTATTGCAGCATAAGGCCTGTCTGTTGGAACCTTATTGGATGTGATAGATACACATCTCTCTTTAGAGCCAGCTCTGTACCTTGACGTTTAAAGTTGTTGTCATCCTGTGCCTTCATGTGATTTCTGACTTAGTATGACTCTAAGGTGAACCTCCCATGGAATTTTATTAGATAGAATTGTTCAGAGGAGGTTTGCCTTTGCTTCCCTTTTGGACTGAGAGGTAGAATAAAGGCCTTTGCAGACTGCCAGAAATAGTGCAAACTGAGTCCACTTTAAGGGTTAGGTTAGTGCTAGGGAGTCATGGGAATTGTTTTTTTTTTCTGAGACATTGAGCCTTCTCTGTCAGAGAGCTCTGGTGCCACAATAAAATACAGTTCCCATGATTCCCTAACCCTAACAAAGTGGACTCAATTTGCACTATTTCTGGCAGTCTGCAAAGGCCCTAACTTGCCCAAAGTCACCCAGTAGGTTTCGGTGGCCATGCAGGGATTCAAACTCTGGTCTTCAGAGTTGTAGACCGATACTCAAACCACTACACCATGCTGGCTTCCAGATGTATAAAGCAGCAGGAGTAAATGAGCCCAGGTATGAGAGTAGGTACCAACTGTCACTGAGTAACTGCAGAGTTTTCTCCAGGTGTCAGGGATTATGTCACATGCTTCTCAGGCAGGGAGCCTCAGGTAAAAAGCTTGAACCAGAATCATTTAGACAGAATGAGGCAAATACTTCAGTTGGCAAACAGCAAGGGGCAGCAGTAATGCCCCTCCAGCTGTTCTTCTGAGCCCCCTAGCTATTCCCCTCACTTAGAGGTCAGAGCTGTGTGTGCCACACAATCTCTACTTCACCGCACTAAACTAGCCTTTAACCTTCAAGTGTGTGGTGGGGGACTCTATCCCATTGACAGTTTTAAACTAAGGTTCAATAGCCAGCTTCTGTATGAGAAATATTGGGAGTTGTTCATGAGGCTGGGCAGCAAAAATGTCTCAAACAAGTCTCTGTACCTTGCAGTCTTTAGGAAAAAAAATGGCCGGATAATTGTTTTGTTTTGTTCTGCATGTCTTCAAGTCGTTTCTGACTTATGATAACCCTAAAGCAGGGGTAGGCAACCTTTCCCCTTTAAGGGCTGAGGGACTTCAGCTCCCAGAATCCCAGGAGCTATTGGCCAACATGGGACTATTGGCCAACATGGCTGAGGTTTCTGGGAGCTGAAGTCCCTCGGCCCTTAAAGGGGAAAGGTTGCCTACCCCTGCCCTAAAGTGACTTATCACCGGGTTTTCTTGGCTAGGTTTGTTTCAAGGTTTGCCATGGTCGTCTTCTGAGATTGAGATTGTGACTTGCCCAAGATCACACAGTGGGTCTATATGGCCAAGTGGGGATTTGAACCCTGGTCTCCTAGAGTCCTAGTTCAACACTCAGACCCCTACTCTGCACTGGCTCTGTAATAGGTTATGGATAACAGCTTTACTGAATTCTTGGAAACCTGCTGCTTAGGTGCACAAATAGTCTGGCTTAATATAGTGCTTCCTCCATCCTTGAAGCTTCCTTAGCTTTCTCCATGCTCATTAGGGTGGAGACTTTTGATAGAGAATTAAACCTTATTTTCAAGGAGTAGAATGGATAGGCAGAGTATGGCCAGAGCTGATCCCAGTACACCTGCTGGGTGAGCAGTTTGGAGAGAAGTTGCCTGGAATCTGGATGATTGAAATGTTGCTAAGTTACCTTTTATATTTACTCACCCTTCTGATCTTGTAGGTGGACACATTTTAGTGTGATTTTAACACTGTGCTTACAAATACAGTCTTTGGGATACTGTGTGTGTGTGTGTGTATGTGTATATATTTATGTGACTCTATGTACCTGTGTACCTAATGTGCTGGTGTAGCTAGTGGTGTGAAAATTATCATTTTGCATTAATAAGTTGACAGGAATGTTTAGGGTGGGTATATTAGACTTTCCAGAGATGTCATGGCCTTGGAACAATTCTAAGGATATTAAGACTTTCTCTGTCTCTAGATCTTGTAGCACCTTTGAGACTAATTGAAAGAAAGAAGTTGGGAGCATGTGCTTTCGTAGACTTCAGTCTACTTCCTCAGGTGCATTACTAATTCTCTACATACTGATTCCACAGACTAACACAGCTCAGTTGAGCTTATGCAGGAGAGAATTTCTACATGGATTGCACCAGTACTTAGATTTAGTAATTATTTTCCCCTCCAGATTTATTAATGATCTTGGAATAGGTGAGTGGATTGTTAAGGATTTCTCCCCCTTCCCCTCCAGAATATGTCTGGCATCACTTGCTGAAGTCAACTGCAAATGTGCCTTTACTACCAGCAGATTTGGCGCGGTGTATCTTGTTTTGTTAATTTCTTTTCTTGCTTCATGCTGTGATCTTGTGCATCATGATTAGACTTTAAAGCTGCAATTGGTGCTTGGGAATAAACTCAAGAAAACTCAGGGAGGCTTTCTTCTGAGTAGACATGCATGTGACTATGGTATAACTTGGCATATATATGGAGCATCTTGTTTTTGAAAAGCAGACTGTATATATTAACTTTTGGGGATCCATACAGTGCCTTCATTTCATATTTGGAGGGTCGTCCAGAGGTATTGACTTCTGATAGTTTATTAGCAATGCCAGAAGTTGGAAGTTTGCTCCCACAGAGCAACTGCAGATGCTAATTACTAGTTTTCGTGCAAATTTGACTAGCAGACTCAAAGCACAGCTGGCTGTTGCCTTGTCCTGAGCTGGCCTTTCTGTGGTTTTTTGCACAGGGAAGAATACTCTGTGTGTGTGTGTGTGTGTGTGTGTAGGGGAGGGGAAGTGTGATTTCAAACATGTGTACTACATGTATGTTTGCTGAAAAGCAGAGAGTCTGGATAGGTTATAGTCCTGACAACGCAGGATGTTTCTATTTGATTAGAGTTGTGAAATCTAGATTTTGCTACATATGGTGTGCATGTGTGCAGTTATCATGCATGGATGGTTATTAGTGTTCTGCCTTGAATGTTGGTGCTTATCTTTTTGGGTAGTACTTTGATGATCAATAAAAATGACTTTTGGGGTGCTTTAGCATTGACATAAGCACATGATGGGTACAGTATAAGAGCTGCATACTTTCTGTACTGTGCACCTGAATTTGATTTTAATTTGTGAAACTGCTGTACAGGCTAATAGTGCTCTTTTGGTACCTTTGTGATATGATATTCCATGTGAAATCTAGAATTGTTTTTCCCTCTCCCAGTGCAATTCCTTTCCGTCAGGATTTGGCTCATTGGGCTGGATTGCCTCCTGGAACAAACATCAGGAGCTAGATGACAGTGGGGTGAGCACTACCCCCTCCTATGAAACCCCATCCCCAGTGCTAAGCAATGATACTCCACGTTTATCACTGATAGGCAATATGAGCAAGATTTCTCTGTCAGTGCTAGAGAGAGTGTGTCTTTTTCTAATGCTGAGCTTTGGGTGAAACTTGGGAGAGAAACTGGTTCACTGGGTGGGAGTGGGAGGTTCCCTAACTCTGCTTTAAAATGTAGAGATGTCAGAACTTTGGCAAAAGGAAGCTACATTAAGTGAACATTTAAAAATGTTTTGATTTTCTTTAAGCATAGCTGAGACAAAACAAATTCAGAAAAGTTATATTGTTTATGGTAGTTATTTACTTTGTAAAGATACAGTTTCTAAAACTACAGACCTTAACTACAGTAAGCTATTGGATGGATACATTAACCAAGTCCCTTTTGCACATTTATTTTAATGGGACTTGATGGGGTTATTGGTAGAATTATGCTGATGCTGATGCTGATGCTGTGCACAATTTTAAATTGTGGTGTCTCCCCCTATATTTTTTTCTGGTTTGTGTGGGTGTGTATCAGAGTATTAAGCAAAGTACAACATCTTCAGGTTGTGTAAGGCTTTTATGTCTCCAGTACTAGTTTTTCTTTTCTTTTCTTTTTTCTTTTCTTTTTACAGAACCAGCAGAGAAATATCTGAGATGCTCTAAGATGCTTGTGGTTTAGAATGACTTGATATTATCTTGACTCTCCAACAAAAATGAGGATCTGAGTTGGCACTACTCTCCCACCCACCCACCCTCCCAAATATTCATAGATCTCTTGGCAGCTCAATGGCAGAAGTGCCTAGTTATCAATGCTACTTGTGTTATATGGCTGCCAATGTAAGGGTGAAGCTTGAGAAAGAGTCAGCACTAGTAATCACTGGCATATTGGGTGACAAGTGCATCTGTTGCTATTAAAGTAGTGGATCTACTGTCAGTTTGAGTTGCTCTGGGTTGTATGGGGGGCATCCAGGCGATATTTCCAGCAGAGGTTTGGCCCTGGGAGAGCAGTCATACATCTTAAAACAACAGCAAAGCTGAGGGTGGATTCCCACAGCAACAGATCCACCAGCCACCCAGAATTTAGAGAAGATAGACTTAACATCCATCTACCAGTGAGATAATACTGTTTGCTGCTTAGCACCACAGATCCTGAGACTGAGTGGCTTCATGACAGCTGTCACAACAGAAATCCCTTCACACTCTTAGTGTTCACTAAGCAAGGCCATTAGACAGGATGAAGCAGGAACCTCAAATGGCAGTGCACTGGCTCTTGCTTCTGAGTTAGTTGGGGGATTAAAGCTGTATGACAAGTCTGAAGTACGATAGCCTCAATTTAGGGGCTATACAGACTGGCCAAAAGGGCTGGTGTCGGGGCGGAGTGGGGGCATGGCAGCTGCACACTGTATGCCCCAACTCCACCTCCAAGCTAGCGTCACGCTGTGTGCCCCACTGCATGGCGGGAGGTATCACGGTGCTCCCTTGGTGCAGCATTCACACACGCTGTGCCAAAGGAGCACCAAAAGACCATGACGGCAGTGGCAAGAGTGGTTTTTTGCTGCTCTAAAAAGGAGCGGCATTTGCCAGCTCTTTTTAGAGCGGCAAACCACCGGATTGGGGCTGCGGTGTGCAGTTGCCGCAGCCCCGATTCTGGCAAGGAAAGCGGCGGTGGGATGCCACCTCTTAGGGGCCGCTCGTTCAGTGCCTTTGTCTTCTTGGCTTCCACAGAGAGTTCAGGCTTGATCTGTTCTAGAACCCATTTGTTTGTCTTTTCCATAGTATACTTCTCCATAGTATCCTCAGCACTCTTCTCCAGCACCACATCTCAAATGCATTGATTTTCTTCCTATCTTCTTTCTTCGCTGTCCATCTCTCACATCCATACATGATAATAGCTTTAGTGCTATTAGTGCTTCAGATATATATCATTGCACTTTAGGATTTTGTCCAGTTCTTTCATAGCTGCCCTTCCCATTCCTAATCTTCTTCTGATTTCTTAACTGCTGCCTCCATTCTGATCAATGTTTGATCCAAGGTATGGGAAGTATTTATTTCAACTTTCTCATTATCTAGGTTGAATTTATGTAAATTCTCTGTGGTCATTATTTTGTTTTCTTTATGTTGATCAGTGAGTCTGCCTTTGCACTTTCTTCTTTGACTTTCTTTAGTGATTGTTCCAAGTCTGTGATGTTTCCTGCTCGTAGTATGGTGTTGTCTGTATAGCTTAGGTTGTTGATATTCCTTCCTCTTAGCTTCACTTCTTCTTCTTCTGTGTCCAAGTCTGCTCTTCATATATTTTCAATATGCAAATTGAAAATACACTCATCCCTCCACATTTGCAGCATTGACTTTTACAGATTTGATTATTCATGGATATTATTAATATGTTCTCTCTAGGAATATCTAGGTCCTACAGCGTAACTCAATGGTCAACTTTAACCAAAAGTTGCACTGAAGGACCTAGAGATTCCTAGAGATAATACTCCACTAGGCATTTGTAGCTCCTCCAGCACAATTCTATGGTCAATGTCTGGCAGATATTGACCACAGAGTTGCACTGGAGGATGCAGAGATTCCTAGAGAGGTGTTTTCTCAGGCAAAAACAGTGTTTTTGTTATTTACGGTTTTTCCACATTCATAGGGGTACTGTGTCCCTAACCTCAGCAAATGTGGAGGGACCAATGTATAGGGTGAATGCAGCCTTTGTAATTTGGGAACCATTCTATTTCTCTGTATTCTGTTGTCCTAAGTACAGATTCCATCCTTGCGTAGGTAAAAACAGTACCCAGCTTGTTGGGGCCAAACGGCTTAGACTAGAGAGTGCTGAGTTAGCTAAGCTGCTATTGCTGCAACCAGACCCTGAGAATGTGTTTCTACAGCCCTTCTTCATTGTCATCTCAGTTCTGATACTGCTATAAAACCTCAATTTTAACAGAGGACAAGAAAGAAAAGGGACTGGATAGGAATAAAAAGACTTTGTCAGAGGCTTTGTTAACTGAGGTATGTCTGTATATCCTAATTCTCTTCTAAAACCCTTGAAACTAGATACTTATATTAAGTGATATAGGGCCTTTGCAGACTGCTAGAAATAGTGCAAATTGAGTCCACTTTAACTGCCATGACTCAGTGCTAGGGAATCATGGGAAGTGTAGTTAATTGTGGCACCAGAGCTCTCTGACAGAGAAGGCTCAATGTCTCAGAAAAAAACAATTCTCATGATTCCCTAGCACTAACCCTAACCCTTAAAGTGGACTCAATTTGCGCTATTTCTAGCAGTCTGCAAAGGCCCATAGTACCTTTCCTGAGTCATAACAAAAACCCTGATCATTTTTATAAGTTATAATAACATTTAGTGATTTAAATGAAAATGCTCTATTTAAAAAAATGCTTCAATGTGTTTATATTACATTAAGAACTCTTAATTAGAAAAGCAATTTGGAAATATTTAAGATAGTGGCCTAAATCCAATTACTAGTCTCTGTTAGGATAAACACCTTGAATTAAAGGAATTTATACAAGTGCTGAATTACCATTCACAAACTGATTCAGAAGGCCTGCTGTAATTGGAACTAGTTATTAAATTTAGGTCAAAAAGACTGCATATATAGCAAGAACAGGCTCTGTAAGACAAAGAGAAGATATTAAAGGTCACCACTCAACCAAACATGACAGTGCCAAATTCTCACCCATTCCCATGGGAGAAAGTTTTAAGGATGTACTTAATTCCTTTGTGCATTGGCAGGACAGGAGGGGAGTGTTTAATTTGGCTGTATCATGTTTAAATTCTGTAAGAAGATGGATACATTTTTTTTATTTTTCCCTGAGTTCATTCTCCTCCAGAGGACGAATATATTCCGATACCTAAGAATTACAGTATAAATCATTAGCAGATGCTGGTAGACTTTTGTTTTCATGTAGTAACTGTAGTTTGGATAGAAAGAGCAGCAGGCAGGCGTGTGGGAGGGGGGAGAGGAGAAAAGTATCCATCTGTTTTTGGAAAGTTTTCTGAGTTGACTTTTAAGCATTATAAGCAGAAGAGTCTCTTCTAACATTTAAAAGGAATTAAGAACTCAAATCTCTTTTTTTGTAATGATGGTGTTGATTTTAAACTGTGTTTTAAACCACTCTGCCCTATGTGGGGCAGAAGGACTGGAGCAATGGGTTGAAGTAAAATCTCAATACTGGGGTCAACACCAGAACTTGAAAAATTACTGCTACAAAGGAATTGGTTACAGTCATAATTCCAGCCTAATTAGTTACTCACTATTATAGTTACAGTTCTTTAAAATTACTATTTACTTTCCCAGTTCTAAAAAGCAATTAAATTAGTGACTTAAATAATTTTTAAATTACCTTAATGCTAGCTAATGGTACATAATTCTCCTGCTATCCACCCTGTTGTCATCTCAGCACTCACAAAAGTTAGTAGCATGAAACACAGTATGAACCAATACCTGAAAGCTATTCCTGCTCCACCATTTAGAGAGATGACACCTGATTATTATAATGTAACTACAAGTTATAGTTATACTGTGAAAGGATCAAAGTAATCCCTTGAGAAGTCATGTTGTAATTTAATGTAATTAAGCTTCAGTTAAGGAAATGAATGAATCATAATCTGGATCAGATACATCCTGATTCAGAATTCAGCACTCTAGATGTGAAAGTTTGGGTTATGAATGATATAAAGAAGATGCCTTTAGCCAAAGCCTGGAAAGTTACTTTTCAAAGGTAATTTGTTCTGTTACTCATTAGAGTTTTTACAAGTAACCCATCCTTGTTATTCATTAAGATGATGAAAGTAGCAAACTCACTGTTACTTGTTGCACTGCTTGTTACTATAAAATTATTTTCTTTCTTTCTTTCTTTTTTTTTAGAGGGGGGAACCCTTGGGACTGATAAGAAAATGGCCAATATAATACAATACAATACAAGCTTCAGTTAATTGGTAACTCAGAGCTGTATTGTGGTTTTGTTTTTGACACCTACTCAGGAACCTTTATAGAAGACAAAGGAAAGTGGCAGGATATCACTTCTGGTTGCCATTTTGATGGACTCCAGAGGAAAATGGGCTTCTGTGGGGGAGGAAAGGGTAGTAGGAAAGGGAAACTGGTAGTGAGGTGCCTTGGTGTGAGCAACTGTGTGGATGCCAGGGGCCAGTTTTCACACAGGCTTTCCTCCCCCACAGAAGCCCATTTTCCTCTGGAGTCCATCAAAATGGTAGCCAGAAGCGATATCCTGCCACTTTCTTTTGTCATTTTCAGAGGAACTGCAGAGGAGAACAGAGATTTTGGTGGGCCATATGTGGTTCTGGGTGCTCATGGGGGTGAGGTGGCATATTTTCCACTTTTTTCATGTGTTTACAGGGCTTTCTGACAGATTTCATGGGCAATTTTAAAAGTATTTAGGGGGGTTTTGGGGGATTGGAGGAGGGCATCAGAAACTTCTGGGATTACATGTGGACCATGAGCTATACTCTGCCTTAAAATAGTCATGGTACTCATATAATTAAAATATGATTGGATGCCCTTTCCCACTACACAATTGTAGCACTATGATTGCACTTGAACAGTCATTGCTGCATCCTGGAACTGGTAGTTTGATGAGGTACCAGAGTTCTATGGCTGAGATTCTTATCTGTGTATCACATCCATCTTTTTATTTCTTCTTGATCTTGTAGTATGTCCTTTTTATTGTCATAGAGTATCCTGGCCCTTGGTTTGAACTTCCCTTTGAGTTCCTGAATCTTGTGGAAGAGGTTTCTTGCTTTTTCTTTTTTGTAGTTCTCTTCTATTTCTTTGCATTGATCCTTATAGTATTTTTTTCCTTGCACAGTAGTCATTGTAAAGTTGCATTCATGGTTCTGATGTTGTTCCTGTAACCCTGTTGTTTTACTTCTCTTCTTTCCTTTACGATTTAATATGAGTTAATATTCATACTATTTAATACTCTCTCTCTCTCTCTAATTTATTTATATTTAATGCTCAAACTATTTAATACTATTTAATATTACTATTTAATATGGGTTACTATTTAATTATATTTCCTTTTTAACTCTATTTTTTTGTAATAATGAAGTCATAGAAATGTGAATAAAAGTATAAATAATAATAATAATAATAATAATAATAATAATAATAATAATAAAAGAAATTTACTTCTCTACTTTCGTTTCTGTGGGAAAGTGGGAAACACAGCCCTTCACTTCTGTGGTTCAAATCCCATTTGTTTTCTTAAGGGCTGGTCTCTTGAATATCTCAGCGGTAACTGTAATATCCCAATTTATAATTAAGGCTTATGGTTTTTCATTCCCAACCAATATTTACCACTAAAAGCCTGCTGTAGAAAATCAGATTTACCATACTGGTAAATATTGGCTTAGGCTGGGGAGGGGGAAGAACCTCAAATGCTCTTTCGTGCTGCTGCTGGCTGGTATACTTGGCTGGCTGCTTTCACCATTCATTCCCCTTGCCATGCTATGTACCTGAGTAGTACTGGATGGCAAGGTGCCTTCTGAATTGGGAGCAAAGCATGAAAAGCAAAAAACATCAGGAAGCATGCATCTTTTAGCTTGACAGCTATTTGTCATTGAGTAATTTGTCAAAAAGTAGTCTTGTTTTCATGCCATGTATTTCCTGCAGTTCAAAGAGCAGGAGCTCAAATCCAGCATTTTTTTTTTTAAAAATACTTACTTCCCCAAATTGACTTATGAAGAACCAAACAGTCACATACTTGTTAGGAGTTCATGCTGTATTTGGAGAACCAGAATGTTGAATAACTTTATTTTTTTTTATATAATATGCATTCTGCAGTATTTTGTTTGCCATTTTTACTGGTACTGAGATTGAGTTTAGGAATTTGGCTCAAAATTTACATTCTTGTTTTGGAGAGATTCAGCATAATGACTGTTTGAAAGCTTGAACATGTTTGTGAGTGCTGTTATACTGTTTGACGGTAAAAATATACTATGTTGTCCCATGTGTTCAGTTGTGTAATGAATAAAGTGTGAAACCTTTGCACCTTGCCTCAGTTTTTTTTAAATACGTTGAATTCTTGGCAAATTTGGGTTCAGAGATTTTTGGGTTTTTTTAAACCAGTGGTTCCTTCTAAGGCTGAAAGAGTGTGACTTGGCCAAAGTTACCCAGTCGGTTTCATGGCTGAGCAGGGAATTGAACCCAGGTCTTCTACCTTCAGTGGAAAGGTAAACAGTGTTCTGTGCAGTCATACTGGCCCCATGATCACAGAGTAGTCTCTGACAACACTAGCTCTTCGGCTTAGTAACGGAGATGAGCACTGCCCCCTACAGTCGGACACGACTTGATAACCTTGTCAATGGGGAAATACCTTTACCTTTTTAAGTTGAATTCAGACTAGGTCAGTTAAACAGTTATTATTTACATCAGTGGGACAAGATATGAATGATTTAGACTTATTTTGTTTATTTATGCTGCTGGTTGGATCAGACCAAGACTTCAATCCTGTATAGCTCAGGGTAGTTTTGCATGCAGACCTATGTTAGGCTGAGCCATACACCATGGAGACCCATTGGGTGACCTTGGGCAAGTCACACTCTCTCAGAGGATAGCCATGGCAAACTCCCTCTGCAGAAACTTGTCATCAAAACACCATGATAGTTTGGCCTTAGAGTTGCCATAAGTTAGAAATGACTTGAAGGCACACAACCACATCCAGTTTAGGCCTAGCGGGACCAAAGTTGAACAGGCTTAGTCTAGTTCTAACATGTTTAAAATAAAATTAAATAAACTGAGGTGCAAAGCTTCTGCCTTATATCTAAACAAATATTTATCTTCTGCTTTTTCACAAATGGTTATCAAATTGAACAATTTTACAAGTTAAAAGAGCCATGCTTTAAAATGTAAAATATGTTAAAAACTATACAAACCTTAAAACCTAAACAGCTTTTAAAGCCTAACCCAGGGGTAGGCAACCTTTTTGAGCTGGAGGCCGATCCCCCAAAGTCCTACCTTCTGGCAGGCATGGGGGGGGGAATGGCGGCGCACGCGCTCAAGTGCGCACGACCCCCGCCGCCACGCACGACATCCCCCATGCGCGTTGCCGCCGCCGCCTCTCCACATGTTGCAGCCGCCGTTTTGCTTCGTTGCTGCTAGCTCCTTAGAGAAGCAAGGGGCTGGTTTAGCTCTACTCTGTAAGACAGGACACTTAGGAGTAATCATGTCTACTGCCCTGGTCATTTCTCCATTCTAGAGCTCAACCCTTCAGCAGGATCACCTGCCCAAGGCAGCAGGAAACTCACAAAGAGCCAATTCATCCAAATCCATAAGCCTCTTGGGGCAGACCATCTTAATGGGTCTCTGACCTCTGCAGAGGTTCTGAGTTCCAGCAAGTCTAAACCTAACCAGGAAGTGATTTGTCCATGACAATGGAATAATAGAAAGCTCCTCCATTCCCTGATCACCATCATAAGGTCTAGAGTGTGCCCAGAAACATAAGCAGGGTCAGAAACCAGTTGTGACTGGTTGCCATGGTAGACATGAAGTCCTGAACCACTCCTGACAAGGTAGCCTCAGCATGGATGTTGAAATCCCCCAGCTGTATAAGCCGTGGAGACTCCAACACCATCCCTGAGACCACCACAGTTAGCTCAGAATGGGAGACAGTTGAGCAATGGGGTGGGTGTTACACCAACAGAATCCCTGTTCTGTCCTGGATACCCACCTTTAAATAAACACACTCAAACCCTGCAGATAAGATGCTTGGTCAGGGGATATTATCCCAATAGACCACTGCAACTCGCTTGCTGCTGCACAATAAATCCTGGTGGGCAAAGCTGAGAGAGATTAACTGCCCCCCCCTCACCTTATCCAACCCAGGTTGGCATGTACATCCATGATCAAGTCCTGGATGGCAGCTGTCTTACTATTCACTGCCCTTGCATTAAGCAACAAGATTTTCATTGTGGGGGAGCTTGCTGCCATGGCTATCCAGGTTATTTGGGATGGGAGATAGTGTGGGAGTAATTTATAGCCTATGATGAACTACCCCCACGATGGTGCAGCTGTCTCCCATTTCTCTATCTCCCACTATCCTGTATAACTTGAATGGCTGCTCCCTGAGTATCATTACCTCCCTCCCTTTGAATTAAAACAGTTCATTACAAAATATTTCAGTGGTTGGCAACGCTAATAATAATAAGTATAATATAATTTAATTTAAACAAAACATGGGAGAAAAAAATGGTCTGAATTTACAGCTTAAATTACTACAATGAGTGCTGAGCAGACATTTCCAAATGCCTGGTACCACCACAAGGCAAGCTGTTACTCCATTTGCCATGTACCTAAGCCCTAAAGACGTAGGTTGTTGTTGTTGTTGTTATTGTGTGCCTTCAAGTCGACTTATGATGACCCCAAGTTGAACTTAATTTGAAGTGGCATTTTCTTGGCAAGATTTGTTCAGGAGGCGTTTGCTTTTGCCTTCCTCTGAGGCTGAGTGTTGCCCAGGGTTGCCTACTGAGCCTGAGTGGGGATACATGCAACTAAACTGGTGACAGTGTTGTTGGCCTCATTTTGGTGCCAATTTGAAAATTGGCTCTTCACCCAGGCATTGGAATCCAAGTAATCATGGATTGCTTTTGATGCTGGATTATTGATTTTTGTCTTCTACTATATTCTATTGAATTGTTTTACATTTTTCTTATCTATCACCTGTCCTGAGATGTCTAGATATAGGTGGTATTGTTGTATGCCTTCAAGTCATTTCTGACTTATGGCTACCCTAAGTAAAAACTGCTATCATGCAGTTTTCTTGGCAAGATTGGTTCAGAGGGGGTTTGCCCTTGCCTTCCTCTCGGGATGAGAGAGTGTGATTTGCCCAAGGTCACCCACTGGGTTTCGATCCCTGAGTGGAGATCCAAACCATAGTAGGTGGTATGCCCCTCCCTGGGGGTGGTGGAAAGATCCAGGGGGGCGGTGAGGAGAAGAGGGAGCAGCAGGAGTCCTTCAGTTAAAGTACTGATGCTCAAGAAAGACAAGGGGAGCCAGCAGCCTTTAGGACCACGGTGGTTGCATGAAACTTCTTTTCAAGGTCCCTTAAAACCATCACAAAGTCTCATGACTTGTGGTAGTATCTCCTGCTCTTCACCTGCCTTCACAAGCTCACTCTTTTAGCCATGTCTTTCATTAGTGGTGGGAAACTCTTGTAAGGCTTGGGCACTATTGAAATTTTCCATCGCCAGATTTATAATGGACTATATGGTGCAAAACTGAACCAGATTCTACAAAAAAAGAGACTCCCATAACAAATAAATTGCATATATGTGTGTGTGTGTATACATTTACAAATGGGTTCTTGAACAGATCAAACCAGGGCTCTCCCTGGAAACAAAGATGATCAAGTTGAGACTATCGTACTTTGGCCACATAATGAGAAGGCATGGATTACTAGAAAAAACAATAATGCTAGGAAAGGTAGAAGGTAGAAGAAAGAGAGGAGGACCACAGACCAGATGGATAGATTCAATCAGGGGGGCTATGGGCAAGGGCTTGCAGGATCTGGGTAAGGCAGTGGAAGATAGGGATTCTTGGAGGTGTGTCATCCACAGAATTGCCATGAGTTGGAACTGACTCAAGGGCAACTAACAACAACAACGTACATATATGCACAGACAAACACAATAAAATAATAATAAAATAGTAATAATAGAGGTTTTGCAGTTAGAAAAAAATCAGAGAAAACTTTTCAAATATAAATAAATATAAATATAAATATAAATAAATTGGACATGTACAAAAATAAATAATATTTTCTATTTTACTGTAGGTTTTGGTTCATTTTGAAAAATAAAATTTTAATTTAAGTTTTATTATTGTTTAAATTTTGAATTAGATATATATAGAGACACTAAATTCTTCTAAACACTTAGGAGCTCTCAAGGTCTTAATCCTATGGATGGGAAGCATACAAGGGATGTCTCTGTGGAGGAGGTTAGTTCTTGTAAACAAGACATAGACAATTGGAAGAATGTGACATTAGAAGTAGAAGGTCTAGAGATCATTCTATGCTTTTAACACTACAGAATTGATTGAAAGCTCTCTCCCTTATCAGTGATAATAAGGAACAGCAAAAAGAGTAGGCCTCAGAGAATGTGCATGTGATCTTTTAAGGTTCAGCACATGGAATGGCCTCTGCCAGTCCTTGAAGGAGGTGTGGGGTGGTGGTAGGAGACTCCTTACTGAGGCGTACAGAATCAATAGTTTGAGGGTCTGACAAGATGTCTCGAGAGGTGTTCTGTCTCCCTGGGGCAAAAATCTGGGATGTAATGGAGAGGCTGATAAGATTCATCATGCCCAGTGACTGTTATCCCTTTATTTTGGTCCACATGGGAACAAATGATACTGAAAGGCATAGCCTTCAGAGTATCACAAAGGATTATGAGGCTCTGGGTAGGAAACTTAAAAGTCTGGATGCACAGGTAGTTATTTCATCTGTCAGTGGAAGGGAATGGCCCAGGAAGGGAGAGAAAAATAGTGATGGTCAACAACTCTCTTCTCAGATGGTGCTGCCAGGAATGATCATGGTGTGCAGTTTCATGGAGGTGGACTTCTTGACAAGGGATGTGTTGCATTTCTCAGCAGCTGACAGGAATGTTTTTGCTGAGTCTGAAAGATGTGATCAGGAGAGCTTTCAAATGAGTTATGTGGGGCAGTGAGACAGTATTCTGGAGGGCTGGAATTCATCAAGTGCTGGAGAAATGGAGCAATGGATTCAAGTTACAGGAAAAGAGATTCTACCTAAATAGTAAGAACATGCTGCCTCAGAGAGTGGTGGAGTCTCCTTCCATGGTCATCCAGCCTAAATAGAGTCTGGATGGCCATCTGTCGGGAGTGCTTTGATTGTGTATTCCTGTATGACGGGGTTGGACGAGATGGCCCTCATTGTTTCTTCCAACTCTATGATTCTATAAAAATGGTACAATAAGCTAGAGAAAAATGTAAAGAAAAACGTTCCACCATTAATGACCTCTAATGCAATTAGAAAACAAGTTTTTCAATGAGATACACTACCCAAAGTGTACTGCCAAAATGAATTGGCTTCCAGTCACTTCTAAATGAGCTAGATTGAATGGGAGAGGTTTAAACTGAACCAAAAGAATGAGAAAAATAAGAATTTCAAAAATGCACTGGTTAACATTCTTAAGCCTAACAAAAATGAGGGTAATCTCATAAATGTATACATATGCACAAAGGAGCTCCAGAAAAAGAAAATAATGAATTGATGTGAGAAACCCTTTGCTTTAGCTCTTGCTGCCTTGGTCAGTGACTTCTGAGCAGCTGTTGACCTCCACCTTGAGTCCCTGTACCGCGAGGAAGGCGGGATATAAATAAATAGAATAATAATAATTGACGTCCAACCAGCTGCAAAATATAGACAGGAAACTTTAGTGCACATTTCCTTCTTTAGAAAACTATTTTTTATGACTTAATTTGATTGATGTGAAATTGTATTTATGTCTGATTGGCAGGTAAAATAA
>CM034709.1:14310348-14324009 GCA_020142125.1 Phrynosoma platyrhinos | reverse complement strand
CCCCCCCCCCCCCGTACACAGCCATTAAAGTTACAAGAGCCTTGTCCCTTTTTTTTCATCTGGTAACTCTATTGATAAATCAGATATGGCTTGCTAGGAAGGTGGAGGATTGTTGTTCTCCTTAGAAGAAATGTATGGGGAGGAAATTGTATCTTCTGCCTAGTATCTTGAGTGAAAATATGGTGGTGACCATGGAAGGCTATGATCCAAGTGATGAAGAAGATACCTAGGAAGAGAGCTGTATCTCCACTTGAGTGGATTCTGAGACTCAGAAGATTACCGCACAATGCTTTAAAAACAGAACTAAAGTGGGATTGCAACAAATCATAATGAATCCTACCACATGAAATCATGTTGTTTCATTGTTACATCATTGCATTCATGTTGTCTATAACACTATAGATCATTAACGATAGGAAATTGTGAATGATCACTGATATCACTGTAATTGCAAAACTCTACAAGAGATTAGTGCAACTGCATCAGTCAAAGGGTTACAAGAGTCCAGGTTACATCAGTAACCTGACATCAGCAGTGGATTATTTCTACAATGTGTTTTGGACCAAAGTGGTGTGAGAAAGTATTATTTCATTCTGTGAGTGAGAAAGCAGCTTGGAAAAAGCTCCAACCGTTCCTCAAAGCAGTAAATTATGCCCTCACAGTGGTTGCCAGAAACTACATTTATCAGCATGCTCTGCGTCCACTTAGGGACGCCTAGCAAATTCTCAACCTAATTTGTTCCTTTTAGGGGACGAAAAAGCATCAGAAAGACTATAAATCTAGCAAACTCTGATTATGGGCACACTGAAAGATTGAAGGAAAGTCCCTAAGTCACCGAATCCCTGGCTTGAGGAGCAAAGAGGAGGCCTGGCGATGAAGATGGTGGCAGGGTAAATGTAGGCTTGTAAGTGGGAGGGGGTTAATTTAATGTTTTAAAGTTTTAAATGCAAGATGAGTGTGGAAAGCTATGCAACTGTTAATAACCAAGTGCAATTCTGGATTCATAAGGTAATGCAGAAAACTGTTTCAATTGAGTTATTGAAGTCATTTTAGTTGCACTAATGTAGTTGCGCTATTTCACTACTATATCATCTCTGTGTGGTAATCTCCTCAGCCAGGGGCATCACTAGGGGTATGTGTGAGACAACGCAGAGGGGGTGAAAACTCATTGGGGTGGTTGTTCCATCCATTCCAAGACACTCCCAATGACCCCCTACATCACAACACACACCCCCACCGGCCACCCGGTCCACCATCCATGGCACCTCTGTCCTCCATTAGCTGCAACCACTGGTGAGGCTGGAGTGCCGCTGTTGCCCAGCAGCTCCTTCTGGGTCTGGCAGGGCTGCTGGCTGAGCCAGAAAAAGGCTGTTGGGTGGCAGCAGTAGCCCATCCCCACTGGCAGAAAAGTGAGTCACTTCCAATTTTTCAGGTGACGTCTGAGTCAGACCTCAGATGTGAGATGTGAAGGTCTAGGGGAAAAACAGAAAAATTCAGAAAAAAAGTGTCCCCCCCCCCATTTTTTCTGAAGCCTTTTTTGCTTGATTTTTCTGAAAAATTGAAAAAAAGGAAGAAAATCAATTATGGAATATTTTATTTTTGCATGATGAATAAAACCTTTAGGACAAGGAGTTCATATATTTTCTAAATCATTTTTTAAAAACTATGTACAGTACACTATCAGATTATTTTAATTTCTGTGCACTGAATGAGGAGGACAAGCAAGTCTTAGGTTACAAACTGAACTCTCCAATGTAAGAGCAAGATGCATTTCTTCCTTTGGGGGCACTGAAATAATCTGGTCCATGTTTGGAAGCACTCACACTAAAGAGAGTATCGCAGCGCTAATAAAACCGGTTTACCTGAGCTGGCTTAAAATTTAAAATGGGTGGCATCCTGATGTTATCAGAAAGATTTAGCTGCTGAAATCACCGCCTGGGTCCATCCCGGGTCTGTCCCCACTCCCAGCGCTGCTTCGTTTCCTTAAGCCAGAAAACTCCCAGCTTCGAAAAAGCTGCGCTGAGTGGCCCTGGGATGGAATCGGGATGGACCTGGGCAGTGATTTTGGCAGCTAAATCCTTCTAATAACATCAGGATGCCAACCATTTTAAATTTTAAGCTGGTTTTATTAGCACTGCGATAATCTCCTAAATCAAGAAACAAACTGACATGTGAAAAGGTAGAGAAGCTTCTTTTAATGCAGGGACACCTTCAGTTTTTAGAAGTCCATGGTAACTGTGATGATCACAAACATAACAAAGCAGAAGTAGAGACTGAAAACTGATATTGATAACCAGGGCTGCATCCACACTGCAGAAATAATCCAGTTTGACACCACTTTAACTGCCATGGCTTAATGCTAGGGAATTCTTAGAGTTGTAGTTTTATGAGACATTTAGCCTTCTCTGTCAGAGAGCTCTGGTTGCACAACAAACTACAATTCCAAGAATTCCCTAGCATTGAGCCATAACAGCTAAAGCAGTGGCAAACTGGAGTATTTCTTCACTGCAGATACAGCCCAGAGCTTGGAATATTAGTCTGATTAAATTTCATGCCTATTTATTGAATCTTGTCCCTCCTCCCTTCCCCCCCTCAATTTTTTCCTAGCAAACCAAAGAGGTTCCATACAGCTCAAAAGATTGTTACTCAATTTGTTACAAATTAAAAAAAGTAAAAAGTAAATTTCATTTGTAATAACTGTTTGAATACACAGTATTTTAATATACCAATTGTGATAATTTTATGCCAAATCAAATTGTACACAGTTTATGTTCCTAAAGTAAAACAGTGACTTTCAATCTGTAAAAAAGTGCTAATGTTGCATTTTTTTCAATTTTTCTGAAAATTTCCATTTTTTCTGGGGAAAAAATGGCTTCAAAATTTCTGGAATTCCTAGTTCAGCCATTAAACCCACTGGGTGACCTTGGGCAAGTCACACACTCTAAGCATTAGAGGAAGGCAATGACAAACCTCCTCTGGACAAATCTTGTCAAGAAAACCCCATGATAGATTTCCCTTAGGGTCACCATCAATCAGAAGTGACTTGAAGGCACGCAACACCACCAAAGTATTCAATAGTGTAGGGAATATGGAGGGATTGTAAAAGTCGGCCACTGTGAGTGATGGGTGGGTGTGTTCTGTTCTTCTGTTTATTGGGATGTACAAGACTAATTAGTTTTCATCCCCTTCCCACAAGCGATCTCCAGTGCAAGGAGGAATTGTGACAGGGATCCTGTTCCTGACTTGCACTGAAGTTTGCTTGTAGAAGGGAGGTGGAAAATCAGTCTGCTGCATCCTGATAGGTAGGAGAACAGACCTCCATTGCTTGAAGAGGCTGATGTTCAGTAATGGGCTGTACAGACAAGCCAAAAGGGCTGGCGTTGGGGTGGAGTGGGGCCGTGGCAGCTGCATGCTGCATATCCACCTCCAAGCCGCCATCACATCACATGCCCGACCAGATGGCAGCCAGTGTTGTGGCGCTCTAGTGGTGTGGCAACTACACACCACACACCATAAGGAGCGCTGAAAAGCGCTGCCATGGCAGCAAGGGCAGCTTTTTGCCACTCTAAAAAGAAGCAGCATTTTGCCCCGGTCCGACTTGCCACTGCCCCTTTTGGATGGTCTGTACAGCCCCTAAGTCAGAATTAGTGGTGTTGTGCCAGGAGAGGCTACCTAGTTAAGTATACTTAATTGTCTGATTCAGAATAGCAGTCAGTACTTTTAAGACATAAAAATAATTTAAAAACACATAAAATAAATATTAAAAATAGGACACCTAATTGCATGTATCTCTACCCTGATCAATTAAGGCTCTAGGAATTTTAAAATAGGAAGGACTTGCTTTGCCAGTTGGCAAAAAGACAGCAGAAACGGGGAGAAATCAAACCTCCCCTGGGTGGGAGCAGCCATTGAGCATAGGAGCAGCCACTGAGAAGGCTCTATCCTGTGTCCTCACCAGAAAAGCCTGGGATGCTGGTGGGATGAAGAGAGAGCCTTTCCCTGAAGATTGTAAGGTTTGGCCCACCATGTATGGGAAAATAGAGTTTTTCAGAAAATCTGTTGCAGGAATTTCCTTTATTTATATATTTATGTTCATACATATAGGATGGGTGACACCTGGCTTGAATGCAGTACATGGATGGCCCCTGTAGTCTCTTTCAACTCTAGAATTCTATGATTGTATATATTATATTAATCTATGCTGCTTATTATGATAAAATCTTGGGAGCAGTGTTCACCTAGTGCTGCCAAATGCACATTTTTAAGTGGTTCTTTTATGCATGAGTCATTTATTTGCAGACTGATAGTAGTGTAGGTTGCAGTTTTATAGTGATATGAACAGTCTTACAAGATAAAATAATGTAAAGCCCTGCAGCACAAAGAACCTATTGGTTTCCTTTTGGCTGTTGCAAGGCTTAATATAGCTAAGAACTGGAAGACTGGAAAGTTGAACAGTGCAGGATGGTGGACTAGACTTTGGGACCTGAGAAAATTGCAGAAAGTAACAACAGAGTGAGAGACTTACACTCTGGATTGACTTTCCACACAATTTGGCATCCACTTATTGAATACATTCAGCAGGACTTGGTTTCTAGACATCCTCCAGTCCTATCTAAATTTTATGGAAAGAGATCTTCCAGGATCCCTGAATGCACCTTTCGTTTATAATTTACAGGGCATTATTGGGGTTATGGGTTAATTTCTGTTTTTTCAGTGAAATAACCACATTTGATGGTTTATTGTCTCTGACATTATTTTTATTTGTTGTTGTTTTAATATATTGTTCGTTGTTATGTTTTGTTTAATAAATTGAAAAAAGAGAGAAAATAATGATTGACATAACCACAAGAACAAATATGGTTTAACATGAAAAAGGTAATGTAACTTGGAAATTTGATGTTGCTTTCACATACAGAGCCACCTGTACCATTAGGCAGAGTGATACAAGTTCTTCAGACAGATAATTTTGGATGTCATGAATAAGCAACAAATTGTAGGTGGACAGGTGGTTCTGAGATTTCCTGCCTTAGGTGCCAAAATAACTTGACCACTTTGAGTGCTATGTAAAATGCCTTGGGTTGGGCATACACAGATCTGTGAGGGATCCATTCTGGACCCCTCCGTGGATACCAAAATCCGCAGATGCTCAGGTTCTGTTGTCCCCAATGGCAGTGTGTGTACATGTCCGCACTGCCATTAGGAACTACAGGACTTCGGTGGTGGCATGTGCACATGGCTGCGCCGCCATTAGGGACAGCTCCCATTGTCTCCATTAGCGTTGTGTGCATGCGGCTGCACTGCAATTGGAGACAACAGAATGTATGCCCTGCCATTGGGGACAACGTAGGCTTGCCATCCATGGATGCTTGAATCCGCAGATGACAAGTCCACAGATACCGAGCGTCAACTGTACTTTCATTCACTTGATGGAGCTTTATAGTGCCTTGTCCTGCTACGAGATTGGTTAAGCATTAAATTTACAGGAGACCCTGGATCAAGTCTGGCAGCCCTAGCTGAGTGTCATTTGCTGTTCTGCCTCAGGCAGCAAAATATCTTAGTTGATTCTTGGTCCTGTTTTCTGTTGTTTGAGAGTATGCGATGGTTCAGAAGATCCTTTTCACTCCTTGAATAAGAACTTTGAACCCAATCTGTGAAGGAGAAAATTATACAAAAGCAAATGAAAGATCAAGTTACAGAATGTAGGGATACTTTGGCCAGAATCCTATATGACTTGTTATGTAATATAATTTTATGTATACCTAGCTACATAGCAAAGGAGGCAAAGAAACTTCTGTTGTGAAGATATGCTCTTGCTGATGTCCCATTATGCATCTTGCAGTTCAGTAAAGGGGTTCCTCAGTGACTCTGCTATGTAGCTAGGTGTATGTAAAATTATGTAATGTATAGGCCACAACAGGATTCCTCTAACAGGATTAGAGCTTTGTCTCTAAATTGCTACAATAGTAGATACTTATATTGTGCAAATAAAATAATGCTAATTCATTTCATAACTTGAAATCTGATTGGTTGAAAGTATGGCAAATTACCAGAATTTTAGGAGCAGTAAGTGATGGAACAGAAACATTTTACCAAAGAAACATAGTTGGGTCTCAAAAAGAGGACTATACTGTACCTAACAAACTAGGGGAAACCATATAAATACCAAATATAATAGAAAAAATGAACAAAAATAACCAGAGAACATACAGAAAGTAACTACAAATAATATAATGAACTGAACTTGCAGAAACCAAAGAGTAACATGAAAGTAACTAACAATTAAATTTTCATATACGGAAAGTAATTATACAAAAATAATTATGCAGAATTAACTTAATTGACAAACAGTACTTACTATACCACTACTAGAGTAAACTGAATAAATACTAAAGGAAAGTCCATTAAAAGAATTGTCTCTATCATACCAACTTTTAAGTCTTGTATCCTGGATTAAACACTACTTCACTTCCTCAGGTGAAAGGCTGTAGTAGTGGACAAATAAACAAACCAACTTCACAGAGAATATATAGTATCTCAACAACTTCAAGTTTTGTGTCCTAGAGTAGTGAAATATTTCAGCCATGTTGTGATGGTAGGTGTTCATTTAAAATACACATGATTACTAAATTGCAAAGATTTTGATGCTGCATCAAATGCAAAACTTTTTTCTATTGGCACACAGAACAACAAAATAACATGCCCTATGGGCTGTTCTGCATGTGGTCCATTGAAAGTGAGAACTACACCCCTCTGTCAGATTGGATGAGATCTTCACAAACAACACTAGGAAGTTTCTGTAACATTTTGTAGAGGTCCCCTTGGTGTTGAGTAATATCAGTTACCGTATTTGGCCATTCTCAGTGTGATAGAAATTGAGGTCAGTAAAGTGTTTGGCGCTGCTGCATGTCATTTTGAATTCCTGACTTTCATCCAGGCCTCACAGCTGCAGAATCCCCAGTTCATCTGCATAGCTGATCTGCCTTTCAATTTTTTTCCTGCTGAACTGAGGCAGGATGCTGTAATTCTCATAGTCTTTAAGTCAAGGCAACAAGGGAGAGATTAGAGGCACAGGAGGCAAGGTTTTTTTAAAAAAGCATAGTTTTCAGCTGCATAAATATATTGTCAGATACCACACAACAACAACAACAACAACAATAGTTACTAAACACAAACTCTGATTTGCTCCTTGTTTGCACCTTGTATCTGTGGTGATTTCACCACAGGAGTCAATAGTTGTTACAAGTAGAGTATCCCTCATCTGAAAATCAGAAATCATTTTAGACTTGGGTCCCATATCCAAGATATCTCATTATGAATACACAAATATTCATGAAAAAATCCAAAACACATCTGGTTCCCAAGCATTTTTGGATATGGTAGTGATTCCCACAGTGGGTGGTGATGGAAAGATCTAGGAGGGCAGTGAGGGAAAAAGGGGCCGCAGGGTGGTGGTGAGGAAAAAGGGGGTGATAGGGGGCTTCAGTATGGGCACACAAGGAAGATAAATGGCTTTTAAGACCATGGTGAGGATGAAGGTTGCGTGAAACTTCTCTTTTCAAGGCCTCTAAAACCATTGCACAGCCTCATTGATTGCTTCGTGTGGTGGTGTCTCCTACTAGTTACCTGCCTGAGCAAACTCACTCCCTTAGCTGCATCTTTCACTAGTAGTGGCAGTGGCCATTGGGAAACTGTTGGGAAGGTTGGATGCATGGCATCACATCTGTGGCTCAGAGCAGCTCCATTTTGGGATGGACTAACTGATGGGTTCAAGGAGTTAGAGCACATGGCAGTGGAGGAGAAGGGGCAGCAAAAAGCTCTCAAATTTGGGACCCTGCTTAAGCTTTGTGAGCTTTACTGGAATTTGGCCAGCAGACTGGAGCTGCACTGCTGCTCCTGCTTCTTTTTGTTGGACAGGCCAGGAGAAGAGGCAGCAAAGAAACAGTGTTTGTGTGTGGGGTGGGGGATGATTTGAAGCTGTGTGGGGAAGTTATCTCTCTTGGGAGGAGGCTGAGGAGTATCCATTGTCAGTTCTTGGAAAGGGTCCTTCACTTTGGAGCTCCTTCTGTAGTTAAAATCGCTTCCTTTGCCTGTCCATACCAATCTCACAACAGCTATGTCCCTCTCTGCTTTGGTGAAGGATTGAGAGTCCTTCCTTGCCAGGGGAAAAAGTGGGAAGCTATCTGCACTCCCTACTGGCCTGACAAAGCAGAATTGAGAGTTCTTCATTGGCTGGGGGAAAGTGGGAAGCTGGCTGCACCCCTTCCTGCCCCAGTGAAGAAAAATTGAGAGTCCTTCCTCACCAAGGAGAAGGATAGGTTGCTCACCTGTAACAGTATTTCTTCGAGTGGTCTTTTCTCTTTCCACCCAGTCACTTTGGGAGCAGCAACCGAGCAGACAGCTGAGCAATGACCAAGCAGCCTTTCACCTATGGACGTTATCACACGGGGCCCAATCAAAAAAGAATCCACAGGAAATCCCGACCTAATACGTATTATTGGCCCGTGTTTTTACACGACATTGCACAGAACCCCGACAGAACCCCGACAGAAAGCGGAATGATCCGAGATCTTTTGAATTTCGGTTTCTTCAGGAAGTGCAATTGCACGATGAGGGTGATTCCGCAATTACCGCAAATGTGATCGCCAAATACGTATTGGGGAGCATTTCCCCGTCATTACCCATGGTTCCCGCGAGCATTCCTCTTTCTGCGCATGTGTAAGAGGCTCATTTCTACTACATTTACGGGAGATTTTCGCTTGTGTGTGGACGTTCATTGAACTTGCTGTAAATTCGCAATGAAGGTAATGACGTTTGCAGAAACAAGTTTATTTTCGGTTTAGTTTCGGAATGCCTCATTTCCACTTTTATTTTCGCTTTCTGGCCCACATGTGATAACGTCCTATGCCAGCATTGCAGTAAAGACTGGTGTGGGCAAGAGGCTTCTCAATTGCTGTTTCACCAGCTGCTGGGTTGCTGCTCTCTTTGCATCCAGTCACCCTGGGAGCAGCAACCAAGCATCCAGCCAGCCAGCCTTCATTTTTATGTGCAGCTGGCATGAGTGAGAGGGAGGAGTAGGTTTGGGCCAATACCATTGCTGAGAGATGGAGCTAGTGGCAAGCTGGGCATGGTTGAGGTAGATGCTGGTTGGCTGCTGCACAAAGTGGAAGTGGTAGAGAGGCAGAAGCATCCCCTGTCCTTCTTGTCCCGGGATAGGCATTGAGGGGTACTGACATTGCAGCCCAATAGAGAAGGGGTTCATAGCCCAAAAAGGTTTGGGGACCACTGGGATAAGGGATACTCAACCTACTTGTGCTATTTTGGTTCACAATAATCTTTCAGTCCTTTTTAAAAGTTTCAGCCAGTATTTCTGTATGCTCACATGTTATTTATTTTCATTCCACTGCCCTGTCCCCAGCACATATCTTGGGTCTATTTTCCTCTCTCTCCATTTTTCCAACTGACCACACATCAGCTTTCCAATTGCACAGTTTCAACCCAATTGTACATTTTGTGTTCAATTTGGCATTAAAACAAAAGCAAGAATGAAACAACTAACAGAGGGTGCTAAATAGGAAGCAAGGGTAGAAATGGAAGGCAGAAGACAGCAGTATCTTTTGGGTGGCAATTTGATTTTCACTATCAAATAGCGCATTTGTATTCTTGGCCCAGATTCACTATTGCCTTGTACTCTTGAAATGGAAAAACCTGAATCAACACTACTAACAGATTCTCCCCTATTATAATGTGCTCTACATGGGGCTGCTCTTAAAAAGTGTTCAAAAGCTGCAACTAGTACAAAATGTAGCAGTCAGACTGGTGTCAGGTGTGCATTTTAGAGCACTGGTGTCACGGGGCTACGGTGTTGCTGCCTGCACTGGTTGACCCCCCAGAAGTTGGGTCCTCCCCCATGCTCCCCCCACACCATCCCCACAAGCGCTCCCCCATGCTGTCTCCACATGCCCCGGTGCCATCCCTGTCCCCCCCATGCCATCCCTGCCCCCATGCATGCATTCCCCCTGCCCCATCCAGGATGGGGTGCTCCATCCTCTCCCTGCCACCCTTCCTGGGACATCATGGGGGAGAGGGTGCACAGGAGCGTGTGAACATGTGCAGGGAAGGCCTGGCCTCCAGAAACCTTGCCACCTGTACTGGGTGACACCTGGTACAGGGATGTCACTGCTTTAGAGACCATATCACACTAGTCATGCAATAACTGACTTACAAAGCCCTAAATGACCTGGAGCCAGGATATCTGAAAGACTGCCTCCTGCCAGATGAACATGCCAGGAGTTTGAGATCTTCAGAGGAAGCCTAAAATAAAATAAATAAATAAAGATCTACTGGCACAAACAGGGTTGTTGCAATATTGTAATTCTGGTATAACTCTCTATCTGCTTCTCCGTGTGCATTGCATTAAGCAGTTCCCACTAGTCTTGATCTAGGATGACTTAGGGGGGTTGCAGACTGCCAGAAATAGTGCAAATTGAGTCCACTTTTAGGGTTAGATTTAGTGCTAGGGAATCATGGGAACTGTTTTTTTTTTCTGAGACATTGAGCCTTCTCTGTCAGAGAGCTCTGGTGCCACAATAAAATAGTTCCCATGATTCCCTAACCCTAACCCTAAAAGTGGACTCAATTTGCACTATTTCTGGCAGTCTGCAACCCCCTTTAGTTTGATGTGTTAAACTATAGTTTGACATTGTTTCAGATATTTAGCACAATGATGACACGGTTAGTGCTTAACCTGGGTTCCATGGTTAACCAATGAACTACCATGTGAAAATGTTTTTTCTGTAGTGTTTCAAAGTTTAAAACCCAACATACTAGGCAAGGGAGGAATGGGGAAAAGCAAATGATAAATCATAAGCGATCCATTTCTCATGGCAAATATATATGTTGTGTTTAAAAATACATCAAGAATTAGGAGTCAGAGAAGCAATCACCACCTCCTTTATAAGACAAACATTTGCTTAACTGCGTGTGGGCACCCTGTGCTTCTCCAGAGAACCAAATCCTGTTTTGCATATGTGCTGTTGTTTTTTCTTGTGTAATGCTGTCTATATTAAATGACTCTAGTCTCCAGAATGTTGTTATTGTAAATCATAATGACATGAGAGCCAGATTTCTTTCCCTAATCTTAGTGCAATTATTATAATTTTAAAACCAACATGTTTTACCGTTGTAGTGCACAGAAATACAATTACAAAGAGAAACTGTTCTGATTCAATGTATATTTCTTTGAAGGTTTTTAAACAGAGGCTGGATGGCCATCTGTCAGGGGGGGCTTTGATTGTGAGTTCCTGCATGGCAGGAGGTTGGCCTGGATGACCCTTGTGGTCTCTTCCAGTTCTATGATTCTGTGATTCTATAGTTTGCTTTTTCTCAAAAGCAAGTGAGAAAGGTTGGTCATTGCAGACAAGCCAATTCTTATTAGTAACATCTTGTAACTTTGCAATTTGGAGTGGCTTTGTAAGAGCCACACAAGTTTTGATGGTACAAAGATGTTTCTGACTTTCCAGTGTATGAGAAAAACTGTATTTGCCAGGAGTATCTGAGCCTCTTTCTTCCTATGCTCAGGACAGCTCTACCTTATATATGTCCTCATTAAACATGTGGGTGAAGCTGTGACATTGCAATAAATATAATGCTAGCTTTAGAGACTTAAAAACTGAAATGAAAAGCCATTTCCATTCCCATTCCTTTTTTGAATGGCACAAAGAGATGGAGGTGGGGAACAGATGTCTTCTCTGTCATCTACTTTTGAAACCTTTAGTTCTTATCAATCCATGTTATCTGTTCTTGAGCAAATATGGAAAAATCCATACATTAGGGACAGGTTTGAATTGGGTTATCACTGTGTATCTTTCATGGCAGAGAATTGGAAATTCTCGATACTTTGAAGGCAGTCAGGTTGAGCCCTCTGTTCACATTTTTAAAACCAAGAGGTACCAAAGCTGAAGCTTAATTGTGATTCTTCACACTGAAAATAGTCACCCTGACACAAGTTATGGGAATCAGTTTCAGTTATAAACATTGAAGGAAGGGACTCCACACATGGTTACATATTCTTTTTTTGCTTTTTATATCCCATACCAGGGACCATGACACTGAAAACCATTTCAAATTATTCTCTGCAAGAACATACGAGTCCAAGGAACTGTAAAATATTAATAAAGGAAAATGCATCCAAAACAAAGAGAAATCTGCAAAAATTTGTTTTGTTTTTGTTTTAAATAGATATGCATACCCGTTCTTTTGTTTTGCTTGTCCCTTCATAACTGTGGATTTGCATCCAGTTCTCTTCTGGAATACATATGGCTTGCCTTCCTCCTTCCTTTTGTCCTTTGCCCTCCTGCTCACCATGGACGTTATCACACTGGGTCTAAAGCGGCACCATCCCTGCATCATGCCGGCATCATGCCGGCTCCCTGGATCCTGTGATCACACGACGTCGCAGCAAACCCCGCCCCTTTTTGCATCATCTCTGTATCATGCCGGCATCATCCCAGCTCTTTTGAATTCCGGGATCTTCAGGAATTACAGCTGCCATGGCCAGAATCAACCCAGCACCAGTCCGGTATGATGCTGCTTTCTTTCTGACGACAGGGGTCCATTCCAGAATGGTGCTGGGTTGATTCCAGGCAGATTTTCTTGCCGCTTTGAGACCCTAGGTGTGATAACGTCCCATGTATCACATCAAGTCACCAATTTTCTTTCTTTTTTTTTAATTCAGGAGTTACAAAGTACCAAAGTACTTTAACAATATTATGACTGAAAGTTTGTTTATTGTTAAAAGCTACAAACCATCATAATTCAGTAAAATTAAGGTAAAATTAAAACAAATAAACTACAATACCAGTAATAAATTTAAAGTAGAATACAGGTAACAAGCATGTGATGAATATACAAATGCAAAAATATAAAATCAATTTAACAGTATCATAATTTAGCAATATTATACTAGTTAAGCAATAGGATTATTTTGTTTAGTCCTAACAGTCCTCTTTCCCCCAACTGATCTTTGTCCTGGAAACAATAGCTGTATTTATTTGGTGGCCATGTCTACTGGGTTCATGGTTGGAACAGTAAAAACACACAAGCAAACATCTGATGCATTTCATTTTGAAAAGTACTGGGTTAATTGAAACCAACATGGAAAATGAAAATTAAAAAAGTCTTTGGTAATGCCAGGAGCTCCCAGAAATTACTTTAGGATGAAAAAAAATTACATGGATCTCCAAAATAATATCTGTTGGTGCAGAACAAAAACTGATATTTCCTGAGATTTTTTTCTGATTTGAAAAACCCTACAATAAGCAAGGTGAGTTGTGCAAGAGGTTGACTGTCTTGGAAAGTTAAGTTTAGATCATATATAGAATACATGTGAAGCTACCTTTTATCCTTAAAAGATTTCTGTACATAGTGCCCACATTGTTTCTTCTTTTTTTCCCCTGAGTCTCAACATGATGTTAAGACCCTTACATTGACATAAAACCCAGAATGGAGGTGGGAGGCTCAAGTTTCCCCCAAAACTTATCAATTAGATAAATGTCTTATCAATCAGAAGTACCATATATACTCAACTATAAGTCAACCTTGTGTATGTCGAGGGTAGGTTTGGGGGCTAAAATTATGGATTTTGATATGACTCATGGATAAGT
>CM034709.1:14282707-14310248 GCA_020142125.1 Phrynosoma platyrhinos | reverse complement strand
GATTATGCTCTTGCTTTTCACCAGGGGATGGTTCCTTTTTAAAATAAGAGTTAAAATACAGTACTTACATCAACCTGTGGATAAGTCAACCCAGGTTTTTGATGTCAATTTTTTGATTGAAATTTCTAGACTTATACAGGAGTATATACAGTATACTAAATGATCAAACACTAAGAAATATTAAGCCAGTGACTGTTGTTGAGGCCTCCCAGCAATAATAAAGGCTGCCTGAGCACTTCTTCAGGAGTAGGCTCCACTGAACACATAGAAGCCACTTCCAATATATATTCTGCTTATAAGAGTTTTCATATTTAAGTATGTTTCAGTGATAATGAATGGGGGGGGGGGGAGAAAGTAATTTCGCCTTCTCCCTGCAATTAATTAAGTAATTAAAGTTAAAAACAACCTGCCTACCAGTCCTGAGCCTTCCTACCTTAAAACAATTTTGGGGGCCCTAGACATCAATTTTAATTCCTCTCAAATAATTATGCTGAGACCGGGCAGTATTTGTATGCAAGTTAAACCCTCTACAGCAGATTAGTTTTCACTCACAGCTGCATTTGAATAAGCTATACTTTCACTAACATTTTATTTGTTGTTGTATGCCTTCAAATTGATTCTGACTTATGGCAACCCTATGGCAACCTTGTTATTGTGTGCATTCAAGTCACTTTTGTCTTATGGTGACCCTAAGGCAAACCTATTACTGAGTTTTCTTGACAAGATTTGTTCAGATGAGGTTTCTTTTTGCCTTCCTCTGAGGACGAGAAAGTATGATTTGCCCAAGGTAACCCAGTGGGTTTTCATGGACAAGTGGGAATTTGAACTCTGGTTTCCAGAGTCATAGTCCAGTGCTCAAACCATTACACCATGATGGCTCTCTAAAGCAATTCTGTCATGGGATTTTCTTGACAAGATTTATTCAGGGAGGGTTTGCCATTGCTGTCCTCTGAGGCTGGGTGTGACTTGTCCAAGGTCACCCAAGGGGTTTCCATAGCCATATGGAGATTTCAACCTTCTCCTCCTTAGAGTCCTGGTCCAAAACTCAGATCACACTGGCTCTCTTTACTCTAAGATGTACAGATGTACACTATATGTACAGTATATGAAGATATGGAGGAAAGTGGGATTATATTTTAGATAATGAAAAACATTTAATTTGTAACAGGGCTCAGCCCTCGATCTCATTTTCACTACCAAAACTCAGAAACAGAACATTGAAAAGGGCCTTCCTCTATGTTCATGCACTGAATATAGTCCCTACTAAGTTCCTGTGTCTGTGGTGTGTTGGCAGGAGGGCAAAGCTGGCAGACACAGATGAACCCTGACACCTTTCTTTTTCTTCTTTTTAAGGAAATTAATCTCTGGCCAGCTGGATGGTTTAAAATAGTCAAGTCATTTGCTGCAAGTAAGAGCCAGTACTGCTCCGGGTAGCCTGAGCCTTTTGATCTTTAAAAGGTGGAAACCAAATAGAGATTGCTGGGCTGTGTGTGTATAATTTTGTAGTCAAGCACTAATACCAGCTTCCTCTGCCATGTTCCACTTGCATACATGTTGTATTTTTATTTATTTAAAAAGGGTCCTTTCTGCGTTCCCAGTACATCCTCTTGCTTCTTGCTAACTCTGAAGCAGAGCCACTTTCATCACAGCCCTGTCTCAGATTTCATCTGTTAGTTGCATGCTCTCTTGCTGCTGCTGTATTCCCAGACTTGTTCTTCCCACTCTGTCTAGCCTCCCTGCATTAATTTATTCAGTTCCCACACTTGCCAGCTTTAGCCAGCAAGTGCCAGGACTTCTGGTGGAATGCTTTCACCTCAGGCGGTGCTTGCAGCTGGGCCAGCAGCTGGGCCAGAAATCACTGCTCCTCAGGGAGCCGACAGATGGGCAATGTCTCTTGCCCAGAATATGGTTTCTCCTTGGTTGGGAAGGGCCATGGCAGGGGCAAGGGCGAACAGTCCGACCAGCACTTCCTCTGAGCTAACCACCCCCAGCTCTTTATAGGAGAGTCTACCCATCTTCTCTTGGACTATATCTTTTACAGATACCACTTTTGAATTACCTTGTTTGGAGATATGATTTCACATTTTGTTCTGGGGTTCCTTGACAAGCTACTGTCTGATCCTTGTTTATAACAGCCTATCGTAGTCTGTGGGCTTTTCTGTAAGACAAGGCTGTGCGGCAGAGTTAGTTTTTTTCTCTAGTGCAGGCAGGCTCACTGGAATTTCAGATGTGCTGTCAGGCAAATGCTCACTACAGAGAGAATTGAAAGTGACACCCAAGAGCACTCTGCTTGAACTCTGTGTGTATGTGTGCATGCATGTACGCATACTAGAATCTATCCCAGAATCCTTTGCAATCCAAAGGAGTGGGAGACAAGAAAGGGTTCTTTGGCAGCCAAAGATCCCCCCCCCCGGCAAAATGTACCAAATAAAAAGCACTAGCTTAAAGACTTATTACTAGATGGCTTTCTAAAATATCAGACAAAATAACAGTGACAATTTTTCCTGGTTTGGTGTCACTTAGTGAAATCGATAATGAAATCTTTGGCTGTGACATGGTCTCTTCAAATAGTGCTGTTGCTCACAAGCTCCTTATTCTTCGGGTCTGTTGCAGTGATCTCCAATCCCTAATGACGCGGTGCTGGTGTTCTTGACATTGTCGAATTAGACCTTTATGTCATTGGCTTTCCAGGACATGCTTATTTGAGTTGACAGCTGAGCATTGTTCTCTCTGTTACAAATTCTGCAGCAGTTATGCCCTATGCCCATGTGTATTAGAGAAGCTCCCTGGTTTTTCTGAATGGAATTTGTGCAAGAGACAGTTTTGAGTGAGCAAGGGAAGAACTGGTTAATGGGGGGAAAGTGTGTGGGAAGAGTAATCACAGACACTTCTGAGAAAGATTCAAAGCAACTTGAGAACTGTTGAAGGCAGAGAAATGGAATTTGGCCTTTCTAGTCATCCTTTTCCTCCCCTAAGATTCATAGCATATCTGAGCATTGTAGCTCTGTCGTATAGTTAAACAGTGCTTTTTAGAAGCATCACTTGCTTGTAAGTGGTCCAGCAAAGTGACAGCTTACAGAGAGATAATGAAATAGGTCTGAATTATTGTTATTAGAAATGCATTCATGTTTAGTGATTAAGATGCCTATTCTGATGGTTCGAAGATTGGAAGGTTGGCATTTCAAGGCCCGAGAGCTGCATGATGGGGTGGGCTCCTGTCACTAGTTCCAGCTTCTGCTAATCTAGCAGTTCAAAAGCATGCAAATGCAAGTAGATAGATAGGTACCACTTCTCAATGGGAAGGTAACAGCATTCAGTGCAGTCATGCTGGCCTGCTAAATTAACATATATGTAAATCCTACTGATTCACTGTGCCTACTCTAGTTAAGAATAAATGGGATTAAGGCTGTATTGAGGCTGATGATGATGATGATGATATGACTCTTGTAGTCCTTGGATGACAATGGCTCTTCGGCTTAGTAACAGAGATGAGCACCACCCCCTACACTCAGTTACGACTAGACATTAATGTCAAGGGACTACCTTTACCATTACCTTTTTTAGTTTGACTATATATAGATTCTAGTGTTTTCAGGCTGATAGGCATGTTTGGAATTTGTTTGAAATTTTAAGAAAGCGTAAAGGGTTTCACAAAATGGCTACCATGGAGTAGTCTGGCATGGCCATTGACAAAACAACCATTTCACAGAAAACAAACTGATGAGGCAGAGGGACAGCTGTAGGTACAGGAAGAGTCATATCATCATCATCATCATCATGTAGAAGGCAAAAGAGGCTCAGAGCCTCAATACAGCCTTAATCCCATTTATTCTTAACTAGAGTAGGCACAGTGAATCAGTAGGATTTACATATATGTTAATTTAGCATTCAGCAACTGGGTCTACTCTACTTGGGACATCAGGAGCAAGATGAGACTGCAAAGCCATGGAACCACTGAAATAGTTCTTAAAATGCCTAAGAGAATAGAAGTGTCCTCACTTGGCACCCGAATGCCTTCATGTAGACAACTGATGAATCTGCATTGGAGGCAGGGGTGTTTCATACCTAGAGGTACCAACACTGAAAATACCTTTCTTGAAGCAACAATTTTTGCATCATCTGGCAAAGGTACTCAGAGGATGGTCTTGGATTATGACCTTTGGGTGTGATAAACAAAGTGCAGTCCTGTTTTGTAATTTTTTACGCTTGCAGATTCTCCAGAGTCCTCCTTTTCTGTCCCCTCCCAAAGGATGAATTTGCTTCTCTTGGAAATCTCCAGGAGCAGCATTTCACATTTAACAGGGGGCTTGCACCATTTACCATCAATTTTTTTTTCCAAAACCAAAAGAAGCCTTTGGGGTCTTTTCCTATTTTTTCAGGCATTTTTAGCAGTCTATGTGCTCCCCTGGAAGGCCCCAGAGACGGAAAATTGGGCCATAGGTCTACTAAATCCCATCTTAGGGTCTGAATAGGGTTCCCAGTACATCCTGTAGCTTCCATGTCAGTGGGGTGGTGAATCTGCTCTGGGTTTTAGACTGACCCTAAAATAACTTCAGCACCTTCAATTGCTGCTTTAAAATTCAGGCTTAAACTTAGAGATGCTTCACTACCCCACTAATATGGAAACCACCAGCTGTAGGTACAGAAAGAGTCATATCATCATCATCAACATTAAAAGGGAACGAAACAACAGGGATGTTATTGTGGGAGTCTACTACAGACCCCCAAATCAAACTGAGGAATTGGATGCTGCCTTTCTAGAACAGATGACTACACACCCAGAAAGGAGAGATGCAGTAGTGTTAGGTGACTTCAACTATCCTGATATTTGCTGGAACTCAGCTGAAACTTTAAGGTCTAGCGAATTCCTCACTTGCCTGGATGACAGTTTCATTGTCCAAAAGGTGGAAGAGACAACAAGGGGATCAGCTATTTTAGATTGAGAAAAATGCAGCAGAGGACACAATAGGGGAAATGCAGCACAGAATAAGTAAAGAGGTAGCACCAGAATACCTGGATAATCTAAATGAATTTGGGTCTCCAGGACCAGATGATCTACATCCAAGGGTATTAAAACAACTAGTAGATGTAATCTCAGAGCCACTGGCAATAATATTAGAGAACTCCTGCAGAACTGATGCAGTCCCAGCAAACTGGAGGAGGGCAAATGTTGTCCCCATCTTCAAAAAGGAAAAAATAGAAGATCCCAACAATTACCACCCAGTTAATCTGATATCAATACCAGGAAAGAATCTAGAGAATATCATTAAACAAGGAGTTTGTGAACATTTAGAGGAGAAAGCCATAATCATGAAAAGCCAACATGGGTTTCTGAGAAATAAGTCATGCCATACAAATCTCATCTCTTTCTTTCTTTTTAAAAAATAAAATTACCAGTTTGGTAGATGGAGGGAATGCTGTGGATATAGCATATTTTGATTTCAGTAAGGCCTTTGACAAGGTTCCCCCACGATATTCTTGCAAACAAGCTAGTAAAATGTGGCCTAGACAATGTAACTATATGACAGTTAAAGTGGAATAAAAATGCTATAACTCTTTAATGTATCCTTGCTGGGAAGACTTGTTAGAGCTTCCTCTAAATGTTTGTAGACCCACTTCTCCTTCATCTATTCCAGGACATCATGCAGATCCCATCTTATCAGCATCATCAGGACCCCCCCTTCCTCCTTACCCCAAATTGACAAAGATGTAAATTTCCTTCCAGAAAAAAACCCCAAAATATCCCTCCCTCCCTCCCTCCCTCCCTCCCTTTTTGTCATGGTGTGTATCTAAACTATAGAGGCTTTTAAAATGATGTAATTTTTTCCCTTTATGATTGTCTTGTAGACCCAATGTATGTGGATCGCGTTACAATGCCTACTGTTGTCCTGGGTGGAAAACTTTACCAGGTGGAAACCAGTGCATAGTCCGTAAGTTGTTTTCTTTTCACTCTTTACTTTAGCTAAACAGATTGCCAACTCAACCTAAAAAAAGAGAAAGAAAAAAAGAAAAGTCTCTCTCTCTCATTCTTTCAATAAAGCGTTGATGTTCTGTGTATATTGGACTTGACATAGCTGAATTTCTCCCCATTAATTCAGTACCATTCACACATCCTTTCAATTCTTCAGTCTGTGACTGATCTACATTTTCTCAGTTGCCATATGGAAGCTGTTTCAGACAGTCATCAACAACATGCTACCAGAATAAAATGTAGTGTGGTTTTGCTGCAGAGATGGGTAGAGCATTGCTTTACCACTGTTATTTAAGTAAAACAAAAATCCTACAGCCTGTAAGCACACTTACGAGAATATAAGTCCCATTGATACCAGTAGAATGCCTGAGTAAACATGCTGGATGTATATAGACTTGGGGGGGGAAGCAGACGGGCAGCACGAGGCTGCCCCAGGAAGCTGCGGATTGGGGCCGAGGCATCCGCATTCCTCGGCCCCGCGGCGCAGCGTCCCTGCTCCAGGAAGGAGCGCTAAAATAGCGCTCCTTCCGCAAGACTCCGAAGGTGTGCCGCAAAAGGCATCCGGCGCACCTTCGGCACCTCTTCCGCTGCAGCGTGTGCAGACGCTGCAGCGTAAGTGCGTCGTCGGAGCACCGGCCGTGCGGAGGGCCAGCCGCTCTGACGATGTTTTGGGGAAGGGGTTGGGGCGCCCAGCGTGAGGATGCCCCTCCCCTTCCTGGCCTCAAAGACGGCACTTTGCGCCATCTGCTTAGGCCCTTGGAGTTGTTAGGACCTCCAACCAGTACTGAGCAGCCATTTAATTTCCCATGAGGTACTTCAGTGACACTGTATCATGTGTTGGCTGCCTGCTTAGTGCTGACTGTCATGTAGTTGCCACTGTTAGCCTGTTGATGTAGGAAAGGTTCCATCAATTTCCCACATACCTTTTCAATCCAGAGCAGATTCCCCAGATTCCAATTTGTGACTGATAGTACAATTTTGTCCTTTGACAAAATTGGTCACACTGTCTCAGCTTCAGAGGAAGGTAATGGCAAACCTCATCTGAACAAATCTTGCCAAGAAAACCTATGATAGGTTTGCCTTTGGGTTGCCCTAAGTCAGAAGCGACTTGAAGGCACACAACAACAACAACTTATTTATTTGATTTATAAACTACCTTTCCTCACAATGTGGACTTAAGGCAGCAACACTCAGTTGAACATACAATGTATTTCCAGAAGTGAAGGAAATGAGGAAAAAACACCAGACTTTGAGCTGCAGTTTCATAGTTATATTAAGCATTTTAAGCATGGGAACACTTACATAATGAATAAATGTATTGGGGAAAGTTAGGCCAAGGTTACCTAGTCTTAATCTATCACTGAGCCAATCATCTACAAATGCCTGCATTAAGCAGTGAAGCCACACATTCAGTAGTTGTAACAACACAGCAGTGATATAATTTTGTAGAGCAGCTCTGGAAAATGTTTCTTGTAAACCAAAGCAAATTTGTGTGGAGTGCATGCTTTTGCTAGACATTTTGCCTTTGCCTCTAATGTGTGTTTTTAACTTGTTTGCTTTCAAGATAGTATTTTTTATAATAATTGCTTTATTTATTAATACACAAGCATACAATTGGCAGAGGCACATGGAAAGCACAGGGACACAGAGAGCAGGTTGGGCAGTCTCCCTGTCTCAGATTTATTCACAGACTAAGGGGCTTATTGCACAGACAAATAACCCAAATGCTCCCCAACAGGATAAAGGTGGGTTGCAGGATTCAGGCAGGTATTATTGCTCCAAAGTTGCCACCGATTCTGCTGGGAGAGTGCAACCTGGCTGCATCCCGGGCCCCAGGCTTGCTTTGGAGGTCGCTTTTCAAAGACAGCAAGCTCCTGGCTTTGAAAAGCGGCCTCCAAAGTGTACCTGGGACCCAGGATGCAGCTGGGTTGCACCCAGTGGAATCTGTGGCAACTTTGGTGCAATAATTTCTGCCTGCATCCCGCAATCCAACTGTATCCCGTTGGGGAGCAGTTGGGTTATTTGTCGGTGCAATAAAACCCTAAGTAAAATACATCTTCAGGCCTCTGTACAAAAATAGAAATAAAAAAATGCTCTCCCCATTGAATCTGGCCTAGTTGAGGCCCTTTTCTTAATCCAGTCCTGATTATACACTTCGGTTTCAGATTTCTTGTTGTTGTTAACTGCCCTTGAGTTGATCTCAACCCATGGTGACCCCGTGGATGAGGCATCTCCAAGACTCCCTCTCATCCACTGCTCTACTTAGGGCCTCTACAGACGGCCCTTTGTGCCATCTTGGAGGCAGGAAACGGGAGGGGCAGCCGCACACCGGCCACCCCAACCCCTCCCTGAGGAGGTTCTGATGGCGTGCATCTTGGGGTGCCCTATTTGCCGGCTTTGAAAGGAGCGGCATTTTGCTGCTCTTTTCCAGGCCGGCAAACGGGAGAATCGGGGCCGCTGAGTGTGGTAGCAGTGGCCCCGATCCTCTGCTTCTTGGGGCGGCCCAGGACTGCCCGTCTGCATCCCCCTTTAGTTCCTCTAAATTCATATCTGTGACCTCTTTAATAGAGTCCATCCAGCCTGTTTCTCGTTCTACTTCCTTCCACCTTTCCTAGCATTATTGTTTTTTCCAATGAGTCATGCATTCTCATGATGTGATCAAAGGACGACAGCCTCAATCTAGTCATCTTGGTTTCTAGGGAGATTTCAGACTTCATCTGTTCTAGGACCCATTTGGTTGTCCTTTTGGCTGTCCATGGTATTCCCAGCACTCTTCTCCAGCACCACATTTCAAATGAATTGATTTTCTTCCTATCTACTTTCTTTAACTGTCCAGCTCTCGCATCCATAGATGATGTAGAGAGATCTTGTAGCACCTTTGAGACTAACTGAAAGAAGGAAGTTGGCAGCATGAGCTTTCGTAGACTACAGTCTACTTCCTCAGATACATTTTGATCCATACATGATAATAAGCAATTAACCTTGGTGGCACAGTGGTTAAATGCCTGTACTGCAGCTATTCATTCACAAACCATAAGGTTGTGAGTTCAATACCAGCTAGAGCTCAGGCTTGACTCAGGCTTGTATCCTTCCAAGGTCACTAAAATGAGTACCCAGCTTGTTGGGGGCAATTTGCTTACAGTTGTAAACTGCTTAGAGACTGCATATCACGGTATGAAGTGGTGTATAAACGAAGCTGCTATTGCTATTGCTATTGCTACAGTGGCTTGCACAATTCTAACTTTCATGCTCAGTTGTATACTTTTACATTTGAGGATCTTTTCTAGTTCTTTCATAATTGTCCTCCCCATGCTTAGTCTTCTTATGATTTCTTGACTACAGTTCCTGCTCTGATCAATATTTGATCCCAGGTATGAGAACTCTTTTACTATTTCTATTTCCTTATTTTCTAGGATGAATTTATATAAATTCTCCATGGTCATTATTTTTGTTTTCTTTTTATTCAACAATAAGCCTGCCTTTGCACTTTCTTTCTTGATTTTCCTTAGTACTTGCTCTAGGTTTATTTCAGATAAGTAGCAAAAAATGTTGTGTCTCTTTCCATTTTCAAATGGCAAATCCCATTCTTGAAAAGATGCAGCAGAAGCCCAGCTTGCATACGGCCTGCGTACTCCCTGGCAACGGGGAAATTCAATAAAATCCACCTTGTTAAAGTTACATCCTCTATCTATTGTGGGAGCAAAGCCAATGCGATAAACTTCTTTCTCTTTCCGTCACACATACACACTCCTTATTGTCCCTATATCTGCTCTTCCTCACTCACCACTGGAGGTGTCAGTTTCCTCGGGGTCTTACCACCTCTGTCTTCCTAACACTGTTTTCTCAGTGGAGGCTGATGCTGTAACTAACCCATGCTATTAACCTGCTACAAAAGGAATGATTAACAAATAATCATGCACAACCAAGGAAGTGTGTTTCCATAGTTTATGCTGCAGGCTAGCTTCACATCACAGGGCTCTTCTGTTGGTTACTTGAAGAAGAGGCCTGATACTTAAGCTTCCAGGTCACTGTATTTATTATAGACCAAGCAGTAGTTTCTTCATCTCATCAGTTATGGCAACAGTCCCTCTCCTGATGCCTTGAATGACCTAGGATTTCCCTAGTTAGCACCACTTCCCAGGCTTGAGCCTCTTGTCTCCTCAGGATGCAAAGTATTCCTACTGAAAAAAGTAAAGGTAAAAGTAGTCCCTAGACATGAATGTCTAGTCGTAACCAACTATAGGGAGCAGTGCTCATCTCCGTTACTAAGCCGAAGAGCCAGTTTGGCCAAGGACTGCTTTGGTGTTCATGTGGCCAGCATGATTGCACAGAACACTGTTAACTACTGTTCCTGCTGAGAGCCCTCATATTTCTCGACTTGAGAGACTTCTGATGGATAAAGTTTCATTTGTGCTAGGTTTCTCATTTTCTTGCTGTATAGCTTTCTTTTTTCTCCTCACCTTCTCCAATTTCCTCTGCTTCCTGAAGTGACATGTTGCTTTCAGCTCTGCCCTGCTATATCATTTACTTGTTTGTCTTTGTATTTCCTCTTTCTATTTCATTCTTTCACTTTCTCTTTTATTTCTTCCTCATTTGAAGGTCTTTCAGTCCATTGCCCACAGCAGTAAAAGCTAGTACAGTGGGGCATTGATATCCACTGGGGTTTGGTTCCAGGACCCCCCCATGGATACCAAAATCTATGGATGCTCAGGTCTCATTATATACAATGGTGTAGTAAAATGGTGCTCCTTATATAAAATAGGAAAAATCAAGGTTTGTTTTTTGGAATTTATATATATTTTTAATATTTTCAAGTCATGAATGGTTGAATCTGTGGATAAATTATCCATGGATACAGAGAGCCAACTGTATTTAATTAATGCCATCTCCATCTTCATATCTATATCTATATCTATATCTATCTATATCTATATCTATATCTATATCTATATCTATATATATTCCCAGCCAGCAGACAAGAGGGCATGTATTTGTCCATTCTTCAACTGAAATGTATGATTGTATGCTTCTTCTTGCATAAAAGGCAGCCAGAGTCATAATACAACCTTTCCAGGGGTCTGGAGAGAGGTGCTTCTCCAGTTTTATAGTTTTGTAACTGTGCAGTCAGAATCTATATGAAAATAATGTGTGGTCTGAGGAAATCTGTAAAATTTTGAAATGGATATCAGCTGCTTCAGAGATGAAGATGAAAATATAAATACATCTGCATGGCAGTTTCTACACTGTGCAACTTACCTGTTGTTTTTATTTGAGTGTAAACTTGAGAATGTTGAAAACGTGATGTGGGAACTATGTGAATACATTTGGATGTCACAGTAAGGCAGGGTTCTGTGAATCACCAGCTTGTCCAGAACAAGCCAGAGTGCTGGTGCATGCTGCCTCCTGGCTGCCATTAAGTGGGGGAATGGATCAACAAAACCAGTCTTTCTTTCCATGTTTTGTTTGTGACAGCTCCTGTTATGTTCAGATGTGATGTTAAACAAACTATAGAGCTTTGCTGATCTTCTCCTTACTTACAGTGGCAGTAATCAGCTACAGGCCATTAGCACACTGACTTGCTCCCAGAATTCTGGCTTCCTGTGACATGTCAGCCCAGTCCATATGTAGCAGTGAGTTGCCTGTAGCTACTCATCAGGGCCTAATGGTACAGGAGTGCATGTTGTTTCATTTAAACTTTCTTCCTCTGCTCATATCTCTGGGATTTTTTTTTAAAACAGCAATTTGTAGACATTCCTGTGGAGATGGATTTTGCTCAAGACCAAATATGTGCACATGTCCAAATGGCCAGATTGCCCCGTCCTGTGGCTCAAAATCAGGTATGTATTCCAGGGCTAGACTAGTCATTTCTTCTTATGCTCTTGAACTGGCATGGTGGTGTGTTTTAATTTGATAGTAAATTGGTAGTTCAGACAACTAAACATTGACTCAGTATTAATCATTTACCACAACTAAGGAAAAACCAGTGAGTTAGGTTTTAGCACTTCCAGACATTCCTATAGTAACCAATATTATACAAGTATTGGCAGTAGCAATTGGCTTACCAATCATTATATGCCTTCTGGGAGAAAAAATACTGTATAACTATTTGTAGTTCAGCTGAAAGCAACAGGCTAGGTTATTAAGACAGAAAAGAAAGAATAGATATTGTTTCTTAGGGAGTTGTGAATATTCCCAGGGCATGTGGTAATCCACAATTGTAGACATAAAACAGACAAACAGACAGGGATGGCTTTTAGTGGGTTAAATGATCTACTGTAATTTTTGGTGTTTAGAATTAATTACCATTGAAAAGCTTTAATGAGCGATATTGTGATTCTGGAATTGTTGAGTTTGACCAGACCTGGACTCAAAGGAGTCCAGGTCAGGTCAACCATATAATAATAAATTAATATTAATGCCATATAAAAAGGGAATGATCCCTAGTAATGGGCAAAATAGGTTGTGTGGACTGCCAGATTTCAGGTTGTTTGACAAATGTTGTGTGGGTAAGTATTTAAACTCTTTGTTTTGTGCACTTATTTATTTACATGGTTAGGTAGTGCCCACTTTATGCCTGCTCTAAGGGAGGAAAGAGTCGCTAATTAATTTTGTCTATCTATAATCTCCTGCCAATCTATTCAATTAGAAGATTCTGAGTTCTGGTGTTACAGGAGAAAGGGGGACAAAATTCCTTTTCTGTCTTCATAACATGGACATTGCATGGGCTGCTACAATTTGAAGTTTATTCCTAACCTTTGATAGATCAAGCCAAAAGTGTATCTAGTCCAGGCTTCTGTTTATACAGTAGCCCACAGGTGTCCATGGGAAGCCCTAAACAAGGATGTGAGTGTGATCGAGTGCAACAGCTCCCTTCTACTTACCCCAGTAACTGGTTGTTTGAGAAACATGATCCTTCTGATGTTGGAGGTAATATAAAACCAACATCATGGTTGGTAGCCATTGATAGTCTTCTCTGTGAAATTGTCTAATCCCATTTTAAATCTGTCCAAATTGGCAGATGTCATCTGCCAACAAAAAAGGGATTCGGGGAAAAAAAATTGTCTGTGGATGTTTTACTTTATAAGGTTGTAGAGAGATTTTGCATCTGAGGAGGTAGACTGAAGTCTATGAAAGCTCATGCTGCCAACTTCTTTCTTTCAGTTAGTCTCAAAGGTGCTACAAGATCTCTCTACATACTGATTCCACAGACTAACATGTCTATATCTTTGAATTTTACTGTAATTACTTTGATGTGGTGGCTGTACTTTTGGGGGATGGGTTGGGATTGGCAACCAGTTTTGTGAATTCTCCAACAAAAGCTGAAATTACTCCTAACTGTAACCTGAATCAAACCACAGATTTGAAAATGTCCAAGGATGTTATGTATTACCATATTTTCAAGTGTTTCTTATTTTAATTGTCATGGCAGTCATAAAATGGGTGTCCAGGAAAGCAGCCAAATGGCTGATAAGACCAAACAAACAAATGGCTTGTAGAGAGCTAGTGTGAAGCAGCCGCCGAAGTCTCTGCTTCAAAGTGCAGAGTTCCAAACACAAAGAGTTTTACCAGAAAAGTTGTCAAGCAGGCCAAGGTCCAGGGTATCAGATAAGCAGGTCAATCAGGCACGCCAAAGGTCAAGGGTTCTAGAAAATCAAGACAGGTCAGCAGTCGAAAAAGTGAGGTTTCAGTCCAAGGAGAAATGGGAGCCAGAGACAGAGTACTTTCCTCATGCATGTCAGATATTCACTGGCACTGAAGCAGGCATTCAGCAACTCCTTAAATTAGTACACTGCATGCACTCAGGTGCTTCTGATTACCAGCATGTTTCTGATAAAGTCTCAGTGACCTTCGGAGGCAAGTCCTTTCAGCTCAATGCCGACTGAAGGTGGGCACAGCCCCTTGATTCTCCTCCATGTCCAGAGACTCTGCCACTGGGAGACTTAGCTGCTGAGCTTCTTGAGAGGTCACAGGCTCTGCTGGAGCAGACACAGCAGAACTAGGGCTGGCTGAGGCTCCACAGGCTCAGGTCCCAGAGGAGGTTCTGGCTCGTTCTCCTCGTCCTCCTCCAGGCAGGGCATGACAATGGGAATCTCATGCTGAATCCACTGTACTCTTGCTATGTTAAAATGGTGAATTGACCCTTTATTACATAAAAGGAGGTTAACGTGTATATATACCCACATATATCCAGACGTTGCTGAAGGATTGTAAAGATTACTATTTCTTGTCAATATTCCATAAAGCCAGTCCAAATCTTCGAAAATTTACTCTTCCTTGGATTAGAACTCCCAGTGGCTATACTGTTGAGGGGATTCTAGTCAAAAGAGGTAACATTTCTAAGGAAGTATCTCATTTATAAAAACACCTTTTAGATAGGAATTAATATGAAATGTCTGAGGCACATAACTAACTATAGCAGCAGAAGAGAAGCAATCAATACCTCTGAACCTTGAGGAAGGAATATCAGCAGAACTCAGTCTAGTAGCCATAGCTGTAGATGCTGTTGCTGTTGTTTGGAGACTTCAGGAACTGCAAAACCTTTTTGTGGGGGAATAACGCTGTGTTGGGACACTTGCCAGTACAGGGGTTGGCAACCTAAGGCCCGCGGGCCAGGTGCGGCCTGTGGAGGCCTTCGGACCAGCCTCTGCCCGGTCCTGCCGCCGCCGCCGCCAGGGTCCTCCGGGGTGCCATTTTGGATTCCAAATGGTGCCCTGGAGTCTCATGCGACCTTTCCTGCGATGGGAAAGGTTGCGTGAGACTCCGGGAGCCATTTTGGAATCCAAAATGGCGCCCCGGTGGCCCCCGCGGCCGCTCTGGGCCTCTCTGAGGCCCAGCGTGGTCGAGGGAACCCTCCTGGGGGACCCCCGCAGCCGCGCCGGGCCTCTCAGAAGCCTGGCACGGCTGAGGGAGCCCTCCTGGTAGTGCGATCCATTTTTACATATTTGGTAGTTGATCCATTTTTACATGGTAGTTTTACATGGTGGTTGATCCATTTTTACATATTTGTAATTGTGTAATATTCTTATGGAAAGCAGCATACAAATAAATTGAGAAGGAGGTGGTGGATCTTAATATATTGGTTTGTTGCTTGATCAGGGAGAAAGAAAGACAAATATCTTAGCTGTTTCCTTGGGTGAGAATAGAGAAATGAACATATTTATATACTTATTGGATTGCTATCTTGCTTTTCTTCCAAATTGGGATTCAAAGCTCCTATTTGTTGGTGAAATGAATTTAGGAAAGAAACATAGTAATTTCTTTACTTGTGTGTAGTGATTCTGATCAAGATCTGGTATCCTGCCTGCTGGTTTAGAAGTTAATCTCACTCTGTAGCTTCCTAGTTAATAGTAATCCTAGGAACAGATTCCATGGAAAATGTTCTTTATGAATGCTTTCCATGGAATCTAATGTTCTTCCTTAGGGTCAGAACAGATGGCCTGTAAAAAACACCTTCAGGGCTTCATTGGGAGTGTGGCATTTATACACCACATGCTCTGATGATGCCTTGAAGCTGCCCAGAAGTTGGGCAGCCACCCAGGCATGGGCAGCTTCAAGACACTCCGATGGCACAGCGTTTATATGCCTCACACTGCCGGAGCATCTTGAAGCCGCCATGAGGCCTTGGCGGGGAGAGCAAAGGTGGCTTTTTGCCAGCCGAAAAAGGAGTGGATCTTTGCCATTCCTTTTTCAGCCGGCTTCAAGGTAGTATGGGGCCACAGCTTGTGGTTGTTGCAGCCCCAGTCCGTCTTTGGAAGGGACAGCTTCAAGCTGCCCCTTCCAGGCTGTTTGTTTCCCCCCTTATTCCATCAGACCTCTCCAGTGATTCATTGATAAATAAGATTATTTATTTATTTATTTATTATCTAGAGTATTTATACACTGCTCTTCAGACACAAGGGCTCTGACAGTAGTTTACGTATTGTTAATTTCCCTACCCTTGGCTTTGCAATCTGAGTAAGACAGGACACACAAGGAAAAGAAAATGGCAGTGGGGAAGGAAAGTAAGTCCAGCAGATACTGTCGATTCTTCTTTCCCTTCAAGGGCAGGGAAAGACAATTTGGAATAGAGGTAGGGCCTTTCATCTGCTTCTGGGCCTAGGCATGGTGGGACTGTGGCAGCTTCTTCTCTCCTCCAAGGTGAGGGCAGTGGGAGTTGGGATGGAGGGAGAGCCTTTGATATGCCTAGGCATAATAGAAAAAAGGGCTCATCCAGGATCCTTAAAGATGCTTAAATGTAGTATGATATTTCCACTCCCTAATTTAAGCAACAGCCTTGAGTTCCTTTAATACTTTACATCTGTTCTTCACTTGGACCTCCACATTGAGACATGCCTGGTGAAGACAGCTATGAATTTTTTTTAATTAAAAAGATCCAGATCCTCCTCTGCATTTATTCTCCTAGACCTTACAGATGTTTTCCAGTAATTTAGTCATTGCTTAAGCATTTCAAAGAGATTGTATATGTGGGGGGTGAAGCCACTCTGTCATGAACACAAGAAGTCTTGCTACATTAGACCAAAGGTCCATGTTTTCCAGTATTTTGTTTCTGACACTGTCTACCCTGATGCTTTGGAGACGCCCATCAGCAGGATGCAAAGAAAGTTGTCCATCTGTGAAGTATTCAGGAATATAGTACTTCTGAACCAGAGCTCGGAAAAAGTTACATTTTGGGACTGAATTCTTAGAATTGCTCGACTTGAAGAACAAGTAAATATTTACTTTTAAATAATTACTTTTAGGTTTTATTTATTTATTTTGACCCAACAGTATCAGAATACTACAGTCTGCTGGTTTGTGGAATAAAGTGCACCTAGGTAGTGAGGCAAGACATCCTTGTAATGATAAAAGTAACTAAAATTGTTACAGGAAGCAGGAGGAATTTTTGGACAGAGTGGAGCAGACTGTCCTAGTTGAGAAATACACAGGGGATGTCTCTGGGGACAAGGCCAGTTCCCATGAACAGGAGATAGACAATTGGAGGCATGTGACATATGGAAGTAGAAGGATCAGGGATCATTCTGTGGGTTTGGAGCTACAGATTTGATTTGAAGCTCTCTCCCTTATTGGTAATGAAAAGGGGACGCAAAAAGATCAGCAGTGTCAGCACTGACTCAATGGAGCTGCACAGTACTCTCTATGATAAGATAATAATTCCTATCCTTATAACAGAAAAACATGAGGGCTCAATGGGTCATTTCCTGTCCTCATTGTATGTGTATGTTTTTATATGTTGTACTACTAAACATTTTGTAGGTCTAAGCTACAATAAATAAATTGTTCATCTCATTTAAAAATGGTTTAACATTTTCCCAAATATAGCTGAGGATTAGCTAGTCTTTTATTCTTTTCAATGAAGACTTTGAAGTACCTTGAATCCCTTCAGATAACAATAGGCTTTCACTGGCTACTGTAATGAATGGGATGGATCTATGAATACTCATTGGAGATTATTAAAAGGAGATTCCGTGAGTGTTAGTCTGAAATGTCCGTTTTCTGTATCAACAAAGGATGTATATGTCACTAGATAATCCTTTGGGACCCCTTCAGCCCACCATTCTGTCATTCTGTGACCTGAATAAGCTATGCATGCAATTTGAGTTCTGGATTCTGAGTTCCATGCAATTTGAGTTCTGCGTTCTGAGAATATAATATAGGCACAGCAAGTAGCTTTTTCCGCTTAGCCATACTGATAGGCTTTTAACATCAGAATGACATATAGAAATGAAACAGATGGATCTTTTTTCACCGTGCCAGGAAAATCTTTACCTGCTAAATCTCCTTTGTCCAATATTGCTAAAGACATAACAGAGGAAAGCTAGGAGTGGGTGGAAGGTTTGACTGTAGGTTTTGGTTCATGTTCTAACCCAGGGGTAGGCAACCTTTCCCCTTTAAGGGCCAAGGGACTTCAGCTCCCAGAATCCCAGGAGCTATTGGCCAACATGGGACTATTGGCCAACATGGCTGAGGCTTCTGGGAGCTGAAGTCCCTCGGCCCTTAAAGGGGAAAGGTTGCCTACCCCGGTTCTAACCAATTGGCACTGCCAGTTGGGGATGGACAGATTACTCTGTTTTATGTTCCATGTCAGTTTTTAATATGTTCACTTACAAGTCTATTCCATCTTTTTTCTGTCATTTTGTTTTAAGATGCACAAGACCTAAATTTTAGATGGAATGCATTTCCCCTAACCACACGTTTGTCTAAAATTGTCTATCAAATTTTTTTTGGAAGATAAGAACTATGTTGTGAAGTTGGAATGAGTGTGCAGTTTGATTTTTGTTCCCTGATGTTCCTATTTGCTCAGGATCTGATCTTCTGGTTTGCTTGGAAAGTGCAAATTGGGTTGATTTACTTAAAACTATAGGCCAAATAGAATTCTCTGTCCCTGTGTCAGTATGCAGTTGTGCTTTGAGCTTTTAATATTTGATTCCTCTCCAGATGTACAGTGGAATAATTCCAGGTAGAGCGAACCTTTTCAAGTGCACTACACTGAGTGAGGCCATGTTAATTTTATCATAGCTTAGAGGTATCTGGTCTGGTTGGCAGTGAGTTTCTGTGTATTGCTTCCAAAGATAAAGACCTTTGCCCAGCTATTGAGATTCTAATAACTAGAAAAGCATTGGCAGGCAGAGAATGGGCTTTATACATGGAGAGCATACTTTCTTTCTTTAAGCTTTGATTTCCTCCCAAAGTTGGTTTGAGGGACACTGTGTTTGTTGCTTTACCGCAAAGTAACAAATAAAGGCTTCTCCCTCTACATAATACATGCTGAATACATGCAACCCCATCCAAGCCTTAACACAATTCCCCTGAGAATGATGATTTAGGTTCCCTTGTCTGCCAGATAACAGAAATAAGTTAGTCTGGAACAAGCTTTTGAATATAATTAAGACAAATTGGGGGTGGGGAGGGGATCCATTCTAGTATTGTTCATAAAACAAAAATAAAGGAGACATTTTCAGCCTCTAGTTTGAGAAAGTAATGTTAAAAATTCTGTATTTAAGCTACTGTTAAACATTTTTAATCCTTAGTGTAGTTAAGTGGTTTTGGTAATAATGTGGGAATGGAAGTTAGTTTTTGGCATGATTTACTCTAATTGAAATCAGTTTGTGGTTCCTACCCTGCCTGACAGATGATCTCATTTCCTATGTGTTTTCTAATCCCTTCTGTTTTCCCAAGATTTTATAAAGCCAAATTGGACCATACATTTTAAAGCCACTGCCCACCTTGTTCTGCTTGATTTAGCTCGGTACATATAGTTTCCACCAATTAATTAGCTTGCAGGTTTACAGATATGTTATGCACAATCTAGCTGAGGTGAAGCTGTTAAGAGGCAGTCTAGATGTGATATTAACTTGCAGAGATAGGTTGTTTTCGGCATTAAAATCAAAATATGCACTCGTGTCCATACTTCTGAAAATAGTGAAGATTGAGCCTTAATAAGATGGTGATATGAATAATTTACCATGAATTGGTGATATATCCTTCTGGCAGTTATGTTGGCAATATATTCTTGAAAATGCTCCAGTATGATTTCTAATCCCTTCAGTTTTCCTAAGATTTTATAAAGCCAAATAGGACCATTCATTTTAAAGCCATTGCCACCTTATTGCCACATGTTATTATTTGACACAACCATGAGAAGCAAATAAGAACTTTTGTTTGCAACTTTTAATTAATTATAACATATTCTCCCACTGTCCCAGTTTGGCAGTGACAGTCCTGATTAATCCTCTGTTGTCCCATTTTTTCAGATGCTGTTAAAATGTCCAAGTTTCTCTCTCCTCTTCCCATCTCCTCACGGATCAGATTAATCTGGCATATTTAGCCTAGAGAAGAGAAGGTTAAGAGGTGATATGATAGCCTTGTTTAAATATTTGAAGGGATATCCTTAGATGGGGCATGCTTATTTTCTGCTGTTCCAGAGAACAGGACACAGAACAATGGATGCAAGCTACAGGAAAAGAGGTTCCACCTAAATCTCAAGAGGAACCTCCTGACTTTAAGAGCAGTTTGACAGTGGAACACACTTCCTTGAAGTGGGTTGGAGTCTCCTTCTTTGGAGGTTTTTAAACAGAGGCCGGATGGCCATCTGTCGGCGGTGCTTTGATTGTGAGTTCCTGCATGGCAGAAGGGGGGGGCTGGACTGGATGGCCCTTGTGGTCTCTTCCAACTCTATGATTCTATGATTCCTTTCTCCTCAGCTTAGTTTAATTGCTGCAAACTGAATTCTAAGTGCAAAAGTACTTTGCACTCAATTAAGAGGAGAGTAGGGAGAAAATCTTCTGCATCCTAGTAGGTTCATGGAAAAACAAACTGCTGTAGCTTCCCCTAGTTTGTGTGTTCTTCCATCTTGATATTACTTATCCACATGTGTCCAGTTTTTCATCTGTAAAATGTTGGAGGATCTGCTATCATGTGGTATGTTAAAGCCTCACGCTTTGATTATCTTAACTATTAAATAACACAATTACTCTTTGTACATCCTTCTCTCTTAAAAAAACTACTGTACTACAACCAAAACATGATATAACTGCATAAATATAACCACCCATGTGCCATTTGGTATAGTGATCACTTGGTATCCACTGTGGCTTGGTTCCAGGACCCACACATACCAAACTGTGTGGATGCTCAAGTCCCATTCAATACAATTGCATAATAAAATGATGTTCCTTATGTAAAATGGCAAAATCAAGGTTTGCTTTTCGGAATTTATAGATTTAAAAAATATTTTCAAGCCATGGATGGTTGAATCCATGGATAAAGAATCTGTGGATATGGAGGGCTGGTACCCAAAATGTGTGGGGCTTGTAGAGCCTCCACTGACAGTTTCAATCTATCTTTGATTAATTAGGGGAATGTTTAGCTTGGCTTTGCAAGAGGGAATAACATATGCAGGAACTGAGCACCAGCTATATTGGTAATAACTGATAAGAGATTCCAGGCATGGGGAACTACATGAACATTTATTAGGAGAAATATAGAAGAACACACATGCTAGAATAACTCAGTTTCTCACACAGCATACAAAGTTAACGGAATGTAGAAAAGCAAAATGAATAACAAAGTCTGAGGATTAGATAAGAGGGTACATCTATTGATCCTGAAGAGATGGTTTACGGAAAGCAGGAAAACGAACAGCTTAAAGCATGAGGCTGAGAATGCAAGTTTGGAGAGGAGATGGGAACATACAAAAGACTAGTGACTCAGACTGAACCCTGAGGGCAGCAGTCACCGGACAAGTAGGGAGGCGCACACAAAAAGGCTAGGTTTTGAGGTGCTATTTATACCTTGAAGTTAACCTTAATCCATAGAGCAGGGGCCGGCAACCTACGGCCCCCGGGCCAGTTCTGGCCCAGGTCGCCGGACTTACTGGCCCAGGCAGACCCCTGCCGCCGCTGCGGCCAGCATTTTGATTTTCAAAATGGCGGCCATGATATGCGTGGCGGCGGCAGCTGCGACATGTGCGGCGGCAGGGGGGGGGTGCGTGCAAGCGCCGCCATTCCCCACCCCCGGCCCAGTGGAAAGGAGGACTTCGGGGGACTGGCCCAGAGCCTAAAAAGGTTGCCTACCCGTGCCATAGAGGTTCCCTGGGAAACCAAAAGCTTGATTGTCCCTCAACAGAACCTGAGAAGGTTTCCAAAGTGGAAAGCTTGTTTTGATATTTGAGAGATGAGGGGTTTGATTTTGAGTGGTGATGCTTCATGCACTTAACAACACCTAGACAAGATCTGGAGTCCCTAGGAATAAAAAGGCAGGAAGGGGTATTTACGAATACACAAGACATGAAAGGGAGATTCCTGTCTTGTTTGTGTATGATGTAGCGGTGCTCTTCCAGCAGCTCCTCTATCCCCACTCCTTTCCATATTGCTGGATCTACATGTCATTCACACTACCTGTTCTGATGCTATGTGTGCCATCACAGCTGTGTTCGCTCATGCTGGCACCTAATGTTACATCAAAACTATAGCTGGATTAAACATATATATTAGGGATGTTCAGAAGCTTACAGAGCTGACTGTAATCCCCTTCACATAGTGAAATATAATATGGTAATTTGTTGGCGAGCAGTACTACCCATCAGAGTTTGGAAGTAAATTTAACTATTTTTATGCATAACTTATTTACCCTTTTCTTCCAGTCAGGCTAAACAAGGACATTTTCTGGTTTATAGCACTCACTATTCTTGTGGTGGTATGAATAAGAGGTTTTGCCTTGTTATTCATTTCAGGAGGTGAAGAGCACTGGGTTTATTTGAAACTGGAGATGAAAGGGCTTGAACTTGAAATTCCTGGCCTTTGCATTCAAAATGTGGTCTAGCACTGATCTTTGCAGACTGTGCTTCTTGATTCTAAGTGGGGAAGGAGAGGATATGATAATTCACTAGTGCAGAGAAATGTTCTACATAAGAACAGATTCACTCAAATGTTTCTGATTAATAATTCTATATCCTTAGTCCACCATTGGATCTTTATAACAACATTTTGGTTTTACAGTACTTCAGTATTGCACAGAACCAGTGTCCTCTAATGAGAATGAACACATCATTCCTTATTCATCTTTCAAATCCAGACAGGCAAGTTATCAGTGTTTTAAGGTTGAGTGGAAAGTATACATGGTGGTGGATAGGAGATGCGTATCACTCGTGAGATTAATTGAAAACTTTTAAGATTCATGCTTTAGAACAGCTTTCACGCCATCTCCAGCAATTGGTCATATTGTAGGATTGTAGTCCAATGTATCTGGGAACTACCAGGCTGAGGAAGACAAATAAAAGCTATGGACATGTCAAATAACAACATGTGTCACTAGGAGGCAATGGTGACAAATGATCACACAAATTAAATTCCACTTCTTCTAATATTAGTCAGGATAAATTAATGTTTCCATTTCTAACTATTAACAGTAATTTATTTTTGAACCTAGCATTCCCAACTCTGACTACACCACAATAGTTTTGTTTTGCCATAACTGGTAGAGCACATGCTTTACAAATAAAAGTTCCACAGGTCAGCCTTTGACATTTTTATGTCATGTCTGGAGACGCTGGTGAGGTGCTTATACCAGCATTGATACTGCTTGGCTTGATGGATCAGTGTCTGTCTCAATACAACACAACTCCATACATCAGGGTTGGGAAACCTGTGGCCCTTCAGTTGTCGTGGGATGCTAACTTCCATCAATCTCAACCAGCATGGCTAGTGGAACTGTCTGATGGGAACTGTGGTTCAGCAGCATTTGGAGGTCCATACTATATCCATTCTGGTCGAGGGATTCTGGGAGTAGTCGTCCAAAAAAGTAACTTTCCCAAGCTGTGGAATAAATGATGATAGAGAAGGCATAGGACTTTACTTATTTTAAAACACTAATGTTAGTAAGAATATTAATGACTTAATAGATCTGCAGTATCTGGAGTGTTTGTTTTTGCAGTAATGTTAATTTCACTTCAACTTTGCTATTGCTAAGCATCAAATATTATTTGCTGGGACAAGCTACTATAGCCTAACTGTGTGTGTACCTTCAAGTCACTTGTCAAGTTATGGTGACCCCATGAATTTCATAAGGTTTTCTCAGGCAAGGAATAGGAATACTCAGAGGTGATTTTGCTACTTCCTTCCTCTGAAATATAGCCCACAGCACCTGGTACTTGTTGGTGGTTTCCCATCCAAGTACTAACCAGGGCTGACCCTGCTTAGCTTCCAAGATCAGATGGGATCTGGTGCCTTTGGGGTATTTACGCCCCATACCTGTCCAGAAAATACAGTAGTTTCTTGTGACAATATTAATTACTGTGTCCTTTTGAAGACATCAGCAAGCATACTGGGTCTCTTGGAAAGTACAGCAAAACATTAACCTGATGGTAATCTTATCTTGGGAGGAGCTTTTCATGGGTTCCTGTTGAGATGGAATCTGTTTCCTGGCTCCATATTTAGAGTGTCTGCTCTAGCTGGCATCTCTTCACCTACAGCAAGCAAAGAACCAAATTGCTAGACTTTCCCCCCCACAATAGTGAAGAACCCAGGGTTTAAGTGTTCCTTACCACTTCATCCTTATTATTGGCACTCTGTCACAGAGGCTTTCAAGTTTTGCCAACCTGTCAGATTCTACATATTGGCTACTAGTTAGTGACACTGAAATAAATGAGAGAGATGATAATATGACTCAGAATTTTCCCTAAAGGAAGACTGTTTAGCCTAATTTCCACATCTTCAATCTAAACCAAGGAATTTTGTTCCAGTACATGTCTGATAATGGAACCACTCAGGTCTCCTCTATCTGTATTCAGAGTGCCATTTCAGTGGAGGTTCATGTTGTAAACCAGCATGGTGTAATGTTTAGGGTGTTGGACTAGGACCCTAAGATCAAGGTTTGAATCTCCATTTAGACATGAGGCTCACTAGGCTAGTGATGCAGGCCAGTCACTGTCTCTTCACTTAAACTACTTCACAGGGATGTTGTGAGGATAAAAATGGGAGCAAGACTATACATGGCATAATTTCTTGGAAGAAAACAAGACATCAATACCATTAAACAAATAACAGTCTAGTCCTTTATCTGCACAATCTGAGCAAGCAATACTTTTTCCATGCCACAGGTCTTTACAAATATATCAGAGAGCAAGAGGTCATGAGTTATTCTGCATTTTACTTGCTGCCACCATTTGAAAACATTGACATTTTATCTTCTTGGTTGTGATCATAACATCTCTAAAAAGTGTTTCTGTGGTAGTGAGGCAGAAAAAAAAATTGGTAGGTGCAGGTTCTCTGAAAATTTCAGCAATGTTGTGAGGGCATTCTAATAATCAAATTCTTCTCTCCCTACCCACAGAGATATCTAAAGTCATAAGAGGATTCTTTGATGTATACTTTTGGAATTTATATTTAAAAAACAAAAACAAAACAAGGCTGGATGCTTTCTGAAAGACTTAAGTATTCAGAGTGCCATGACCATGCTGGTGCTTATCTCAGACATTTTGTGCCTCTTTGGGATCAAAACTGTGACTCCATATTTTCCCATTGACCCACTTTTTATAAATGTCCTTTTATTTGTAAATTTTTCCAGAGGGCCCACCCCCCATGATATGGAATCTCAAAAAGCTGCAACATAATGAAACATTTTGCATGTCCATTTGATAGAACCTGCTGTTAATGGTTCATTCTCTGTGGTTCTTAATTATTGCTAGAAGTATCACCAGTGAGATGCAGAAGTAATCTAGGTGTGACACAAGTGTTTAACTCATAGCAATAGGTAATATTACTGTATTTTTATTTATATTTTTTTGTATTCTGTATTTTCATAGCAATAAAAATGCTTTAAGTATAGGTTTCTCACTAAAAATGAAACCATTAGTTTGTTTCTGTTTATTCTGAGCAATTCCCTCATAATTCTTTTTGCCTTTGTAGCTTACTGTAACTGATAATACTATAATAACAATCTACCTTCAAAAACATAAACGTCCCTCTGGAGGGGGAAAGTAGGGTCTTTGTTTCTATCAGGGTGGGATCCAGGTTCTTTGATTAGTTATGAAAAGTTGAAGACCACTGGTCTAGATTATATAGTTGACCAATGCATTGTCTTTTTCCCCAAGTGCAACACTGCAACATCAGATGTATGAATGGTGGCACTTGTAGCGATGACCATTGCCTCTGCCAGAAGGGATACACTGGGACACACTGTGGACAGCGTAAGTAAATGCAATATAATATTCAGTTAGGACTCAACTGAATTGGATTGCACCATTTTACTGCCCAGTTGTTTAAAGTGATAGTTAAGAAGTGCGGGCTTTGGATACTTTTTTTTTTGTGGGGAGGAAAATGAAATGCATTGTATCAGCAGCAACAAGCAGAGTTTTTTTTCCTAATGACTACTGATTTGTTGTCACCTTTTCAATCTGAGAAGTAAGCTGGACACAATATTATGTCATTGTATAGGAGTGTTTACTGATTAAAAATATACAATTCAGCAACAGGGAGACTAATGCATCTCTCACAACCGTTTAATTATGCTCAAAAGCTTCCACAACAGTTTAATTATGCTTGAAAACCTGTGGCTTTAATATCATTTTATCAGTGCATCTGAGGTAGTGAACTGATAACCAAGAAAGCTTATACTAAAATTTAAATTAGCCCTAAAGGTGCTGCTAGATTCTCTTTCCCCTCTTTCTTCTTCTTTTTATGCTACAACAGACTAACATGGCTATTCTTTGAAAATGAACACATCTGTTCTACTCAACAAATTCTGGGCTGCTGGTTGACTGCAGTGGAATTTTTCAAGTTAGCACGTGACTTTTCATTGGATGCCAGGAGAATTCTTTCTGACTAGAGCAATTAAAATTAGCATCACACAAATTCATAATAATTGGATATTGCTTGATGTTGCTGTTCTTGTTTTCTTAAAATTCTCAAAGACTTTGAAAGGGACCTGATTACTTAGAACTTGTTAGTTGTGGATACCATCCTGCCACATTGCATATGGAGAACAAACTTCAGTGGGATCCTTGAAGAATGTCTTGAAAGCCTCACATCAGAAACCATGCTGGCCTCACAATAAGTTTTCAGCTTTTTGGCAGGGCACACTACAGTGAGTTTAGCCATTCAGGGTTAGATGAGGTCTTCATACACCTCATGTAACATGCACTTAATTTCAGTTGTGCCATGTAGGGTCTGTGGAACACTAGAGGCACTGGCTGCAAGTAAATGAATTTCTGGACCCTAAGGATTATTTGCTGTTGCTTGTGCTTTCCTGGTGCAAGGCCAGTATTCAGGTGGAAAGGGTTACTATTGTTGTTAACTGCCCTCGAGTCGATCTCAACCCATGCCATCCCTATGGATGAGAAATCTCCAAGACCCCCGGTTCCCCACCGCTCTGCTTAAATCCTGCAAAACCATACCCATGACCTCCTTAATAGAGTCCATCCATCTGGCATGTGGACTTCCTCTCTTCCTACTTCCCTCCATCTTTCCCAGCATTATTGTCTTTTCTAATGAGTCTTCTCTTCTCATGATGTGTCCAAAGTACGACAGCCTCAGTTTGGTCATCTTGGCTTCCATGGAGGTTTCCAGCTTGATTTGCTCTGGGACCCACTTGTTTGTCCTTTTGGCTGTCCATGGGATTATCAGCACTCTTCTCTCCAGCATCACATTATCTCAAATGAATTGATTTTCTTCCTATCATCTTTCTTAACTGTCCAGCTCTCACATCCATACATGGTAATAGTTCCTTACTGGCTTGTATGATTCTAACTTTTGTGCTGAGTTGTATATCTCTGCATTTAAGAATCTTTTCTAGTTCTTTGATAGTCGCTCTCCCCATTCTTAGTCTTTTTCTGATTTCCTGACTGTAGTCCCCATTTCTATCAATGTTTGAATCTCGGGTATGGGAATTCTTTTACTATTTCTATTTATTCGTTGTCTAGGTTGAACTTGTGAAGATCCTCAGTGGTCATTATTTTTGTTTTCTTTATGTTCAGCATTAAGCCTGCCTTTGCACTTTCTCTTTGATGTTCCTTAGTAGGCGTTCCAAGTCTGTGAGGTTTTCTGCTAGGATTATGGTGTCATCTGCATATCTTAG
>CM034709.1:14263780-14282607 GCA_020142125.1 Phrynosoma platyrhinos | reverse complement strand
AACAGATACGGTGAAAGGATGCAGCCTTGTCTGACCCCTTTGCCAATTGGGAATCATACTGTTTCTCTGTGTTCTGTTCTGACAGTAGTCTCTTGTCCTGAGTACAGATTCCTCGTCAGGACTATCAGATGTGTTGGCACTCCCATGTCTTTATGGGTGTTCCATAGTTTTTCATGATCTGTGTAGTCAAATGCTTTTCTATAGTCTATAAAGCACATGCTGATCTTCTTTTGGAATTTCCTGATGTGCTCCATTAGCCATTGTATATTTGCAATGTGGTCCCTAGTGCCTCTTCCTTTCCTGAACCCTGCTTGAACATCAGGGATTTCTCTCTCCATGTATGGTTCGAGTCTATGTTGCAGAATTTTGAGCATGATTTTGCTTGTGTGGGAGATCAGTGCTATGGTTCTATAGTTGCTACAGTCTCTTGTGTCTCCCTTTTTGTGGATGGGGATGTATATTGATTGCTTCTAATCTGTTGGCCATCATTTTGTTTTCCATATCTGTTGACATATGTGGGTCAGCACTAAAGTTGACTCTGTCAGTGTGGATTGCAACAGTTTTATTGGAATATCATCTGTTCCTGGTTATTTGTTTTTCACTTTTTCTCTTATTGCAGTTTCCACCTCACTTTTTAGAATTTGGGGTTCATCTTCATATGGCTCTTCATTCCATGTGTCCTTCATTTTGTCATTTCTTCTATATAATTCTTCTGTGTATTGCATTCAATGTCTTTTTATTCCTTCCTGATCTTGAATTATGCTATTTTTATTGCCATAGAGCATCCCGGTCCTTGGTTTGAATTTTCCTTTGATTTCTCTGATCTTGTGAAATAGGTCTCTTGTTCTTCCCTTTTTGTTGTTGTCTTCTATTTCTCTGCATTGGGCATTGTAGTAATCTTTTTTATCTTTGTGTACAAGCTGTTGTACTGTTTCATTCATAATTCTTAGTTTGTTTCTATCCCCCTTTTGTTTTTCTTCTCTTCTTTTCTTTATTGCTTGTAGTGTTTTTTCTGTGATCCATGGTTCTTTTTCTCTTTCTTTTTGTTTATTGAAATTGTCTGTCTGCATTCTTCTGTTATTATGTCCCTGGCTTCAGACCATAGTTCCTCGGCTCTTGGTCTATTATGCTTAGTAGTGCGAATCTGTTTCTTATATTGTCAATAAATTCTGTTAAGATATTATTTAGATCATATTTTGGTATAATCATTGGTTTTGTTTTCTTCTTAAGTCTTACTCTTATTTTTGATATGAGTAATTCGTGATCTGTGCCACAGTCATAGTATGACATATGGCACACTGTGCCACAGTAACAAGGGTTACTGTGCATGACATTAAGAGCTCTTTTACAATCTGCTCACTTAATGAAGAAGGGGCAGGATTATACCTGTCTCTGATTTCTGAGTGATCATAGCATTAGGGCATTCATACACAAAACCTTTTCTATGCTTTTTCTATGGATTTTCATATAAAGCCATATTAGAGTTTGATGTTAGTCTCTCCTGAAATATGTGATTACATTTATAAGTGTATTTGATAAGTAGTTCAGAATGCTTGGCAAGGCTTGCTCGTCTGTCAAAATAAGTAAGTCTGTCAAGAGTCCCGGGCCATCCATATTCCAACAAGTATTTGTGCCAAGCAGTGTGGATTTGTAATAATGTATTTTACTGCAGATCATATTCTTAGAAAGAAGCCTGTAATTCTAGTTGTGCAGTTTTGTGTGAGGTTTCCTAGAGAGAGCAGGGAGACAGGAAATGGGGAATAGAAAGTTTTTATCTCTTTTAATAAGGATATTTTCATGGCCTGTAGCTCTTTAAGGCAAGTAACATTCATCCTTCCTAGTGACACAATGTTTCCAGTTCTTGAACCCAAGTAAAAGCACTGCTAGAAGACAGACATTTATTACTTAATGCCCATTAAGATTAGCAATGTCTTGCATGCTTGATTGGCTGTTTGTGCACTGATTTAAAGCATGCTGAAGCTTTCCGTAACAGAGCAAATGGTAGGATGATGCTCCAAGACCCAAAATATCATCCTATCACAGCTCAGTTATGGATTTCATCTTGTAAATCTATTCATTCTTCATAAAAGTAACTGTCTGCGCAGGCTTTACATGTAGATTGTTCCAGCTTCAGCTCCTGGCATCTACTGAACAGGATTAGAATGGAATCAGGTGATTTGGAAGAGTCTTGATCTTTCAGCATCTGAACTCCAGAGAGCTACTGCCAGTCAAAACAGATGGTACTGAAACTGTGTTAGATGAACAAATACTCTGACCTGGTGTGAAGCAGCTTCCCGTGATCCTGTGCACCAGGAAGGGAGGAATAGGTAGCTGTTAATACGAATCTTCCTTAGTGCCACATGACTGGTATGCCCAAATACTCCCAAGACTTCTGTCAGAGACAGTTTTTATAATCAGCTAAACTACTTGATAAAATTACTTCTGTGTTGTAAAGCCTGCAGATAAAAGCTGCTAAAGGTCCCCCCCACCCTTTTTCTCCCCATACAAAACAAATATGTTCAGGAGGGGTAGCCTAGGCTTGCCTCTGATTAATTAGTTTTTCATGTCCAATGAAGATGTTTTGTAAGGGAGCATGGGCCCATTCCTGAAGCTCAGCAAAGTGACAAATGAACGACTATCATCTGGCTAACTCTTTTCCTCTTTCCGTTGCAGCTGTCTGTGAAAGTGGGTGCCTGAATGGAGGAAGATGTGTCGCCCCAAACAGATGTGCCTGCACTTATGGCTTTACTGGACCCCAGTGTGAAAGAGGTAGGCAGATTTTACCTCCCTGCCAAAACAAACAAAGCAAAACAAAACAGAAGGAAGACCATGAGTTTGGTTTGTATAAAACGTATTGATTATGAAGACAGTAAATTTCAGATGCATCCATTACATGTTAATCCCTTAAATTTTTAGTATTGCCAGAGAGTGATTTAATAAAGCCCTCATGTTGTATGTGGAGTAAGTTTCAGGAGGACTGCATAGATTGTCCAGTTACAGAAAGGAAATGAGAGGAACGATTGTGGATTGATAGTAAGGGGATGAGGAATATGATAGTTTCTTATCAACCGCTGGGAGTTGTGGCAGCTTTATGTATTACAATAAAAAAGAATTATATTTGCACCTACAATTTCAGAGTAGCTCATATAACTCTGTAACTGTAGTCCCTGGTGGAATTATTAAGAGGAATATTTTTAATGTCAGAATTAAACTTTCAGAATATACATCTCAAGTATCTTATTTGCACATTATCCCTTAGTTACATTGTCCCCTTTGTTGCATGTACAAATTTGCCTTTACTTCTCTACTGTTTCTAGTACATGAACAGTACTGTAGAAGGCCTGTTCCTTCATTGCTAAGCAGCATGTCTGTATTTCTCTCTTAACTTTCACAGGGATTTGCCATTGTTTTCCCTCTGTGCCTTTGAAAAGAGCTGCCTGAAAGGGAGAAATTCAAAGTGCAGCATTCATCTTTGTTATAGCTCTATAAATGGAAGGGATATGCAGTCAAACTTATTATTGGGAAGATAATGATGGTGGCACTTACTTCCCACCTAGGACAAGGAACTGAAGTGTCAGAGGCATCCTAATTGATATAGTAGTGTTTCCATCGTATGGTTTCCAGTGTATGGTTGCTTCTGTTTGGATTCTTTGTTAATAACAGAGATAGTGATGAAGAGAGGTAAATCTACTGTGACCCTCTTAAAAAATGAGGAACAAGGTCTTTAGAGTTGTAGTGCATTGTATTTGGTACCAGTTTAAGGCAGCCCTTACTGGGATTTAGATATGAGGTTCTTGGTGGAGGGCAATGCATGTTTTATTTAAAGATAGGAATAAGGATGAAAGGCTCATAAAATATAGGCATTTGTTTTGTTTTATACATAAAACAGATAAGTAAGGCCAATAAAAGAAATACAATAAAGTACATTTTAGCTTGCTGTTTAATATACAAAACTGTATTGGGCAGGTTTTTTGGCAATCAGAGCTACACTTAAGTATCAATGTGATACTCTGTCCTGGTCTCATGTCTCATGCTTTGTTTTGACTAGCTTTACAGTGTTCTTCTTCTGTAAAACTTGTATGCGTTTGCTATCAGTTTGGTGAATTTTTTGCTTTGTGTAGCCATAGCAACACAGACAGCTGTTTCCAGATGAGAACACAGCCCTACTTATCTATACTGAAGTAGTTTTGAGGAAATGAAATCTAACAGTGTTCTGGAGAGAGACGACAGCAATAGCTGTTCAACTGCAATTCTCATTTGACAGTTTTGTATTATTTAAGATAATATGTGTTTTAATTTGAACAAATAGGCTAACTTGTTGTCTGGAAAATGTATATGATAGATGACATATAAATTAGACTATTATACATTATACATTCAGTCAACTTTTCCCATTTCCCTGATTGCTATTTTTGTTTGTGTAAGTATATGTGTATAGGGGTGTGTGATTATGTATTATATACAAAACATCACCTTTTACTAACTTCAAATAGTCACATATATTGCTAATTTCAACACTGACTAGTATAGCTTAGCATAGGTAGGACTGGATCCAACATTTTTCCATACAGGAAAAACTGGGTGGTTACCCAAGGAGCCAAGTATAAGAGGTGATAAAAAATGTGACTATTTATGTACTGTGTGGAACTGCAGAGCGGGAACTAGCAAATGTTTCTTTAGCAAAGAGAAGTCTCTTACAGTTGACTGTAAGCAGTCTTCCCCCACTGCCTTACAGAAAGCCAAAAATGATGACCACTTGGTCATCCAAGGTGCATAATACTTATGCCAGGCAAGTTATTTTGGCATATGTGGCAGAACATTCCATAAGTACCTCTTCTCCTGCATTAAAATTAAATAACTATCAATTTTTCTGAGCTGTCCCTGACTTTACCACCTCATGTCTGTAGTTCAAACGTAGAGTTGTAATTGTTTTACTATCCCCCCCCCCCCCCCCCCCTTACAAGCAATAAGTAATTCTAGCAATTTTCTTCTCACTGTGAGAAAGTCTTTGAAAACTGCTTGGTTTTTGAGGATAATTCACAGTTCAGGGCTTATTCTGTCCCAAATTTCCAGAAATATTATTTTAAATGTAGAAAATGCTGTTTCATGAGCAGAAAATGATTTCTGTACAAAGCACTGATATGCAATTTTGGAGCAGAATAAAATCCCCAGATTTTTTTCACTGGGAACACCTTTTTTCGAACATTATCACACTATTTTTTGAATTCCCTATTTAAACTGAAGCACTTCCGATTCTCACTGATTTTGGTACGGGAGTTAATACCATACCAAAGTTCAGTAACAATTGAACGTACTGTGGTGCTGGATCCAGTGGCTTCACTAGTGTTGGTGTCATCCCAGTGTGGTAAACTCATGTTATCTGCCCCAGGTAGGTAGCCACTCCAGGGGAGACAACATGAGAAGATAGAGCGGGAAGGGAGGGAGTGGTGAAAGGAGAAGCAGAAGGCAAGGAGGGATAGTCACTGTTCATCCTTCCCCTCCTGACCACCTTGTCATGCTCCTCATCCTGCCCACATTGTCTGGCACATCCTCCAGTTGCCCCTCCACTTGCTGTGGCTGCCTGCCAGTTGTGGCTGCTGACAGGGGTGGGCCTCCATTCCATCCTCAGTTGCAACAGGTTCATCATGACCATTGCTTCCAATTTGTGTTTCTCTGTGGCTGTGGGCACTCTTGAATGAGGTCAAGAGAGCACAAGGCAGTGGAAGAGAAGGGATGGGTGGTAGCAGGGGCTGTGAGCTTACAACAAGCTTGCTGTCCTGCCACTTCTTTTTCCACAGCCTTGGGCTATCTTGGGCTATCTTAACCAACAAAGGCAGGAGAGAAGAACAGATGGGATGTGGTTGCTGCAGTGGGCATGCAACTAGTGAGCCACACCACCACTTCCCATTTGGGCTTCTCCACAGTCTTGGGTTCTCTTATCCAAGGTCAAGAGAACTCAAGGCAGTGGAGAAGAATGGATGGGAGGTGGCTGCTGTAGTGAATTTGCAACTGGCTCACTGCTCCACTGCCTTCCGTTTGTGCTTCTTTTGGCCAAGGTTGAGAGAGTCCAAGACAATGGAAGAAAAAATGGACAGGAGGCCATGGCAATAGCAGCCAGCTGGGCAGGAAAGGAAGGTGCTGGCATCAGGAAGGGGAGGAGTCCATGGTGCCATTGCTGCCATTGCCTCTGACACCTCCCTTCCTGCCGTTCTGAAAGGCCTAAAAGGCAGCAGCACTGCACCCTTTGCAGCAGCTGCACCAGGTGGAGGGCCTGACCAGGTGTCACCCCCCTCTGAGGTGTCACCTGGTGCATTCCTCATTTCTCACACCACTCCTAGTGACACCCCAGCTGGATCATACCCATGCAGACATGTTTTGGTAAATTAGATTATATTTTACTTTTGAATTTGCATTCAACTCATTTCCCCCATGAGAAATGGGAGAATGTTCAACTTGTAATTTATCTCTCTTTTGCTAATTTCTTCCTTGTGAGTGCTGGCAGGAATAAGATTCAGTGGTTGAAGAGGCTGCGGGGTATTTGGAAAGATTGTATTCTGATCAAGTTCGGAAGAATTAAGAATTGTCTCAATTCCTGAGACAAAGGGACACAGAAAAGAAAAGAAAGGACACTGGCCAGAATGCAAAAGAATGAAAACGAGGTTTACACAACAACAAAAATCATATTAGAGGAGCAGTTTTATTAATCAAACAACACAGACTACAGGAACATACCAGCCATTTATTTATTAAGTCTGCTGGAATACTCTTTTAAATTCAGATAGCGTATTCAGCTGTCCTGTCTTTTCTGGCAGGTCATTCTACAGTCTAGGGGTGGCTGAAGAAAATGTTCTCTGGCTGTCAGTTGCCAACCTAGTTTTGGCTAACTGGAGTAAACATCTGCCAAAAGACCTGAGTGTGTGGGGTGGATTAGATGGGAGGAGGCGATCCTCTAGGTAACCTGGAGCCAAACCATGTAGGGCTTTAAATGTAATAACGGACACTTTGTACCTTGCCTGGAAACTAAGGGGGGATGCAGATGGGTGGCCCTGGACCGCCCTGGGAAGCGGAAGATTGAGGCCAAGGCTGCTGGACAGCGTGGCCTCGATCCTCCCTTTTGCTGGCCTGGAAAGGAGCAGCAAAATGCCGCTCTAAGAGCTGCCGTGCGGCTCTTTGGCACCCCTTCTGGTGCAGCGCATCAAAAGGCTGTGCCGGAAGGACGTCCTGATGCTGCGCATCGTGCGTAACAGTGCGCAACGTCAGGACATCTTTGGGGAGGGTTTGAGGCAGCTGGTGTGCTGCTGCCCCTCCCCATCGCTGCCTCTAGGACAGCCTAAAGGGCCCATCTGTAGAGGCCCTAAGTTTCCAGTGGGGTGATTGTAATATTGGTGTAATGTGATTACTCCTGGGTGCTCCAGTAATCAAACTGGCTGCCGTGTTTTGAACTAAGTAAAGTTTCCAAACTTGGTATAAAGGTAGCCCAATGCACAGCAGATTGCAGCAGTCCAACCTTGAGGTTACCAGTGCCTGCACCACCATCTTTAGGCACTTCAGATCTAGGTAGGGGCAAAGCTAACATAACAGCTGAAGCTGATAGTAAGCACTTCTGGCCGTAACATCTGTCTGAGGTGTCATTTTGAGTAACAGCTCCAGAAGCACCCCCAAGCTGCAAGCTCAGTCTTTCAGGGGGAGTGTAACCTCATCTACAACTGGTTGACACACTGCCAAACCTAGGTTATGACCCTTGACAGTAAGCACCTCTTTCTTGTCTAGACTCAGCTTCAATTTGTTTTTCCTCATCCAGCCATTCATTCAGAGGAGACACACTATCCTTAGCTGAAGTTGTATCTGAAGGCATAGAGAAATATATTTGGGTGTCATCAGTATACTGATAGCACCCTGCCCCATGCCTCCAGATGATCTGTCCAAGTTTCATGTAGATGTTAAATAGTATTGGAGATAGAATGGCACCTTGTGGTATGCCATATAACATCTCCTTCTTGTAATAGCAGCTATCCCCAAGCACCACCATCTGGAACTTGCCCGAGAGATAGTACTGGAACCAGTGAAGCACAGTGCATCCTATTCCCAAAACCCCCAGGTGTTCCAGAAGGATACCATGACCAATGGTTTTGAACACCACTGAGAGGTCCAAAAGTGACACATTCCCCCTGTCAATGCTCAGGCAAAGATCATCCATTAAGGCGATCATAGCAGTCTCAACATCATATCCTGCTCCGAAGCCAGTTTGAACTATATCATTTGTGTAATCCAAGACTGCCTGGAGTTGGAAGACAACTGTCCTCTTGATCATCTTGCCTAGAAATGGGAGATTTGATACCAGTCTATAGTTGTTGAAGTCCAGGGGATCCAAATCACCAGGTCAGCATCAATTCTGGCTGCTAAACCAGTCTGAAAGGAGACATCTTTTAATTTGGCATCCCATGAGAAGTGATTAATTTATATGGATTGTGTTTCTTTTTCAAACACATAGTTAAACAGATATCTTTTTGTTGTATTCTGTTCTACCTTTTAAAATAATATTTATATTTATAAGTATTCACAAAATGCTTTCCAAAGTAATTAACATAGTAAAACTGGGCAAAAAGTTAAGGCATACAGTAACTGCTTAGCTCAAATGCTTTTAATACAGACAGTGAGTAGACATTCCTGCATTATATAACAGAAACAATTCAAATCCTTGCAAATGTCTTGAAAGATGTGCCAAGAATTTTGCTGATCTTTCTCTTGTGTTAGCTTTGAGACTTTTCAAGGTTGTGGTGACATTAGTGATGAACAGTTTTTCTTCAGTGCATGAGTTTTACATCAAGTTAGCATGACAGCATTAAGTATATGCATACCTGTATTCTTGGCTTTAGAATACAATAGGCAATTACTATCTGTGGGTTTGATATCCATGGATTTGAGCCACCGCAGATTGAAATGAAAAATCTTTTTTTTTTCTTAACCTGCAATGGCCAGCTGAAAAGCAGTCCAAGGCAATAGTGGAGGCTGCTGCAGCAAGCCCAAGGCAAGCCAGTGCCTCCTTCCCCCATGGAAATCAATCCCACCACAAAGCCACAGTGGCTTCCTCATTTTCTTTCCCACCTTCACATCACAAAGCCGCTGCCAGAATTTAAAGCCTTGCCTCACTGTTTCCCACTCTCTCACAAGGAAGCCTCTTTGAGAATTTAAACTGCCTCATTTTGTTTCTCATTTTCTCACAAGGAAACCTCTTGCAGAATTTAAACCAGTGGTAGGCAACCTTTTTGAGCCGGGGGCCGGGTTGCCGTCCCTCAGACAATTGGGGGGCTGAAACAAACAAAAAATAAATAAATAAAAAATAAAAATAAATAAAAAATTAAAAAATATATATATATATATGCATGCACACTGAATCAGCCCCAGAAAAGCCATGATGGCAAAACCCCTGTGGAGATTTTGCTAAGAAGACCCCATGAACAAGTAATAACAACAATAATCAATATCATCATGGCGGGCGGCAGCGGGGGGCAGCGGCGGTAGGGGGAGGACCAGCCTGGGTCCAGTCCAAAGGCCTTGGGGGGCCGCATCCGCCCCCCAGGTCGTAGGTTGCCTACCCCTGATTTAAACCCCCTTTCCTGACAATACACCTTCTTGCCCCATTCCTTCTTCTGCCCCTCCTGTGGTGGATTGTTGGCAAAGGGCTTTCAATTCTGGCAGAGCTTTAGATGGGAAACAGTGCAAGAAGAATGCCTTCCTGGTGCCTGGATGTTGTCACCTAGGTAATTTTAAATGTCAAATACTGACTTGAGCATGGTTTTTGGTATTTGTGTGGGGTTCTGGAGCCAAACCCACGTGGATACTGAGGGATCACTGTATGACAATATGTAGTATTTTTTTAAAGGTGATATAGTTCACTGTTTAAACAGATGGGGTTTGGCTTACATTTAAATATAAGCAGTGCAATGGCATTGGATTAGATTGAGATTCTGAAAAATAACAAAGATTTCATTTTCTGAGATATTAGAACCATAGTGTGCTGGATCAACACAAGCATCCCTTTGCCAGTATGACACCATAGCTGGAAACATGTTGACAGCTGTGGTTCAATTGTGCTGTTGCACTCACCAGGACCCTGGCATTGGCAAGGCACTGCAGTGCCACACTCCTGCAATATTTGCAGTTGGTTCCTTTATCCTGGAGGCATGTGATTCTTTTATCCTGTATTGTATGTTTTTTCTTCTTGTTGTGGAAGAGATCTTTCACTCCAAAATATCTCTCCCTAGTTACAAAATTGGGCATTTTCCTCTCAAGCCAGCATGGTGTAGTGGTTTGAGCATTGGACTACAACAGGGGTAGGCAACCTTTCCCCTTTAAGGGCCGAGAGACTTCAGCTCCCAGAACCCCAGGAGCTATTGGCCAACATGGCTGAGGCTTCTGGGAGATGAAGTCCCTTGGCCATTAAAGGGGAAAGGTTGCCTACCCCTGGACTACAACTAGAGATCAAGGTTAGATTCCCTGCTCAGTCAAGGAAACCCACTGGATGAGCTTAAGCAAGTCACACACTCTCAGCCCCAGAAAACCTGTGATAGGTTTACCTTAGGGTTGCCGTAAGTCAGAAATGATGTGAAGGCAACAGCAGCAGCAATACCAACAATCCATAGAACAGTAGAATGGATTATGTGCCCTTTAGATGTTGTTGGACTGCCAGGTCCCAGAAGATCTAGTTCATGTAGCTAAAGTTAAGGGAAGTTGGAAGCTGCTGTTTAATAATGTCTACACTAGGGCTGCCCTAGAGAAGTATATCTCAAGCTATTTGATGTGGGTACTGGCAGTTTCCCCCCACTTCCAACATTCCAGGGACTGATACCATATTCATGTTCATTGGCTACAATTGTATCTTCCTTTTCTGGTAATTTGCCAGCACTGTTTCCATGCCTAAGTGATCATTTCCCAAATCCTTAAGTCCTGTTTACAGATAATGTATTGTTAGAGAAGATGCTAGGAGAAATATAAAGTAGTCAATGTGCAAGTATCTTGATTATTAAAACAATAATGATAAAAGTGATTAGTTTATGCCTGGATAGATTAATCAAGAATTAATCCTTTTTAAAAACAACAACACTGAGTTACTACTTTAGTGGACTGTGGAGATGCTGTGGATGTAATTTATCTTGATTTCACAAAAGCCTCTGACATTTCCCATGATATTTTGAGTAGATGTTAATGCTGTCAGATGGATGTTGTTTGGAGAGAAGATATTTGAAAAGTGCTCTTTAATTCTTCTTCACAACACTGGCAGAGTTTTCAAGTGGAGTGCGACAGGGCTCTGTTTTTATCTGTGACCTAGATAATGGGTTGTTGTGCATTGCTTGTGGAGAGGTGCACACCAATAGCCTGGATTTTACACTACAGACTGACGGAGCACTAGCACTTGAGCTCCTGTTCTGCCCTTAGGTTGTCCCACACAATTACTTGCCTGATTCTGGAGATGCAATGTGACCTTGGGATACCTCTTTGTCTACTTCTAAGTGCAGTGGAAAGAGCAGACAGAATAATTCTTCTACTCAGAGTTTCCTTCTGAGTCAGACAAGAGTAAGTTTGGACTTCAGTCACTTCAAATATTAAGACTGTTGCATGTGCCTCCTTGATGTGTGTGTACTCTATGTGCAAACAATGTCTGGTTTTCCTTCGCAGCATCAGTCCTGTACAGCTCATTTTTTTATATAGCCAGATACTTTTCACCCCAGAATTTTGATTGACTGATTTGTCTAACAAGTGCAACATCTAAAAATTAAGTTTGTCAGTTGCTTGAGGAATTTTTGTTTGATTACATATTTACATATCCTATAAGTTAAATGTACCAAGATTTGCAGCCTTTGTAAACATAATGTCATTTCCAAAGAGCTTTAGAAATAGGATAATATGGTGAGTATTAAAATAGTACTGCTTTACTATTATATTATGTGTTTTTCTTTATTATAACTGGTATAATATGTGTTTGTGGAAAAATCTCTGCCTTCTTTGATATATTTTGTCAGTGGTATTTATCCATTCTGAATGGAAAGCAAGCAACAAAGATAAAAGCAGAACTTGTTCTTAAAAAATACATTGAGTTTAAATTAGTAATGTAACATAGGATGCTGGCAAAATATTTAAATATTTTGGAATGCTTTATGAACCTGAACTGCCTTCCAAGAAATGCATTTGTTAACAACAAAACTTTTTGGTCAGGCAAGGAGTCATGTGGGAGATGAGCCATTGGTTTTGGTAGATTCACTCCCTTTGATTCCCTCCCCCCATTTTAAAAAATTACGTCAATTTAAACCCACAGAAGAACAAATGTTTTTCTTCTTTTTGCTATCTTTCTTTTATTTTTCTTCCTTCCTTGGTTTATGGCAGGGGTAGGCAACCTTTCCCCTTTAAGGGCCGAGGGACTTCAGCTCCCAGAAGCCTCAGCCATGTTGGCCAATAGTCCCATGTTGGCCAATAGTTCCTGGGGTTCTGGGAGCTTAAGTCCCTCGGCCCTTAAAGGGGAAAGGTTGCCTACCCCTGGTATTGTCAGTATGATTATGATGAAATGCAATTTAATTTTAAGAGTTGGTGGCTGAGATTCTGCATGGTGAAAAGTAACTATGATACTTCCTCATTGTAGTTACATCTGAAGATACTAATCCCCCAAACACCACCTTTTCACCCTGACATTGCCCCAAGGCACTGAAGATTAGAGCAGGGGTAGGCAACCTTTCCCCTTTAAGGGCCGAGGGACTTCAGCTCCCAGAAGCCTCAGCCATGTTGGCCAATAGTCCCATGTTGGCCAATAGCTCCTGGGATTCTGGGAGCTGAAGTCCCTCGGCCCTTAAAGGGGAAAGGTTGCCTACCCCTGATTAGAGCATTGGAAACGACATCTGCAGCATTCTTCCAGTCACTGGTTGCATGGAGAACAGACAGCTGGAAAGACTCCTTGGGATCCAGCTGCAGTTGCTTGTCTCAAGATGTCCCATGACTGGGAGTGCTGAAGACAACATGTCCCAGTGACCTGATCTGCAGTGCCTTAGAAAACCCTTTGGTTGAGGTGTTTACAAGCTGAAAAGATAGTTTTCGTGGGTTACATGATTGTTAACTATCATAAATATGAGTTCCCAGTGGTTATGAGATCATAAATCCATTATCATAACTACTGAACAGGGTGCCAGTTGATGTTTTTATAGTCAGGATGTCTATTTTTGTTGCCTGATGTTCATCCTAATTAGAAAAAAAGGTTTTATCAATTATATTAATTATTACATTAATTATCTTAAAGAGAGACCTTAGTACATATGTTTTTAAAGTTACCTGTCTTTGAGATTCTATAAATAAATAGTTGTAAGATTTCACAATAGTATTATCAAACAGATAGAAACTATTTTGAAGTGCATATAGATAATGATTAATGCAATGATAAAAAGATAAGAGTGTTGCTCATTTTTACAAAAATCTGTTACCAAAATCATTTTGTGGAATATTTCTCTTTCTTCAAAATAAATGCTAAGTATGCCATCCTGGGTAAACAACAGGGTAGCAAGGGAAGATGATCTGAAAGGGTTCTTTAAATATTTCAGCTAGCAGCATTTTTCTCATTTAAACACTCAAGTTTCTGTTTAATATATATATTTATATCTCTCTTCTGAGTTGTAAGCAGTAAATATTTAGTTTGAAAATACTATCTAATTATGATTTTGTTTTAGGAAGTGCAATTCTTCTTTGTATTCAGCACACATGTTTAAAGGTGATGGTGTTAAGAGGTGAAAACAAATATTCACAAATGATTAACATTTGCAACAGACATATTCATGTTTCATGTTTCTAGCTAATCACTGGAACTGTAAAAAAAAAGTAGCTTTCCTATATTTTATGAATGCTTGTTCAATTTGGCATTGGGAAAGAGGTCTAAAGAAATAAAAAAGCCTCTTTTAATATGTATAAAAGTTATAAAAAGGAAGGAGAAAATCATACAAAAGAACAATTGACTGCAAACTGTTGAAAGCAGAGAATTCAGTTTCTATATTTCATTTTATGCAGTTCTCATACTACTATAGTTTTTACCTGAATAAAATATATGAGAGAGAGGGGAGGAGGGATTTGGGAATATAAACCTAACATAGAATAAACTTTCCTGAAGTCAGTGAGGTTTGCTTCTAAGTATACATGCATGGGTGTACACTTGATGATGAGATCCTATGCATTTTCACTTATGCATAACTTTTTGGTAGTACAGCATCACTAAATGTGTTTCTAATCAGGACAGTAGGTTCTCACCTCAGCTTGGAGTCACTATTATTTTAAATTGATATTTGAATGAATATCACATTAATACACTAAAAGCATTACCATAATGAAGGCTGAAAAATGCTATCAAAGATATTGCTCTGGGGATTGGCACATATCTAAGACTAGTTCTTAGTGGGCTGAAGTCCATTTTAGGAAGCTTTAAAGTCTAAAATATCTTTCTGAAATAAAATTGTAAGGTAAAAATGTAACTTGCTAAAAGTGCTAACCTCAAAATCCCCTTATCTTGATTCATTCCCTTAACATGATTCATTGGAAATGCTTGAGTAAAAAGGTTGAGTCTTGTGATTTAAATATTTCAATTTTTCAACACTGAGGGACTAATAAAAAGCCAGTTGTTTTGTAAAAATCCAAGAGAACTAGTTTTGGTTAAATAAACAATAAGGTCGTGTAAAAATTGTGGGCTCTTTAGCACTGTGGCACATTTAATTAATTAATAACTTAATTCTGGAGAAATGCTAATGTGGAAAACCCAATTTAATTCAGTCACTTTCATTTAAAATGTAATTGTTACAGGTTTTGTTAGCAGATTTACAATTTCATACATAATGCCATTAATTTTAATTACTCCCTATCTCAGCTTTTTATATGATCAATTAGCACTGAATGTGCTTTGCTAGTAACATCACATTGGGAGAATGTTTAACTCACTGACAGAGCACATGCTTTGAATGAAAAAGTCCTTGGTTTTATTCTTGTTGCCCGTCTGTTGAAAGGATATCCAGGGGATGTGAGAGACATTTCTCTACATGTAACCCTGGTTGGCTTCTGCTAGTCAGAGTGGATAGTGCTCTGTTGGAAGGCGAAAATACAGTCTGCCATAATACAGTTTTCCCTTTTTGTAACACAGAGTTGGGAGTGATACAAGGCAGCAAGATTCACTTTCCCTAAATGACACCCTTGGAAACCTGTCAATGTCATTTCAGTTGGGGAAAAAATCCACCGTAAGGATTGGAAGAATGTTATTCATTTCCAAAAAGTGGGCCAAAAAAAGGGGATTACTTCTAAGTGGCAGGTTTCACTTAAAAAAAAAAACAATACAAAAACCAGCTCTCTAGGATATACATCTTAATGATTTGTGACACCAGTAAAACTGTGTCAGTTCAAGAGCTTTAACTGTCTGAAAATGATCTAATAGCTACATTGTCAAAGTGCTCCTAATACTGAATATTGTGTATTCTTTCTTTACGGGCTCAGCTGTCTGCTGAGCCAGTGCAGTGATGGTTATTAATGTGGAGCTGCCACGTAAAAACCACATGCTACAGAGACAATAACAAATGAACTTCTGATGAAACGTCTGAGAAGGGAACATGAGGTTGAGAGACCTGGAACCTTCTAACCTCAGAAGATTTAGACTGTATTCATGATAAAGACTTAAGAACTAAATTAGGAACACTTAGATTTACCATACTGCTTTACCTGTGCTTGGAAAGGGGTTTCTCCTCTAGCTTGTGGGAGAGGGGAGAGCTAGTTGTGCTGGTGGACGTCAACATTTACGCAGAAACTTCTCTGTCAGGAGCAGCTCAGGCCATCATGTCCTCCATAACAATCATGGGTCTGTCCAGAGTAAATATCTGATGCCACCCATGTTGCAGAACACACCCTGGACCTATTTTTCTGTGTGAAGTGGGATGATGGTGATTTGGGTGTAGAGGAACTTTCTGTAGTTCCATTGCCTTGAACCTGGTGGGGTTTAGACTCACCGAGGGCCTCGGCAGATGACTAATAGAGTCGTCTTCAAGGCCCGGAAGAGGAGGGGCAGCCGCATGAGCGGCACCCCTTCCTCTTCCTGAGGTCGCACTCGGAGTCGCCGGCCCTCCGCACGGCCGGCGCTCCGGGGATGACCTCACACCGCAGTGACTGCATGCGCTGCGGCGGAAGAGTCGGGGAAAGTGCGCCCGCCGCTTTTAGGGTGCACTTTCCCTGACATCTAAAAGGAGCGCCAAATTGGAGCTCCTTTTAGGGACGCCGCAGGAGCGCCGTGGTGCAGAGGCTCCGCTCCGCCGGCGCTCCGTCCGGCGGCGTCCCGGAAGCAGTCGTCTGCTTCCCCCCTGAGACTCAGCCTCTGCAGGTATGGGATAGGGCGATTAAGATGTTCTGCCCCAGGAGGTTTATAGTTTTGGATGGATTCCCAATGACTCTTGCTGAGTTTGCTGTTGTCTTGGCAGGTGATGCTGTTGAAGCCTTGATTGAGCTCTGGAATAAGGAAATGGCTAGGATCACTTCTAATGTTCCCTGCCATGGTGTGGCAAACACTCTGGTTCACTAGGGAGCTGGCAGTGATGAAATGCGTGAGATGGAAAGTAGGACAATGGTGGAGGAAGTCTTGGAGTTAGTCCAATCAAACACAGTCTAGTGCTATACCATGCAGGTGGTGGCAGCAATTAAATCCTTTTTTTGCTGCCACCATTACATCTACACAGTGTCATCCAGCACAGACTCTTGAGTGGTCAGGGGCTGTTTATATCCTGTCCCACAACAGCAGTATGTAAACCACTCAATATCCTGATGTAAAGAGTTTGCATAGCATTTTGTGGATAAAATTGCTTGGATGCAGTAGTTGATAAAGGTCTGATGGATGCAATCTTGGTTCATACTTGTCCAGTGTCATTGGATATATGTCAGTTTGTGCAACATGAGAATGTGGACAAGTTCCTTGGGGAGGTGAGAGCCTTCACATGCATACAGAACCTATGCCCTTCCTGGCTGTTGAAAGCAGCCTAATGGGGACTGGCAGATTGGATAAGGGGAGTAATGAAATGCCTCATCACACCATGGAAGGTTTCCATCTTGTCTAAAAGAGGCTGTGGTGAGACCATTATTGAAAAAAATCAATAATGAGCCTGGACCCCACCATATAGAAGAACTATCATCCAGTCTCCAATATCCCTTTTTTGGGCAATGTATTGGTGTGTGTGTGGCCTCCCAGCTCCAGGGATTACTGGAGGAAAGGGATTGTCTAGATCAATTTCAGTCTGGCTTCAGGCCTGGTTATGGGACAGACACAGCTTTGGCCACCTTGGTTGTTACTGTGACCTATACAGTAAACTAGACAAGGGGAATGTGTCCTTGTTGGATCTGCTGGACCTCTTATTGACTTCTGATACCATGATATCTTTCTGGGTCTCTGGTCTTTCCTGGAGGGGTGGACTTAGAAGGTGGTGCTGGGAGATGCCTGTTTGAGACCCTGGCACTATCCTGTGATATCTCTCAGGGCTCTGTTCTGTCTCCCATACTGTTTAAACTACATTTACATGAAACTGCTGGGGGAGGTATTGAGGTTCAGTGAAATCAGTATGCTCAAAACTCTTATCACTCCTGGATGCAGCATTTTGGAACTGCTGAAATTTCTGAGGTTTCCAAAGACAGTCCCAGGTAGAGTGCATTACCATAGTTCAAATGGGGTGTAATAAAGGCATGTGTCACTGTAGCTACATCTGACCTCTCAAGGAATGGGTGCAGCTGGCTCACTAGTTTTAATTATTCAATTAAAGTTGAAACCTGGGCATCCAGGGTTAGATCCGAATGCTGGAGCACACCCTCCAAAAGAGCCCATTTTATGAATTTTTTTTGCAATAGCATGGGGAACCTTGTCAAAGGCCTTACTGAAATAAGATACATTACATCCACAGCATTCCCTTCATCTACTAAGCTTGTAACTCTATCAAGAGAGAGAGAAAGAACATTAGTCTGGCATGATTTGTTTTTGAGAAACCCATGCTGACTTTTAGTGATCGCGGCATTCCTTTCCAAATGTGTGTTCCTTTCCATTAAACTGTGTGTTTAATGAGCTGCTTTAGAATCTTTCCAGTATTGACGTTAGGCTGAATGGGCCCTGGAGACTTGAATTTGTTTAGAGTAACCAGGTATTCCTGTACTACTTCTTAACCTATTCTGTGCATCATCTACTCCATTTTTTTCCAGGCTGAGCACTGTTCTTCTTTTCAGAGAAGACTGAGAGAAAGAAGGTCTTGAGTAATTTTGCCTTTTCTCTGTCCCCTGTTAGCATTTTTCCATCTTCTTCATGCAGTGGCCTTTCCATTTCCTTGTTCTTCCTTTTGCTACAGACATAACAACAGCAACCCCCCCCCTGCTTTTTTATTGTTTTTAATTTCTCTAGCAAGCCTGAGCTCTTTCTATGCTTCAGCTTTTCTGGCTTTCTCACTACATGTGCTGGCTATTTGTTTGAATTCCTCTTTGTTGATTTCCCCCATTTTCCATTTCTTGCATATGTTACATTTAAATCTTATCCCAGATGAAAGTTCTTTAGACATCCATACTGGTTTCTTTAGACACCTCCCATTTTTTCCTCCTCATTGGAACTGTTTGAAATTGTGACTTCAATAGCTCCCTTTTAAGAAACTCCCATCCCTCACAGACTTGCTTCTCTCTTAGGCTGCATCTGCACTGCAGAAATAATCCAGTGTGACACCAGTTTAACTATCATGGCTCAGTGCTGTAGAATTCTGGAAATAGTTTTGTGAGACATTTAGCCTTCTCTGTCAGAGCTCGGGTACTAC
>CM034709.1:14247113-14261575 GCA_020142125.1 Phrynosoma platyrhinos | reverse complement strand
GGAGATGAAGTCCCTCGGCCCTTAAAGGGGAAAGGTTACCTACTCCTGCTTTAGAGGGAGAGAAGATCCGCTGGACTTATTCCCCTTCCCCACCACCATTCCCATCTCCTTTTGTGTCTTGTCTTTTTAGATTGTATAATAATAATAAATAATAATCTCAAGATACAGAATTCCATAATCAGTACCAAGTGTCATCCTTTTCCTGTGTTTCCACAAAACAAGGAGTACACATAAATATGACTTGGGGACCAAGTGGCAGAGTTGGTATATGTGGCATCATTATCCAGATGTGGGTGACACCTCCCCCCAGGAGAGAAAGGAGCTGCCACCGACACCACCACAATCACAGAGGTGAGGGAGAAGTGGGATCCTTCCCCTGCCACCTTCACTGCCCCGGAGTAGAGTTCCCCTACTTGGCCTGCCCTTTTCCCCAGCATGGCATCCAAGCAGTGCACAAAAGCATATGGTGTACCTCAGGGCCAATGGTCTCACGACAACAGTAGCAGGGGCAGGTGGTTTGGGGCAGGCACTGTGTCAGATGACTAGTTTATCCAAATGTTTTGGATGTAATTTAAGCTAAATCAAGCTCTGCCATATCTTGATTGAGTTCTTCATCAGAAGCCAGCCAAGTGACTTGTGCATGGTTATGCATTTAGAAGTCCTTAACCAATTAGTCAGTCAAAACAATGTGTGAATGCCTGGACATTTGCTGGATTCTGCAGTTAAAGAACTAACACTGCTTTTAAGGATTTATAAGTCTTTCTGTGTCATAAGTTGATGTTTTTGGTGGTAACTTGGTGAAATTCCTGAACTGATAGGACAGCTTTACTGCCAGAATCACTTGGATCTCAAAAGGAAAAAGTCTTCCCGCCCCCCAAAAACACCCCACCCCAAGATAAGGAATTACCTCATGGCCTCATACACCACTAGCAGGAAAATTTACACTTGAACTAGCCTTTAAGGAAGATTAGTGAGCTTTTAATAGGCTTTTAAGGGAAATGAATGAGAGTTATATTGGGAGGGGATTGAAAGGGGAAAAAGAAGGGGAACTGGAGCAAATCCTAAGGTGGATGATAAACAACTACTGGGCAGCAGCAGTAGGGGTGGGTGACATTGGTGGAGGTATTTCAGACATCACAGCTAATGCATGTTAGTACTGCACAGAAGGACACAAAGGTGAACCTCCTTGCGGCAACCTCTCACCAAGAAAACCCCAAGGTGAGACAATCCAAAACAGAACAAAAGACAGGTATAGAACACAAACAGAGAGCTAAAAGGGCAAAACAGAGGACAAGTACAAAGTAAGTTGTAGCTAAGGCACAACAGATCTCCAGAAGGCAGGAAGACACACAGCAGATACACACAAAAATGAAAAGAAGTTCTGAAGCTGCAGTACACACGTCATGGATACATGGAATGTGAGAAGCACAAATCAAGGGAAGCTAGACATAGTAAAAAAGAAAATGGAACATATAAACATAGCAATACTAGAGGTGAGTGAGCCAAAATGGACAGGAACGGGGCATTTTGAGTCAGATAACTACACCATGTTCTACTCAGGAAATGGAAAAGGGGGAAGAAATGAGTGGTGTTAGCAAAAGCAATAGCAAGTACATTTCTATGCTGCTTAAGCACTCCCTAAGTGGTTTACAATGTAAGCTAATTGCCCCCAACAAGATGGGTACTCATTTTAGCCATCTATGGACGGATGCAAGCCTGAGTCGAGTCTGAGCTCCTGGCTGGTATTGAATTCACATCTTTGTGGTTTGTGAGTGAGTGGCTGCAGTACAGGCATTTAACCCACGAGGACTCATAATATTGCTTAGGTTGGTGCCACCTGGTGAGGGTGAATTTTTTTATTTTCCTCTCCCCCCCCCCCCGAATTTTTCCATTCCCCCCCCCCTTCACATCTCTAGGTTGGATTAAACAGAGCAGTCTTTAAAGTTTTGTTGTTATTGTGTGTCCTTCAAGTCATTTCTGACTTATGGTGACCCTGAGGTGAACTATCAAGGTTTTTCTTGGCAAGATTTGTTCAAAGGGGGTTTGCTTTTGCCTCCCTTTGTGACTGATAGAATGTGACTTGCTGAAGGTCACCCAGGAGGTTTCCATAGCCAAGGGGAGATTCAAACCTGGTCTCCAGAATCACAGTCCAGTACTCAGACCACTACACCACACTGGTTTGGTTTATACATGCTTCTAAAGTTTTGAGAACATTAAATTGCTAGGGGAATAGCATGCCACATAGTAAGTGCTAGCACACTGCTTGCCCCCACACTGCAAGGCTGCAGGATGTCCTGGGAATTTACCAGCCATGCCACCTGCAACAACCACTGCTGAATATTTGTAACCTGTGCAGGTATACTGATTTCAGCCCATGTGTCACTGCATTTACCAGATTTTGCCATTAACTTTAGATGTTATGTTGGAAATGCGCACAGGCTTTTGTGATGTTGTTTTACACTGTATGCTGAATTAAAAGAAAGATAAAAGATGGGACCCCAGAGACAGAGAGACTTGGCAAAATATGTCTCCTTTCCTAGCTCAAATATTACTTTAAAGGACAGCTAGGTTTGGTTGGTTCCTGAAGGCATACTCTAAAAGTTCTTCAGATCCTACTTCTCTGTTGTCTCCAATATTATATTCACAACGACCCTGTGAGGAAGTGACTGGACAGCCACCATTGAGCTTCATGACTTGAAACCAGGGCCTTAAATTCCCACTCACTGTGGTATTAATTACAAGCAAATTTTAAACCCAACAGAACTGCTCAAGAGAAAAAGCATTTTAAAAAAGCCTTTCCTCCTAACAATAAACAGCGTCCATTTGTAAAATTGCTGGTTATTTACGCTTTCTTTGGTATCTCAGAAAGGTATCCATGTATATTTTAAAATTTTTAGTAATATGCACATTGATTTAAATTTAAGCATTTAATGATGTTGTTATAAGATTGTCAAAGGATCATCAGTGTTACATCTTCCATTTTAGCTGATTAATTGAAAGCCTTTAGGAAAAATAGGTGCTATTATCTAATACTGTATATTAATATATGAAAAGAGACCTTTATATGGAGGTTTACAGACTGTATAATGCTTTTACACTATAGCAAATAATATACAGGAAGATTTACTTTTGCACCATTTTTTTAGTCAGTGTGTATCTGTGTGCGTGTGAGTAGGCTTCTCTGGGTTGTGGCTGGGACTTGAGCCACAAGTTTGCTTTCAAATTATTCTTCCCTTCTTTCTTCAGTTGATTACAGTAAGCTGTGTAATAGAGGGTGGAGGCCTTTGGTTGGTATCCAAAGAAAGTGAGTAATAATTGACCTAATGTACAGTGAGTATGAATAAGCTATTCTTTTGGTAAAGAATTTATGTTTTACAGGGTGTGCTAAAGTTCATATCCCCTTCTTTTAAGAAACGTTGTCCAAAAGTTTTTAAAATTCTCAGCTGTTCTATTAAATTTCAAATTCAACAAAAGACTCAAATGCAAAGAATGTACTAGATAAAATGCTTTGAATCAAATCCAGTGGCTGGAAAGGGGAACTTTTAAAACAATGTCTCGAAACAGCTGGTTAACTTTTTAGAAGTGAAATGGCAGCATCTCCCATTGGGATAGTTCATACCAGACCTAAATTACAGAACATTTTGTTTGGTGGAACTGAAGAGAAGACATTGCAATGTTTCAGATTGTCCCCTAGATAAAAAAGGTGTTATAATTTGTTGTGAGGATGGGAGCTGATTTTTCATTTTCACAGCTGACCCCCCTTGCTTTGATATTTTTGCTGGCATGGCTGTAGAATAGTCTCCCTACCTGAAATACTTTGTTTTAAAAGGCATAAATAAATAAATAAATAAATAAATAAACGGTTACCTAGGATTTCAGGAAAATGACAGTGTATTATATTGTGTTTGAACTATAATTTGATATGTTAATTTAATTAATTTAATGCAGTAGTACATTAATTTAATAACAGTTCACTTGAAGCCTAGCTGTTGTACCTACTTCCCCTGTCTCTGCTCTTAAACAGTAAAAGGACCATTAATATAGAAGGAGTATACAGCCAAGCATCAAAAACATCCAAGCTTAGTATCCAAACCTAGCTACATGATTTTGGTGCATGAGGCAGAAAATCTCACAAGGATCTCTCTGTTTCTGGCAATAAGAATACAATAAACACTGCTTAATTAGCTAATTATTTTCTGTCCTTTCATGACACCCAGCCTCTGCTGCTAGAGGAGATGCTTCACTCCAGGGGTAGGCAACCTTTCCCCTTTAAGGGCCGAGGGGCTTCAGCTCCCAGAATCCCAGGAGCTATTGGCCAACATGGGACTATTGGCCAACATGGCTGAGGCTTCTGGGAGCTGAAGTCCCTCGGCCCTTAAAGGGGAAAGGTTGCCTACCCCTGCTTCAGAGCTAGCTTTGGTTCCAAATACTACTGCTCAGTATTTTACTTTGAAACGGGGAAACTGTGCCCCAAAGCCCCAGGTGTCTGCAGCGGTATCTTTGTTACTCCAAACCTTTCACTGGACTGCCTCTGTCTGGGTCACTCAAAAAGGTTCTCTCTGCCATCTTTAAAGTAGACTTTTTGTTGTTGTCAATAGCTTTGATTTTACACTCATCTCTCCACATTTGCTGGGGTTAGGGGCACAGGACTCCTGTAAATGTGGAAAAACCACAAATAACAAAAACACTATTTTTACCTGAGAGAACACCTCTCTGGGAATCTCTAGGTCCCCCAGTGCAACTCTGTGGTCAACATCTGCCAGATGTTGACCATAGAATTGTGCTGGAGGAGCTACACATGCCTAGTGGAGTGTTCTCTCTAGGAATCTCTAGGTCCTTTGGTGTGACTTTTGGTTAAAGTTGACCATAGAGTTGTGCTTGAGGACTGAGATATTCCTAGAGAGAACAGATTAATAAAATCCATGAATAATCAAATCCTCAAAAGTCAAAGCCACAAATGTGGAGGGACGAGTGTATTCTTCTTGTTATTCACAAGTGCTAAAAAAGGCTTAGCTTTGGGAAAGGGAGGATATAGTTGCAGGCACTTAATGAGAGGCCTCAAGGTTGGATTTGCTTGGGAGTGGAATGCTGACGGTTGAGAGAGGGTAGTGCTTGCAAGGGGTTGCAATAGTGAAACCAATGTTTGTAACTCAGTTCTAGTAAAATGTGTACTTCTGTTCTGGTTCATAGTTTTTTGTGGGTTTTTCGTGCTGTGTGGCCATGTTCTAGAAGAGTTTCTTTTTGATGTTTCACCAGCATCTATGGCTGGCATCTTCATCTTTGAAATGTCAGAAAGCAAGTCTTCTAGAACATGGCCACACAGCCCGAAAAACCTACAAAAAAGCCTATGGATGCCAGCATTCAAAGCCTACGTCTTTCTGGTTCATTCATAAAGTCTGGTTGTTGAGTTAGAGATAGGATATTACAGCCTCTGAGCCCCTCAACAATTCTGGGGGGGAAAATGGAGTTGCTCTGAAAATTGCAAATCACCATGTCTAGATGCTCCAGGAACACTGCAAACACAAAAAACCCACTGAATCCCCTAAGCCTTCCAAACAAAGAAAACTGATCCAAAATGGCAAAAAACAAACAAACCCTCAACCAAAAACAAAATCCAAATTGACAGTGACTTGTTTTGTTAAGAGCAGTATAATGTAGCAGCCAATTTTGTGGCTATATAGTGAGTGGATGGGGTGGATTTGGCCCTTGTGTATTCTACAGTCCAGCTTAAATACAGCTGTTTTTCCTTTTCCCAACTCTTCCTATCTTCCCTTGGATCATGAAAATATTGAGTTCGATAGAGGCTAATGGATCATGAAAGTGTCCTGATGCCTCTTGGCAGATATTTCTGGTGAAGCCCTGTTTGACCTCTAGAATAAGAAACTATCCAGGTCGGAGGAGGTAACCAACACCTTGGTTGTTTAAGGAGCTGGCAGCAATGAAATGAATGAAATGATGGATAGAGTGACATTGGTGGAAAACTTGTAGCTAAACATGTGAGCAAACCTATTTGAAGGCTACCCTTTGCTCTGCCACTATTGTGCCTGCAAAAAAGCCATGCAGCAGAGCTGTTTTGAGTGGTTAGGGTTCTTTTACATTATTGTCCACTAGAGCAGAATCCAGACCATTCAGCAACCTGTTGCAAACAGTTTGTTAAGCATTTTGTAGATAAACATTTGATCCACTCTAATTTGAATGCTGAGGTTAATACAGGCCCAGCCAATGTAATTTTGGCTCCTTTTAAACTCACATAGACAAGAGCAACCACATGTATACTATATCTTTGCCTTTCCTGGCTTATTAAAAAGTCCAGAGTGGGACTGACTGGATGGGTAGTGATTAATGCCTCTGTCCAGCAGTGCAGGGTTCTGACTTGCCTAAAGGAGGCAATTGTAAGAACCCTGTTGAATTCCACTATATCTAATATTCCATCTCTGGCCAAGGTACTAGAGCAGGGGTAGGCAAGCTAAGGCCTGGGGACCAGATGCAGCCCCCTGAGGCCTTTGGACCGGCCCCAGGCCGGTCCTGCCGCCGCCGCCACCGGACCCCTCTATGATGATATTGATTATTGTTGTTATTACTTGTTCTTGGGGTTTTCTTGGCAAAATCTCCACAGGGATTTTGCCACTGCTTTTCTGGGGCTGAGAGTGTGTGCATGCATATATATATTTAATTTTTTTTAATTTTTAATTTTTATTTATTTATTTATTTATTTTGGGTGCTTTGGCCCCCCAGTTGTCTGAGGGACAGCAACCCAGCCCCCGGCTCAAAAAGGTTGCCTACTTCTGTACTAGAGTATGTGGTTATTCCCCAGCTCCAGGAGTCCTTAGATGAGATAGATTATCTAGATCCATTTCAGTCTGTGTTTATTGCTCATTTTGATGGATGATCTATGCTGAGAATTGGACAGGTGGTGATGGTTTTGCTGGATCTGTCAGCAGGTTTTGATACCATTGATCATGGTATCCTTTTGGACTGCCCTGCTGAGATTAGACTGGGAGGTACTGTTTTATAGTAGCTCTATTCCTACTTGGAGGGGTTAACCCAGAAGATGGTGCTGAGGGACCTTTGTTATACCCCTTGGCCTGTGAAATCCCTCCGGGTTTTGTTTTGTCCCCATGCTGTTTAACATATACATGTAACTGCTGAGAGAGGTTGTCTGAAGTTTGTGGGTTTGGTGCCATTGGTAAGCTGATGACACCTAACCCTATCTGTCCTTTCCACTTCAGTCCTAGGAACCTGTTTCAGTTCCAAATTTGTGCTTGTCAACAGTAATGGAATGGATCAGGGCAAACAAATTGAAACAGAGGAGATTACTACATGTGACTTTTAAACCATAATTAGAGCTGGAAAAATGCAATCCTGCATCCTTCTGAGGTCGCTAAAATGAGTACCCAACTGTTGGGGGGCAATGAGCTTACAGTTGTAAACCGCTTAGACATCCCATAGCACGATATGAAGTGGTATATAAATGAAGCTGCTTTGCTTTGCAATACTTAGTGTACTTTGCTGCTTCCAATCCTATGTTCCTCAAGCATGGTTAGAGCATCCCTTTTTATTGATGGGGGAAACTTGTCAATGTTTCCAATCACACTAATCCCATGGTGTGACAGGTTGCAGTCGGGGCAGTTGTGATGCCGGAAGAGAGTATGGTGGCAGCAGCATTTGTGCAATTGTGAAGATGTGCAATAATGGCTGCTTTGAAATTGGTATGCTTCCATTTTTTAAAAACTGTCATGATTGCTGTGAGAATGGGGCATATGTGGTAAAGTCCTTAATCCAGAAAATCCTGGTTAATTGACAGGCAGATTTGGGAATAGAGATTTAGCTTATGTTCGCTGGGGTTATGCTCTCCCTGAAGACCCATGTTCACAGTTTGCATGTACTTCTGGACTCAACATTGAATGTGGATGCTCAGGTTTCAGCAGTGATTAGGAATGCATTTCCACAATTAAATCTAGTGTGTCAACTGTGAGATTTTCTAGGAATGTCTGGTCTTACCATGGTGACATGCCTTAGTCACATCACATTTAGTTTATTGCAATGCACTCTCTGTGGGGCTGTCCTTGAAGAGTGATTAGAAACTTCAGTTGGTCCAAAGAGCTGCAGCCAGACTGTATTTTTTGGTGACGGAGTGGGGTGTGTGTGTGCATTACAGGAACTACTTGACCTTTTTGTTACAACAGCTCCACTGGCTTGGCCAGTCTGTTTCCAAGCACAATTCAAAAATCTGATCATGACCTACAAAGCTGTATCTTTCCATGTCTGCCTGCCTGACCCCTAAGAACTTTGGAACAGATGTCTCTCCCAATATTCACAAGTCCTTTTTTGTGAGTATGCAGGACAGGACTTTCTCTGAGATTGTTTCCAGATACTGGAACTCCCTTCCTAAGGAGGCAAGGCAGACTCCCTTCTTGCTGTCCTTTCATTAACTATTCTAGCAGGGAGACCAGATGTCCTCCTTTTCCAGGACATGTTCTACATTCCAGTCTTCTGTCCAAGGGGAATTCCAAAATGTCCTCCATTTTCAACATGACTAGAAAGCATTAATTTATATTTATATTGGGGGTTTTTTAGCTTTCATTTTGTAATGTTCTCCATTTTTATTGAATGCCCTACATCTTATGGTGCTTTGTCCTTTGAAGTTATGACATCTGGTCACCCTGTATTTTAGAAGATTTTGGGGAACAATTGTTTCACATATAAAAGGCTTTTTATTTTATTGTGTTGTAATTTTAGTCTATATTTTTAAATAAATATTTTAATCAGTCTTAATTCTATAAACAGTTTAATACTATCTTTAATAGCTCAAGAAATAGACTTCTTGCTTGTATATATTCAACAATGAAAGAGGATTAAGTTTTCATCATAGCTTTTTATAAAAGCTGGTTATCATTTCAAAGTGCAAAACTATAGAGACAGCTAAATGTATAAATACTAATTTAATCTTAATTTATTATAATGTTTTTAGTTACATGTGATTTTTTTAACCTTGTAAAATGCTTGAGTCCTAATCTAAGGACAATGGGGAGATAAAAATAAAGTTATTGATTGAATGATCACAATAGTTTCTTCAGAAAGTAGTTTTATAATCTGAATTAGAGATGTCGTCGAGTTCACAGGATTGCTCAACAAGTGAATCAGTTTATTTCTCACAGCACACCAGACAGTTCTTTTCTAGACGAGTATTTCCTGGCATATGCTTTGAAAATCCCTGGATTAGGACTTCCTTTATGAGGCTCTCCAAAGTCCTTTAAATCCTTCGGTGTCCATATCTAATGAACCCATTCACTCCCACACAATTGATAATGCATGAAGTGATATATATGCTAGGCCTATGCAGGACAAGTGATTTGATTTAGCCCACTCATTACTTTATTTATTTATAAATATCATACTTAGTTTTTTTTAAAAAAAAAAGCATGGTCCCTATCTGTATGTTATAGTCTAATACACATAATATGAAGGAGAAGAGTGATAGGGAGGGAACAAGAAAGCAAGCAGATTTGGATACTAACTGTTCATAATTACTAAGGTGTTTCATGTAGTAACAGAAGTGGTTCATGACCAAGTGGAATGGCTTCTGAGGGAAATTATTAAAGAGAAAATTAGTCCAAATTAATCTATGGCCTGCTCCTGAGGCAATGGAGTAGGTCATACTTAATCATGAATGGGCAGAATACTCTTCCTTCCTAAATCCTTCCCAGGAGCATTCTGTGCTAGCAATGCAGAGAGGCTGCTGAGATGGTTTTGGGGTTTGTTTTTAGGTTTTGGTTGGTTTGTTTGTTTTTGCATGGGGCAGGAGTAAAAAAAATGGGGGAAAAACCTTATGGTTTCCCTGCATTTTTAGATACCATCACATCTTCCCAGATTTATAGGGCATGGTTTCCAGATCCTTCCCTATTTGGATTGCCCTCCTTTGAACATGCTCCAGCTTGTAAAAATCTTTTTTGAATTATGGTGCCCAAACTGGACACAGTATTCCAGGTGAGGCCTGACCAAATCAGAATAGAGTGATACTATCATTTCCCTCAAACTAGATACTTTACTTCTATTGATGAAGCTTAGAATTGCATTGGCTTTTTTAGCTGCTGCAAACACTGTTGACTCATGTTCAACTTGTGGTCTACTAGGACTCCTTGATTCCTTTCACATATAGTTGCATTAAGCCAGGTGTCCCTCATCCTATAGCTATGCATTTCATTTTTCTGCCCTAAGTACCGTACCTTACATTTCTCCCTGTTCAAATTCATTTTGTTATTTTTGGCCAAGCTTTCTCATCTGTTAAGGTCATTTTGAATTTTGATTCTGTCATCTGGAGTGTTAGTTACTCCTCCTAATTTGGTGTCATCTGCAAATTTTATAAGCATGTCCTCTAATCCTTTATACGAGTCTTTGATAAAGATGTTGAATAGCACTGGGCCCAGGGCACCCCACTGGTCACTTCTCTTCAGGAAGAAGAGGAACCATTTCTGAGCACTGAACATTGAAAGGGTCCAACATTCCAGGGGTTGAGAGATACAGAGAGACAGCAGGCATAGGTTCAACGTGCAAGATAGCAGGACAAGGTAAAGGCAAGTAACTACTAGTGTTGTATCCAAAATCTGAGGGCCACCCCATGTCCTGTTTAAAAAGGGCTGCATCCAGCTGGCCCACATTAGTGCCTTTCGATTCCACAGCTTTAAGGACTAATTAGTTGCTGGTGGAGTTGCTTTGCCTTCCCCAAATTCAGGCTGCTTTTCAGCTGGGGAAGCCAACTCCTGGTCCATGACATAAGTTGCCAATCACAAACAGGAGACTATATCCAGTTATGATTGGTTAATTTGCCAATGTGATAGGAAGTTTGATTGTACCAAACCTCCTTAATTATTGACAAGAAATAATTGCCGCTGTATAGATAAATGATAAATGTATAATGCTCACTGCTTAAGGCTTTGGGTAATATAGTTGAAGTGAATTAATATTCTATTGTCTAATCTGCAAATCCATTCCCTAGTTCTAAGGGATTCAATTTTACCTGTTTTATCGTGTGTTTTTTATTATTGTGTTTTTTATATGTGTTTTCATACTGTGTTTTTATACTGGCCGAACGGCTGTAATAAAATGATTGAATAAGTTGCCAAAGTGTAGAAGATTGCTGATTACCTAGTTGTATGACAATCAACACTTCCTGATATTCCCTCTTCTACACAACCATTAAAGGTATAGGAGATGTCTCCAGTTTTCAGTCTGGAAACCCTAGTTGCCAGAAGTGGACAGGTCAAGCCAGCCGCCAAGACATAGTAGTGAGTTTATCCATTTCTCCTTACACAACATGGACTGCAGCTAACATTTTTAGTCCATTTCTCATTTGATATAGTGAAAATACCAGAGTATTTATCATTGCATCACACTTTCATTGTGTCTTTCCCATCTGCTTCCTTAGACAAGTCATAATATGTAGGGGAAATGAAACGTTCCAATCATTATGATATGTGGGAGATTTCCAGTTAGACTGTCTCCTAGTGTTCATTACCTTTTGCACTGGCTATTTATTCCACTGGAATAAGAACCTTTTTGTCCAAAGACAGGATGAATAGAAGGAATCAAAGGAGGATTCATGCTCTAGTACCTTTAGAACAGACCTGCACAACTTGGCAGTAGGTAGGGGCCAAAGTTAAAATAGGCTAAACTTTTTCAGGCTTCAGATAGTTTTTTGTAGCTCATTTTCCAAATAAAGGTATAATTAATGATTAAACTATTTTACAAACAAATCATATTAGAAAAAGGAAATTTTCAATTAATATCAATTAATTATACTTATTACTTAAGATTTTTATTTATCATGAAATCACATTAATGTTAAAAAATTATATGTTCTGCTTGCTTGTTCTCTAAATGCCAATTATATACCAATTATATTAGTCCAATTTCCAACTGAGACTGATTTAATTGGCCAGCAGTTTGAACAATAAAGAAAATGTTTGACAAAGGAAGATCCTGATAAAGAATTTTTTAAACACTTAAATCTAAGACTTTAAAAAAAAAACAAATTAGTAGTCAATTTAGTCTTGTTTAAGTGTTAACTTTGGATCAACTTTACAGTAAGTACTGCTTGCTTACTGCTCTACTTTCACACTTTGAGTTTAAACTTTTAAATTTAAATTAAAAATAATGCAACTCAAAGGAAGAATGAAATAAGCAAAATAAAGGTTCCTTGATCTCAGAGCAACTAAAGTGTATTTGGAGATTATTGCATGGGACTCAACATGCGACTCCCCGACGAGATAGTCCCTCTTTCCTCACTTGTCCCACGGATGCTAGTAAAAGTGAGTGTGAAAAAATTACTGCTGTCCTAAAACAAATGAGATTATTGCACAAAACTCACATGGGAGATTATCGCATGGGATTTTTCCATTCTTGAAAAGCTATGGGATAAGGCCAGATTGCATAGCAATAGCAAGTACATTTCTATACTGCTTATCAGTGCACTTAAGCACTCCCTAAGTGGTTTACAATGTGTAGGCTAATTGCCCTCAACAAGGGGGCTACTCATTTTAGCAACCTTGGAAGAATGCAAGCCTCAGTTGAGCCTGAGCCCCTGGCTGGTATTGAACTCATAACCTTGTGGTTTGTGAGTGAGTGGCTGCAGTATAGGCATTTAACCACTATGCCACCAGGGCTTCTGGTGGCAGCATACAGGCTGCCTATGACCTGACTATGGGAGAGTGCAGTAAGGTCCATCACTGAGGGTTAAACATACATTTATCCTGTCGGGAATATTTGCATGCAAGTTGTTGTTGCGTGCCTTCAAGTCATTTCTGATTTATGGCAATTCTAAGACAAACCTATCACAGCATTTTCTTGGCAAGAGTTGTTCAGAGGGGGGTTGCCATTGCTTTCCCCGATGCTTAAGAGTGTGACTTGCCCAAAGTCACCCAGTGGTCTAGCTTGCCTGGTGTTTTTTGGGGTCATCTTAGGGGGGATACAGATGGGCCGCCCTAGGAAGCGGAGGATCAAGGCCAAGGGGATGGGAACCCAGATTTTTCCACCTAAAGTCTAATATGCTAACCACTACATTGGACTTTATTTTCTCTGTGTTAGCCGAACCAAATAAGTTGGGCATTACAGTATGCACTGGAGAGAACAGGGAGAGAGGAAGGGAGAGGGAATTAGAGCTTGGAAAAGTTTTGGCCACCCAGCTATGGGAGTGGTAGTTCAGAAAAGGCAATGTTTCCAAGCTCTGATAGATAAGGAGCAATACAACTGAATGAATATTTGTAATCTCTTCAGGAAGCTGCCTCTGAGGACTAGTATCACCCCACAGTGTGTGTGCATTTCCTGAACTACACAAGAGCACTTCTTTAACATATCATTTTGGTTGGAATGCAACACATAAGGAGCTGAAATGGAAAACTGATCCCAGCTTGTCTTTACTATAGGCCTAAGCAGACTGCCAGAAATAGTGCACATTAAATTGAGGCACTGCCCTGGCTCAGTGCTAGGGAATCATGGGAACTGTGTTTTTTTCTGGGACATTGAGCCTTCTCTGTCAGAGAGCTCTGGTGCCACAATAAATTACAGTTCCCATGAGTCCCTAGCACTGAGCCAGGGCAGTGCCTCAATTTAATGTGCACTATTTCTGGTAGTCTGCTTAGGCCCATATTCTCATAAACTATACCTTTCCATAAAGATACCTTTCATCTCCTTTGTGTGACATCTTCTATTTTAGGATTGACAGATTTGAATCCAGTCATTTGCAAAAACAAAAACAACACAGAATTTCAACATCTCATTGTCAATATGTGTGTACTTTATTATGATCTAAGATGACCTCAAAAAGTATGAGGAAAGCCAGACCTAGAGGCTAACTGGGAGACCTTGGGCAAGTCATGCTCTGTCAGCCTCAGAGGAAGGCAATGGCAAAGCCCCTCTGAACAAATCTTGCCCAGAAAACCTTGTGATAGATTTGCCTTTGTTGTTGTTGTTGTTGTTGTTGTTAGTTGCTCTCAAGTCGGTTCTGACTTATGGTGACCCTGTGGATGAGACATCTCCTAGAATCCCTGTCTTCCACTGCCTTGCCCAGATCCTGCAAGCCCTTGACCATAGCCCCCCTGATTGATTCTATCCATCTGATCTGTGGTCTTCCTCTCTTTCTTCTACCCTCTACCTTTCCTAGCATTATTGTTTTATCTAGTGATCCATGCCTTCTCATAATGTGGCCAAACTACGAAAGTCTCAACTTAATCATCTTTGTTTCCAAGGAGAACCCTGATCTGTTCAAGAAACCATTTGTTTGTCTTCTTGGCTGTCCATGGTATCCTAAGTACTGTTCTCAAGCACCACATTTCAAATGAGTCGATTTCTTTCTGTCTGCTTCCTTTACTGTCCAGCTCTCACATCCATAAATGGTAATTGGGAATACAGTGGCCAGGACGATTCTACCTTTAGTGCTCAGTTGTATGTCTTTGCTCTTCAGTATC
>CM034709.1:14202810-14229554 GCA_020142125.1 Phrynosoma platyrhinos | reverse complement strand
CTTATCAGTGCACTTAAGCACTCCCTAAGCGGTTTACAATATGTAAGCCAATTGCCGTCAATAATCTGAGTGCTCATTTTAGCGACCTTGGAAGGATACAACCCTGAGTTGAGCCTGAGGCCTTAACTGGCATTGAACTCACAACCTTATGGTTTGTGAGTGAGTGGCTTCAGTACAGGCATTTAACGACTGCACTGCCAAGACTCTCATTTTTCTCCTTTAGGGCACATTCGTGCTTGAATTTTCTTTCTGATGGCATCCTATCCTTCAAGATATGTACCGAGTGTGGGGCTTAATTACCAGACAGAGATGTCCATTCTCATTCCCTTTTGTGTCTTGGTGAGGTGCACAACGTGCATATGTGCCCCGACTATAAAGCTTTTGTGTTTCAGGCAGGCAGAAACTGTGAGCCCTGACTTAAGGCTGGCTTAAGCCTTCCGTCTTAAGACAGAAGCATACTTGGATTTCTGTTCACCTGTAAACACAAGGTCTATCCCCACCATCACTCCTGTCAGCAAAGGGCTTATTCAGATTCTGATTTTGATCGATCTGTCCTGCTTACGTGCTCTTGAGCTCCCCTATGCTTAGCCTCCTGGATCTTCTTATATGGTAAGGGTAGTTTCCTGCATTGGGATGCCCTTGCTGCTATGAACTCTCAACATCCCCTTTGAAATTAGTTTGATATTGGAAAGGAGGAGGGGTGCAGAGGGCTAGATTTTGGGTTCAGAAAGATGGGAAGGAAAGAAAACAGCAATTAAGGTGTAAGGTTTTTTTGGGGGGGCACTATTATTAACATTCCTAGAGACAAAATTCTTTGTCACATGAGATTTTGGGTGACTGTTCTCAGAACATCAGAGTAATCTGTATATTCTGTAGTCAAAAATTTGCATCTAGTTATTTAAACCCTGGTTAACTCGGATGTCTTGCTTGCTGGGTATTTGTTGTTCTGAAGATCTCTTTGGATGTTACTTTTTAAGGTTTACAAAAGATTTCAATGCACACCTAATAAGATAGATTGAAAGTGACAAACATATTGGCAGCTACATGGCTCTTATGCATATACAGTCGGCTCTCCACATTTGCAGCATTTGTGGATTTAATAATAATAATAATAATAATAATTTTTATTTATAGCCCGCCCCTCTGCCAAGCAATCGGGGCGGCGTACAACATATCAAAACATAAGGACAAATAAAATCACTTCAAATCCCCTCCCTCCTTCCCACACCCACCCAACCCCTGAAAACAAACCAAACTAACCGGATTAAATTATAATAATTAAGCAATTAAACAATTAAACAGTTAACAATTAAACAATTAAACAATACACAATTAAACAATAGTATTAAAAACCCGCCGGCGTTCTCCTCGGCCCCACACCATCCCCAGCTGCTCCCGGCCCCCAGGTGATGGTAAGGGGCAAGAGAGTCCTTCAGGGGCCTGAGTCCTCCAAGAGAGCTGCTGGCGCCAGGGAAGGATGGTCCTGGACACACGCCGCCGGCAGTCTTTTCTCCTTCTGCGCTGGTGGAAGGGGAGGGGAGGCAGATTTTAAAGCCTCCGGCAGCAGTCTCTTCTCCTTCTCCTGATTATTTGTAGATTTGATTAATATGTTCTCTTGAGGAATCTCCAGCATAACTCTACTGGAAGTTGACCATAAAGTTGCACTGGAGGACCTAGAAGTTCCTAGAGAAAGCATTTGTAGCACCTCCTGTGTGATTCTACGGTCAACCATGGTCTGTGTTGACCATGGAGTTGTGCTGGAGGATCTAGAGATTCCTACAGAGCTGTTCTTTCAGGTAAAAAATAAAAATAAAAAAAAAATAGTGGGCTTTTTTAATTTACATTTTTCCCACTTTCATGGTGGACCTATACCCCCAACCCTAGTGAATGTGGAGGACTCACTGTACTTGTCAGGGAGCTGGGATTTGCCTTGTCTGATGTGTGAAAAGGATCTCAGTGTTTGAAGGAATTATATTCATTCTTTGCTATGGTTTGTGGGTTTCTCTCACTGAATGAAGGAGACCCTAGCAAAGAAGATGACAGAGATTTTTGTGGAGGGGGGCAGCTGTGATGCGTGTATCTGTGTTTAGGAGACAGGGTAGGGAATGCCACTGTTTTGTTGTTGCTGTGGGAGAATGGAACAAAATACAAGCTAGTATTTTATTAATGTCTTGGTTTAATTTTGTCTCTTGGATAAATAGTTTTGTCATACCATAAACAAAGCAAAGCAGATGTGTTCCACATGCCCTCCTGTTTAGCAGCAGACAAGACTTGCCCACAGTTAACTGGGTATGCTTTGTGTCTTTATATCACTCAAAATTGCCCTTATTGAACTTTTTAATAAACTATATCCTTTGAAGCTCATTTAAATGCAACAGTGGAAAAAACAATAAGCTTATTCTTTTATTAATATGTAGGTATTATGACCAGGCAAAGATTAATCATTAGGCTAAGAATGCTGTACAGCAGGGGTAGGCAACCTTTTTGAGCCGGGGGCCGGGTTGCTGTCCTTCAGACAATTGGGGGGCCGAAGCACCATAAATAAATAAATAAATAAATATTATTATTTTTTTTAAAAATTAAAAATTTAAAAAATATGCATGCACACTCTCTCAGCCCCAGAAAAGCCATGGCAAAACCCCTGTGGAGATTTTGCCAAGAAAACCCCAAGAACAAGTAATAACAACAATAATCAATATCATTGGCGGGGGGCAGCAGCGGCGGCAGCAGGACCAGCTTGGGGCCAGTCCAAAGGCCTCGGGGGGGGGCGCATCCGGCCCCCGGGCCTTAGGTTGCCTACCCCTGCTGCACAGGGAAGGCCTTAGCAAAGCTAGCGCCTACTATGGTGTAACAGAGAATATTGTTTGATTAGCAGTGGCTGTGTCTTGCTCACTAAGCCCAATTCTTCATAATTTCTTACAGATAAGGACAGTATTTCCTTGTCACATGAATATGGGATAGGACTCCTATACATTTAATAGTTAACAGAGCCTTAAAAAAAGATGTAGCATAAAGTTTTGCCAGGCAAAACTAAATAATGTTTTCCTCTTCACACACACACCCAACTCACTACATGACCATTTACTGGCTGGTGGAGAAAGGGGTGTTGCTATAAGAATATGTCTGGATGCTCCTCGTAACCATCAACTGTACTGATTTGGCAGGGACAGTCCTGATTAATTGTCTCTCATCCCACTTTTTAGAATGCTTTCAAAATGTCCCAGTTTCTCTCTCCTTCACCCACTTTTCTGCTTCCTCTCCAGCTTACTTTGGTTGCTGCAAACTGAATGCAAAGTTAACTTAGTGCAGGTGGGCAGACTGGGTGGGCAAAATCTTATTCTTCACAATAAGCTTAGGCAAAAGTGAACTGTTGCAGCCTCTCCTAGCTTGTGTCTTCTTCCTTATTAATGTTTGCCATCTTGACTACATCCTGGTGTTCCTTAGCTACACATGTATTGTTTTTCATCTGTGAAATGTTGAAGAATGTGGCTTCTCTGCCACCACTGTCCTTCCCCTTGCTGTCTAGCAGCCACTAAACAATTGTATTGGAAGCGGCAGATGCAGCAGCTGAAAAGTGGGTTAGGAAGATGTTGCATAGTTCTGCCTAGTGAAACTTTAAACTACACCTTTTTCTTCCCATGATATGTTAACTATTAAAGTATTCATCCTGGTGACACTAACTGCAGAAGACAAAAATGTGAACTGGATGTTATGAAAGTCAGAGCAAAGTGGGCTTGCCAAAGGCCTTTGCTCATCAGCACCCATCTTTATTTTTTTAAGAAGAAAACTGGGATGGAATAACTTTCTAATTTGAAGTTTGAGGGATTATTCATATGGCCATTTTAAAAATAGAAGAATCAGAACAAGATACATTTCCTCTGAGTTTTTTGTACAGTAAACAGGGTGTGCAAAATTGCTTCCAAAATGTTCATGGTATTTTAACATACAAAAATTGTGAGAAAATCTAAGAAGAAAATGGTTGCATGAAATGACTCTGGTTGTACTTTGCACAACCTTAGGGATAAGTCAGAAATCTGGAGGTCAGGTTGCTATTAAGAAACTGCCCTAGTGCAGGCTTTTCTTATTCCAAGATTAGGCTGGTCAGGGTGGCTAATGCAAGGTTCTGGGTTCTTTGTTATTTTGGAAGTTTTAAATAAGCAAATGACAGTCATTATAAGGAAGTATTCCTGGAGTGGTCAATTTAAAAAGAGAACCAGGCTTCTACATCTTTAATATTATGCAGAAAAAGAAATTTCAGAACATGTAGCTTGCTTTGTACTCTTTCATGTCTGGCCTCCCAAGTACTTCTCTACTTCATGATAAACACTGTGATTTACTTCTTTTTAATGCACTTGCCATTGTTACATAGTGTAAGACTAGTAGGAGCACCCTATTTGTGCCTATGGACTTGGGTCGAATTATTCAAATTGCTACTTTTGAATCTGTGTCTATGTAATTGATCCCTTATCTAATACTTCTAATATTTCCTTGCTGTTATTCAGATTATAGGACTGGCCCATGTTTCACTTTGGTAACCAACCAGATGTGCCAGGGGCAGCTCAGTGGGATAGTCTGCACAAAAACCCTCTGCTGTGCAACTGTTGGAAGAGCGTGGGGCCACCCGTGTGAAATGTGTCCAGCTCAGCCTCATCCCTGCCGTCGGGGCTTCATTCCAAACATCCGAACAGGAGCTTGTCAAGGTATGGTACAGCCATCACAGCTGAAATGTTATGAACAGATTCATTGCAGCTCAAGTGCATCTGTTATCTGAAGCCATCTAGCACTGTTATAGAGGAAGCCATGGAAAGATCTACTACACTGTTTATTGTGAGCCTTATTCTCATTTAACAGTATTTGTAAGAACTGCAAGTGAGCAGCAGAAATCTTAATTGGTTTTTTTTTGCTGCCAAAAAGTTCCTTAATTTGATTTCTAAGGCATTATTTCCCCCTATAGCTGTTGCACTAAGAAGCAGTGAGTATACAAACAAACAGAAACAGATTTTGATAGTCTCACATAACTCTCTGTTCTTTCTTGTGGTTTCTGTGAATCCACAAATGGGTTATCCTGTGTCTGCGCAGTGCATCTTCAGAAACTTTTAAAGCTATTATAAGTGCTTTAACAATAGCTGTGCCTACTCTCTGAGCAACCTACCAGCTTGCTTTTCACCTAAGCCTCCAGTTTCTTTTTGTCTGTCACAGCAGCAGCATCTCCGGAACATGTCAGAATTTAACTTTCCTGTCAGTCTTTGATTTCTGAGTTTGACATGCTTTCTCTTGCATTTTGGTGATTATTTCTTCAATCTTCATTTGCCTCTGTTAATTTAAAAGGAGTACCATGATTTCTGGTGAAATACTGGAGTTAAATGGCCTCTTGCCTTCCCTGCTGTGCTTGTCATAGGCCCATTATAACAGAGAGGTGAGGTTAATAGCTCTGCTATGTGAGCAAAGCCTATCAGAGGCTCCTCGAGCAGTTGGGAAATAGTCTAATCTGATGGATCATTGGCTTCCTATTCCTTGCCCACCTCAGTCCTCTTCGGTTCTGACCCCATGTACTTGTTGGTGTGGTCATACATGGCACCTACTCCTATACTGACTAAGAAGTGTTGGATAGAAATCAGACCAGCATCACCAATGGCCACAGACTATCCTGACACTTCTGTTGGGCCTATCATCAGTACCATCTCTTCACTCCATACGGAGAAATCAGATGGAATCATTCCCTCTATATCAAGGGCTTTCCTTCTTATTGATGGTCCTGACTCCTATCCATCTCAAACAGGACATTTTCTCCTCTAGTATTCTTCTATAACTGTCTGTCTGTTCATAGGGTGCTAACCTCCAGAGTTACTTCCTCTTTCACTCACCTATGAATTAGGGACATCCTGTGTCTACGCAGCATCTCTATAAGTGGATTAGGGCAACTATCCATGTGGCATATGAGCTAGTAGGCAAGCCACCTTCCACCTAAGTAAGAAGTCTTTAAACTAGAGTAATTGCACGCTCAACTGCATTCCTGTATGGGATTCCTCTGCATGACATCTGCAGGGCTGCCACATGATCCAGACTGCTCACTTTTGTATTTCACTATCCCCTGGACTCAGGGTTGCGGATGGAGACTGCGCTTGGGAGGGCTATGTTTTTCTCTTGTGCGGCATGGCACTCCCTCTTCCTATTGTTAGCAGTTTGCTAGTGTCCCATTTGTGTGGTTCACAGAGACCTCTAAGGATGGGGACAGGTTGCTTACCTGTAACTGTAGTTCTTCAAGTCATCATCTGTGAAATCACACAACTCAGTCCATCCTCCCTTCGTTGTGTCCTTCCTCTCCCTAGATCCTGGACTGCTACTTTGGCATCCATAGAACTGAGGGCTTAGGTGGGAAGCAAGCTGGAAGCTGGTAGGTTGCTTGGAGAGTGGGCAGGACTTCTGTCAGAACTGTTATAATAGCTTTTGACATTTCCGAAGATGCACTGGCAGCATGCAGGATAACCCATTTGTGTGATTCACAGATGACCACTTGAAGAACTAAAGTTAAAGGTAAGTAACCTGTCTTTTTCTTTTCACCTAAGAGAGATCCTTCAGACTTGGAAACAACTCTTCAGTTGTGTTGTTTAAGTCAGCTTGTTACATATTTTATGCATTATAGAGCTGAAATATATTTACATTTGCTTTTGACTCTTAATCTTAATTGTCTGCCAAGATATTGCTTACTTTATTCCTGAGCAAGACTTGCCATCAGAACTTCTTACACTGCTTTTGGCTTTTATTCTAATACATACAGCTGTTTAAATTCTTTTGTTTTCTAGATGTCTGGCAGGAAGCAAGAGAAAAACAGCAGCTATGAACTAAATTGCTGTAAATTTTATACTCCCAGGGCTACGTCTCTGGGAAGGGTTTGTTTTAGGCCTTTCTCTAAATTTTTATAATAAGATATAGTAGTTAGTGGATCTAGAAAAGATAAATATGGTAAATCTAATACTGATTTGGTTAATCTAAAACTGCCATGGTGAACTTAAGCCATTCCAAATTTTAGATATGGTTCAGCAAAACCCAAGACCTTTCTCATGTCTTTAAACAGCTGTGATGGCTCTATAAACTACAGAACTACTTGTGTACAATTTGCTTGGTCACATTTTAACCTTTTGGTGCCTGGAACTAGTACATATCTAAAGTTGGTGAAGTCCAGCATTTTAAAGAACATTATCCAATCAGATATTTCTGCATATCAAGATGTGGCCCACATCCCATCATTTAGTCGCTAAGTTCTCAGGAAACCTAGTGGAAGAAAAGTATCCACAGGATACTGAACAAGTTGTTTGGTTTCCTCAATGTTATTTTTGTCCTTTGTGTTTGTACCCAATATACTTTGATAAAATAAAATTAAAATACAATATATTTGTTCCATTTTTAACAGAAAATATTTTGAGTATTGTTCCTAATTTCCTTTTTTATAAATTATATATCAAATAAAGTTAATCTAGTTCTAATTTTTGTATTAATGAATTGTTAACTGCTCTGTTTGAATGTTTCTTTTTTCATGGTAGATGTGGATGAATGCCAAGCTATCCCTGGGATCTGTCAAGGGGGAAATTGCATTAATACCGTTGGATCTTTTGAGTGCAAATGCCCAGCTGGACACAAGTTTAATGAAGTGACACAAAAATGTGATGGTAAGTCCTCTCAGAAACTTCATATGGAAAGAAGGGAAACTGTTCATATTTGTTCAGTTTTTGAATATTTTTTCTTCATAAAAGCATCAAGATATTACTTTATTAAATGCACAACATGCATATACATATTTCATTTCTTTGTGACTAAATGTTTACTACTGGAATAGTAGGCCCTAATGAAATGAAAGAATCATACTGTTTGCAGTGACCATGTTTTCTAGACCATTCAAACCAGGAATCCTCTCTTATTAAACCATATGCATTCAAACTTGTTCTGACATTTGCAGCCCATCAGCTCCCACTTTGCCTCCTGTTTACATCAGCAAGGAAACAAACCAGGCATCACTGGCTTAGCATTACATATGAACCTACAGTTATGGATTAATGTGCCCTAAATTAAATTAAGAGTTTGTTGTTGGTTTAAGGATCCTGGTTTCTTTGAGTGTGTAGACTGTGATTCTGCTTCAGACCCAATACAGGTTGTCTCCCTTTTACAAATTGCTTGGAACCAGAAGTGTTTTGGATTTTTTTGGGGGGGGGATTTTGGAATATTTGGAATAATGAGATATGTTGGAGATGGGACCAAAGGTCTAAACATGAAATTCGTTAATGTTTTGTATATACCTTATACACATAGCCTGAAGGTAATTTTATATACAACATGTTGTGCATGAATCAAAGTTTGTGTACATTGAACTACCAGAAAGCAAATGTGTCACTATCTCAGTTACCCATGTGGATGATTTTGGAATATTTTGGATTTGGAATTCCAGATAAGGGAGACTCAGCCTGTACTAAACTTCCAATGATTGGTTTGTTTGCCTACTGACATGAGCAGCAAAACAGAAACAAATGGGCTGTGTACTGTAGCACACAGCTTATGCACTTTGATAAGGTAAGATAAGGCTTTATATGAGGTGTGAACACAACCAGTATTTTGCTTCAGAACTGGATAGAAGCATATATTTTGCATCCACAGAACACTTTGGAGCACCTTGTCTATCACTGGCATATAGAACCAATCCCATATAAATTGAATTTTCTTCCCCTCCCTTCCCCACATATATTCATACTTTTCATTCCAATTCACCCATGCTTCCTTCTCTCTCACATTTCTGGTAGATGCTTACTGATCTCACCTTACTCCTCTAATCTCTAATAAAAGAACATTTGGCAGAGAATCTGCTCTGTAGTTTATTCATCACCATGGTTAATCCAGCACTATATATGTGTTCCAGTGGATTTATTTAGGAGAATGAAGGAAAGTATTTACCACTTAAATGAATAATCCATTACAGAGAATTGGAATTAAGTGTGGTGTGGTGGTTTGAATGTTGGACTATGACTCTGGAGTCCAGGGTTTGATTCCCCGCTTGGTCATGAAACTCACTGGTGACTTTGGGAAAGTCATATGCTCTCAGCCTAAGAGGAAGGCAATGACAAACCTCCTCTGAACAAATCTTACCAAGAAAAACCCATGATAGGTTTGCCTTAGGGCCGCCATAAGTCGGAAATGATGTGAAGGCACACACAACAACAGAGAGTAAAATCACTCTTAAGTTTTGTAATATTGCACAGTTTCTCCTCAATGTTAAAGCTCTTTAAGACTGTGTAAACTGGGTGCCTCATAACAGAGGAAATCAAAAAGCTAGCTAAAATAATAATAGCCTTTACACAACAAGTACTTTGTTGCTTTTATTTTGTCTTACGTAAATCAATTTGCAAAGAATTTGCTCCAGACAGATAAACTCTCTGTCTGCCAGTGTTGTTGAGTAGAGTCAAAAGTGGAAATGACCAAAGTCTTAGGAGTTTATCACACAGGAGGCAAAGCCCCCAAATCCCGTAGATAAACAGGGTTTAAATCCCGTGAATATCCCACAAAAGTGGGATTCTTTTTCAGACACATTGGGCTAATTCAGCATTATCCCGACATAACCCTGTGAATATGGTGGCAAAATCACACCGCTTTTTACTTTCAGGATTTTACCAAAAGAAAAAGTGGCACGATTTTGCTGTTTTATTCACAGGTTAATGTCAGGATAATGCTGAATTAGCCCAATGTCGTCTGAAAACAATCCCGCTTTTGTGGGATATTCCCAGATTTTAATCCTGTTTATCCATGGGATTTGAGCATTTGACATCACCATTGTGTAGCTACAGAGATGGCAAAATGTGGGCATTGAATCTCCAAATGAAAATTTGGGGCTTTCTTATTGAAATTTTTCTACAGTCTCTAAATTTATAGCTTTGCAGATAGTGAGACATTAAAAATCAACTATACCTAGAAGTCTTATATTTGCTGCATTTACATCCCTTTGGTAACTTTTCCCTGCCTCTTTTTTGGGGGTGTGCGTGACTAAGCTGTATTTCTAAATGGTCAACTGAAGTTCGAAGTTACAAATTTCAATGATTGAAATTTGGGGAGTGAAGGAAATTTTATTTGGGGATACATACCCACATTTTGCTCCTCCTATAGCTATACTCCTGGAACACTCCATCACTGGAAGTGTTTCTTTCTAGACCAGAAAGTCTTAACACTACCTGATGTTAGAGAACTGGTAATGTTTTTCTCTAGTTTACTAAGGATTGGCACCGTGTTCATTGGCTACAATTGTTTCTTTAATAGAAAGTCTTCAGAGACTAAAAGATGATGGGCTCATGGACCAACACCAGTCCATGTATTACTACTTTGAGTAGCACTGTTCTTGAGAGCAAATCAGTGGAAGACAAATTCAAAAAGTAGTTAAATTAGTATGAAGAAAGATTATTTAGTTACATTGACACTTACCTGCTTAAATGAAGATTTTCTTATTTAATAAATTAGTGGACAGAACTGCCAGGATGCAGTAAGTAAATGGGAAGCTGAACTTGGATCTTCCTTAAAACATTCATGCTTGCCGAACTGAAGTACCATACATCATAAATTGAACAAACAGCACTATAGCTATATTTAAGTTCTCGTAGATTGAATCATATAGGGAACAACCAACTATGTTTCAGAGGTACATGCTGTACCAGAGCTTCAGTTGAAATGAATGGATGTTCTGTTTGAAAACGCTTACTAGGACACTGGGAAGTTGTGACAATAATTAATTTAAGCAGTCACTTCATACCTTTCTTGCTAATACTCCATAAGTTATTTAGCAGGTAGAAGTGTAGTTTCAGAAGATGTTGGACATTATTTAGCATTTTTTTTAAAAAAAAAATGCACATGGATACTATAGAAGAGTAAATGGCATTAGGTTTTAAGGTGCCCTGATAGCACAGTGGTTAAATGAGTTCAGTACCAGCCAGGGGTTCAGGGGCAACTCAGACTGGCATCCTTCTATAGGTTGCTAAAATGTGTACCCAGCTTGTTGGAGGCAATTAGCTTACACATTGTAAACTGCTTAGGGAGTGCTTAAGTGGTATAGAAATGTACTTGCTATTGCTATTTTAAAGCTCAAGGAGATTTTAAAGTTGACAACTATGCTTTATGCCTCAAAAAACAAATTTATTAAGCCTAAAATGTCAATGTACCCACATGCCATGGAAAGGACTGCATTGTGAGCTCATTAATGTCAATACACATGCATTTTTCATTTATATCAGGATGAGCAATCTGTGGCCCTCCAGGTCTTATTGGACTACAACTCCTGCCATAAGTGTTGGTCATGCTTCCTGAGACTTTGGGGAATTGAAGCCCTACAACTTCTAGGCTACAGTATAATGGTTACATGTCACTCAAAGGACAGGGTGGGCTGAAAAGCAATATGGATCAATTACATTTAGTGTGGTCCTGTTGAATAAGATGCCTGTCCCTGATCTAGATGGCAACATTTTGATAGACACCTGGTAGTCCTTTGCTAATAGCAGCTCAGAAATGTTGTAGCCCTCATGAGGAGAAAGAATTCTCATTTTATGTTCCTAAGTTAAAAAGTGATGCTGATCAACATTTGTGTCAGTTTTGGAACTGCAGCCAATGACCACATATTGCCTTCTTAGCAGAGTATGTGTTATTGTTGGATCTGAATCATTCCAAGGCAAGTTGAAGTACAAACACTGAGGCAAGTCCAGTGTGGGGAGGTGTGAATTGGAATCCCCACTTAGATACAGCACTCACAGTGTGACTGACCAGACACTATTTCTTGGTCTAAATCACTTCACAGGGTAGTTGTGAGGATACCATGGATAAGATGACTGATCCCCATGTATGCACCCTGAAACATGGGACCCATGCAGAGTCCTGCACTACTTTAAATGAAATGTTATTTGACTTGCTGTGTTGATTATTGTTATACCCTTATGGAGAGAGCCAGTGTTGTTGGACTAGGGCACTGGGAGACCAGGGTTTCAGTTCCTGCTTAGCCATTGATAGTCCTGTTTAAATATTTGAAGGGGTGTCATGTTGCTCCAGAGAATAGGACCCGGAGCAATGCATTCAAACTACAAAAGAGATTCCACCTCAACATTAGGAGGAACATCCTGACAGTAAGAGCTGTTTGACAGTGGAACACACTGCCTTGGAGTGTGGTGGAGTCTCCTCTTTTTTGGAGAACAGACGCTGGATAGCCTTCTGTTGGGGGTGCTTTGATTGTGAGTTCCTGCATAGCAAGGGGTTGGACTGGTGCCCTTGTGGTCTCTTCCAACTCTATGATTCTATGATTAAAACCCAGACAAGTCACACACTCTCAGCCTCAAAGGAAGGCAAAGGCAAGCCCCCTCTGAACAGATTCTGCCAAGAAAACCCCATGATAGTTTCATCTTAGGGCCAACATCAGTCAGAAATTATTTGAAAGGCATACAACAACAACAATACCTGTATGGGACTTTGCCAGACATTTTCCTTGCTGGTCACCAATATTAAATTTGTTTAGCAGGTACTGGTAACCTGGAAATCATATCTATGGTCTCCTGATTTTGGTAGTGTAACACAGTAATGATGAGGATGAATCTTAATTGACCCGTGGGTACTTGGAAAAGATCCAATGGAATGTTTTGCTTAAATCTGAAAAAGAGTGTCTAATCTACTTTGTTGTTGTTGTTAACTGCTCTGCCCAGGTCCTGCAGGCTCAGGGACATGTCCTACCTGGTGGAGTCTATCCATCTGGTATGGAGTCTTTCTCTCTTTCTGCTGCCCTCTATCTTGAGTCACTGACATGAGTCAATAGAAACGACAATAGCATTATTGTCTTTTCTGTTGAGTCATGTCTTCTCATGATGTGGTCAAGGTATGACAGCCTCAATTCGGTCAGCTTGACTTCCCAAGAGATCTCAGGCTTGTTCTGTTCTAGGATCCATTTGTTTGTCTTTTTGATTGTCCACGGTATCCTCAGCACTCTTCACTAGCACCACATTTCAAATGAATTGATTTTCTGTCTTATTAGTTGCTTCACTGTTCAGCTCTTGCATCCATCCATGCTGATGGGGAATACTATGTTTTAGGGGGAAGCAGACGGGCGTCCGTGGGCCGCCCCGGGAAGCTGCGCTGCAGGGCTGAGGTATCCCTACACCTCAGCCCCGCGGTGCACCTTCGCTGCCCCTGGAAGTAGTGCTAAATTGGCGCTCCTTTCACAAGTCACCGAAGGTGTGCCACAAAAGCTTGCAGCGTACCTTCGGCGACTCTTCCACTGCAACGTGTATGGACACTGCAGTGGGAGGTCCTCCTCGGAGCGCCGGCCATGCGGAGGGCCAGCTGCTCCGAGGATGACCTGGGGAAGGGGTTGGGGTGCCGAGTGTGCGGCTGCCCCTCCCCTTCCCTGTCCCCAAAACAGCTCTTTAAGCCGTCTGCTTCCCCCCTTAGATGATCCTAAGTTTAGTGTTCTCATATATTGTCTACTTTAATAGCTGCCCTTCCCAGTCCCAGTCTTCTTCTAATTTATTGACTGTTGTCTTTTTTCTGATCAATGACTGATTCAGGGTATGAGAAATCTTAAGAGTACAGTGCAGGGTCACTTTGAGGTCCTAAAATAGAGTTTACTATAGATCACACACCAACATCAGATGTCTCATCCACACAGTTGCCATGAGTTGGGATCTACTCAAGGGTGGATAACAACAACAACAAATGTATTAAGACCTAATTAATGACACCTTTGTTTCTGACAGTTCAGTGTAGCAATAGCAATAGCATGTACTTCTATACTGCTTGACAGTGAACTCAACACTCTGTAAGCAGTTTACAATCTGTAAGCTAATTGCCCCCAACAAGCTGGGTGCTCATTTTACCAACCTATGAAAGGATGGAAGGCTGAGTCAACCTTGGAGCTCCTGGGAGCGAACTCACAACGTTGTGGCTGCAGTACCAGCATTTAACCACCGTACCACCAGGGTTCCTCAAAGTTTATTTCATGCACAAAATGATTTCAAATATTGTATAAAATTACCTTCAGGCTATGTGTATAAGGTATGTATGAAGCATAAATGAATTTTGTTTTTAGACTTTTATCCTATCTTCAAGATGTCTCATTATGTACGTATATGTAAATATAGCTTTTTTGAAATAAAAAAAAATCTGAAATCCAAAACAATTTTGGTCCCAAACACTTCAAATAAGCAGCACTATGGACAATGTCTTCACATGGCTGCTTTCTTAATTGAGGCTTCTTTCCTAGAAAATACATTTGGGGCTTGGCATCTATTTGGAAAGACTATCCTGTGATCTGGAATCCTTCCCTTCTCCTAATCCCTGGCATATGGGTATTCTCTTTAGTTACTCAATGGTGAGGAAAATGTTCTTTATACTTATAGACATTGGGCTGAAGCAGACAGGTAGCAAGGGGTGGCTTCTGGCTGCTCCAGCCCCGATTAGGCTGCAGTCACCGAGCACCACGGTGACAACATGGCCTGCTCTTAAACAGGCTGCCACCAGGAGCAAATTAGATCTGCTCTTTTTCTGGCTGCTTCTGGCCACTTTGAGGACGTGCATCATCTGAACGCCAAGCCCTTGAAGTGGCCAGAAGCCATTTCTTTTGCTCCATCTGTTTCAGGCCATAGTCTGAAATGTGAGGCTGATTTTTAATGGACAGAATTTTGTACTGACATAATTATTAATATTATAGATCATTAATGTAATAATTCTTCCATTTCTGAGTAATGCTTCTGTTTGATACTATGATACTAACTTAATCAAACCACCCTCTCTTTCTAAAATTGTAGATATTGATGAATGCAATACCATTCCTGGAATCTGTGATGGAGGAGAATGTTCCAATACTATTAGCAGTTACTTTTGCAAATGTCCTTCTGGATATTTTACATCCCCAGATGGGTCTAGGTGCATAGGTGAGTAAAGAATTGCAATGTACATTTTGTAGAGGTAGAAAGGTTATGGATGAGTATGTGAAAAGGAGTATAGAGAACCTGGCTTATTTGGATTGAAATAGGACCTTTGTGAATATTCACACTAGATAATGGTCTTCTGGTCTAGAATTTTTTTTAAAAAAAGATACCTTAGAATCCCAGAACACTGAAATCTGACAAAGGATTCTTTTACTTTATTTCACACTGTTTGATAGCAACCTTCTCCTAACGGCGATTAATATGTAACTTATCCTCCTCATTTTGAAAGGCAATGAAATTTTTAATAGAGCTTGGGCCCTTAAGATTGCTTCCTGCACTCCCTCCCCTTCATTCCCCAAATTGCACATAGAAATGAATGCCCAACTTGGCAAATGATGTAGTAGCATCCATTTTCCTCTTTAGCAGCCTTCCTCAACCTGAGTCCCTCCTGATGTTGTTGTTGGCATGTTTAGTGTTCAATGACAATGACATCTGTATACAACAACATCAGGCTTCAGATTGGAGATGACTTGCTATGCACATATTTATGATAAAAGTGACCCTACTTTTGTGGTCAAAAATATGTGCCAGATATTTTAGCATCTGCAGCAGTTATAAAGAACCAACACAGTATAATGGAAATACCATCTGTATTCATCTTATTTGTTCCTGAACAGCAATCCTCGAGGTTCAAAAGCATGTTTTCTAAAACTGTTGTATTAAAAAAACACAATCCAAAGTCATATGGATTTTAAAAACCAATCATGGAAGCAATATCTAAAGAGCATTCATTGTTCAGCCAGCCTACAAGAATAAGGGTGCATCCTCATCTGCTATTTTTTGGCTTCTGTATAATAGCAGATATACTAGCAGATGTAATATGGAAAGAGAGGGGAAAGTATTCAGGGGGGAAAGAAGGCAGGAAGTAATAACCACTCCCTTTAATGAAAGGAATGGATTATAACAATCCTTCTCTTGTGACTTAATGTCTTTCTTTTGTTGAGTCTGGACAATTTCTGTGTATGTTTCTGTTTGAAATGTGATATGCTCACAGTCCCAAACACAAACTCTGCTTATCAGTCTGTGTTAAAAGAGTTCATCTGAGGGGAAAACACAAACAAATCTGACAAGGAATTAGAATCAACGTTGTAAAATTTTCTGTTGCTTTACAAATCTGGAACAGATTTGTTTGGGAGGTGATTTGTTTTTGAAGGATTTTAAAAAATATGTTGAAGGCAGTTTTCAGTTTCTTACATAGTGTATAGACATCGGCGAGACTATGCTATTGTTTTAGACTTTTACCTTCCTAATGTAAAACTTATGTACATTGTAATGTATTGGCATTATCTATATATAATAATAAAATATATGTTTTCCATGATTTATAATGAATGTTGTTGATGTTTAGACATCTCGACCACAGACTTTTGCTTTACTCAAAATTCTGCTATCTTAGGTCCAGCCCAATCAGTTTTCTTGGGATCTAATGCCAATTTTTAGATCCATGGATCTAAAAATATAGCACAGCCCTGTGTTATATGATTTTTGTTATGTAGGTTTTGATGTTTTTAAGTCTTCTTTGGAAGAACTTTATTTTTAGACATGGCCTACAAATGTAAATAATAAATACTAGCAATTTAATGGAGTTGTGCAAACACTTCCTTGACACCTAGTGCAGTCCCATTTTTGTGTGTGCTTGTTAGGTTACTTTGTGGCCTGTAAACCTTTTCCTCTTCAGGTTTTGAAGCCCAGCAAGACTGCATACTTTTTGATAATATTCATTGAAGAATTTTCCTTTTAATAAAACTTTGGACTCATGTGGACTGTTTTCGGGGGGTAGAATGGAGGGGGATTGAGAGCATTTCCCCTGAAATATGAATTCTTTGGGGTCCAACTGACATTTAAATCCAGTCCCCAAATTTCTAGCATTGTAATCACTTAAAAATTTGGTTGAGCATTTAGAAAGAGAGATTAGGCATCCAAAGAAAAGTGTACACAAAATTACCAAAGGAATGTGAATGCAGAAAATATGAATTGATGCAACCCTCATCCCCACCATGGTCCTAAAGACCACTGGTTCCTCTTGTCTTCTTTGTGCGCCTATAGTTTGACTGAAGGCCCTCCCTAGCATCCCTTCTTCCTCACTGTCCTCCTAGATCTTTCCACCTCCGCCCCAGGAGTGGCAGAATTGCCCACTTTGGGAATTACTGATCTAGAAGATGGGTTGAGTGACACTGGAAGGGATCTTCTCTTTGTGGATGAAAGACTTGGAACTGCAAACTTTCTTGATCTAGCCCTGCCATCAGCCAGTATAGCTTTATTTTGTTGTAACTGCATACTCAGACCCCTGGATTGTCCTTCGCTAATTTCAAAGTAGGTTGCAATTCCTCTTATATCTTCAGAATGAACTCTTTTAGTTTAATGATTGTCTGCTTTAAGTGTTAACAAGAAAAATAAAAGTGGTATTCCAAACCCCAAGCCATTCTTCTATTTCAAAATCATTAGTGCTAAATGCAAAACACCACTAATTATTTACAGATAGTTTGGATCTGCAAACTGTGCATTTCCCATATTGACATGATGCTAACCAAACCACATGGAACTGGGCAAAATGTCAAATTTGGAATTCAGGTCTAATGTTACTGAGCATTAGTCCTGAATCTGGGGCCCCTTTTTTTGGAATGCAAGACTTAAACCCTCTCTTGTCTTCTTTCTTGCATTTTCTGTAACTATGATCATTTGCAAACCTCATGTCAGTCAAGATACCAATTTGCTTTCCTTGTGTTGGAAAAGTGGCTGCCTTTCTGTTTCACACAGCATTAACAGCTGACTCTTGCTGCAGAAATGGTGGGTGCTATTAAAATGAATAGGGATAGAGGAGCTCTTCTTTGTGGTCTCTAAGAATCAAAGAACTGGGTATTTTTGTGCCTGCATATTCGGAACCTTCTATAATAACTAGGCAGATTTTTGTGGTAGCTCCATCCACCCTTGGTTCTATCCATACTGTTCCCACTCATTTACCCTAGTTCTTCTTCATGATCTTTATGAATCACACAACTGGGTATTCCTGCACCTGTGCAGTGTATATTCAGAACCTTCTAGAATAGCTACGCAGATTTCTGGTGGTAGTTCCACCCACCCTTGGTTCTATCCCCATTGTTCCTGCTCATTTACTTCAGTTCATTTTCTTTTTCTTTTTTTAAAATAAATTTTATTGTTAAAATTCAAAAAATACAACCATTCAGTGCACAATACACAATACACATATCACAGTTCAAAATACACATTATATCCATTTATCTATTCCCTTGCTAGAATATTCATATTAATATAGTTCCTTCAGATTCCTTCTAATCTTTCCGTATCTTTCCCTATCATTCCATTCTCTTTCATCCTTGCCATAACCCACCAACTCATTCACTTTCTTCATCTTCCTCCTATCCCATTCTTCTTCCACCTCCTTACCTAACCCCACCCTTCTCATCTTACAACATCTTCATTCTTACAACTTTTACTCTCACCATCCTCGACATACTTTCCCTTCTATCTTCTCTACCTCTCACTCGTCTGGAACTTTCATACCTATTCTTTGCATTCATTCCTCTACTTCTTTCTTGTCTTTGCTGGATTAGCTGATAATATTAGTTGACCTTCTTAGCTCTTTTTTCATCCCTATAAACTCCTTAGCTAAGTTCTATAATTAAAGCGTGAAATAAGATGGTATTTAATAATTAGAAATAGGTATAAGAAGATGAAGATAAACACAAACGGATCTAATGATAATTATAGAACTTAGCTAAGGAGTTGATTTGGCATGCTTATGACTTTGTCCTTTGCTATAACCTTTGGCTTGGCTGTTTTAGGTTTTATTAGATCACAACTCTGGCTTGTCATTACTCTTCTACTCAGTTTTCCCTTGGCTTGTTAGTTTTCAGCTTCCTCAGTATGGCCTTGAACCTTCCTTGGATTTTGCTGTTGATGCTAAGGCGTCTTCCTCCTATTTTAAGAGGTGTGGCATCTGTGGAGTGAAACTTCCCAGCTGTGATAGTCAGTACCACTGTTTGCTTTGTTTAGGCAAGAGACACAACATTAGCATTTGTGTCCATTATAAGGCTAACCCCACAAGTGAGAAAAAATAGTGAATCCCTCTTGAAAGCTTTATTATACAAGCAAACCTTGAAACTCTCTCAGTCTAAGGTTTCAGTTCTGCCCAAATCTGCCTCAGAATTGGTGCTTAGTCACTCTCCTTCAGAGCAACACCTCAAATCAGAGGCATCCTCAAAACCATCAGAGGAGGAGGAGGAGGAGGAGAAGGAGAAACCTTTGAGGCATTCTTCAAATAGGGACAGCCATTCAAAACCAGCACCAACCAGCTCTGAAGCTATGAGGTTCATTCTGTCAGAGATCCCGGTTTCAGTTGCCCAAAGCCCTCCCTTTCCAATGGAGTCCTCCAGGTTGTTTAAGTTTCCCCTGAAACAGGCCACTACTCTGTGAAGATCTCACTCTCCTCGTCTGGATCATACTGTGGTACACTCTTTATAAGTATCTCTGGTACGAATACCGTCTCCACCTCACCAAATTAGAGACCAGTATTCTGCCATTTCATTCTTAAGATTTCCTTGCCATTGAGAAGGATCTTCCTTAAGGTATGGCTATGGATACAGCAGATGGATTAAACATGATTCTCAGGACTCTTGCTATCATAATATTCACATATACACTAGTTGATATTCACTGTACCATTACTCTGATCTTGAAGAGGTATACTATGACAGAGAATGAGGACATCCCAGGACAGAGATGAGCCTTTAGCCCTTCATTCTCCAGAAGGTCTCAGTACCATTCCTAATCCACATCTTCTTCAGGGAAGCAACAAGTTTCATCCTCTAAATTTGATCTTTATTGAAGAAAAAGACTTGGGACCAGGGCAAGAGGTGCCTTTGACTGTTCATCCCATCTTCTTCCCAAACCATCTGCAACTTTTGGGAATAGACTATACCATTTTTACCATGACTGGGCAGCAATAACAACCAATTCCTGTGTCCTCAGCATCATCGGAAAGGAGTATGTGATTGAGTACCCTCCTACAGAGGTAATTCATGTGGTCCCCCTTCCAGGGTTCTTAGGGTGTAAATGAGGTGTTGTTTCAGTTGAGGTGTCTGGAATTTGCAACTAGAAGCCAGTTGTCTATATATGGAAAGACAATTATTTATTTTTTGCTGCAACCACTGCCATGCACTTTGTAAACACACATGGCACTGTGGAGAGACCAAAGGAGAGGACTCAAAACTGGAATCCTCTTTTTCCCATCAGGAAGGACAAGAAACATCTGTGTGATTGTCACATTCCAATGAAGAAATGTACAATCTTGAGATCGATTGTGGCAAACCAGTTCTTTCTCTGCAACAGGAGAAGGATGGATAATTGAATGACCATCCTGAAGTGCCTATAGGAAAAAATAGACATTGAGACATCTGAGGTTCAAGATTGGACAAAGTCCTCCAACTTGTTGATAATAAAGTACTAAAGATAATAAATGGACACATGTTGCAGGAACGGGTTCAATTGCACCTTTGTTTAGCAAAGTAACAACATTTTATTTCTCATTGTAGATGCTAGGTCCGGAATGGATGCAGCCTTTGGGAGGGTATTATTGTTTTCCAGTTTGAAATAATGTTGATGGCACCAGAGTTCTCGGAGCAAAACATAGATTTGGTTTGTTTAAACCAGTAACTTTGACTGTTGCTGGTGCAGAGGCTGGTCATGGGCTCAATGAGTTTGGTTCTTGAGTTCAGCAATACCCAAAGTTGCATTCCTTCTTATAAAGTTGTACATTTGAGTTTCTATAGCGTCTTCAGAGGCCAGCAAGGGTCTACATAATATTTGTGGGATTTGTACAGTAATGTGCTTAGAATGGATGATTGTCATTTGTTAGCATGTGGGTACAAAATATGTAAAATGGGTTGGTGGTGATGGTTCTGGTGCTTAGTGAACTCTACCCGTGCTTTAAAAACAACAACCCGAAACTACTGCAAGCAAATAGTTGTGTATGGACCTTACTATTATCCTGCCAGAGAAAACATCATGGAAGCAGAGAGCAGCCTGACAAGGTGGGGCTGGTGGATAACCAAAGAGAAGCTGATGTTCAGTGTACATTGCTGGGATACACTGAAAGTAGAAGTGGTGGGTAAGGCTTATTCTACTAACTCACTACTGGGCTAGAACACCTGGAACACTTCAAATGAAGGTAGCTTATGAATGTAGCTCATTCACATGTTGTCCACTACAAACTAGTGTCATGCCATTTGACCATTTGAATGGGAGAACAACTTCAACTCATTTGAATCCAAATCTGTAGAGATGTGCAGATGTAACGAATTTGATAAAGTGTGGTATTGTACACTAAAAGCTATCATTGAGTAGAGCTTTTTGGCTTATAAATCAGGTGGAGACAAACAAATGGAGAGAATGAGTGGAGATACTGAAATATATAATGGACAATAACATTAATATCAAATATTGAACATTTAGCAAACTACTGACATTTTCTTGTACTGTTGAAAGAGATCTATATGCTAAAAGGATATTGACTGACAAACAGCACTATTCTCAAGAGATGAAAGATATGTCCAATTTCTTCCCATTACAGATGTACGTCCTGGATACTGCTTTTCTTCTCTCACCAATGGCCGTTGTGGCAATCAGCTCCAACAGGTGTTAACGAAAATGCAGTGCTGTTGTGACTCTGGACGATGCTGGTCTCCTGGAGCCACTAGTGCCCCGGAAATGTGTCCCATTCGTGCCACTGGTATGAAACTATTTGTAAAGTAATGAAAACAATTAAGCACAAAATTATTGTAACTTTTTTGCAGTGTAGACAATTTTGAAATCTTATAGAAAAACTTGCTTGGGATCTGCTTAATGAGTTGAGGAATTATTTTGGAGGGGCTTGTATAGAAGAATGACATAGTGAACATAACATTTGTCTGGGAGAATTAAATTAATATTTTTCTAATTGCTAGGTAACCATGGTAGCCTTTCCTCGCTTCTCCAGATTACAGTGGTCTATACAGTGGTCTCTCTGAAAGAGCCAAGATACTATTTTAAGAAGACCACACCTCATTTAGTATTAATTAGATATCAACAACAATTCCCCCAAGTTCTTGGAGCCATCAGCTGGCCTGTACCTATGATAGCCCTGTTTAAATATTTGAAGGGATGTCATATTGAGGAGGGTGCTAGCTTGTTTTCTGCTGCCCCAGAGAACAGGACCCAAGCTACAGGAAAAGAGATTCCACCTGAACATTAGGAGGAACTTCCTGACAGTGAGAGCTGTTTGACAGTGAAACACACTCCCTCTGACAGTGGTAGAGTCTCCTTCTTTGGAGATCTTTAAACAGAGGTTGGATGGCCATTGGATTGGATGACCCTTATGGTCTCTTCCAACTCTATGATTCTGTGATAAAGCCAAAGGAGCTAAATGATGTTAACCATGTGCTGAGCCCCAGACAAGACAGTACCTGTCTGGTTACCTACACTGCACCTTCAGGTGCTGAGGGAGACAATGTCAAACTCTTCACAGTTTTAGGAATGTGACCTAGAGAAAATTCAAAGAAGGTACATTTCCTGCCCTGTGGATCCCAGAGCATGAAGGTGCTGGCCTAGGTAACCTCCAGTAACCATAATAATACTTCAAGATTCTTCAGAATGACTCATTCTGGCCCTCTTTTTCCATACTAAGTTGCAGGTATGACTGATACATTGAACAATGCTAACCATGACAATATTTTATTTCTCATTTTAGGTGTAGAGTAAAGCTTAAAAAAAAAATCACTTTTTGATCTTAGAATCCCCCAGACAGTGTGACAAGTGGCCATTCTGGCTGGGGGATTCTGGGAATTGTAGTCCAAAAGTACTGCTTCCAACTTACAGTATAGAATAACATCCACAACCCTGCTTCCCATGACTAAGGGCCTCTGCAGACCAGCCCAAAGGGCTGGTCTGGAAGCAGAGTTGGGGCGGGGAAGTTGCATGTTGGCCACCCCAACCCCATGCCAATGCTGTCCTGATGCCGCACGCCGTTACGCACAGTGTGCGGCATCAGGACACCCTTCTGGCGCAGCGTTCAAACACACTGCACTGAAAAGGGCGCTGAAGATCCGTGCACCAGCTCTTAGGGTGGCCTTTTGCCACCCATAAAAGGAGCAGCATTTACCGCTCTTTTCGGGGTGGCAAAAGGGAGGATTGGGGCCGTGTCGTGGGGTTGCTACGGCCTCGATCTGCCACTCCCCGGGGCGGCCCAGAGCTGCCCATCTGCAGTCCCCCTAAACAGGCTAAACAAGTTAAAACAAAACCTGCTTCCAAAGTTCCCAGTAGTCTTTCCTATACACCTATGAGATGGGAAGACAAGAATAATGATGAAGAATGAGTCAAAAGGCTAGAGAGGGGTGGCCCATGTTTATATATAGTGCCTGAAGAGTTGCCATACCATCCAGCCTGCTGATGCTACATGCATTTTCACATGCTCTCTTCACCCACTTGTCTTGGGTCAGAGGACACATCGTTGCTGCTGGGAGGCATCAGGAGCAGGAGAACTTACATGTTGGGGGAAACTGTAGAGAATAACTATGTGCCACCTGACCCTAATAGATGCAGTCAGGCCTATTCAGGCACAGACTTAACAGATGGTTTTACTTAGGCTTCTTAATAAAGGCATTAATAACTCTGCTTGACAACTATTTCGTAATGACTATGGTAAGTCCCAAGCGGGCTATAATGTCAACATAATAAAATGGCAAGTCACTTTTGTTAACATTCTATTTCCTTTCAGAGGAATTTCGGAAACTATGCATACTTGGAAGCCTTTTGCCTGCAAGACCAGAAGTTCCTGGCGTCCCAGGCCTTCCTCCTCCTGTCTTTCCACCTGATGTATATCCCCCACCAGTCTTTCCTCCGGACTTGGTTATACCATCTCGTAGACCAATAGCACCACCAGGTAAAAGCTAATATAATATAATCCTGTATTTAATCCCTTTTTTAAAAGTGCTTTTGGCTGACTGTTGCTTTTACTGGTTTCAGGTTCATGCAGGACAGGGAAAATTCCAGTTACCTTGTTACTCAAATATCATAGCCTAAGGGCCTCGGCAGACGACTAATTGAGTCGTCTTCCGGGCCCGGAAGAGGAGGGGCAGCCGCACGTTCGGCACCCCTTCCTCTTCCTGAGGTCGCCCCGGAAGCTGCCGGCCCTCTGCACATCCGGCGCTTCCGGGGCAACCTCCCTCCGCAGCGACCGGACGCGCTGCGGAGGATAAGACAGTGAAAGTGCGTCCGCCGCTTTTAGGGCGCACTTTCGCTGTCTTGAGGAAGGAGCGCTGATTTAGCGCTCCTTCCAGGGACGCCGCCGGTGCGCCGAGATGCGGAGGCTGCGGCCCCGCGGCGTGCCGGCGCAGGGCGTCCTGGACGCCCTCGTCTGCTGAGGGTCTATATGTATGGAGAGGATTCCAAGAACATCACTATTTCTTTCTAAAATTTAGTTCTGGTACTTAGGAATTGGAAGTATTTTTCAGTACTTCCTCTGCCTCACACAATCTTTTTCTACCCATTTTGGAGCTGGGAAAATGATTTCTGTTGAGAAACCAAGTAGACTGTATTTAGTGGGCTTATGCAAGTGTTGGTAAAATGAATGTGCTTCAGAGGCCATATGTTAGTGGGATTTATAAACAGACTCCAACACTCCTCTGAACTAGAAGATGGTGTATCAAATCATCTTAGCTTCCGATATGATGAGCTGCAAACAGATACAAAAAATAACAAAAGGGAGGGAGAGAATCAGACGAAAAGTCTGGTAGTGAGTGAAATTAATTTAACAGTTACTTATAAACAGCTGGAATGCTTAAGAGTTAATTACTCCCTTTCCCAGCAGCAGAATCCTTTGAGAAATTCAGCACCAAAAACCTGCCTATCTTATGATTAAATAGAACCCCTCTCAAGTGGGACAAAGGGGGGTTGCAGACTGCTAGAAATAGTGCAAATTGAGTCCACTTTTAGGGTTAGGGTTAGTGCTAGGGAATCATGGGAATTGTTTTTTCTCTGAGACATTGAGCCTTCTCTGTCAGAGAGCTCTGGTGCCACAATAAAATACATTTCCCATGATTCCCTAGCCCTAACCCTAAAAGTGGACTCAATTTGCACTATTTCTGGCAGTCTGCAACCCCCCAAAGTTGTCAGAATTCAGCATGTGAAAAAAATAGTATGAATTAGCCAAAGCAGAAACAACTATCCACAATAATGTGTTAATGAAGAACAAGGTCTAATTGTATGCATCTGCTAAATGTAGATTGTAATTATAATTTATATTAGTACATAAAGTACATCTAATGTTTAAAAAGGGTTTTTATTTCAGCTGTTTTACCTGTTAATGTCACTCGGCCTCAGGCCAACATCTGCCAGTTATACCAAAATCTCTGCATTAATGGTCGCTGTGTCCCAACTCCTGGAAGTTATCGTTGTGAATGTAAGAAAGGATTTGAATTGGACCTTAGAGGGGAATGCATTGGTATGTAATTTTTGTTTCTTTCCGTATTTTTTTTAAAAACTGCTTGCTGAAATATATGTTCCTTGTAAAAGATTCCTACTTACCATTTCTTTTTTTAGCTATTGATGTAATTAATTTTTTAAAAGGTAAATTTGCAAACACGTAGCTCATTACAGCCAATGCAGACCAGAACAAAATTAAACAATTATATACATTTCATAACTATAGCATGAGATATTTGAAGTTATTAATACTGTCCACTATAGCCTTTCATCAGCACCATGCATTTGTTTTCTTAGCCCTGTCCCAACTGATCAGCAAAATGTAGAGGCGAGCTGAGCAGAGTGAGCAGGTAGAGTGGACAATACATAGCAAATAAAGATGAAATAGCCATGACCCTGTATGGCATCTCTCCTCAATCTGAGGAAAATGGAGCAGAGGACACAATAGGGGAAACACAGCACTGTATAGGTAAAGAGGTAGTACAGGAATACATGGTTAATCTAAATGAATATAAGGCTGCAGGACCAGATGAACTGCATTCATGGGTATTAAAAGAACTGGCAAATGTAATATTGAAGCCATTGGCAATAATCTTTGAGAACTCCTGGAGAACAGGAGAAGTCCCAACAGACTGGAGGAGGGCAAACATTGTCCCCATCTTCAAAAAGTGGAAAAAAGAGGATCCCAACAACTATCATCCAGTTAGTCTGACATCAATAACAGGAAAGAGTCTAGAGCAAATCATTAAACAGACAGTCTGTGAACATTTAGAAAGGAATGCCATAATCACAAAAAGTCAACATGGGTTTCAGAGAAACAAGTCATGTCAGACAAATCTGATCTCTTTTTTTGATAGAATTACCAGCTTGGTAGGTGAAGGGAATGCTGTGGATATAGCATATCTTGATTTCAGTAAGGCCTTTGACAAGGTTCCCTATGAAATTCTGGAAAACAAACAAATTGTGGGCTAGACAAGGTAATGGTTACATGGATTTGTAAGTGGTTGACTGGCTGAACCCAAAGGATGCTCAACAATGGCTCCTTTACTTCCTGGAGAGAAGTAACCAAGGGGGTGCCACAGGGTTCTGTCCTAGGCCCAGTGCTATTCAACATCTTTATCAATGACTTGGAATAGGGGGCATGCTTATCAAATTTGCAGATGACACCAAATTTGAAAGAGTAGCTAATACCCTAGATGACAGTAAGGAAATCAAAATGATTAGAACGTTGGCCCAAAGCTAACAAAATGAATTTCAACATGGAGAAATGTAAGGTACTGC
>CM034709.1:14179500-14202710 GCA_020142125.1 Phrynosoma platyrhinos | reverse complement strand
TGCTGCTCCAGAGAATAGGACTCAGAACAACGGATGCAAATTACAGGAGAAGAGATTCCATCTAAACATTAGGAGGCACTTCCTGACAGTGAGAGCTGTTTGAAAATGGAACACACTCCCTCAGAGATTTTGGTGGAGTCTCCTTTGGCGGTCTTTAAACAGAGGCTGGATGGCCATCTTTCAGGGATGCTTTGATTTTGAGTTCCTGCATGGCAGGGGGTTGGACTGGATGGCCCTTGTGGTCTCTTCCAACTCTATAATTCTATGATTCTGTGATCTAATAACATAATCTAATTTGTAGTATACCATTTACATAGAGAGGCATTCTATGGTAGAACCTATAATATTAATAATCGTTGTCAGTTTCTGCCACAACTAGGTCATTGGGATTGAATCAAAACCCACCTTCACATTCATATAGTCTCCCCATTAGAGGGGCTAAGTTTTTCCCAGCCAAATGGTTAATTACCATTCAGTAGTTTATGGTCAAATGATAGTTTTGAAAGGCCACTTGTGAATCAGGAAGCAAATCCCTAAAGCATGACACTCCCCACCAAATCAAAATATTCAATTTGGAGTGTAGGTGTTTAGTATATACTGTCTCCATAATGGAGAACAGGTTAATAGATCTACAGCAGTGGTTCCCAGACTTTGGTCCTCCGGATGTCTTGGACTTCAGGTCCCAGAATTCCTGACTGTTGGCCAAACTGGTTAGGAGCAGAAGTCCAAAACACCTTGAAGACCAAAGTTTGGGAACCACTAATCTACAGTTTACAAGGTCATCCTTTAAAAAAAAATAGGATCACAATTTTTCTATTAAAGAAAGCGAATTATACCTATATTGATCATTGTGGTGATAAGGGCAGAAATTGATGAAACCCATCAATGTAGATTAAACTTGATAGGTCAGCAGGAAAGTTGGCAGTCCCAGATGTCCAAACTATCTTTAAGTGGTTGTTTAGGGAAATTAATGATTTGGAAATGCAAACCCATTAAGGTAGAATCTGAAGTATAAAATTATCAAGATCCAGCTTACATTCATTAAGGTCCAGGAGGATGTCTCTGAAGGGGTTCCCCCAGATTTGAGTTGGAATACAAAAATGTGAGTCTCAATGTTTTGTACAGAGCATAAAGCTGGCAAAACTGCCTCATTAAAGCAGTGATATTGCCATATTAGGGCTTTTCCATCTTCTCCACAGTCCCATTAAAAACAACCACCACCTAATGGTTTTTGTAGTCCATGCAGTCTCTTCAAATACTGCAGTATGTAAAACCTGACTGTAGAAAGAGAACCTTGTCCATTTCAATCAAGGCTGTCCAAATACAATTTGCTGTCTGGTGAGTCTTGTTCACTCAGGTCAATGAAGTATGTAGTATCCAAAGTCAGTGAAGGTATTTTGTCATGAGGCAGAAAATCCCACAATCACCTCTCCTTATTCCTGGCACTAAAATACAATAACCATCAATTTTAACTAATAATCTGTTGCTCTTTCATGACATTCAAAATCTGCCAAAATTAGACGATCACCTAATTTGTCTAATAGTACAACTAGCTCTGAGTTCAGATCTTTGTTGGTTTACAGCTAGGAATTGAACATGGAAATGCCTTGCTCAGAATCTGTTGAACCATAACCTGTTCTGTGCTGTCTGGTCATATCCTGGTTTGGAGGGTCATTTTGATAAGCCTCCATTCATCTAGGAGGCAAAAAACCCAAACCCAAATAAAAAACACACTGCAGCATATATTCTAAATGGTGCATAACAGAGAATTACATTGATGATGGGAAAAAGGCTCCTAGAGTCTGATCCTACGTAACACCAATTTCTTTTGTTTGTTTTTCATATGTGAAAGAAACTATTCAAATATATTTCCAGGCCTGAATACTTTCCAAGCAATTGCTGACTAAAACTGCTCTCTTTCAGATGTTGATGAATGTGAGAGGAATCCCTGTATTGGTGGAGACTGTGTAAATACACAAGGATCCTATATATGCCAGTGCCGTCCTGGGTATCAAAGCACCCTGATGAGAACAGAATGCCGAGGTAAAATGTTGTTCTCTGTAAACTAATAAACTACCATAGACATATGAAGGTTTAAAAATATATCCTATATTTCAGAAGGACATTGTCAAGCCCAGCAAGATTCTAAGTTCAGAAATCAGACTTTGGTAGTTAAACTCAGGAAACGTTTGTTAAGAAATTATTTGACTTTGATTTTCAGAACTAACCAACAGATGTTAAAATTGCCTAATTAAACTATACACAATTTCAAACTTCAGACAGGCTTAATTCATATGCATTATAATTAATAAACACAGTTCTCTTTTCCCATATCACACCTTTTCTTTGTTAGAACCAGACACTTTCATATAAATGACCCTGAGTAAGTTCTCCTCCTTCCTCCCCCCCTCCAAAAAACAAAAACAAAACACTTTTGGATATGCAGATACTGGGTGAAAACTGAGGCTGCATCTGCACTGCAGAAATAATCCAGTTTGACACCACTTTAATTGTCATTGCTCAATGCTATGGAATTTTGGGAATTGTACTTTAGTGGGACATTTAGCCTTCTCCATCAGGGAGCTCTTGTGTCACAACAAACTACAGTTCCCAGAATTTCACAGCATTGAGCTATGACAGTAAAAGTGGTGTCAAACTGGATTCTTTCTGTAGTGTGGATGCAGCCCAAGTCAAAATATTTGTTTTCTCCTGCACTCGTGATAAAACTATAGGAACTATCTGTCTTCAAAGGACTAAACTGTGAAAGATTTACATCTCTACTAAGAAGTGACAAATTGCTCTCCTTTGGTATGGGATTCTCAGTAGAGCATAAGTGATAGGTTTTGGTTCTTGATGTAAATTATTGGGAGAACACAATAGCCCAAAACAGACGGCTTCTGACCACTCATACCCCCAGAGCGGCCGGAAGCCACATTGAGGCAGCAAAAACTAACCTTTTCAGGAGTGGATTAATTTTGCTCCTGTCGAAGCCCATTCAGGATTGTGGTGGTGGTCTGCTTTGAGAGTGGCCAGTGTGATCACCGTGATCCTGGGCTGATCACAGCCAGAGTGGCCTCTGGCCGCTCCTTTTGGCCTGTCTGCTTCACATCAGAGTCTCTAGTATCCTATAACAAATCTATGTGATGTTAAAATCTCAAGGCCTTGAATTTGGTTTGTAAACTAACATCAAGCCAATGTAAAGTTGTAAAGTTGATATTGGTTATTTCCTCTTGCAGCCTCAAAAACAAACAAACAAACAAAAACAGAGTCCTGTATACATTGTGGTCTAAAACTAGTAGGTAGTCTTTAAGGGTACCCCAAATGTAGTTGTGTCAAGTAGTTAGGTCCTTGTCACAGGAGCATAGATGGCACATCAAGCAGGGCTGATGAAACTTAATCCTGTGCATGGATCCCATCTGACAATGTGGGAGACGATGCATTCCACATCTAATTATACCTGGGTGACTTTTATGGAACATGAGTGTTTTAGTTACATTTTAAAACCTTTGTATATATTTTATGTAATTTTATAATGTTTTTAGATTATTTTAATTGTTTTGAATTTTATTGTGATGTTTTTAACATGTTTTTTTGTCTGTGAACCACCTTGGGTCCTTTCTGGCAAAAGGTAGCATACAAATGAAGTAAATAAAAATAATAAATAAATAATTGCCAAGCAGAAAGTTAGTAAGCCAGGAAGTGCCTCTGTGACAAATCCTCTTCATCACTGGTGTGTGATGGCTTTCTTGCAGCCTAGACCAAATGTGGATAGAGCAGCTCTACCACAGCCTCTTTCAATGCAGATGATTTTTAACTTGCCTTTGGTTGCTGATCTGCAGGCTATTGAGCCTCTAGGTCAGGGGTAGGCAACCTTTCCCCTTTAAGGGCCGAGGGATTTCAGCTCCCAGAATCCTCAGCCATGTTGGCCAATAGTCCCATGTTGGCCAGTAGCTTCTGGGATTCTGGGAGCTGAAGTCCCTCGGCCCTTAAAGGGGAAAGGTTGCCTACCCCTGCTCTAGGTGATTCAGTACACTAACACTGCTGGTGTCTTGAGATAAAGAGCTGGTTTCCTTGTTCATCACAAATCAGTTATGCTATATAGGAATGATAAAGTCAATACTAGATGGGAAAACATGCTTTATTTTATATTGTGCACATAGCTAGAGAAGCAAGGACAGTCATGCAGTATAACTGAAGTCAGGATTGAGCTATCCTCTCATGTTGACTTTATGTGTGAAGCTTGAAGTTGTAATTAGGGGAATCTCATGTTTGACTTAAAAATATTATAATAAAGACATGTGGAGAAAAAGCACAGATCTAGAAATCTCTTCAGGATTAAGGAGATCTGAAAGAGAAACAAAGAATTAAAAAACAAAGCCTATAGAAAATAAGTCTAAGCATTACTTGCTGCCAGTAAAGGAGAGAGGCTCAACAATGGTACACCCTTCTGCCAGAAAGCCTGAAAAGAAAACCACAAGTCTGGAGTTAGATTGTTTGCTGTATGAAAAGAAATATCAGTCAGGCAAACTATTTTGCAGTGGAATATTCAGAAGATGAGCCAGAAATATACAAATAACCACAATGAACTGTAAGAATCAGAAAGCAAAAGAAAGATACAGGACTCAGTCTAGACAGTAGCCTCCTTCTTTATATCTCTCTTTCTCTATGTTATTTCTCATAAGAACAGTGTTCTTGAGCCTAGTTTCTGCCACATTTGTTGGACTGCAACTCCCATAATCCCACAACTAGTTTGTTTGGAGCTCAAAAGAGCATTTGTAGTCTGAACAATTACACAAGTTAAATGGTGTGTTTCATGCAAAGCATTTGTGTTCTTCATAGCTGAAGTATTAACCTTGGTTGCCTCACGTGCATGCCACTAGATTTGTTAATTCATTGTTAATTATAAAAGTGCAATTTTCTGTTTTTTTCTGTGTGGTGGATTTTCAAGTCAACAAAGCAAATTAAGTTTTGGTTTTTTTAAAAAAATAATCACAGTTATTAGATACACATCTCTATTTTTCTTCTTCTAGATATTGATGAATGTTTGCAGAATGGCCGGATATGTAACAATGGGAGATGCATTAACACAGACGGCAGTTTCCACTGTGTTTGCAATGCTGGTTTTCATGTGACAGCTGATGGAAAGAACTGTGAAGGTCAGGATTGTTTGATCCCTTATGAATACTATCCCCTCATTTGTGTAACTGCCTTTGGGTGAGTGTGTATGTACACTTGGTTTTCTGTCTTAGTACTGGCCAAGTATGCAACTTAATAGTGAGATTTATTTCAGAATAGGTCATAGAATCATAGAATCATAGAGTTGGAAGAGACTTCAAGGGCCATCAAGTCCAACCTCCTACCATGCAGGAATACACAATCAAATACACCCTAATCTCCGGCAGATAGCCATCCAGTCTCTGTTTAAAAACCGTCACCACACTCCAAGGAGACTCCACCACAATCCAAGGCAGTCTATTCCACTATCCAATGACTCTTACCATCAGGAAGTTCTTCCTCATGTTTAGGTAGGATTACTTTTTCTATAGCTTGAATCCTTCACTTCATATTCTAGTCTCCAGAGCTGTAGAAAGCAAGCTTGCCCCATCCTCAGTATGACATCCTTTCAAATACAGTTGCCCCTCCCAATTTGCGGGGGATCTGTTCTGGACCACCCCCATGCGAAAATGGCGGCTTGCAAATATTCAAGCCCCATTTTAAACTAATGGTGTGTGCGCCCATGGCCATTTAAAGTATAACCCTTGTCCCTCCCAGTGAAGAGTGAGACCACGGACTTGAAGTCCATGAACAGGGAGGGACAACCGTATTTAGACAGAGCTATTATATCACCTCTTAACCTTCTCTTCTTCAGGTTTAACATACACAGCTCCCTTATGGATATAAGGTCCCTTATATCCATTCTCCAATCTCAGATAACAAAATAAAACAGAGTCCAGAAGGGATGGACAGTAAATAATTATCTAAACTGGATCTTGTGAGAGTGGTGTATAGATAGCAGAAAAAAGTATACTAGTTGCTGAGACTATGGACCAGGCACACCTGGAATCTTTTATATGTCTTAAAGAGCATAAACTGATATTCTAGAGCTTAAACAGGCCGATAGCTTTGAGTGGCCAGAGGCTGTGCCAGCCCCAATCAACCCCCCATTCAGCTTGGGACTGCTGCGACAGGACACTGTGATCCTGCGGCCAGCCGCTGCTGCAGTCTGGATTGGACTGCTGGCAAGCAGTGGGGGTTTTGTGCTCCTTTTGTGGCCGGCTTTGGACTGTGTTAGCCGGCCTCAGCATGGCTTCTAGCCGATCTGAGGGTGTGCGTCATCTGCACGCCATGCCCCTGGATCAGCCCCAAGGCAGTGCTTTTTGCCCATCTGTTTCAGACCCTGTTGACACAGAAAGTTTCTTTTGCTGAAATTGTTCTCTAAAGCAATCTTCTCACACTCCTTTGGTCAGACCTGCTGCAAAAGTGCGAATCATAATGCAAAAGTGACAATCACAAACTGAGGTGCTTAGGGCCACCAGTTTGAGACCTCTGTGGACTTCAATAATGGCAGCCATAAGTACTTTGGATGGCAAGTAAACAATCTTGTGTAGCCAGTTATAGAGTCCTACTGTATCTTTGATTGATCACTATATCCTACCATGGATATTTTTTGTCATGGGAGCAAATGCTCCTGATAAAGTTACTCTAACTGCGTGCAGCATCTTGGATTCATGGGTTTCATACTGAGTAATTAACATGTCTGGTGGGATTTTATTGCAACATATCCTGACCCTTAAAGACTTGTATCTCTTTTAGGAAATATAAACATAATCAATGTGTTCTTACCTCCCAGACCCTTATCCTTTAAAAGAAAAAAAAAAGATGCTTTTTATTCTATTTCCCAAGGTCCTTGGAAGAATTTCCAATGATCTGCTCATACATTAAAAAGAATTTCAAGCACTGGTTATAGAAACATTTTTGGCAGAATGTTATCTCAGTGATTCAGCTCAAAGATTTAATGCCAACATTCCTATTTTGGACAGATACACATTTTTAAAAAACATAAATTATTTGAGCCTGATTTAGAATGTAAGGGAAAAGTAAACATGCCATGTCTAGAAGAGTAATTTCAGTGCAAAACAGCTGCAATATTAAGGGAAGTATCTTAGGCCCGGATACAATTGTAAAGTCATTATGATCTAGCGATAAATGCTAGTTGTAATTTTTATTAATCCTTAGTAGAGACAAACTCTTCAGGAATCCATATTTCATCACTCTTTTGATGGGGAATAGTTAAACGTTCAGGCTGTTTCCAAATATGAGATCTGAGTATCCATATCACTTAGATATATATCTGGAAATCCATCATAGTATTTCTTTTTAACATTTCCCCTACTCTCCCACTAAATCCCATGTGTTAACAGTAATAAGAACCAGTGCAATGCAGAGAACAATCTGCTAAAACATTTTTCATTCCATTAAGATGCTGCCAAAATGTCTGTGAGCATATTGAATTGCATCAGCTTCTGAAGTAATTGTCTTTATTACACCATAATGGCTCAGTTTCCATGGTCAGACTCAGCCATATGCCTACATAAAGCTTCATCAAAACTAGTAAGAGTCAAGTGTACATAGCTGCAAATGTAAATTTCATTGTGAATTTGAATTCTTCTGCCAGTGGATATCCTGTATCTTCTCTGCTTGTTATTAATTTAAACTAGTAGAAAGATGGGCTCCAGTTCTGTGCAAACACATATGGAGTAAGCTCTGTTGAATTCAATGGGAGTTACTTCTAAGTAAACATGAAGAAGTCTAAACTGTAAATTTTTAGAAGGTTCTACTGGCCTTCCTGGGTTGACTTGCTCTTTGATAACAAAGTTGGCATAGTATACAGCCATCCACAGCAGGGCATGTTATAACTATCACCTATTTGAGAATGCCCAGCAAAGGAATGCACTGCCTCTGAACACTGAGATCATACTTCTGACTGTTACTGGTAGAAGCCATCAGTTTTTCTTGCCCTTCTTTGTGATTATCTTAAGCTCTTAACAGCTATTTTATGGTGTCACTAGGGTTGGCATCAACTGGTGCAGTAACTCATGATGTCACCCCCCCCTTGTCTTCCTCCCGTACCACATCATACAGAATCCTTAGTAATGTTTTGGTACTAATGTTACTCATGAATCATAATTCCCATATATATTTGAATGCAATGGCAATAGTTGTGACATAAACAACTAGCAAAATTAAAATTATACGTATAAATTGCAGTATCACACACACAACCTAAATGTATTTACCTGTACATAGTTTCATGTGGTTACAGTGCAAATTTGGTAAGATGTGGGCTTTTTTTTTAAAAAAATGTTAAAGTAATATTTTTTTAAATAATTAAAAACCCAAGGCCTCTCTTTTTTTCTTCCATTGAGCCTTACCCCACTCATACCATTCACATTGTTTTAAAGGGACACAGGCAAACACCATAGCCCATTTCTGCCAAAAGGCAGATGTGTGGGGAGCAGTGGTGTCTCTCCCTACTTTAGGGTGTCACTTAGTGTGGCCTACATCCCCCTAGTGATGCCTCTGAGTGGACCTCTCAGCATTCTGTTTGGATCACTGAATTTTAGGCTGGTTATAATTTATCTTGATTTCATTTTGCTGGCCCCAACTAGCTTCCTCTTGAGTTCAGTCTATATCTAGATCAGGGGTAGGCAACCTTTCCCTTTTAAGGGCCGAGGGACTTCAGCTCCCAGAAGCCTCAGCCATGTTGGCCAATAGTCCCATGTTGGCCAATAGCTCCTGGGATTCTGGGAGCTGAAGTCCCTCGGCCCTTAAAGGGGAAAGGTTGCCTACCCCTGATCTAGATATTAACATAGATGGGGTGCAGACGGGTGGCTCTGGGCCACCTCGAGAAGTGGCGGATCGGGACTGTGGCTACCTCACGCCACGGCCCCAATCCTCCCTTTTGCTGCCCCAAGAAGAGCAGCAAAATGCCGCTCCTTTCAGGGATGGCAAAAGGCCGCCCTAAGAGCTGGCACATGGCTCTTCTTTGCACTTTCTGGCGCAGCGCATCAGGACAGCATTGGTGTGGGGTTGGGGCGTGTGGCATGCGGCTGCCCAACCTCATCTCTGCCTCCAGGCTGGCCCTTTGGGCCAGTCTGCAGAGGCCCTTTTTGAATTAAGTATGGTTCCTTAACAAATTTCTTCAAAGCACATACATGGTGTTGCAATGGATGATCCTGTGGCTCTGTGCTTAATGCTCCAGTTCTTTAAAGAGTGTCTTCTACAACTCCAGAAATTTCTGTTTAAAGTGTAGCCCCTGAAGAAGGCCAACTTTGACAGAGACCAAAACAGTTGGACATTTAAAATTTATAAGAAAACAAGTAACCATCTATCAGCACATGGAGCTTTGTCTCTTCTTTTGCTTCATACATGAGCTTATTCTCTCCTTTGTTTTCTATTTTATGGCAAACAATTTCCCTCTTCTATTTGGTACACCCATTACACCCATAGATAGGTTACCCAACAGAGAAAAAATGTTGTCAGGTTATCCCTCCACCCTCCGCCAACTTTTAAAATGATAGATGACACTGCCTAATATACAGGCAACCTAAGAATATCCAGTAGATTGAAGTTTAGTTTGAATAAACTGAGGCTTAAGGCCAAACTATACATTATGACAGACAGTCTGTGATAAATCTTTCAATTGTTTTTGGTGCTAAGTACAGTGAGAGGCCCTATGCTAAGAAATTGGTGTAAAGCTTTTAAAACCCAGCCACATTTTTCCTGGTCTAAATTCCACCCATTTTTGCTGCCATTTGCTCTGTGGGGTGAAGGTCAGTTATACTGGTACAATAAAGGAACTTTAACACTCCCTCCTGTCCCATGGAGCAACTGTAGTGAGGCAGATTAGGGATAATATTGAAGATGCCCCCCACCCACTGTAAAAGTCTGTTTCCCATTTCCATTACTGCAGCCAATGAACAATAACAATAACTCAGTTATGGATCTATCTGTGTAACATGAAGTTTGTCTATTAAAAGGATAAACATTACCCTTAACCGGTGGTTAATTGCAGCTGACCCTTAATCCAAAGAAGCTCTAGCTTTACAAGACAGTAATTGATATGACAATTCCAATAACAACAAAAGTCACACAATATAAAACCCTTCATGCCATGTACGTAGTTATTAAAAAAATAATAATAATACAGGAACATCCTTCAACTCCAGATCAGAGGAGATTATCTGAATCATTTTCTGGCATATCTTCCTCATGGATGTCTTTCTTTTTCCCCAAAATTTTGTAGATATGGATGAATGCAGCATACGGAATATGTGTCTCAATGGCATGTGCATCAATGAAGATGGGAGCTTTAAGTGTATTTGCAAACCTGGTTTTCAGTTAGCTTCAGATGGACGTTACTGCAGAGGTGAGATCTAACTGCAAATGTTACAGGACATTGTATATATGTGACAAAGTGTATGATGCTGAGATTCTTATTGCTATTGCACACTGGGGCTGGTGGTTATTGCTTCTACCCAGTGCTGACCCTGTGCAGTCTGTGTATGTGGGGTAATTCAAATAAGGAATAATATTTTGTTCCAGACCATGGTGGTTTTAATGATCACTGTGAAAGCATTCTTATTTTTTCACAGAATGTTTCCTTGTGTTTAATTACCCTGTCTAAACAGTGATGGAGGAAAATGCAGTGTGTATATTGCCTTGATCTTCTTTCACTTCCACTTCTTTCCCATCATTGCTTCCTGTCATTACAAAGGTTTTATATACTAATGGTACTGCTAAAAATTTTCTTTTTCTTTTGTTATTATTTTATTATTATATATTTATTAAAATATTTATGCCTGCCATCTATCAAGAGATGGTTTTTCCAACAAAGGTCTTACAGCTGCCTCCTTTAGGCAAGTTGGAATGCTGCCTTGTTGTAGGGAGGCATTGACTACCCCCTTCACCCACTCAGACAATACCTCCTGACCTGTTTGATAGGAAAAGAAGGACAAGGGTCTAGCCCGCATATGATGGCTCTCATCTTTTTTAAGGGCAGTCCAACATATAGCACATTACAGTAGTTTAGTTGTGAGATTACCAGTGCATGAGCTACTGTGGTTATGTTATCTCCAGGAAAGGCCATAGCTGATGCACCAGCCACATAGTCCACTTGGACCTTCACTGACAAGGATGGATCTAGGTGCATTCCTAAGCTAAGTACCTGCTCCTTCAGGAAAATGCAGTCCCATCCAGAACAGGCTGTTTGCCTAATTCCAGGACCTGAAAACCATCAGTCCACAGAGCCTTGGTCTTACTGGGATTCAGCTTCAGTTTATTGACTGGGATGAGATCCAGCCTATTACAGCATTCAGGCACTGGTCCAGCGCATGCACAGCCCCAGTTGACTCTGATGGAGAAGTAGAACTAATTGTCACTAGCATATTGATGGCATCTCATTCCAGATGTCCTTATGACCTCCCCCAGCAATTTCATGAAGGTATTCAGATCAGATAGAAACCTGTGGCACCCCACAGCTTGATTAATCCTCCAATACTACTCTCTGGACCTCACCCTCCTGTATGAGTGGCACTACTTTAGAATAGTGCCTCCTACTCCCACCCCGAAGAACCACTCTGGTAAGACACAATGATCAATAGTATCAAAAGCCATTGAGATATTCAGGATGATCAACAGGGTAGTACTCCCCCTTCTTTCCACTGGAGTAGGTCATCAGTCGAAAAGCTAAGGCTGTTTTAGTGCTGAAACCAGACTCAGGGGCATTGCAGATTGGCCTAAAGGTCTGGCCTGGGGATGGAGTTGGGGCGGGGCAGCCGCATGCCAGCCACCCCAGCCCAACGCCATCCTGACGCCATGCATCCGTACACATGGCGCGCAGTGTCAGGATGCCCTCCCGGCACAGTGTGTAGACATGCTTTGCTGAAAGGGTGTGGAAGAGCTGCAGCGCCAGCTCTTAGGGCGGCCTTTAGCCACCCCTAAGGGAGTGGCATTTATTTCGCTCTTTTAGGGTCAGCAAAAGGAGGATTGGGGCTGCGGGATGCGGTTGCCGTGGCCCCGATCCACCGCTAGTAGGGGCGGCCCAGAATTGCCCATCTGCATAGCCCCTAAACCAGGTCTCAAACCAGACCTTTTCCTGAAACTAAAATGGGTCCAGATAATTGGTTTCCTCCAAGAACTTCTGAAGTTACCCAGTCACCATAAAATCACCCTAATGATTGACAGCCTTTTCTCTTGAAAAGAGGAAACATCCAAGCGTCTGAACTCATTGCCAAAGACGATTGATAACTGGCCTCTTATTACTTACTCTTCATCATAAAAAGGAAGTGACTACTTTTCTAATGAGTTCCTTTGATAATTAGTTGCTGTTGCAAAAACTGGTGTGGAATTACCTTTAGGACACCTTTAATGTTCATGGCTGTAATTCAGTACTTCTTAGTAGGACAGGATCAAGTTCTTTGCCAGGTTTATGTGCTGACCTCTTCTTCTTGTTGTTGTTATTGTTGTTGTTGTGCCTCAAGTCATTTATGGCTTATGGTGATGCTAAGGCAACACTTATGGGGTTTTCTTAGCAGGTTTCTTGACATAGGGTTTGTCATTGCCATCCTCTGAGACTGAGAGAGTGTGACTTGGATAAGGTCACTCAGTGGGGTTCCAAGGCCAAGTGGGGATTTGAACCTTGGCCTCCAGAGTCACAGTCACTGGCTCTCTGGCTGACCTCTTAGATGAGCAAATAATAACTACCTGTAGTTCTAATAACTAAATAATTAAAAGCAATATTCAGGCTCTTCATTTTGCAAACATAAAACTGTCACATTAAGAGGAACATGAATCTAGGACCTTCTTCTTTATGTCAGGCTTTCCAGAAATAGAGAATTTTGCTATAGGAAACAATTCAGATATTGCAATATGTAATAAAAGTGAACTAAGTAAAGAGAAATAGTTTCAAAAGCCCAATCTATTTAGTAGGTGGGCAGGCAGATAAATGAATACCCTTTGATAAGGCAGAGTTTCATTTTTCAGAATGCAAAAAATAAAAGATTAAAAAAATAGGACTGCATGATTAAAAAATTTGCTGCAGGAATCATCTCATTCTCCCTGGTTTAACAGCCACTTTTCTTGCTATAGTCGGCCATATCCACAGATTCCTTATCTACAGATTCAACCATCCATAGCATGAAAATATTCAAACCAAATGTAAATTCCAAAATGCAAACTTTGATTTTGCCATTTTATATAACGGACACCATTTTAGTACATCATTGTATTTAATGGGACTTGAGCATCCATGGATTTTGGTATCCATTGGGGGCTTCTGGAACAAACCCCCAGTGGATATCAAGGGACCATTGTATATGCATTCTGGCAAGTTAAATAATATTTGATACATGATCAAACCAAGACATTTTGATGTGAGTGTTGATTTACCATTCAATACTTGATTTAGGGGGGAAGCAGACGGGCGGCCCTGGGCCACCCCGGGAAGCTGTGCCGTGGGGCCGAGGTATCCCCACACCTCGGCCCCACAGCGCAGCTTCGCGACCCCTGGAAGGAGCGCTAAAATAGTGCTCCTTCCACAAGTCGCCAAAGGTGTGCCACAAAAGGCTGGCAGTGCACCTTTGGTGACACTTCCACCGCAGCGTGTGCGGACGCTGCGGCAGGAAGGCATCATTGGAGCCCCGGCCGTGCGGAGGGGCCGGCGCTCCGACGATGCCTTTGGGAAGGGGTTGTAAAGGAAGCAAGACTGCTTGTGTTGATACAAAATATCTTTGTAATCTCCCAACTAAACTACTGTAATGTGCTATATGTTAGACTCCCCTTCCTTGCCCCCAAAACGGCCCTTTGTGCCATCTGCTTTCCCCTTAATTATAGTGGTCCCTCCACATTCACTAGCCTTAGGGGCACAGAACCCCTGTGAATGTGGAAAACTGCAAATAACAAAAACATTGTTTTTACCTGAGAGAACACCTCTCTAGGAATCTCTAGGCCCTCCAGTGCAAGTCTGTAGTCAACATCTGCCAGACATTGACCATAGAATTGCTCTGGAAGAGCTACAAATGCCTCGTGGAGTGTTCTCTCTAGGAATCTTTAGGTCCTTCAGTGTGACTTTTGGTTAAAGTTGACCATAGAGTTGCGCTGGAAGACCTAAATATTCTTAGAGAGAACATGCTAATACAATCCATCAATAATCAAATCCGCAAAAGTCAAATCCACAAATGTGGAGGAATGGCTGTAATCTACTTTAATTGAGACTAACAGTTGGATTTAGGCCCTTAGATTCATAGAAAGTAGAATCTCTGGTATTAGTACTGGGCCTCAAGGCCAAGTACAAGAAAGTATCCTTCCAAAAAGGTGTGCGTAGCGTCAGCGAAGCATGATTTGAGTGCACTGAATGTAAAATATTTTGAAAATTTTTCAAAGTGACTAATAATTCCTGCTGAAAGCTGGAATTGATTTTATAGTGTTCCTCCCTTCTTACATATTTCAATTATTGTAGAAAGTTGTGTTCTCAAAGTGGCAATTGTATACATGTATTTCATTCTTAGCTCCTGCACAGAATTTGGAAAAGTAACTTTTCCAGGCTCTGGATCAGGCTCAGTCAGGTCTGATTTCCACAGCCTGTTGCATATCGGCACTAAGTCTGATAATTTCATCTCTGGAGATTTGTGGACCCAACTGGATTTCAGTACTTTAGAAAGATATTTTGTATCAACACAAGTAGTCTTGCTTCCTTTACATCTGTTTGGTCCTGAAGGTCAACTTCTAAAACCATTATTATTATTATTATTATTATTAGACTTAATTTGAAAGCTAGGACAAGCCTAGCCATTTCTTCACCTTTCTGATCACTGGATGCCCATGTACCATAAATATATACTTACAGTAGTATTTGTTTTAAAACATAACTAGAAAACCAGTGCCTGGACTATGAAGGCTATATTTTGTGCCAAACAACATAAGCTAAGTAAAATGCGGAGGTGTTTTGCTCTTCATTTGCCCTTTTGGGGGTGGGTTGAAAGGAAGAAAATGTCACAGTCGCTGCTCATTGTGTATATTAAGGAGCGCTGTTATGAAGTGATTACATTGTTAAATGTTACACATCCTCCCACACAATATTTTAAATGTATTCGCTCCTTTAATCTGGCGTTTTTTTTGGCGGGCGGGGTAGGGGATAAGCATTATAACCATATCAGGAAAAAAATGCCTTTGCTTCCTGCTGAGACACAGTTCATTTAACAACAGAAAGTTTGGAAATTCAGCATACAAATTCATGGGCTGGTTGATCTTACATAGTTTTAGACTCCTGTGCATATTGGAGGACATGATTTGCTGAGGAACAAAGGTAAAATCACAATTGCTTAAAAGAACAGCAACAAAGCCCATTTCCTCGTCTGAGTCTGTCACTGAAGGATACATGTTATTTACTTCCTTTCTTCCTTCGGACACTCATTAAATCCTGAAGTTTTTCCATTTCTTAGTAGGTACCTTTCTAGTCAATTGGAGCTTCATATTTATTGGCTATCATTGTTAGAAACAGAATGAGCCTCTCTTTGTGGTTTAACAGAACAAATATGGTGTAGTGGTATGAGTGCTGGACTATGGCTCTGGAGAGCAGGGTCTGAATTTCTGATCGGCCACAAGAACCCACTGGGTGACCTTAGGCAAGTCACACTCTCTCAGCTTCAGGATTTCAATGGCAAACCCCATCTGAAAAAACTTGCCAAGAAAACTCTGTGATATTTAAAGGCACACAACACACACACACACAGAATATTGTATTTGCCAGTGTCTCATGGCTGCACCTACTGCTGTTGGCAGCATCTTTAATTTCCAGTTTCTTTGTCACAGTGGATTACATGTGACCATGTTGACAATGCCCATATCCTTAAAACATGAATATCCATGTTACCTGCCTTGATGCAGTGCTGCTGAAAGTGGTGGTCCACAGACTGATGCCAGTCCCTGAGCCATTGGCTTCTGATCCCTGGCAGCTTTCCTGGAAAGGAAGAATAACGTAGCTGAAGGGCACTGTCACAGTGACAACATGGCACTGCCAAAATCTCTTAAAACCTTTCACTGTATCCCACTGCTGCCACCAATTTTGTGAAGATGAGACTCACCCACCCAACTACTTTCCTCTGATGGCAGTATAAGGGGTCTTTTTATCTCACCATTGCCACCAATTTGTCACAAAGATGATGCCCACTATCCCACTAATTTGTCACGGCGAAACTCGAACTTGTGACTCTCTTAAGTGTCTCCTGCATTATAACTCTCTTTAGATGCCAGCTGTCTGTGTTTCAACTCCCCCCCACCCCCAGCTTGGCACAGATTATTCATTGACAGCCACACACCCACTAACTAATGTGTCCCAAACCTAAAAGACTTTATTCAATGTTGGTAGTGTTTTAATGTTTCTGAAATCACTTCAGATATCTGCTTGTTGAAACAAAGTAAAACATTTATTTACAAGTCAGGCTGAATACAGTATCTCTTTTAGTGGATGGTGTTCACAATGGATACAGTGTATAAATACTTTATTGGTTACACAGTTTAACAATTTCTTTAGCTTGTCCTTTTAATTGTTTCTTTATAACGTTCTATATGTTCCCTTACAGACCAAGATCTCAAAGAACCCTTATTAATCTTTTGTAACCCTCTGGTTACCTGTGACTCCACTAGTCACAACACTATGTCTCCTGCAGGACACTACACCAATTTAGGGGCTAAACAGGTGGCCCCGATAGGGCGGCTTGCCGCTGCCTCTTTGCTCGCCAGATTGGGGCTGCATCAGCTGCACACCACAGCGCTGATCCGGTGCTTTGCTGGGCCTTTTTAGAATGGCAAAAATCCACCCTTGCCACCATGGCGGTGGCTTCTCAGTGTTTCTTCAGCACAGCGTGTCAAAACGCCACACTGAAGAAATGGCCTTTCGCTGCCCACCATCTGATCAGGTGGTCCCGTGACACCAGCATCAGGGTGGGGTTGCATGCGGTGTGTAGTCACCATGCCCGCACTCCACCCCAATGCTGGCGCTTTTTGCTGGTCTGCAGAGCCCCTTAATTAAGGGCACTCCTTGTGTCTTGGGTACCTAAAACCCTTTCTAACTGCCCCTCACAGCAGCCTATCCTAGCTTCAGTGGCTCTTCGCCCTTCAGGGCAAACATCAACCCTAACTTGGGTACATAAACCTCCTTCTAACTGCACCTCATAGCAGTCTCCCTCAGGCTGCTCAACTGCTAACCCCTCTTCCCTAACTAACTCCAAACACTGGTCTGTCCCTCTATTTATATTTGCTCCTGGGAGCAGCCCCCACCTTTTCCCAGCTTAGCTCCCATTAGCTGTTCCCAGCACTGTAATCTACCTGTTGTTTCCACAGACACAAATATGGTACCCGTGCCTGGCGCAATGGGGGGGGGGAACCTCTTGTCACCCACATCAGATAGCTTTAGATGCACTGCCTGAATATAGGCACCAATCATATTTAGATAATTTGATACTAGCTTCCTTCCTTCCTTCAAATTCCTCATCAAATTTCACTGTTCTCACAGTGCAGTTACTTCAGACCCCTAAGTTCCATACCCTGTTTCATGGACAAGGAATTAGTGGTCCTCTGATTATTTTGGACTTCATGAGTCTCACTCAACATAGACAGTAGCAAGGGCTCATGGGAGATGAAGTACAAAATAACCAGACTTCAAAGTCCCTCCACCTCCAGCTACTGCAGTTAAGACTATGATCAAATCTAAAATGCAAGTACATTTCTTCCATTTTCTCCTATCTGCTTTCATCTTCCCTCTTCTGTTTTGAATTTTAGACTGCATCCACACTACAGAAGTAATCCAGTTTGACACCATTTTAACTGCCATGGCTGTGGAATCTGGGAATTGTAGTTTATTGTGGCACCAGAGCTCTCTGACAGAGAAACCTAAGTGTCTCACAAAACTACAGTTCCCAGAATTCCATAGCATTTGAGCCATGGCAGTTAAATTGGTGTCAAACTGGATTAGTTCTGCAGTGCAGATGCAGCGCTAGAGTATAAGCATGATTTTGACTTCTTCTATTCTATAGAGCACCATACATGCTTATGATGTCATATAAATACAAAATAAATAAAATAAACAAGGGCAGACAAATATCAGGAGAAACCTCCCAGGATGTGTGTGTGTGTGTCAGACATTACATTGCTTCATCATTTGTATAATTTATCTTAGCCATAAGAACAAGGAATTATTATTTAGGCAAGGATGGAAAATGGTTGGGTAGCTGGGAGAGCTATCTTGTCCTTCCCAGGACAGCTTAGAGGGCTGCATACCCCACTGTGCTCCCAGCAACAAATAAATAAATAATTGTTGTTAACTGCTCTTGAGTCAATCTTAACTCATGGTGGCCCTATGGATGAGACATCTCCAAGACCCTCTGTCCTCCACTGCTCTGCTTAATTCCTGCAACTCCTTAATACCCATGGCAGCCTTAATACAGTCCATCCATCTAGCATGTGGCCTTCCTCTATTCTTACTTCCCTCCACCTTCCCCAGCATTATTGTTTTTTTCCAAAGAGTCCTCTCTTTTCATGATGTGTCCAAAGTACGACAGCCTCAGTTTGGTCATCTGGGCTTCCAGGGACGTTTCCAGTTTGATCTGCTCCAAGACCCACTTTGCCCTTTTGGCTGTCCATGGGATCCTCAGCACTCTTAGATAAAATATGTCTATATTATAAACACCCACACCATACTTTTTTTGCCCCCAAATGCTTCTCTCTAACAGGTGTAGGGGCCATTTTAGCTATGTTTTTAGGCCCAGCTGAGGCCTTGTTTAATAATAATAAATGATCAGAAGTCATTTCATGTTCACATCCTGTTGTTTTTAAAAAGATAAGACTAAAATGACCCCTGGGTCCCAAATATATGGCAAAAATGTCCTTCATTCTCTAAAAGGCATGCGGGAAGAATTGTTTTAACCCTTAGAGGGCCTTGGTGAGTCACAAAAATGTTCTTGGAGTCCATCTTTGGTCCATCCATAATTAAAGCAATATACACCTGAAAAATCCTGTGCTATTTTGTCAGCATCAGATAGTTTCCTAAGGATGGTAAAGCTGCCTGATCTTGATAAGCTATAGCTTGAAGGTTAATAAGAGTCATGAAGAATTGCTCAGAAGGCTTCACAGCCTACTTCAGACCCTCTGTGAGGTGTTCTCTGGTGCCTTCTAGACTATTGACCTTTTCCTTGGATCTCTGATGTGTGTTGTCTGTCAGGCAGCTTCTTCCAATTGCCTGCCCAGTTCTGTGAGAACCGGGCCTCTGAGAGACTTGGCAGAAAAAGAGATTCTGTAATGAAGAGATTTTGCTCTCTTGTGAAACATTATACAAATGCTTTTTAATCCCTTCTTCCCTCCCTCTCTTCATCCCTCCTATAACATTATTGTGTATGTATCATTTGATTTTTGGATTACTCCCCTCCAGGGATTGTATTAAAATGTATCTGTTGCAAAGCAAGAAGATCCAATTCAAAGGACGTAATTATCCCACTCAGAGAATAGGACATTTTCCGCTGAATTATGCTTTTGTCCTGCTGATTTCATGGGATGAGCTAATATTGTTTTAAGTTACTTTTGCTAAGTAACAATTCATGGAAATAGATTTTTCTTTCTGCTTTACTTGGCTACATGGTGAATAAAACTATATGGAATGTGTACATCTCAGTTCAAATAAATGATTTTTAAAAAAAAAAAAAAGTTAAAATTCTTTAATGAAATCTATTCTGTTTTTTGGCAGATATCGATGAGTGTGAGACACCTGGAATCTGTATGAATGGACGTTGCGTGAATACCGATGGCTCCTTCAGGTGCGAATGTTTCCCAGGCCTTGCTGTGGGACTGGATGGACGTGTGTGTGTCGGTAAGATGAGTTCGCTCTTCTCACAGTTACAATTTGGTGTTAGATTGCCAACCTTTAAGGGTTTTAGAATATGTCAGCTTTCTGTAACCCATTGGTCCTCTCAGGTAGCACATTAAGCTAGAACCCTGCTTTGCTGAGCCTCTGTGAGAAAGGAATCCCAGAACTGAGAGAGGGCATCCCAAGAATGCACTTCTCAGTTCTTCATGTCTGAACAGGGTCAAAGTAGTGCCTGGGGTTGATCTTTAATGTGCCTAGGGCCAGTCTTCAATGTTATTAAGTGCAATTCAGGATGCCCATAGCATAGAATAGGATGAATTCTTTACAAAAAGGGGGTGTAAAGGAACCTCTTGAGCAAAGAGGAAGTAGGTCTGAAAAGCATCACTTCTGCTTCTACAGGACCATACTAGACAGGCAACACTTGTTTTTAGAAGGAATATCACAGATAAGGTCTCTAAAAAAATAGTAAGGAATTCAGTGACTTGCCACAGTTAATTTCCAGATTCTCCAGCTGAACATATACACTCATCCCTCCACATTCACTGGGATTAAGGACACAAGACCCTTGTGAAATTGGAAAAACTGCGAATAACAAAAATGCTATGTTGTTTTATCTAAGAGAACACCTCTCTAGGAATCTCTACATCCTCCAGTGCAACTCTGTGGTCAACATCTGCCAGACATTGACCAGAGAATTGCTCTGGTAGAGCTACAAATGCCTAGTGGAGAGAGTTTTGGTTAAAGTTGACCATAGAATTGCATTGGAAGACCTAGATATTCCTAAAGAGAACCTATTAATAAAATCCATGAATAATCAAATCCACAAAAGTCAAAGCCACAAATGTGGAGGGATGAATGTATATCAATTCTAGACTCTATGGAATATGCTCCATATATTATATAGTCCATATATTATATATACGATATAGGGAAGGAGCCAAAGTTACATATGAATCAACAACCCATTCCAAATATCTGTATTGTACAATATCATACAACAATGTACGATGGCTTGCCTATCTTAAGTCGAGCATACCTAATGGTTTTACTTCCAGTTAAGATAGCTTAGCACATGACAACTGACTTCCTTCTGCAGTTTCAGCAGCCAATGGAAGAAGCAGAATTGTTACATTAAGCAGGGTGTGAAATGTTTTGAGAGTTTATGAAGAGATCTTTCATTGTCAGAAGTAATTACAAGATGATAGAGCTCTGTTGTTGTAGCTATGTCTACATAGGACATTCTTTTGTGGGAGGCAGAAATGGCCCTACTACATTGGGGGTCTCCTTAAGGGACCTTGGGGTGCAGGGGACTAGGGTAAGGCCCAGCTTGGGGCTTGAGTTTACCCTAACTCCTAGGTGGCAGGAAAACCAGACAAGAGGTATGCACCATTTACTGTCATCCCATGGTTGTCCTTCTGATAGGTGGGCAAGAGTGATGGCCCTGTTATATGACAATTGGATTATCTAAATCCTGAATCTACGCTCATGCAATAACATCCAAACAATGATACCTTTACTGGGCCAACCAAGATGCACAATTACATGTTGCAGGCTTTCAAACTCACACTGGCTTCTTCATCAGGCAAACAGGAGAAAAAAATTGAAGGTGTTAGTCTTGAGCCTGCTTTTTTCTGTTTCTTCTCTCAGTTCGGATGTTAGGGGAGGGCTATTTGCAGGCTGGCTCCTCCCCCTTTGGCCATGCAATCGCTGGAACATTTTGCAAGCTAAGGAAATTTAATGTCCATTTGCAATCCAAATTTGCACGTTGGATTCCAAGGAAACATCCATAGCACTCCATAGCAACTGTCCCAATTTGGCAGGGATTGTCCCAATTAATCATCTGTCATCTCACCTTTCAGCTGCTTCTAAAATGTCACGGTTTCTATTTCATCTTTCCACTTTCCTCTCTTTTGCTCATTTTACTTCAATTGCTTCAAAGAGATCAATGTGCAAAAGTAGTTTGCAGTCCATTAACTCAGTGAGGGGAAAGGAAAGGAGGGGGACAGAATCTTGCCCTTTCCTATAGTCTTAGGCAAAAGCAAACGGCTGCAATTTCACCTTGCTTGTGTATTCTTCTTCAATAACCTTTGCCATCTTGACCATACTCTGATGTTACTTGATCACACATGTCTTGGTTTTCATCTGTGAAATGTTGGAGGGTATGAGAGCAGTGGGAGAAATAACAAGTCTGTTTGCTTGGCAACAATAAATATTTTCCACAGCTCAGGATTTAGATAAAAAGGAAAGGGGGAGGGAAGGCACATTTATTCACAACTGATTGCAAAAGAGAATTAACCCTTCAGATCTTTACTATTAGGCTTCAAAAATCCCTGATAACTGGTTATCTACATACCTAAAATTTTAATGGTGACTTCCAATAATTTTTCAGTAAAACTGCTTTATAGTTGGCTAGTTTACTACTATGGGGCAGTAAATGTATGTCCACTAATTCCCCTTGAAATCAGTAAAACTAACAGAAACTGTTGCAGAGAACAATATGCATAGAAGACAAAGGATGTTATTTAGAAGATTATTGCATTCGGTTATAAACCAGCTTACCTGAGCCTGCTTAAAATTAGAAGCGAGAGGCATCCTGATAGTATCAGATGCATTTAGTTGCCGAAATCGCAGCCCAGCTCCAGTGGCCATTTTTTTCAAGTCAGAAAACTCCCAACTTCGAAAAGAGGTGCAAGGAGTGCCCCTCGGAGAAGCGATAGAGCTGGGCTGCAGCCAGGCGGCAATTTTGGTGGCTAAATGTATCTGATCCTATCAGGATGCCGCCTGCTTCTGATTTTAATCCGGCTCAGGTAAGCCAGTTTATAACTGAGTGCAATCGTTTCCATAGTGCAGGTATGTGGAATGTTTGGCTCTCCAGATCTGATGAATCCCATCAGCCCTAGCCAGCATCACCAGCAATGAGGAATGATGAAAATTGCAGTTCAATAACATCTGGAGAGCTGAATGTTCTCCAACCCTGCTGTAGTGGAGTTTTTTTTTTTTTTTTGGTCTTTACTAAAATTAATTGCTGATAAACATCTATGGAAAATAAGGATTAAAAAGGATCCTTTGAAGGAGATTTTGAAAATAAGCATTTTAAAAGGTTAATTAGAAAAGGGAAATATACCATGAGGCTTGAAAGTCTGTTTAACCATTGTTGCTACAGTGATGAAGAAGCTGAAGCAATCAACTTTTTGTACTAAAACTCCCAGGATCCTTAGGAGAGTTGCATTACAAACAGTAACTTTTCCAAGCTTTGTAATTTAGGAGAGGCTAGGGCTGATACTACCCCCCCCCC
>CM034709.1:14164448-14179400 GCA_020142125.1 Phrynosoma platyrhinos | reverse complement strand
TATCAAACGTTGACCGGTCCACAGCCATAAAAAGGTTGGGGACCACTGGTGTAATGGACAGAGTGTTGGATTCACTTGGATTCAGAGTCTAATGCCCACTAAACTATGAAACTAACTGGACAATCATTAGTCTCAGATTGACTTACTTCATAGTGTTGTTTTGAGGATAAATAGGGGATGAATAGAGCTATGTGTACTGCCATGAGCTCCTCAAAAGTAAGGCAGAAAGAAACATTAAAAAATAAATGCAGAACAATAACATCTCAGGTCCCTGCCCTGAGGAATATTTGGTCTATAATGATGTGTGGAAGATAACAAAAGAAAGGGAAGCAAATGGAAACATAATGAAAGTGTATTTTAGGGACTTGAAATAAAGTCAATTAATTATCATATATTCTAATTTATGCTTGCAAATTACTGATGGCTGACTTTTTTTACAAGACAAAAAGGAAGTTTGGTTCAGATCGTGCTTTTTTTCCCCTTTGAAAAAACCTAGTGGAGTGTCTTGGCCAAATCTCTCAGAAAAACAATATTCTGGAATGTCTAGCCTTGAAATTGGCTGAGTGTTTTTAAGGAGAAAGATACCTTGGAAAGCCTGTACATTTTAAACCTTTATTTTAATTGGCAGTTTGAGAAAGAGACAGAGGATGAAGATCACTTGAAATAAATTAAGCTGGCTTTAGCTGATGTGCAGGGTTTAAAGAGGAATTGTTGTTCACTGTTTTTACTCTATGCCACGTTAGTTCAACTAGCAGCAAAAATGATGGAAAGTTATTAGAGCAGGGAAAGGCCTTTGCAATACCGTCTGTTGCTATCAGCTCTCTCGTTGTAACTACACAGTAGAGCTGAAACGTTTTGTAGATGTAGATGGCTCCATGCCATTAACTTCTGTTTTGTATTTGAATTAATTTAACAGAACATTTACACATGTGGAAGCAATTTCTTCTGGGCTGTTTTGCACACCTCTCCTATTGTTAAAGATGCCAGCTCATGGAGGGTAAAATATAGGACAGCTCTCAGCTATTGATTTGGGGTTCATTTGGGGGGAAAATTAACTCCCCCCCCCAAGAAATACATATAGTTCAGGCATGAAGCTCTCAGCAGCTTTTGCTCAGTCAAGATGTGTTATTGAGAACCCATCTTCCTCATTCTGAAACTTCCAGTTTAAATTGTCCTCATGTGTGCTAAATATTTCTTAGGTTATGTGTAGTTTTAGACTGGATTAGCAATTCTACCCTCAAACAGTGCTTGATAAAAGCAATTCCCACATTATTCCTTTCATCACTTCCATGCTAATTTCTCTTGTCCATCCACCTGTGGGTTTGCTCTGCCCTCCATAAATCCCCCACCCTTGAACTCACAAGACAGGTTTAGAAACTGGAAGAGGTTGCAATTTGGAGTGGGGAAAACTGCATGCACTGGTTGAATTTGCAGTAGAAATAAAATAAAAGCTGAATGGTGGAGTCATGAGTGTGCTTGGTAGTAAGTCCCACTGAAAGTTAAATTGAGTTTACTACTGAGTAAGTGTACATAAGACTGCAGTCTTGGTATGCATAACTGTATGAGTTTATAATTCCAAGATATAGCCGTGTCAGTCTGGAGAATCAGTACGTAGCGAGATCTTGTAGTATCTTTGAGACTAACTGAAAAAAAGAAGTTGGCAGCATTTGTATGAGTTCATATTCTTCCCTTGCTACCTGTGCCTCCCCCACATTTTCTTTAGCCATTATCAAAGTTTATGAGTCGAAGGGTTATAGTGCTGGTGCTGCTGATGGTATAATGCTGGGGTGAATAACCTTTTTCATTCCATCAAGGGCCACATTTCGTTTAAGATTTGCTGGGGGCTATATGCTTCTAGGGCTAAAGCCAGTGGCCAGTAGTAGATGGGGCCAGAGCTAAATGTATGTTTCCACTACCCTCTTTTCCAAACTCAGAAAAATTACTTTTTGGCTACAACTCCAGGAATCATCCAGCAACTGAAAATTTAGTTAAAACAACCACTACAACAATAACCTTAACCAATTCCTTGAGTGAGGTTCAGGTTGAAGGGTACAGGTTGTCCTCCCTTGAAATAATGGAACACTCAAATGTAGTGAACATCATTTTCATGTGGATGTTTTCAGAAATCTGTGGTAGATTTTTCTAGGTCTTGGGGCTTAGTCAAGAGGCTGATTCAGTCATTCTGTGAAAGAACAAAACTAAATTTGCACAGCGTTGTTCAGTTCTCCGGGGAAGGTCTATGGCAGCATATGAAATTACAACTTGTGCCCATAAGAAGCAGTGGTCAGATTTAGATTGGAGGGGGGAGAGAGAAGAGCAGCCAATTGTGAATGGATTGATGAGGTGAATTAACATTCTTAACATTTTATTAGAGAGTCAGCATGGTGTAGTGAGACTCTGGAGACCAGAATTTGAATCCCTGCTCAGCCATAGAAACCCACTGGGTGACTTTTGGCAAGTCAAACTGTCTCAGCCTCAGAGGAAGGCAAAGGCAAAGCTACTCTGAACAAATCTTGTCAAGAAAACTCCACAGTAGTATTGCCTTAGGGTTGCCCTAAGTCAAACATGACCTGAAGGTGCATAACAACAAACAAACATGATACTTGAACAACTAATAGGTTTTTTTATTACTGCTTAGATATAGATAAAATCTAAATATGAAAATATAAATGGGTTAGTGTCTACAACTCTCTCCAGATTATGAGTTAAGAGGATTTCACATGCCATATATTTATTAGTTTTATAACAGTTCTGAAAGGTAGGTCAGTGCCAGGGCTATGCTAGATCTTTAGGTAGCTATACTTATACTGGAGTCCAGGCATCAAGAATGTTGTCAGGGAGGTTTGATGCAGAAGTTACAGTGGTTTGGACCAGAATTGGCCTGTGTATCAAGTGAGAACATCAGTTTGATAAGTGGAGAAAATGCAGAAATTGTTCTGAAATAATTAACTTCATTAAAGGTGCATAATTTGATTTCATTTTCCTCCCCAGATGAGTATCATGGCCTTTGTAGCAGTGGTCCAGGCATAACAGCAACCGGAACTGGTAAGTGTATATAATTGTTTCATGCAAAAAAAGCAAGCACAGACTGTATTTGGATTGCAAAGAAAACTTTTGAAGAAAGTTTTGTCTAAATTAGTTCAGTGACTGTTGTGAAGGGATCAAAAAGTAATAGTGATTTTCACTGTTTTCTGTAGATATCAATGAATGTGCTCTGGATCCTGACATTTGTCCAAATGGAATCTGTGAAAATCTGCGTGGAACATACAAATGCATCTGTAATTTTGGGTATGAAGTGGATTCAACCGGGAAAAACTGCTTAGGTATGAAGTTTTCCGTATTCCTATCTTAACACATTCCCAGATGGTGCCTTATTGTTCTATATTAGTGCCAGTTCTTGTTTCTGATTTGTCTGTCTTGTTTCCTCCTGACCTTTAAGTTTCCTTCCCATCTTTGTTTTCCTGTCTACCCTCCTCCCTTCCCACCATCAGGCTGCCAAATTCTAATTTGATCACTCTATTTGGAAGGGAATTCCCCTACCACTGGTAAAATAGGCTAGATAAATTGTGAGCATTCCTGCTTTCCTCTAAAGCATGGCTTCTTACTTAAGTCTCCTGTGCCTTTTTGCTATGTAAGTGTTTTTCTGCAGTACACCTGATAGTTTGCAGCAGCCACATTGCGATCTGCATTGCGTGTACTGACCTTGGGTGGAGATGCAGACTGGCATGTTTTAACTTTGAATAATGTGTTGGATTTGTAAACTTGCAGACTTTCCAGTCCTGCGATTATTCAATATTCTGTGACGTTATTCCAGTACTCCTCCAAAATGGACTACTGATTTACCTATACTTCTGCAAGATCTGCATTTTTGCCTTATGTAATATATTCTGTTTTTTCTGCCAGTTGCACTGGTTTTAGACGGCAAATAAATTGGTAAAAGATCCAGTTGAGTATTAATTTCTGTGTGCATTGGCAGACTTTTTGACATTATTTTCAAAAAGGATTTCATTACATTACTCACTTTGTTACTCCTGCAGTTGTTTATTGTACGCTTTATTTTGCTTGAATGAGCAACTTGTTACGTTGTGCATTGGCATTATTGGTTCACGGAAAAAGTACAGGAAAATCCTATGTGTTATTATTATTAATATTATTATTATTAACACCCTTTTCACCAAAGGACAGTACATCAGAACATATGCAATCAAAAACAAACAATAAAATACAATGCTATAAAATGCTAAAATACTAAAATGATATGTTAAAAGCAAAATCTTCATCAGTTGCTACCCATCTGGGTGACTTTAGGCATGCTCAGAAGCTTAATCCAGTGATTAAAGAGGAAGGTCTTTAACTCTTTAGGAAAATGGGTAAGATCCTCTCCCAGCCAGAGGTGCAAAGGAAGATTATTTCACAAATGCAGAGCTTCAAATGGGCAATCAAGGGCCATGAACATTACAAAAGACATGCTTACATGATTGCTATTGATTGCCCATTAGAGACTGAGTTAGTTCAGTTAGAAGGGTGTTGAAGAGGGCACGGAGACCTCCTGAGAGGGGACAAAGAAGTGTCAGATATTGAGGACAGGATAGACATTACTACCTCCTTGAAGCTTGCTCAGCTGACATGCTGGAAAATGGAGGGAAGCCAAAAGAGGACTGTGTGTGAAAAAATGGCTGATACCTCTGTTAGCTGCAATGTGTGCAGCTGTGGTGGGTTCAAGGGGGTCAATTGTTGGCCCCTGGGGCTTTTGAGGGCCCTCATGGATTGCCCCAAATGCCCCAAACAAATTCACTCTGGATTTGGGGGAAGAATACAATATATACTCAACTATAAGTCATGTATAAATCAAGAGCAGGTTTTGGGGCCAAAATTATTGATTTTGACATGACTCTTGTATAAGTCGAGGGTAAAAGTTAGGGACATGTAACAAAGGAAGTATAGGAAAATGATATCAAAGAACTTACAAAATTCCAGGAGGCATAACTGTTTGTGCTCACACTAAAGGCTGGATGGATGAAAGAGTAGAGCGGGGTCAGTGCTTTCAAGACAGATTACACTCTTGCCTTTCACCAGAGGATAGTTTGCTTTTTTAAAATAAGAGTTAAATAAAACACAGCACTTACATTGTGAATAAGTTGACTCAGGGGTTTGAGGTCAATTTTTGATTAACATTTCTAGACTTATACATGAGTATATACAGTATTAAATAGTGCAAGGGGAGATGTGAGCTATTTAAAAGGCAAAGTGCTTCTCCTGGATCCTTCCAAGAGATGCAACTCACTTTTTCTTGTGGCCATAAAAGTGCATCCAACACTTAGGTTGGATAGGTCAGAAGTTACAAAAACAGATTTAGTGGGACACATGTGCCTCCAGATAGTTTGGCAGTGTCCCACCACTCCCTGTGCTACCAAAATATTTATATGGGGGACACCTGCTGATAGGATGGATGAATGCATAATATGCAAACAGTGCTCTCTGGGACTCATCCTGTTGTCCCTCCTTTGGTGCCTTGGCCCAGATATGTCATAGGGCCAGATATGACCCATCTAGCTCCAGGGGCTGCAGTGATTACAAAGTGTGTGCGTGTGCGCACGCACACACGTGTGCATACACACGTGCATGTGCCTTTAAATTGTCTATTAACTTATGGCAAGTCTGCAAATTTCCTAGGGTTTTCTTAGACAAGGAATCCTCAAATGTGATTTTGGCAGTTCCTTCCTCTGAAAACTAGCCTACAGAACCTGGTATTACCTGGCGGTTTCTCATCCAAATACTAACCAGGGCTGACTGACCCTGTATAGCTTTCAAGATCTGGATGTTGTTGGACTGCAGGTCCCAGCATTCCTTAGCACTGGCTACATCAGCTGGGGGCTGCTGGAACTTGCAATCCAACAATAGCTGGACTCAATAACCCCACTGAGTTGAGTGCATTATAGTATGCACTGAAGAGAGCATAGTAGCGAAAGAGAAGTAGAGCTTGGAAAAGGTTTGGACTACAGCTTCCATAGTCCTCCTTCCAGATATAGGACCTGTAGTCAAAACTGATCCCAGCATGTCTTCTTCACTCTGTCTTCTTCCTAAACTATACCATGCTATCTCCCTCTCCTCCTCTCTTGTTTTAGCTTTGACAAATTTGAATCCAGTCATTGCAAAAACAAGACACAATTTCAACACCTTGTTGGCAAGACACCTTGCTATATCACTTGATAGACTTGAATATGGACACACTCTTGCATCCCTGCTGTTTAATTGCACTGATTCAATAAAACAATAAAACTTCCCAAACAATGAATTTCAAAAGGAATTTCTTGCCCCTGATTGGAGTGAGTAATCGCTGCCCCTTGTGAGGGAGGAGATATTGTAATTATTTCTCATAGGAGGAGAACAGTAATTTTATTTCCCACCATTCTTCAGATAGAAGAATTATTATGTCATTTCACATTCCTACTAAACACAGCCAGCTCCCTAAGTCTCTCCTCATAGGGAATGGTTTCCAGACACTTCACCATTTTGTCGTTCTCCTTTGGAAATGCTTCAGCTTGTACAGTTTGTATAGTTGTTAAAGCATTCATATGGAGAATAGTGGCCAGTGGAGGTGACTTTACTTTGATTACTTCCAAGTTCTGTGCAGTGGCTATTGTTTGTGTGATGATGCCATGTTTGATGGTTCCATATGCCCAATGAAGTGTCAGGTTAGATACAATAGTGTGCTTGGTCACTGCAAAAACTGTGCTAGAAGTGTGAGTGACTATGGAGCTTTTTAGATGGCGCTTTGCGCCGTCTTCAAGCCAAGGAAAGGGAGGGGCAGCTGGACGCTGGGCGCCCCATCCCCTTCCTGAGGATGTCATCGTAGCGCTGGCCCTTCCACATGATGGGCGCTCTGATGATGTCCTTCCGGCTCAGTGTCTGGACACACTGAGTTGAAAGAGATGCTCAAGAAGCACGCGACACTTCTTGCGGCACCCCTTTCGTGGCTTGCAGAAGGAGCGCTATTTTAGTGCTCCTTTCCCAGGCGGCGAAAGGGAGGGATCAGGGCCAAGGCATGGGGCAGCCTTGACCCCAATCCGCCACTTCCCAGGGTGGCCCATGGTTGCCTGTCTGCATCCCCTTTATGAAAGGCATTCTGGGTCTCACACTTTCTCCCTATCAATTCTACCTTAAGCATGTTGCTTCTCCTTCTTATGCGGCAAGACGTACCATGGGTAAGATACATATGTATTGTAATTGCACAGAAACTGCATGGTTGCTACAAATATATGTGTTTTCCATCAAGAGTCATTCTTTATCCTGGATTCAGCCACTCATAGCTTGAAAATATTTAATTCCAAAAAGCAATCTTGATCTTTCCATTTTGTATAAGTGACACCATTTTACTATACCATTGTATTTAAAGGCACTTGAGCATCCAGAAATGTTGTTATCCACAGTGTGTGTGTGTGTCTCCTGGAACCAAACTCCAGCCAAGGACCCACTGTACTGGCATGCAGACCTTGCAAAAAATAATATTCAGTTTTATCCATTTCATTTGTTAAGCTTGTTAACTGATGATCATCTCAACATTTTGCTGTTTTATGTTTCTTCTGTTTAGATAGTGAAGCGTTTCTCATTCTTTTGCTTTAACACAAGAAATGGGACCAATGTTTGATGCATGAAACTGTGAACTGGCACATTTATACCTGTTGTTTTCTCTGTATGTTTTTCTCTGCATCTCTGGATATATACAAAACTATAGCTGTTAGTTTTGACTAGAGAAGAAGACATATGTGCCAATGTCATTTGACTTAAACTTGTGGCCAAGACCCAATGATGTACTTCTGATGGATCCTGCTGCTTATTTATTTATTTAAAATATTTACATCCCACCCTATATCACAAGATCTCAAAGTGGCTTACAATAAAAACAATTTAAAACTAATACTAATACTAATAATAATTTTAAGAGACTGAAAATACATTTACTCTTTAACAATTAAAAATATTTAAAACTGATTAAAATATTTAAAATATTGCAGTAATGGCATATGTACAGTCTGGATAAATATCAATTAGTCCCAAAGGCTTTAATAAAAATCAAACGTTTGACTTTGCACTGAGATTATATCTCAGGCCTCCAATCAATCAATCAATCAATCAATCAATCAATCAATTAGCAGGATCCATCAAAAGTATACTATTGGGTATTCCACACCTGGGGTAGCATTGCACAGAAGGCTGTGTCCCATGTCTTCTCACAGTGTATGTCACCTACTAAGTGAGACATAGATTTTTCCAAAAATGGCAAACTCCCCTCCCTCTTGCACCCCCCTCTCCAACCTAAAATATTTTTGATAGGAAGCTCTCTGCTTTTGGTGCCACAGAGGACTGCAGCTACGGCAGTGGGAAGAAGGAAAGTTCTGATTCTGCTAGTGTTGGTTTCCAAAAGACATTGTTGGATCTTGACAAATGTTCTAAGTAGAATGGAATGCTGTTTTATTTATTTATTTTTTCATATGCATCTATAACCAGACAGACATTATTTTATTTCATTTTATTTATATTATGAAGGCAGTTCACAATTCAAATTTAAAAAGAAGGTACATAACTTATTTATTAGTAATAAAAATTTGCAAAAACAATGAAGTAACATGCCATATTAAAATGTCAATACTTTAAAAAATATAAAACCATTTAAAACCATGATAAGATCAGTAAAGAAATGCAGTGTACACAACCAATTAAAGACCGTACTATGTAGCCACTTAGATAAAAAGTACTTTACCTACTGGCGGAAGGACAGCAAGGAGCCTAGTCTTCCATGACAGAGAGTTGCACAGCCCAGGAGCAGCTACCAAGAAGAGCGTTTCCTGTGTCCTCACCACACATACCTGTGATGATCATAGGACCATAGGAAATCCTGCTCCTAGGATCTTAACTTTTGGGCAGACTCATCTAAATAGATACAGTATTTTAGATAGCGTGGATCTAGCTGTATACAGCTTTGAGTTGTGCCAGAAATGGACCAAAATCCAGTGAAGTTGTTCCAACAAGGAAATTATACAGTGGGTCCTCGGTATCCATGGGGGACCCATCCCAGACCCTGCACAGATACCAAAATCTGCAGATGCTCAAGTTCCGTTGTCCCCATTAGCAGTGTGTGCATGCTGCTGCTTTACCATTAGGGACAATGGGACTTCAGGTGAAGTCCCTTTGTCTCTAATGGCGGTGCTACTGGGGACAATAGGGCTTGCTCCTAATGGCAGCACAGCCATGTGCATGCGTCGCCATTGGGGACAATGTGGTCTTGCCATCCATGGATGCTGAAATCCATTAATGGCAAGTCCACAGATACTGAGGTCCCATTGTATAATCAGCCCCAGTATGTAACCAGCCCCAATATGTACTCTAGCTTTACCATTTTCAACCTGCTGAAGTTTCTAAACATTTTCCAAAGGCAGTCTCACGTAGAGTGTGTTACTGTGATTGAAACAAGATATAGTCAAGCAATGTGTCACTGTAGCCAGATCTGACATATCCAGAAATGGGTGCAACTGCCACACTTGCTTTAACTGTGCAAGTGCTCTCCTGTCCACTGCTGAAACCTGGGCATCCAGGCTCAGGGCTGAATCCAGAGTAATTCCCAGAGTAATAACCTGAGATTTCAAGCAGAATTTATTCCATCCAGAACAGGCTTTGTTACTATTCCCTGACCTGCCTTTTGACTGACCAGGAGCAACTCATCTGGATTAAGGTTCACTTTGCTCACCCCCATCCTGCCCATTACTGACATATGTCATCCATGACAGAGTACAGTCTAACCATCCTCTTTCCTGTTTTCCCTCCCATTGTGAAACTATTCTGTTTCCTTAAAAACTGTGCCATCTTCCCCACTCCTGGCCCCAACACATACAGACTTGCGTTGTAAATCTTGATGTGGGAAAGGGAGAATTTGGCATCAAAGGCCTTGGGAACACAACATTCCAGTGTCCAGCTGTCCCAGGGATTGTATCTCATCATTGTCACATTAGACTGACTGGATCAGAAAAAAATGTAGTGAACAGTTTAGTCTCTTTTTGATTGCACACAAGTTGCTTCTTTTGGGTCACGAGGAAATATAAATTTCCTTGCCAGAGACAGGATGTTTGGGAAATGTGCTATAAACCCCTAAAAACCCCAATATTTGTTCTTTCTTCAGTGACTTCATATTTGACTTTAAACAATATCATTTATTGTACAACACACAGAGAGACATCCAAATCAGTGAAACTAGTCTGTTTGTAAAAGGGTTTCTTTTATGGCTTCTCAGGAGATTAAAATCTTTAGACACTAAATAAAATCTGATGACACTCATTATTTTTTGTAGACATTGATGAATGTGCCTTGAATACATTGCTCTGTGACAATGGACAATGCAGGAACACCCCTGGAAGTTTCACCTGCACCTGCCCCAAAGGATTTGTATACAAACCTGATTTACAGACATGTGAAGGTAATTGAAAACACCTTGTAAAACTACAAATTCCAGGATTCCATAGGATGAAGCTACAACACTTTAAGTACTGTTAAACTGCATTATTTCTACAGTATAGTTGCACCCTTTGATTTGGTATAAAAGTTAAAAAAATGTGTGCTGGGCTATAAAATGTGATTGATTTGATTATACATGTTTAGTATTCCCAAATATTATAGGTGAGAATTCTATATTCTGAGAAAAAAATATTTGCTTTTTCTCCTCTAATGTTGGCAAAGCAACAGAGAACTTTTCTGAAAGTCAGTAAAAGAGAATATTAAGATCTGAGTTCAAATGCCAGAAGAGCTGTGGCCTTAGTGGACTGCAGTGAGTTCACTGCTTTCATTCATTCCCTTCTTTTACATGAGAATAGTAACAGTTACCCTTGTAGAATTGTTTCAAGAATTAATTGAAATAAGATGCTTTTAAACATGATTTCCTTGGGAAGGAAGCAGCTTCAGCAATACTGACTGCGTGACACCACCCTTTTCATTCACGGAGGGAAACCTGTGAATGACCTGACAATCCCACAATACTGCAAATGTGAAAAGTCATTCCCAGAGCACTTGTGTCTTTGCCAGTCATGTGTTGTCAACGTCCCCTCCTCCCTCCTTGATAGTCTTTTTTTTTTATTTCCCCCCCCCCAGGTTTTATGTGTAGTTTTGGAGCTCTGCAGCCTCAACTGAAGTTTTTCTTTTAACTTTTAAATGCTTAAATCATGGCTGCAGAACTCCAGAATTGCATGGGAAAAATGGATTTAAAACAACAACAACCTAGAGGCTTGCTGGATAGGGCATAAGAGGCAAGAGAGGGCAGGAAGAGAGTGCAATGGAGGCAGAAGCTCTGGTCACGCAAATGAGAAGAGGTGCGGAGATGGGTGCTCTACAAGCGGTATATTCACATTTTATTTTACTTCCACAATTTCAGCAAGAAAAGGGCTGATGTGATAATGTCCTGAGACTCTGGGGTTATTCAGGAATGGAAAACCCATAGCTCTCCAGATGTGAGGATACAATTTCAATTACACTTGAACATTAGCAGAGCTGGTTGGAGCTGATGGAAGTAAAAGTACCACAACATCTGTAGTTCCCCCATCATCTGCAAAGCTGAATCTTATATTTAAACTGGTACACAGGTCTCTTGGTCCATAATTCCATATGTATTATGACATCTGAATGACTTGCCTGTGTTTACAGACTGCCTTGTGTACATGTTGAAGCCTATAAGGATCACAACCCAGGACTTGCTTGGGACAGAGGTCTTTATTGCTTTTTTGGTCATAAATGTGAGATGGGGCAAATCCAGACTTAGAGAAAGTTTGGAGGTCAGTGAACAGCAGTTATAACCATCCTTTGCCAGCATGAATATGTAAACAAATCCATCCAGATGGTGGGTCTTTGATTTTATGGACCAGAGCCACAGTCTGCACAGCATAATTATTTCAGTTCTAGATAACCAGACAGAACCATCACTAACTCTTGGTTGTTAATTTTCACTGTTTCTCTTCTAGATATTGATGAGTGTGAATCCAGCCCCTGTGTTAATGGAGTGTGCAAAAACACCCCTGGATCTTTTGTCTGTGAATGCTCCCCTGAAAGTTCTTTAGATGCAACAAAAACTGTCTGCATTGGTAATGTATTCTTCTGAATGGTGTTTTTTCCTAAAGCCATGTTCATTGTCTGGAAATGGTTTTGATATACAGTCGGCCCTCCACTTACACAGTTTCAATGTTTGTGGATTCAATTATTCATGTTTGTCCCCATGCCCATGCACACGCTGCTCCTCCTTCTTCCTCCTTTTCCTCTGAAGCTTTTCCTCTCTGGCCAGCTAAAGCAGGGAAGTGGAGAGGGACGTGCGCAGTCCTCCACTTATTCACAGTTTTTCCACTTACACAGGGATCTTGCAGGCCTAACCCCTGCAAAAGTGGAGAGCCGACTGTAATTTTCATACAAGTATCATATTCTGTTACCAGGTAATTTATAAGGGTAACTCTAAAATATTATCTTAAATAAAATTAGGAGAGTATTTTAATCATTGTTTTCCTTTGTCACTGGTCATATTAAAAAGTATTCATTGAAACTGCAGAAATATTATTGCAGTGAGTAAAGAGAGAAAGAAAAACTGAACTGATCTTAAAAGACACAATAATATAATTAACTTTCATCCTGATACATTTTAAAAAATAAATCCATCTAGTGCCTTAGGCTTCATCTAGAAGGGGAAAAAAGCATTTGAAGTATCAAGTGTTTCCGGACCTTTTTGTTTTGATTTTATCTACTTATTCCTAAATTTACATCTAGACTCTTTTCCCCTTGCTTCTCCCCTTGTGTTCTTCCTCCTCTGTCTGTCATTGATCATGTGTCACATCTACATTCACTCAACATTTTAGAAGTTGGTTTTCACCAATTTCCACTGAACTTTCTTTATTATTTAGGGTTTATAGTTGAGTGCTAAAGTGCTATAGCAAGATCACACAAGTTAAACATTAAGATCATTTTGTTTTGATGCAGACTTTCATCTTTCCCTTATTCTCTATTAAATCTGTGTCCTAATAATAATAATAATAATAATAATAATAACAACAACAACAACAACTTTATTCTTATATCCCGCCTTTCTGTCAAGACAATCAAGGTGGCTCACATAGAATAAAATTAAATTTAAATAAAACATACCCTGCATTAAAACACTAATAACAATAATAGTAATAATTGACACCCCCCCTTTAAAAGAGTTAAATACAATACTAAAATAAGAACATAATATTAACATAGCGAGTCTTCTGGAACAACAGTGGATGTATAAAGTGGAGAGAGCATGGATTAGATTGGAGTGATCTATTCAGGGAAGGCCTGCCGGAAGAGATCCGTCTTGTCAAGTTAAGTAGAGGGTTCTGCACAGGTGTAACCTGTGTCAGTTTCCTTACCATCCTAAACAGTTGCCGGACGTGACTCTGCAGACACAATACATGCAGAGGAGAAAGCGTTCCACGCTGCACTTATTGCCTCTTTATAGGAGTCAAGAAACTTCCTATGCCGAGTCCTGTTAGATAAGAGTCAAGATTTTCACCAGGCATGCTCTAGTCCAGGGGTAGGCAACCTTTCCCCTTTAAGGGCCAAGGGACTTCATCTCACAGAAGCCTCAGCCATGTCGGCCAATAGTTCCATGTTGGCCAATAGCTCCTGGGATTCTGGGAGCTGAAGTCCCTCGGCCCTTAAAGGGGAAAGGTTGCCTACCCCTGCTCTACTCATTGTCCAACCCGCTTCATCTTCCTAAGCTTCTCTATGAACCATGGTTGTCGATTTGGAGCGGGTTGGAAAGGATGTTTGGGAGCGATCGTGTCAATAGCCCTGGTGAAACGGATGTTCCAGGTATTAACCAGGGCTTTGACAGAATCACTGCATTGCTAACCAAGGAACCCTCCAAGGCTTTCTGGAGTCTGATTGGCTCCATTAGCCTCTAAGGGTGGACCATTCTAATAGATCATCCACCCCCCAGTGGGGTGGACAGTGGCTCTTAGTCCAACCCTGCCCAGGAAATGATCCATCCATGACAGTGCGCTGGTACTTATTACCTCCGCCCACAGATACGTCTGCTCCCTACCAAAGATTGCATCAAGAGTATGACCCACACAGTGCATTGGCCCGGAAACCAATTGGGATAGGCCCATGCCTGTCATGGAATCCATGAACTGCGGAGCCGCACCTGTTAAACTGGTCTCGAATGGAATGTTGAAGTCACCCAGAACTAAAAGTCTGGGCGACTCCAACAGCAACTCCAAGACCAGCTGCGTCAGCGCAGATAGGGAGTCTGTTAAGCAACGGCGTGGACAGTATACTAACAGAATCCCTATACTATCCTTGGTCTTCAGGCTTAGGTACATACATTTGAAGCAGTCTATTTTCTGGACAGGTATCCTAGTCAAGGTGAGGTTGTCTCTATGAACCAGAGCCACTCCTCCCCCCACCCACCACCCACTTTCCCTTACCTGCTCACTAACAGAGTATCCCACTACTTGATTCCAGGTGATGGCACTATCTTCCCCCAGCCAGGTCTCTGTGAAACAGGTCAGGTCGGCTTCTTCATCCACGAGGATGATAATTGTGTTTACTGACACTATAATAGTTGTGTTTATTAACAGCAGCCATCTTAGCAATTTCTGGGATAATACAAACAGATAGCCAAGTAGAGATAAATTTGATCTCAAAAAATCCTGAGAAGTAGAAATGAAAAAGTAGAAATGAAAAAGTTAAACTGAGAAGTAGAAATGAAAAGCCCTGTATAATGCTGGGAGTTTTCAGGAAATAATTAAGGATGAAGAAAACGTCATGTGGATTTCCAAAATGAAATTTGTTTGTACAGGAACAAAACCTGGGATTCTCAGAACCCTTTTGTTAGAATCATAGAATCATAGAATCAACTTGGAAAAAAGTGACCAGTGGGGTGCCACAGGGCTCTGTCCT
>CM034709.1:14109388-14164348 GCA_020142125.1 Phrynosoma platyrhinos | reverse complement strand
CTATGATTCTATGATTCTATGATTCTATGTTATGCAGAGCAAGCTTAGACTCAGGCAGCAGGAGTGAAGATAGGAAGAAGGAACATTAACAATCTGAGGTAATGACCACCCACAGAAGATCTACCAGAATTTATCCTAGATAATGAGAAAATTGTAATAGTCAAAGAGTTCCCATACCTTGGTTCAAATATTAATCAGAATTGAGACTGCAACCAAGAAATCAGACGACCAGATAGGATTGGGCAGGGCAGCTACGAAAGAAATGGACAAGATCATAAAATGTAAAGACATAACCGCACACTAAAGTGAGGATAGTCCAAACTATTGTATTCCCTATCACCATGTACAGATGTGAGGGCTGGACAGGAAAAAAAAACACGACAGAAAAAAAATCAACTAATTTGAGATGTGGTACTGGGGGAAAGTATTGAGAATACCATGGAGAGACAAATGGGTTCTAGAACAGATCAAGATGAACTCTCTTTAGTCATTTAGATGACTAAATTGAACCTATCATACTTTGGCCACAGCATGAGTAAAAAATAATCATTAGAAAAAATAATTATGCTAGGAAAGGTGGAAGGCAGTAAAAAGGGAGGAAGATCACATACTAGGTAGACATAGGCCTGAAGCAGACAAGCCAAAAGTGCCAGCTTTGGGCCGCCTGTCCAGGAAAGCAGCCAGCGGAAGTAACTGATAAGAGCAGAACACAGAAATGCAAGGCTTGTAAAAGCACATAGGCAATTTCCAGAACTACAGTACCAGTCCAGTGTTCCAAGAAGCAAAACTAGGGGACAAAAACTAGGTGTCCAGGAGTCCAGAGAGCAAGTCAGTGAGTCCAGTCCAGGGAGCAGGTCAGCAAGTCCAGTCCAAAGGTCAGGAGTTCCAAGTCAATCCAAGGTCTAGGAGGCAAGGTTTCAGGCAACAATGGAGTCAGAGTCAGATGCTTTCACCAGAGAATGCAGATAGACTCTGACAAAGAAGCTCAGTGTGTCACAGCTGTTTAGATTGGCCCAGCTCCTAATCACAGCTGTTTGGTGATTGCTGAGCATTTCTCATATAATCTCTGAGAATGCAGGATGCACACCCTTTTTGTCCTTCTCTGGCTGAAGGTAGGTACCTCCTCATCCTACTCCTCTATGTCTCCCAGACCTGGAACCTCTGCTGGGGGGAGGCTAGGCTGTTGAGTCGTGGGCTGTGCTGCAGTTGGTATAACAGGGCCTGGCTCAGTAAGCTCTGGTAGAGCAATACTAGGGCCTGGCTCAGCCTCCTCGTCCTCTGAATCCTCAGCCTGGCTGGCCATGACATCGCATTGAAGGCGTGGTGTTTAGATGATATACACCCCAAATGTGGCTAGAAGTTGCATCAATGCTGCGCCATTGCAGAAGAACTGGGCCAAGAAGGAGCAGATAGAATTCGCTCCTTCCAGTGGCTCAGTTCAGGACTATGGTGGCAGCCCGGACTGGGACCAGACACATGCAGTCGCCGTGGTCCTGGTGTGAGCAGTGCCAGAGCGACTCAAACCCACTCCATCCGCGGTGTTTGTTTCACCCCATAATCAAAGAAACCACAGTGCTGTGCCTTCAGGAACTGAGCAGAGAGGTACAGAGTTGCCGTGAGTCAAAGTCGACTTGAAGGCAGCTAACAAAACAGTCCTGTCCTCCCTTCTTGTTTATAAACAATGCATTCAACATAAATGCAATAAATTTGTTTGGGCATGTTTTGCAACAGGTTTTTTGTTTTGTTTTTTGTCTGTACAAGCAACAACAAATTTTTTATTATTATTTTACTCATTTATATCCCACATTTCTCTCAGTAACAACACTAAAGGTCGCTAACACCATTTTAAAACAATGCAGATTAAAAACACTACAAAATTAAATGAAAGCATAAAATATACAATTAAACAATTACGTATTAAAGCAAGTAAAAACACTAAAATGCATTAAAACAATAAAAATAAAAAAAGCTACATACAAACCTTTAAAAACTTCAAACCAAGCACAACACAGCATTAAGAGCCCAATCTCAACAGTTTGTTAAGGTCTGGTGGCACAAAAATGTTTTAAGCTGAAGCCAGAAGGAGAGCAAGGACGGTGCCAGCCTGGTCTTTTTGGGGAGGGAGTTCCAAATATTAGGAGCAGCCACCAAGAAGGCCTTCTCCCTTGTTCCCACCAAACAAGCCCAGGAAGGTGGTGGGACAGAGAAGAGGGCCTCTCCAGATGATCTTAAAACCCTAATGGACTCATACATGAAGATATGGTCCTTCAAATATCCTGGACCACAGCTGTATATGGCTTTATAGATCAAAACCAGCACTTTGAATTGTGCCCAGAAATGGACTGGCAGCCAATGGAGCTATTGCAACAAGGGAGCTGTTTGCCTTCTGTAGAAAGCCCCAGTTAACAACCTGGATTCAGCTCATTGGACTAGCTGAAGTTTCTGATCACTTTTCAAAGGCAGTCCTACATAGAGGGCATTACAGTAATCCAAACAAGATGTAACCAAGGCATGTACAACCATGGCCAGATCTGACTTCTCCAGGAATGGGGATAGTTGACAAACTAGTTATAACTGTGAAAAGAACTCTTGGTCACTGCTGAAATCTGGCCTCCCAAACTGACAAGAGTCCTCCCAAACGGTGAACCTTCGTTTTCAGGGAGAACATAACCCCATGCATCACAGGCTGAATCCCTATACCCAGATCTGTCTTTCGACTGACCAGAATCACCTCTGTTTTGTCTGGATTAAGTTTCTATTTATTTGCCCCCATCCAGTCCATCACAGCTGCCTGGCAATGGTTTAGCACAGGAACAGCTTTCTTGGAATTCGGTAGAGAGGAGTAATAGAGCTGGCTATCATCAGCATACTGGTGACACCTGACCCCAGAATGCCAGACAACCTCTCCCAGTGGTTTCATACAGATGTTAAATAGCATAGGGGAAAGGACTGAACCCTGATGGACTCCATAGGCCAGTGATGGTGTCCCATAACCAGGCCTGAAACTAGACTGAAATGAATCAAGATAAAACTATACATGACAGAGGCAGGAATTCAAGTGACATTGCTTACAGTTCTTCAGGTGACATGTTGCAAACAGCCTACCTTGTAAGCCTAATTATGTTTCAATTTTTCAATAAAACATAACTCCTGTCAAAATTTTGGAGTAGATGGCAAGCAGTGTTGATTTTAAACTTGAATTTGAAGCAGTGTTGATTGGAGTAGAGGGGTGACTTGAAGCAGCCTCTAGCTGCTCCAACCGTGAGTGCGCCCTGAGAGGTGTAGGACCATGGCATCCAGCCTCCACAGCCTCCAGGCCAGCTGCCACCACAGACTGCAACAGACCGCCGGCAAGGAATGTGGTATTGGCCCAATCCGGGGGCATGCGTCATCTGAACGCCACACCCTTGGATTAGCCCAAAAGCAGCACTTTTGGCCTGTTGGTTTCAGGCCTAAGAGGAGAATGACAAGAGAGAAAAGTTGATAAGAGGCATTTTACTTTGTGAAAAATAAATAGGAAGCTGAGGACTGAATGAGTTTTATGATTACAATAATGCCATGCCCCACTGGGATTTCTCTTATGAAGATAATTGAACTAGCATTCAGTTTGAAAACATTAAAGATTAACACATTTATTATGGCATACTCTTTCATGGACTGCAGACCACTTAATCAGATGTGATTTTTATCTGATGAAGAGAACTGTAATCCATAAAAGCTTTTACTGTAAAACATCTGTTATTTTTTAATGATCTCTGATTTACTTATAATACATTGCTATCTGAAAACATCATTTTGTTGTTACCTTAACAGAGACTGTTAAAGGCACTTGCTGGCAGACAAGTGTGAATGGGAGATGTGAAATAAATATCAATGGGGCAACTTTGAAATCTCAGTGCTGTTCTTCACTTGGTGCTGCTTGGGGAAGTCCTTGTGTTCCATGTGAACGTGGTAAGACATTTTGTTAGATCAATAGCAAATTGTTATTTGGAACATTAAAAGACTTCATCCCTGAAAGTCAACCATTGTCATGACCTATGTCTAAATATTGTGTGTGTTCAGTTTGGATCATTGCAGCTCTGCTTCTTGCCAGAACTTGGGATAATTACTTTTCTTTGCACAGAATGAGTAAAGATGTAGTACAGGAATACCTGGCTATTCTAAACAAATTTAAGAGTCCAGGACCAGATGAATTACATCCAAGAGTATTAAAAGAACTAGCAAAAGTAACCTCAGAACCACTGTCAATAATATTTGAAAATTCCTGGAGAACAAGAGAAAGTCCAGCAGAAAATATTGTCCTCATGTTTAAAAGGAGGGGGACCCCAGTCAGCCTAACATCAATATCAGGAAAGATTTTAGAGCAGATTATTAAACAGTCTGCAAGCACTTAGAAAGGAAAGTTGAGATCACTAAAAGTCAACATGGGTTTCTCAAAAACTAGTCATGAGTTCTGTCCTTTACCAGTACTATTCAACATCAGTCAGTGTCTTGGATGATGGAATAGAGGACATGCTTATTAAATTTGCAGATGACACTGAATTAGGAGAGGTGGCTAATACCCCAGAAGATCAGAATTCAAAACGACCTTAACAGATTAGAGAGTTGGGCCAAACCTAACAAAATGAATTTCAACAGGGAGAAATGTAAAGCAGAGGAAAAAATGAAAAGCTCAGATACAGGATGAGTGACACACTGGCTTGACAACTGTACCTGCGAAAGGGATCTAGGAGTCTTAGTAGACAGTAAGCTGAACATGAGTCAACAGTGTGATGCAGCAGCTAAAAAAGCCAATGTGCTTCTAGGCAGCATCAATAGGAGTGTAGTATCTAGGGAAGCAATAGTAGCACTCTATTCTGCTTTGGTCAACCTCACCTAGAATACTGTTTCCAGTTCTAGACACCACAGTTCAAGAGGGATAGTGACAAGAGAGGAGCTGCCAAAATGGTGAAAGGCCTGGGAGCTGGATTTGTTTAGCCTAAGGAAGAGAATGTTAAGAAGTGCCATGATAGCCATGTTTAAATAGGCATGGTCCCTTTCTTACTGTATTTAGTATTACTCATTTAATTATATGTATATTTTCATGGATAAAAAGTCTAGCCTGTATTTGAAATGCGTTTCATATTCAGCTGAACAAATCTTGAGTTCTGGACTGCACCGTTCTCAAATTTTCTTTTCTTTTATAGATCCAATCTGTTCAAAAGGCTACTCAAGGATAAGAGGAACACTGTGTGAAGGTATGTACAGTAGAAACATGTTGTCATTGGAAACAAAAAAATCTGTTGGTATTTCTCACATTTCTGTAGAAACCACAACATTTAACTAGGAACATAAGTGATCTTATACTAAGTCAGGCTATTGATTCATCTAACTCGGGAGTTTATCACATGGAGGCAAATTGCTTAAATCCCATGCAGAAGCGGGATTGAAAAATCCGAAAACCCCCACAAAAATGGGTTATTTTTCAGACATATTTATGTAAAAGACAAATAACGTGACATTAACCCAAACGGAAAGTTGCCAAAACCTGCTCCTTTTTACTTTTGGAAGTTTCTGAAAGTAAAAAGGAGCAGGTTTTGTTGGCTTTCTGTTCGGATTAATGTCGTGTTATTTCTCCTTAATGCCAATGGTGTGTGAAAAACAACTCACTTTTGCGGGTTATTTCTAGTTTCTGTTTGGGATAACCCCAAACATTGTGTGAAAAACAACCTGCTTTTGTGGGTTGTTTTCACTTTAAATCCAGTTTCTGTACAGGATCTGTCCCGTGTGATAAACTCCTCAGTACTATTGCCACTGTGTGGAAGTGACTTCCCAGGGTTTTAGGCTGGAGTTTTTCAAGTTGAAGATAGCAAAGACTGAACATGGTAACTTTAGCATTACAAAATTAACAGTCAACTATGACCCCTCAGAGCTCTAAGAAAATTACATTCCTAGAGTTCTTCCACTTAGTTTAAAGGAATTACAAGAGGGCAGATGAGTTCTGTGATGTTCAAAATACAAATGAGAAAACTGTATACAATTTTGTATTGTATTAGCAATATATAAATTAGAATTAAACACAACTGCCGTAATAGTAAATGTTATTCATAAGGGAACATGTCACAATCATTTAGAGTCTCTTGGAGATGGTGAACCTCAGGCCTGGAGCCAAATCTGGCTTTCTTGGGGTCCCATTCCAGTCCCTTCATTTCCCAAATGAGACATTCCTTCTCTGCCAGCAGAGAAAAAGCCATCCAAGAATGGGTTAATCTCTTCTCCTGCCCAAGCATGACAGCACTGTGTGCTAGTTTCCAAGCTTTTGTATGGGTTTTCCCTTTCTCAAAGGTTAGAATTGCTCTTTAAGGTTTAGTTAACAGAAGAGCTTTAAATTAAAATATGCTGGTATTTCTGGTTTTACCTTTTGGCTTTCCATGGAATGTGGCACACAAGAAACTTTCTGAACCAGAATTCAGCATTTGGAAAAAGAAAGAATTTCCCTACCTGTGACTGACACTGTGGCACAAACAGATAGAACTTTTAGGGGTACAATTAAACAAATATACAGAGAAAGATAGCAGATACCTTTGGTCAATATCCAGTGATTCAAACAGTTATTTTAGCCATTAAGTAATGAATACCAAATTTACCTGTTGTTAATGCTGGCTGGTCAGTATGTAAAAAAACATGGGAGCCCATTTCAATTCCTTCACTGTTCATAGGGGAATAATACGAAAAGTGAGTGTATACACATAAATCTTGACACACAGTACCTCCATATACTGTAGTTCTTTATATTGAACAGGGACTGTAGGAATTGGCAGTATTATGCATGTGCATGTGCGCCTCATCTATATGTAATTTATTATGTTTGGTACTGGCCACATATTTGTGAGATTTATAATGATTACAATCCTGAAAACTTTTCTGATTACTGTATATACTCATGTATAAGTCTAGAAATTTTAATTAAAAACTCAAAAACCTGACTTGACTTATCCACGGGTCAAAGTAAGTACTGTACTTTAGCTCTTTTCAAAAAAGGAATCATCCCCTGGTGAAAGGCAAAAATATAATCTGTCCTGGAAGCACTGACCCCCCCCCCTCATCTGTCCAGCCTTTAGGGTGAGCCCAAACAGCTATGCCTGCTGGAAGTTTGTGAGTTCTTCAGCATCATTTTTGTTTGCTTCATCCTTTACATCCTTTGTTATGTGCCCCTAAGTTTTATTCTTGACCTATCCATGGGTCATATCAAACCCCATAATTTTGCGCCCCAAACCTGCCCATAAGGTTGAGTTATAGTCGGGTATATGCGGTAAGTTCCATTGAAGTCCATGCATACTACATGAAGGAAGTGTATAGAACTGGGAAACTTGCTGAATGTCATGTAGTTTCACACCTTGGTCATGTGCCATGAATATTACACCCCTGAATGCATCTCTCACTGTAAATTTACAAAGATATAGCCATATTAGTCTGTAAAATCAGTATGTAGAGAGATCTCGTAGCACCTTTGAGACTAACTGAGAAAGAAGTTGGCAGCATGAGCTTTCCTAGACTTAAGTCTACTTTCTTGGATGCATTTGTTGGAGTGGAAAGCCAGGGACAGACCGAGATATGCCATTTACTACAAAGGAAGATTGCAAAGAGAAACAGCAGAACTGGAATTCATCCACAGCCAACAGTCTGTCAACAATGGTTTGAACAAAGATGATAATTTCCTGGCATACTACACACATTTCAACACTAGGGACCTTATCCCACGGGGCCAAAAGCAGCAAGAATCCACATGGAATCAGGCGCTATAGCGCTATAGTTTTCCGGGTGATCCCACGACGTCGCTCGGAATCCGCTAAGAATCAGGCGCTATAGCGCTATAGTTTTCCGGGTGATCCCACGACGTCGCTCAGAATACAACAAGAAACCGCTAGGAATGCAGCATCATTCGGGTTCTTTTGTATGCCTGTTTTCATTGGGCATTGCAATATCGCTACCTTATCCATAGCGCTATTATAGCGCTAGCGCCATATTATACTAGCGCTATAGTACTGCAATGATGCTCATATCGGTTTCTTGCCACTTTTGAGAGCAGCGTGGGATAAGGTCCTAGGTAACCCCCATCCTCATGAGGGCTCCTTGACCTGATCACCACATCACTTTCGGTTTCCCACACTCATCCATTCTCCTCACCCACAGGCTAAAGCTTCCACTGGCATTGTTCCTGGACATGCCACTTCATTTCCATACACAAAGGATTTTGAATTTGAATTGACATTCTTAGAATCATAGAATCATAGAGTTGGAAGAGACCACAAGGGCCATCTAGTCCAACCACCTGCCATGCAAGAATTCAAAATCAAAGCATCCCCAACAGATGGCCATCCAGCCTCTGTTTAAAAATCTCTAAAGAAGGAAACACCACCACACTCCGAGGGAGTGTGTTCCACTCTTGAACAGCTCTCACTGTCAGGAAGTTCCTCCTAATGTTTAGATGGAATCTCTTTTCCTGTAGCTTGCATCTGTTGTTCCGGGTCCTAGTCTCTGGAGCAGCAGAAAACAAGCTAGCCCTCCTCAATATGACATCCCTTCAAATATTTAAACAGGGTGATCATATCACCTCTTAATCGTCTCTTCTCCAGGCTAAACATACCCAGTTCCCTAAGTCATTCCAGACCCTTCACCATTTTAGTTCTTATTCTTAAACACTAATGGCATATATAGGTCTGTCCTTAGCTTTCCACTCCAGCAAATGCATCTGAGGAAGTAGATTTAAGTCTATGAAAGCTCATGCTGCCAACTTCTTTCTTTCATTTAGTCTCAAAGGTGCTACAAGATGAAGGATTTACAGTAAGCCAGGCAATAGAATTCCTTGGAACACTTTATGGAAGAATAAATATTGCATCACAAATTATTGTTTTACACATTGTACTGCCAAATATATCAAATGCATTGTGTCAAAAACTATTTGCATATGCAATAATAGGTCATAGAGTTGGAAGAAACCACAAGAGCCACCTAGTCCAACCCCAGTCATACAGGAATACACAATCAAAACACTCCCAACAGATGGCCACCCAGCCTCTGTTTAAAAACCTGCAGAGGAGAAGATTCCACCACCCTTTGAGGCAACACTATCAAAAAGCTCTTACTGTGAGGAAGTTCCTCCTAATGTTTAGGTGGAATATATTTTCCTGTAGTTTAAAGCCATTGCTGTGTCCTAATCTCTGGAGCATCAGAAAACAAGTTTGCTCCAACTTCAATATGACATCCCTCCAAATATTTAAATATGACATCCCTTCAAATGCCTACAGATCAGGCTATAGATTCTCTTCAATTTCTTCTTTCTTTACAAAGAATAGTGAAGTAGAAGCATTACTAAGCTAGAAAAATGTGGATAGTGTGTGGAGGAGAGCAAATAAGGGGTGTGAGGAGTAGATGCTAGAGAAACTAGGGCTTGTAGCAATGGCAAAAAATAACTGGAGAAGGGGAAGCAAGAGATAAATTAGAGGTGTTTTCTGGGTAAGTGGAGGATGTGCGGGAAGGCATGGCAGAGAAGAAAGGGACTAAGAATGTACCGGTAGATGTTGAAGGAGGTTTAAGGGGTGCTTTATATTTGCCCTTTCCTTATTGATTTTCTTCGTTGCTGGAGCAATTCATCCTGGTGTTTGGCCTTTGCCCATTTCTTTTGCTTAGGTCACTCGCAGCTGGAGGTATTGTGGCTGTTGGTTGAATGCATGATATCTCAGTTACAGCCAAAGTCCTGCTGCCAGCGCCCCCGCCCTCCATTTAAGTTCCAAGAGCTGTATACTGTATGTGTTCAGGGTGACTAACAAAACCTGACCTGACACAGCAGCTGAAATATTTGAAAAACAAATAATTCCCATATGTGTTATTTAATAATATTTTTTAGAAATAAGAGCAAAGATGAACAACCCTCTCCCCCACTCCTCTCCACAACCTTGTCCCTAGTCACATTTTTTTTTTGCTTTCCAAATAATGATAAATATTTTGGACTTTTTCTATCACAGATCCACTATACATAGTTATCTGACCTCCAGAGAGGAGAAGATGTTGCCTCACCCTTTTAAAATAGCAAGAGATGGCTCTGAACATTTTTTTAGCTCTCGGAGATGGAAGGTTATTCTTCTGATAATAATCACAAGATATTTTACCATTTTGAGATATGTGTGGGTGGGTATGTTTAAAAAAACATACCAATCTAACCTAGAATTATTTTTGTATTGATCAATTCTAAATATTTCTAAATAGTTGACTCACTATCAGTTATTTTGTTACATACCTCTAGAGCCCACCTGAGTTGCCAGTAATCCTAATGGCTTAGTTTGTAACCTAGTCTACATGTATCAGTTGTTCCTATTCAGAAATGTTGGTCTCTGTCATTGCAAATCTCCCACCCCCAGAAACTAGGTCTACAGTACTATTCTTTAATAATTCGAATTGCTAACTTGGTTTCTTTTTGTCTCTTTCCTACCAACCCACTCAAAATTACCCTGCTGTTTTATCTAATCTCCCTGGTTCCAATGTTCTGAAACAAGCTATTTTTCTGGCAGCAATGAAATTAAATTATTCTCGCGTAGGGGAAAACATTGTTGACTTTAAAGTTCTTAAATGACAAAATATTTCCACAGATGAGCAGATTTATTTGTACATTTGCTGGCCCAAGCATTATAAGTTTGTAGCTGCTTAAAAGCTGTACATCACAGATTATACATTTTCTGACTTTATGGTGCCTTTGAATATAGACGATGAACCACTTCCACCCAAAATGTACTGCTTCAGAACCAAAATTAGCATGCTTCTCTCATGATTTTAGTGACTGAGCTTAGTTTGACTGATGAATGGACCCCTCTTTCTATACTGACAAAATATTTTTTTAAAAAATGTATAAACAGATGTCAATGAATGTGAAGTGTTCCCTGGAGTTTGCACAAATGGAGTATGTGTCAATACTTTGGGATCCTTTGTTTGCCAGTGTCCTAGTGGAATGACTTTGGATGCAACTGGACGGAAGTGTATAGGTAAGTATTAAATGAATTTGGGTCCATTCTAGAAAGCTTTGGTTAAAAACATAGGCTCAGAGGATGGTGTTTGTTGTCCCCAGTTGTCTCCCAGCTCAAATAGCATGAATAGTCTTGGTGACAGCCCCCACAGGTTGAAAATGCTGCTGCTAAATGCTAGGTTGCAGAATGGTAAAACAGTTGCCATTCAGGACCTCATCCTGGATGAACAAGCTGACCTGGCATGTATTACAATGACCAGGAGTACTTTTGCACATTTAAAGCTTGTGCGCCAACTGTGCCTGTTCCATGAGACGTCGGATGTGGCCATGGTGTTATACACCTTGGTTACATGCTGTTTGAACTACTGTAAAATGTTCTACTTGAGACTACCTTTGAAGAGTGTTCAAAAACTTTGGCTGGTATAAAGAGCTGTAGACAGACTGTTAACTGGGGCAAGTTACAGAGACCACACAATGCCTTTTGAAACAGCTCCATTAGCTGCCAGTTTGTTTCCAGGCACAAATCAAGGTTCTGGTTATGACCTATACAGCCCTATATGGCTCAGGTCCAGGCTGTTTGGCAGACCGTGTCTCCCTGAATGAGCTGGCCCAGACTATGAGATCCTTAGGAGAGGCCCTTCTTTCAGTCTCGCTACCATCACAAGCATGACTGATGGGGACACAAGAGAGGGCCTTTTCCGTGGCTGCCCCTAGACCCTGGAACTCTCTTCCCAGGGAGACCAGACTTTCTCAGCCTCAGATGAGAGCAATGGTAAACCGCCTCTGAAAAAACTTACCAAGAAAAACCTGCAACAGATTCACCTTAGAGTCACCGTAAGCTGGAAATGACTTGAAGGCACTGAACAACAATCTACAGACAAAGGGTGGGTGGGAGAGTCAGAGTACCTAATTGTGATTAGCAAGGCTTTTGTGGGAGGAGTAAAATCTGCTAAATCTTAGGAAATTGAGTGTAATAGGGAATAGGTGATAGGTTTATAGTATCGGTTCCATTGGGGGAAGGTATATTTGGATGGATTACATCTCTCCAGAAATTTCTACAGTAATGCTGATCCTTCTATACTACAGTGAGCCTTGGGCTATATTTGTGTATTGCACTATCTCCCTGTGGAGTGGAAGCTGCTACTCTTTGTCACAATTCCTTTTTTCCATCCATTGATTGTTAAAATAATCCTTACAGATATTCGCTTGGAGACATGCTACCTGAAACACGATGACGAAGACTGTACGTCACCAATAGGAGGGCGACATCGGCTGGATGCTTGCTGCTGTTCAGTAGGTGCAGCCTGGGGGCCTGACTGTGATGAGTGTCCTACAAAGGGAACCCCTGACTATGAAGCACTTTGCCCAAGAGGACCTGGATTTTCTAGCCGAGGCGAGCCCATCAATGGAAAACCATTCTACAAAGGTATGTAGAGTAATTACATGAGAAGTTCTGATAAATAGATATCCTTACTTAGTGTCTTCTTCTCTTAGAACCAAACTAGATGTTACTTTGGTCATGTTCTAAGAAGCCGTCATAAAAAAACCAAAACCTAGCAGGCTGAAGAATGAAGCAGTTCTCATTGGAACCATAGCAACATGCTGGTGATAGTCATGGAGAGTTTTTCCCTTCCCTAGTGAGCTGCCATTCCAATGAAACTCTCTCCCTGTACATGACAACTAACATTAGGGGAAAATCTCCTATTGACGATAATGGTAACCTCTTGCATAGAGTTAGCATAAGCAGGAACTGAGGTTTTGTGAAGTTCTAGACTCTAAATCTCAACCCTTGTATATGCCAAGTCTGTGAGGAATTACCATCGTTGCCAATGGAAGCTATTTCCTTAATGTTGATCTACTAACTAGGCCAGGACTTGGCAGTTGCAAACCCAGCAAGGGCCATTTTTCCTTCCTGCACCTACCTGGTAAACTGTAATAGCATGTTTCAGCACTCCTTAAGTGACATGATGTCACATCCAGCTGCCAATTTGGGTTGATTTTCAGTTGATTTTTCCCCCTTTTCCCTTTCCCCCCCCTTTTTTTGGGGGGGGGAGGTGGGGGTGTGGAAGGTTAGGGGAGCAAATTGTTGCCTTTTAAGATATTTTGGGAGATTTGGGGCTGTTTTAGGGCAAAATATCACCCCCAAAATCATACCAAAATGTACAAATAATTTGGTGGGGGGGGGGGGGAAATCTGAGGGGCTTCTAGGGAGTCCTTTGGGCTGCACTTAGAGGTCCCATGGGCCACATGTGGCCCAACCCTGATCAAGACCAATGCTATGTAAAGTAGTGGCATGTGGACCAATGCCAGTCTACAAGCCACAGGCTACTGACCTGCAGGAAGTTTTCAGGAAAGAAAGAAAAAGTTGTAAAAAGCAAAGCAGCTTCATTTATATACCATTTCATACCGCGCTATGGAATGTCTAAGCGGTTTACAACTGTAAGCTCATTTTCTGCCGACAGTTGGGTACTCATTTTAGTGACCTCGGAAGGATGCAGGTCTGAGTCTAGCCTGAGCCCTGGCTAGCATTGAACTCGCAACCTTGTGGTCTATGAGTGAGTGGCTGCATTGGGCACAAATATAGTACTAGTCCCTGATCAGTTGGAGAAGAACTCCTGCTGGTCCACTGCATCCAATTGCTTTAAAAGCATTAAATTAGATCATATGTTTCTCAAGTGAGAATTGTAACACAGGAGTAACTAGTGGTGTAGTAGAGTATGGATCTCAGGGTCAAAGTGTCCAGGATTGTTTGATTAGGAAGAACGATAATGGCATTTCCCGTCTCCCATTAGCTTCTCTCTCAACTTTGCAAAAAAAGAAAAAGAATATCTCTAGCAAAAATCTATTGTTGTGAACTATTTTTGTTTTTATACACAGTGTTTGAGGAACTTTTCACAAAAACAACAACCAAAAAAACACGCCATACTCTTGTTGGAGATGAAAACTGCTAAAACTAGTTTGTTGATAGAGCTGCTTTCATTTTTGGACTCTCCTTAAGAATGTAGTTATGAGGGCTGTCATAATGAGCACCTGCAGTTCAAAATTTGCCGCTGTGCCACTGCTTATTTGAGTTATCACAAATACAGAGATGAAACTGACATAAGCTCTACCAGTCCCAGTTGCTTTAATCAGATCCCACTACCCAGTCCAAAATAGGAGTATGTGTGACAGAGTCACTGTAGTACTTCTTTCTTATCCTGTTTCTTTGTCTTTGTATTGTTGTGAATAGTATGAGTGTCGATTTAGGACTCTGAGAGACCAGGGTCGAATGCATGCTCATCCACACTCTTTCAACCTAAGAGGAAGGTGATGGCAAACCTCCTCTGAATAAATTTTGCAAGAATATCCTATGGTAGGGTTGTCATAAGTCAGAGTCGACATGAAGTCACATAATAACAATAATACAGTCTTTGTAGTAAATGGCATGGTAGACAGTGTCAGGTACTGATTCAGTCTAATCACTTGCATGGAGTGGAAAGAACCACACAGATGTTCTTAATAGTTTTATTGGCCTGTGTATATCCCATATCTAGCAAGCACCAGATTTCCAGGTTTCTTCCATAACTTACAGAGCCCACACAAGAGGATGAGAGCTAGAAGGCAGTTGGAAAAGAAGAAGAATGAGGGCACTGCTTATGAGTAATGCTTCCCTATGGTCCAAAATAGGAGTGCCTGTTGTGATTGCTTGCCCAGTTCACCCTTTTGACTGAAAGTGCATAGTGCCTGTATTGAATGGAGTTTATTCCCTAGTAAGTAAGTAACTATTACCATGTATGGATGTGAGAGCTGGACAGTTAAGAAAGATGATAAGAAGAAAAGCAATTCATTTGAGATAATATGGTGCTGGAGAAGAGTGCTCAGGATCCCATGGACAGCCAAAAAGACAAACAAGTGGGTCCTCGAGTAGATCAAGCCGGAAACCTCCCTGGAAGCCAAGATGACCAAACTGAGGCTGTCGTACTTTGGACACATCATGAGAAGAGAGGACTCTTTTGAAAAAAACAATAATGCTGGGAAAGGCGGAGCAAAGTAGGAAGAGAGGAAGGCCACATGCCAGATGGATGGACTTTATTAAGGAGGTCATAGGTTTTAAGAGGTTGCAGGCTTTAAATCAAAGCAGTGGAGGACAGAGGGTCTTGGAGATGTCTCATCCATAGCATCGCCATGAGTCGAGATCAACTCGAGGGCAATTGACAACAACAACAACAATGTATTTTATGATTGCAATTTAAGTATATCACCTTCATGCTAATTGGTAAAATACGGTTCAATGAGGTGAGTGCTAGCTGCTGAGAAACTAGCCATACCTTATTCTTAGTAATCTGAAGTGTGGAGTATTTAATTTTCCTCTACTATATAAGAGACAAAATAAATGTACAGCATTGGGTAAAGGCAACATGAAATGAGGGAGTTCAGCTTCTGATGCTAAAAACATTATAACAGTGCCAAATATTGCTGTAATTTGAACATTTAAAAGTGACTATTGCATCCACTGACCCCCTCTTTTAAAATATAAAAAACTGATTCTCATGAAATAATTTTTAAATGCTTATGTTTCTTTCTTAGATATCAATGAATGCAAAATGATTCCAAGACTTTGCACCTATGGGAAATGCAGAAACACCATTGGGAGTTTCCGATGTAAATGTGACAGTGGGTTTGCACTTGATTCTGAAGAGAGAAACTGTACAGGTAAATCAGCTTGCTGTTCATGTGATTATTGCATGCAGTTTGGGTAGCCATCTGTCACATAGTGTCTACTGATTTTGTCCCATTTGTGCAATTGTTTTTTGACCCAGGAGATGCAAAGAAGCCTGAAACCTTTCAGAATTTTTAACTGGAAAGTGGAGAATAGCCAGCGAAGATTCAAGACACAACTGGGGTGGGGAGCAGGGGGAGAAGAGCCTATATTTTCCCTCCTCCCATTTCTCCTTAAAGCAACTAGGCAAGTGGGAGAATAGTAGGGTCTATTCATAGGAGAGAACTGGCAAAGCCACCTTGAGTGAAAACCCTATGAAATGCATAGGGTCACCATAATCTACAGGCAGCTTGAAGGCACAGACACACACATTTCCAAGAAAGCAGCCAACATCCATAATATAAGATAGAAAGGCTGTATTTAAAAATAAGGAAGATAAGGATAGCAGAGAAATAAGCAGAGTACAAGATAAACATTAAAAAACCACTCAACCTATTGAAACAGAGCAAGCACATTTCTAGTCATATGCTGGAGTTGCTTTAATATCCATGATGCTCAGATGAAAGCAAAGCTATTAGAGATCACCCTGTTTTTGTCTTAGGGTAGTGGAAGTGGCAGATTGACAGTTTAAGAAAGCTTAACCACTGGAAAAGGTTTACATGGAACATGTGGGAGTGCCATATTATCTGGGTAATCTTGGAGAACGTTGTTCATTTTATTTTATTTTATCACTTTGCCTATGTAGAAGAGACAGGTAAGGGATAGTTCTGAAACATCAATTCTGAAGAGACCTTAAGTAGGAATATTTTTACTTAGAGATCATTGTTTAGGATGTGCAGAGTCCCATTACAGTGATATAGCCTGAAAATGGACATGAAGCATTATATTTATAATTTTATTTCTGAAGTTCAGTTGCTGATTTATATTAATTGTTAATCAGACAGATTTGTTTTTGAAAATCTTACATTATGTATATTTGCCTTTGAAATAATGTTTTCTTTGAAATTACAGATATCGATGAATGTCGTATTTCTCCTGATCTGTGTGGCCAAGGAATTTGTGTGAATACCCCTGGAGATTTCCATTGTGAATGCTTTGAGGGCTATGAAAGTGGATTCATGATGATGAAAAACTGCATGGGTATGTTATTCAAGGCATATTTCTGTTGGGACCCAAATTAAACCTGGTGAGGTCACTATTATTCCTGCAAACTTTAGAGCTGGTTTGCATGCCACATTTTAATTGGAACTGTTGTAAAAAGGCAGTGTAAGGAGGAGGAATCACATTAGAAATCTATAGGCTTTGATTCTTACATCTAATGGTGGTTAAGCTGGTTTTAGGATTTTGAACCTTTTTTAGCCCACTCACTTTTAATGTGCCCAGGGAGCTAAACTTGAAAGAGTTCAAAAAGTGGGTGAGAGAATCAAATATGGTTAGAAAGGTGCTAACCCTTGGCCTGTTTCCACTCAAAAGATTGTTATTCCAACAATACCATACATTCATGGAGGTTTTATGCCTGAAATGTTTCAGTTTAAAGTAATGAAAACTAGCTGTTGTTACTTAGTTTTATTTGAAAGTATTGGTTTCACCCCAAGAATACTCTAATACTTTTAAAAAAATATTAAATCAGTTAATGAAAGACAGTGGTTCTGAGCTCATTGGCAATATTTCTATCGTGCAGAATTCAGCATTGTCTCCCTACTGTGATTAATTCTGACTAGTTACAGCTTTTATAATACCCCATGATGTCACCTTGACATTATTATGAATGTAAAATATGTGTGTACCAGCAGAGTTCACTTTCATATGGGATGATAGCTAGGAAACAGGGAATGGGAGACTTTTTCCCCACTACAGGGTCTGCTCCATTTCATAGTGGAGTGTACTTTTAATATTTCCATTTAAATTTAAATCTTGAAAAGTTTACATATTTTGAATGATGACATGGACATTCATACATATAATCTACTAAAACTTTGGAGGTAGGTTCATCTGACAACAGTTAAATCTGTTGTTGTGTTCTGGAGCTAACTGCTGCATATTGACCAAATCAGCAGATCTTTACTGGCCAAGATAGCACAGCGGAGTGAAGAGGAAGATTTCAAAGATATAGCCATGTTAGTCTGTAGAATCAGTATGTAGAGAGATCTTGTAACACTCACTGAAACTCACTGAAAGAAAGAAGTTGGCAGCATGAGCTTTTGTAAATTTAAATCTATGAAAATTCATGCTGCCAACTTCTTTCTTTCAGTTAGTCTCAAAGGTGATACAAGATCTCTCTACATACTGAAGAGGAAGATGTTCAGCAGAAAGGCAGACATGGGAAAGGTGAAACCACCCACTAGGTAGAGAAGGAGTACCAGTTGCACAAAGTCTCTGTGGGAGAAGGGTTGAGATATTTGGGAAGACGTGTTGTTTTGGGGGGTAAGGAGAGAGAGAAAAACAACAGCTGAAGAATAGTTAGAATAGTTATTGTCAGAAGAGGAAAAATGCTTGGGGAAGAGATGCATTGGTTTTCATACAGAATTCCAAAGGCCAAGTGAACACTTTGTGCCACCAGTCCAGTCTTCTGGCATTCTGAAACTTTAGGATCTAGTGTGCATTCACCCTCCTTATTCCTTTTTTGTTGTTGTTTTTGTTTTACTTCTACAGACATAGATGAATGTGAAAGAAATCCTCTGTTGTGCAGAGGTGGTGTCTGCATAAACACTGAAGGGAGCTTCAAATGTGATTGTCCTCCAGGTCATCAATTGTCGCCGAACATATCTGCCTGTGTAGGTAAGGTGGGAAAAATAGCACTGATAGCAATGCCCACTATAGTCCAATTTTTTAATATTTCAATGTCCTTTCTCCTGCTGTTCAGATGCAGCATAATATTTCAGGCCCAGCACAGCATCTCTCAACAGGGACAGTATTTCTCACTGTCTGTTAACAAATTTATTCTTACTAAGGTGGAAAGACTTGCAGTAAAGACAGGGAACTCTTTGTTATGTAATCCTAATCTATCATCGTTCTGACCTGAATTAAAATTGCCACATGGTGCCCCCCCAAGAAATACAAGAAATCAAGCTTTTGTTGTGAAGATGTCTTTAGAGGTGAATATTTGCATCTTACCAATTTGTGCAACAGTTATATCAGAGGGATGAATCTTTGAGGAATTACAGATCTAGTCACCATATTGTTTATATGGATCATAGACAGTTCATTGCCAACTGAGTGTGGATTGCATGATGCCCACAGATTCAGTGGCACAATTTTTTTTAATAGATTAAATCAGCCTAAAGCTATTTCTGTGTTGTTTAACCTTCTGCTCTTGCTCTGTGATTCCATCATTGTAACCGAAGATGACAACTTAGTTGAGATTCAGGTGAACTGCTGCTGTCTTCTTTGTTTCCTTTTCTCTAACCTCTCTGACTCAGATCTTTCTCAGACTGGAATTTGGCTTACAGTTCCTGGCAAGATCTTTAGGTCTTGGCAGGAGTAAAGCTTTATGCAGGCACTTGGGCAGCTTTTGTGACCTGGGGCACAGAGCACAGCTCCTTTTCCTCTAATTTTCTCTACGTTTTCCCCTGCTTTTGCCAGATTTTCCTTTCTGTTCCTCTAGTGGCATCAGAAACATAAATGACAGTAACTAAAGCTGTGCTGGGCAACTGTGATGTTTTTGGACTGCAAATTCCATCATGCTTCACCATTGACTATTCTGGCTATGGCTAATAAGAGGTGCAGTCTCACTGTTACCCTATAGTATTCTTATAGAAAGGCAATGACTAAAACTATCCTCTTCTTTTTTGTCAAATAGATATCAATGAATGTGACTTGAGTATGAATTTATGCAGAAATGGACGCTGTGTCAATCTTATTGGAAAGTACCAATGTGCCTGCAACCCTGGATATCACTCCACACCTGACAGATTATTCTGTGTTGGTAAGTTGTTTTCTTCATGGTTCAGTTTTAAATAGGCTTAAAAACACATAGAATGTCTTTCCTTTCTTTTTGATGATACCAAACTTTTCCAGTCCACTTATTTGTCATGCAAAAGAAAAATCCCAAAACTAGTTCCTTTCACAAATAACTGAATTATAAATACATTACATTTTAAACAAATAAGGAAAAGTTCACTCCTTTTGTGGTGTAACTTTTAGATTACTTTTGTTATCATTGGGTGGCATCATTAAACAATGGAGGAAGAGTATTACCTAGTGTGGTTGGCTTATGTTGCCACCTTATGCTCAGTTGTGGGCAGCAACAAAGTACATGGGAGAATAGTTTGTTTTACACCACAAAGAAATAGCATTTGAATAGACTTTTTTAAAAAAAAGTAACTATGGGGAGATGCAAATGGGCGGCCCTGGGCCTCCCTGGGAAGCAGAGGATTGGGGCCGAGGCTGCCCCATGCCTTGGTCCCAATCCATCCTTTTGCCAGCCCTGAAAGGAGCACCAAAATGCCAGTCCTTCCAGAGCCAGCAAAAAGGGCACCCGAAGAGCCACTGTGCGGCTCTTTTGCATCTTTTCCAGTGCAAGACGCTGTGCCGTGATGATGTCTTCAGTGTGGGGTTGGGGCGCCCAGCGTGTGGCTGTCCCTCCCCTTCCCTGCCTCCAAGATGGAGCAAAGGGCCATCTGTAGAGGCCCTAAAATAACTGCTTCAGTTATTTTTGAAAAATAGAAAGTTAGAGTTACATCTTGTAATTTATAGTTTGTGACTTGAATTCAGTTGGTTAGTCCAAACTAGAGTAGATGCATTGAATCAGTTGTTGAAGTGAACAGGTGGGTTTAAGTAGCCCTTCACTAGTCAGGACTAACAATAGGATTTAAGCCATATTCTGCCTTCCTTTTACAGGGCAGGTTTTGGATCTATAACTGTAACTAATTACTTTAAAATAACTTCACAAACTGTGAAAAAAAACTTTTTGCTTTAAGAAAGACCAGTGAGTAAATAATGGTATGAAGGGCTCAGTAGGGACAGAGGACGCCTTCTCAGCACCTGGAATGTGAGGTAAGAGGAAAGCTGGGTGTAAACAGCCACTGCTTTTGGTGGGCAGCCAGGGCACCCAGCAGAGATCTTTCATTCCTCTTCTGTCTTTATAATAATGGATAAGACTTTGTGGTGTTGGAGGGTCAACCAGATAGGATTGTGGATGCAGGCAGTCTGAAATTAGGCACTTGGAGTAGTGATTTTCCTCAAGCTCTACATGGATGCTGATGCATAAAAAATCAATTACTTTATTATTTGTTCATTTGATACATATTTATTCATTTGATCCTTTCTCCCAACATGGGACCCAAGATGGCTTACAAAAGTTAACATACAGTAACTTAAAAACCTAATAATAAAAAAGTTAAACATGGTTAAACAAATTATCACATTAAAACACCACTAAATTTTTAAAAGTATAAAATAATTTTAAAACATAGCAGTAGTTAAAAATACAGCATATACATCCCATAAAAAGGCTTCCTGTAACCAGTTAATTGTGAAATGCCTGTTTTAATGGAAAAATCTTTGCCTGACAGTGAAAGGAGAGCAGAGGGGGCCAGCCAAGCTTCCCATGGAAGGGAATGCGAGAAACCACTGAGAAGGCTCTCTGCTGTGTCCTTATCAGACAGGGCTATGATGGTGGTGGAACAGAGAAAAAGCCCTCCCTCGAGGGTCTTAAGACTTTGGCAGGCTTGTATACTAACAGACAATTAAACTAAGCCAGTTTTTCCTTACAAGATGTAAAGCCAACGCCCTGACATTCCATTATTTGATCATCCTGGTCTGCATATGCTTGTTAATCTCAACCATAGTAAACCATTGCATCAATGGGATTTGTACAAGTTTGTGTTGATTTACTAAATTCCTGTTGATTTAGTAACTATACTCTAGTTGGGACTAGCAGTTTGATGTCGTTCTTTGCCTCCACCTGTTTCCTCCAAAACATTCTGGTGTGTTCAAATAATGAATCTATTTGACTTATGAAATCTTTGGAGTGGCCTAAAATGCAGTGAAGAGAGACAGTATTGTGTGGTTTGCGTGTTGGACTAGAACTCTGGGAGATCAGGGTTTGACTCTCCACTCAGCCCTCTGAGTTACCTTGGACAAGTCAAATTCTCTCAGAGTCAGAAGGAAGCAAAGCAAACCACCCTTGAACAAATCTTGCCAAGAAAACCCTGTGATAGGGTCATAGAGTTGCCGCAAGTCAGAAATGACTTGAAGGAGCACAATGACAACAAAATTTAGCAAACATCAGATTCAGTCTAAAAGTATATTGTGAAACATTGAAACTGCCAGAGACTTAAGAAAAAATAGTTCTAATTTTGCTTTACATGGTCATTTCTTTTCTTTCTAGATATTGACGAGTGCAGTATAATGAACGGCGGATGTGACACCTTCTGTACGAATTCAGAAGGCAGCTATGAATGTAGCTGCAGACCAGGATTTGCGCTGATGCCAGATCATAGAACTTGCACTGGTAAAGTGAATTTTTGAGCATTTGTTGTGATAGACAATGCCAAGCTGTTTGTTTCTTAGCTGTATCTTTGCCTTTCTCTGGCCTTTGTGTATATACATCTGTACTGCTTTTTAGGAACCAATACGATTTATGGAACTCAGAAAATCAAAAGGCATGCTGGGTAGGGCACAGGGAGGCATGGTTAAGCGGGGATCAGGAAGAAAGTGTGATGACAGTGGCAGCCCTATTTGCGCATTTGTGAAGATGTGTGATAATGGCTGCTCTGAAACTGGTATGTTTCAATTTTTTTTTTAACTGACATGATTGCAGCAAGAATGGGGTTTGTTTGGTAATGCCCTTAAGACCAGGAGAGCCTGGGTTTGAATGCACATTTGGCTATAAAACTAATGAAGTCACTAATGCTTATCCCTGCATACTTCTCCAGGGTTGTTGTGAAAATAAAATGAGATTGCTTCATTGTAGTATAATTGTAGTGGATACATAAAAGTTTTATTCATTTTAGTTTGCTCATTCAAGGATTGACATAGTGGCTAATTACATTAATTAAACTACAAGACCAATAAAAACCAACAACAATAGCATACAAGTCAAAAAGCACCCATAAAAATGATGATAATTAAAAGCAGCAGGGACCTCGATATGCCAGCTGAGGAAGCTATGAAGAATAACAAACAGCTTTCACGCTGAGAAATAATAAAACCAAATGGCCTGATCCTAACACCCCAATGAAAATGGGATAAAATGAATGTTCCTGGGGACGGGGAGGAGACAACTCAACGATGTCAGTGCAATATCAGCATGTAGTTCAGATGGAATAGCAGACAAACAGAGAAAGGTCTCTTAGTGAAATATTTCATTGGAGAAAATGCAGTCTTCCAAGAACCCTGTATCTATATCACTTACAATATATCAGTGGTGGGGAAAGTGTGGCTCTTGTGTAGCATGTGGCCTAATCCTGTGCAGTTCTGTTCAGCACATAGCCTTCTGGACTGGGAATACAACTGTTAAACTCCCCCCCCCCCCCAGTCTCAATATGTTCTTGTTCACAAAAGGATGCCTGTTCACTTTCTCAAAACTTGCTTTGGGAGTTCTTATGGGCTGAGGAATAATACAAAAATACAAAACTATTTTAAATTAATAATAAATAAATGTTTGCATGCAAAATAATATTTGTAACCACTCTGAGCAGTTATGGTTGAATCTATGTTACCAGCAACGGTGATTCTAATTCAGAACTTGGAAAAAATTATTTTTGTCCATGCCAGCCAGGTGGATTCTAGAAACTAGTTCCAAAATTAATTTTTCCAAGCTCTGTTCCAATTGTTAGCCATCAGTATTACATATTATATAAAATAATATAACTAGAATATACTATGAGAGAAAGAGGGGGAAATTGTTTCTCTGCATTTTTTCAGGTCTTGTGCTTGTGGTTTCAGAAATATTATTTTGTAATTCCAAATTGCTTCTGAGTATGATAACATCATGTGATTAATAAGAACAGTAGCCAGATAGAGATGTCTTCTAGGTTGCATCTCCTCACAAAAACAACAGTTAAAACAGTTCCTGTGTGTTCTGTGTTAGCTACACAGAAAATGAATAATGAACAAAAAAACCCTTGGACTCTGTAGTGAAAAATGAGTTCAGTTTTCTGCAGCTGCATAATTCCTAAAAGCCACAATAGACTCATCTCCTGCTGAGTTACACCCATTTTCTCCAAAGAGAAGATGTCCTCAGCTCAGCTCTTTGTTTTGCAAATATTTCCATTGAGTAACTAAGCAAAGTTTTGGATCTCAGGCTAGCACTGTGGTGGTCTTGACAGGGAAAAAGTCATAAAAACTTGCAAAATAAATCATTGAACACAGAGACTTATAATAAATTTTAAAATCTTAGTACCTGCAGAAGGATGTCGTTTCCTATACTGCAAATCAGTCCCCAGTCTTTAAGAGTATGTAGGAATGTGGAGAAATATTTAAATGCTAAAAAAATGCAAAGTTATTTCAGCAGAAAGTGGGTGGTTTAGTATGAAAAAATATTATAGGAATTAATATGTGCATTTCCTAGGCTGACTACATGCAAAAGAAAAGGTACCCAATAGATGGGATGTCATTCCTATGTGCTGTAGACATGGCTAATCACTTAATAATGTGACAGAAAAAAATAACCTTGGGAGTTAATTTGTATTTGTCATTTTTCTTATAGATATTGATGAATGTGAAGACAATCCTAACATCTGTGATGGAGGCCAATGTACTAACATACCTGGAGAATATAGATGCCTTTGTTATGATGGATTCATGACATCTGAGGACATGAAGACTTGTTTAGGCAAGTGCAAATTCATTTTTTAAAATCTTATTGGTAGCTTCTCTGTCTTATATAAAAGATCGAAGAAAAGATAGTGATCTGTTTAAAGTGTAGAGACATAATTCTTCATATATATTATTGTTTTGGATGGTTGCTGTAATTAATTAGTTGTTTTGCCACTGCATATTAATGCTGATCAACATCATTTAACACTGATGTCTAAGGACGTTATCCCACGGGGCCAAAAGCAGCAAGAATCCACCAAGAATCCGGCGCTATAGCGCTAAATGTTTCTGACTGATCCCACGACGTCGCTAAGAATCCACCAAGAATCCAGCGCTATAGCGCTAAATCTTTCCAGCTGATCCCACGACGTCGCAAAGAAACCGCTAAGAATCCGGCGCTATAGCGCTAAATTTTTTCGACTGATCCCACGACGCTGCTAAGAATCCGCTAAGAATCCACTCGGAATGCAGCAACATTCACGTTCTTTTGAATGCCTGGTCTCACCAGGCATTGCAATTGCGCGAGCTGATTCTTAGCGCTATGAAAGCGCTAGCGCCGTGGGCTGGCCATTTCCATCTCTGGGGGTTGCTATCGCTATAATAGTGGAATCATGCTTATGTTGCTTTCTTGCCACTTTCTTGCCACTTTGAGAGCAGCGTGGGATAAGGTCCTAAGTGTTGACAATATTTGGAAGACACAGCCTATAAATGAGAATTTAAATCAGGGCTGGGAATTCTGTGGCCCTCCAAATGTTGTTGGACTGCAATTTCCAGCATTCTTAGCCAGCACAACCAATGGCAAGGAATGCTAAAAGTTGCAGTCCAACAACATCTGGAGGTACTTATTATTCCCACCCATGATATAGGTTTTGGCATTATCTTCAAAAGAGTCCTACTTCAAGGGTGAAATGGAGAAATATCTGTTAATGGTAAAATAAAATGTTTTAAAAGACCTTTATTTCTCTAATCGTAACTTAGAGTTATGCATGCAATTTATATATTATTGTTATATTTACTATACAAGAGTTGAACATACTTTCTGTGAGTTTCTAGAACATTTTTATTTCTAAAGGAACATATAAAATAATGTAATACAGGCTGAGAAAGCCTTAGTTAAAATACTAGTCTTTACAGATTCTGGCTTATAAAAAAGACTGGAATTTTAGTAGAATTCGTCCAGACATTTTAGGCTCAAAATCACCCTAAGGGAAAAGAAATCTGTAGCTGTTTCACTTCAGTAGATAGTTAAGGTAAAGGTAAAGGTTTCCCCTTTGACATGATTGTCAAGTTGTGTCCAACTATAGGGGGCAATGCTCATTTCCATTACTTAGCTGAGAGAGCCAGCATTGTCAAAGACGATTCCATGGTCATGTGGCCAGCATGACTGCATGGAACGCTGTTACCTTCCCATCAAAGTGGTACCTATTTATCTACCTGCACTTTTAACATGCTTTCAAACTGCTAGGTTGGCAGAAGCTGGGACTAGTGAAGGAAGCTCATGTGGTGCTTGGGTCTTAAACTCTCGACCTTGTGATACTCAGAATCAGCATCTTAACCACTGAGCCACCACATTCCAGTAGACAGTAGACAGTACAGAACTTTAAAATTTCCTTTCTTTTTTTGCAGGCAAAATGCACATTCAAATTATAGGCCCTATTCATTCATTATTACACATTTGGGCTTGTATAAGTGGAAATTATGTTGAGAAAAGCACTAGAAAGGATGCTGTATGCCATATTAGTATGCATATAGTCGGCAGAGGGCTGAAGTAGATGGCTTCACCATAATGTTATCCAAGACCCATTTCTGTTTCCACTGAGACTCTGAAGATCAAACAGATTTCCTTTCTGTCTACTGTTTTTGAGCATGCTTTTATGGATGTGGGAACGGTACTAGCCTAAACCTAGCAAGTTTTAACTGGGCAAAGTTCAGAGACAGAGCTGAACCTTGGTAGGAGAATAGAGCTGTAGCCTTTCTAAGTGGTGGGAAAGTAGATCTGTAGCCTTTCTCCAATGCTACACAATCTATTTTCAAAATTCTGTCCACTTCCTGCCAGAAATTCATTTCTTGTTTATGGTATTTTGTATCTATACACGCATTTAGGGTGAAATGCTGTTAGTGGATTTGCAAAGAGTTTTACAAATCTATATCTTTCTCCCCAGATGTTAATGAGTGTGAACTGAACCCAAACATCTGTCTGAGTGGAAGCTGTGAGAATACAAAAGGCTCCTTTATCTGTCACTGTGATATGGGCTATTCTGGTAAAAAGGGAACAACTGGTTGCACAGGTATGTACACATCTCTTTTATCGATGTATGTTTATAGTTTCCTCTTTGTTGAATTAGAGGGTAGTTCTATACTTTTCCAAAGCCCCATGCATTTCAATCATACCTTTCTCTGTGACACTTCTTTAAGAAGAGCTGGATTTCAAGAAGCACATCTTTGGCCTATGGTAGTTGAGTCTGAGCTGTGGCTGGATGTAAAGTGAGAAGTTGACTTTAATGCACCCAAGCTTCCATCTAAGCTATTGACCCAATCCCAAAAGACTGGACCATCTAAATAACAAGTAATTCACTGCACCATGATAAGCCCACCAAGGACCATTTCAACAAAACTATATTGGATTTGGATTTGGTAACACTACATTCATTGTCCAGATAGACCCAGAAGACTCTTTTGTTTTATTAAATAGCATGCCCTGAATAATTTTTCCTTGTGCTTTTTTTAAAATGACAGTGGTACTGATCTTTGACTTATCTGAATTATATCAAGATATATTAGCAAAACCAAAACATGCATGATTTTTACATTGTTTGCCAGCCAAAAGCACTGAAGATTAAACTTACAAGCTAAATGGCTAGTTGCCTTTATTTATTTTATTTAAGAGATTTATATCACACCTGTATCCCAAGGTGGGGTTCAGGACAGCTTAATAACAAGGTATTTCAGTGTTTGAACCAAGATTTTCCAAATCATTGTTATTTTCTAAAATATAAATACAAACATATTGTTAATTTTTTTTTAAAAAAAAACTATATAGGTTGGAAAAAAAGACAATTCTTGCAAATTGAAATGAAACAAATATATAGCCCAATAATTCACCTGTGATGAAATAGAAATAAAAAATATAATGAAAACAATTCTAGGTAAGAATAGTTGAGAATATCATATGTTCCTGTAATAGCTGTTTTCCTCCATGTATTCTCATTAAGTAATGTGATCTTATGGTCAGCAAAGGCATTTCAGTGTGGTTGTTGCAATAACAGTATATTTCATCTGGAAAAATTGAAGGAATGCCATTGTTTTTTTGGAGATCAGAGGTGGTCCCAAAGGCCATATTGGACTCCCAAAGGACCATGTGAAGACCATGATTATTACTTCTATTGTAGATGGATCTACTTATTACTAAAAAGACTAGAAGGTCTGTCACTAAGACGATATCAAGTTCAGTATAGAGTTGCCATTTTAATATTCCATCTGGAGAACCCAGGTGGTCACCTGAAGAACACAGTACAACAGGAGTGGGCATGTGGATCAGGTTGCACTTCCATTTGCAGTTCCTCCTGATCCTATCGAGGCCACACTGCCACCAGTTTGGGGGATCCAAAGTGGTGTTCTGGTCACTTTTGTTCACCTTTTAACATTTTTTTGGGGGGGGGGTTAATGAGAGGGAAGCCAAGTTTAGGCATAAAACTATGTGCCTTACAGGTAATTTTTCACTTGGCACGTATTTTGTTTGTTTGTTAAGTGGGGAAGGGTTTGGTGAATCTGTTTGGGAGTCAAGGGCACATGTTACCCTCAGAGTTTCACATGTGGCCTGCAGGCTACTTTTTTCTCAACCCAGTCTACAGTAATCTACAATAGTTCTCAACCTTTGGTTTTCCAAATTTTTTGGACTTCAGTTCAATGGCCATGTTGGCTGAGGCTGCTGGGAGCTGACATCCAAAACATCTGGAGGACAAAGGTGCACTGCAAAAAACACCTGCTCCACTGGTGTACAAATTGACATGGCTTTTCATTTGTATTATGAGCTGAGCACTCTGCAGTCAGTTTATATAGTATGTGTTCTCTTTATTGCTCACCTAACTGTTAGTACAGTATTTGCAGCTGCCTTTGGAATAGGGACAGAGTAGGGAGGGATCATCTTTTCATCCCAACTGCCAAATTCCTTTGCTGCAATGTAATGAAGCAACATGTCTGTAGCCTATTTCACTGGTCAGACTTAATGCCAAATCTTTCCTTCCTATTATTGCCAGATAGGAGATTCTGGCAGTATAGCATTTAGTGACAGTATTAAAATATCTGCATATTTGTTAAACAGCCTGACAATGAGGATGGTTTGTTTTCTTGTTGCAGGCATGCCAAAGGCAGCTACAATTTTAAAAAATATGTTTTTTTGCAAAAATGTGTGTACAGATTTGAAGAGAAGGTTCCTTGTTTCATGAGAACAGCTACATAAACTCCTCTGAGTTCTATTACAGTTGCTTTTACATATTTTATTCCCCTTGTCATTACAGATTGTTTCCATTTTAACAAGTAAACATGTTTTTCCTTCTCATTCCCCAATCATTTAACTGTGTTTATAATCCACCCATCAACATGCAGCCCCACTCCACACAGATGTTAATTGTTTTTTCACTTCAGTTCTTAGTAAGAATGTAGGCATAACTTAGAGAAATACTCAGTTTTGTGCAAAGATGTACATTACTGATGACAGAAATCTGAGCTGGATTTGTGCTGTTGGTTTAGATTATCTGAAAAAGGAAGTAAGCTGGCTCAGTTAACCTATGAATACACACACACACACACACACACACACACACACACACACACGAGCAAGAAGGGAGTCAAGTACAGTATAAAAGTCCCACCATAGTTCTAGCTCATATGGTATAAAAATTTCTAATAACTTGGGGTAATTACTTCTCATGCTCATTGAATTTCCCCCACCATTCACTGGCAAAAGCAGAAACAGGGCCATTCCTTCTTATTTCTTGCTTGTTCTAAGAACTTTCATCTTATATTGGACACTTTTTTATTCTTATAAAGGGTAAATTAATGTCACATACACCAAAAGCTCAGTTCTTTCCTGGAAACAGAGGCAACTACTTGCTTCCTGTCAGACTGGCAGCAGCTCTCAGCATCTCAGGCAGAAGTCTATCACTTCATTGCCTCATTCTTTTAACTAGAGATTTTTTTTTTAACTAGACACTTTTTGAACTCATTCTTTTAACTAGAGATTCCAGAGATTGAATTTGGGACCTTCTGCAATATGGTCCTTTGCCCAAGCACTTCCATTTATTTTTCCTCAAGATTTGTAGGATTGTACTCTAGTGTTTGGCCTATATTTCATTACTTTTTAGCCTTACCTTGAAAATTTGCATTTCTAAGAAAATCATCAGTTTAGGCCAATATTTTTTCACCAGTGATCCAGCCCCATTAATGAGCAATGAGTATCATTTTCAATAGTTGCTACAATGGGGTGTGAGATTAGAGTAGCCATGCTCAACTTATTTCTGTCCAAATGCATTGCCCCATAAATTCCCTGTCATGCTGACAAGGTGATTGTGGGAATTGTCATCCAACAGAACTGAAGTGCACAAAATTGGGGAAGAGGGAGAGAGGTGGGCATGGGAATTTATTTATTTAGTTATATCTCACCTTGTTCTTGGTTCAGGACTCAAGGTGGCTTTTGCTGTTGTTGTTGGGTGCCTTCAAGTTGTTTCTGCCTTATGGTAACCCTAAGGTGAATGTGTCATGGGGTTTTCTTGGCAAAGTCCTTCAGAGGGAGTTTGCCATTGCCATCCTCTTAGACTGAGAGAGTGTGACTTGCCCAAGATCACCCAGTGGATTTCATGCCAAGCTGGGATTACAGCAGGCTAAAAACATAGTTAAACTTTCACAAAATACATCCATCTATCTTTGGGGTGCTGGCTTGAACCCTCGAATGTTCACACTGAGATGCCATTCTTACTGCCTCTCAGTGACCACAAATGTGTCACAAGATGGCTGAGGTGCCCATTTGGATGGCCTAACCTTTAAAAAAAATAACCTAAGAGTCACCTCTCTACATTAATTCCCTTGAAATGTTGGCAGTGGAGAAGGCTCTCAGAGCTTTCAAATCCTTTATGCTAGGCATGACCATACAGATTGTCACCGATAACACTACAGTGATGTGTTATCTAAACGAAGGAGGTATGAAGTCCAAGACTCTACTCAACCTGACAATATGAATTTGAGACTTGTATGTAGCAAGGAACATTTTCCTCCAAGCGATTCATCTTCCCAGAGAGGAGAATGTGATTGCAGACAGGTTCAGCCAGTCATTGGATTTGTGGCATGAGTGGATGCTCCACCCCAGTGCTCTTCAGTGAATTTTTCGACTATGGGGCACCCTGACAGTCAACCTCTTTGCAACCCATCTGAAAGGCAGTGTTGCAAGTTCTGCTCAAGGACCTTAGGAAATGGATCATGCAGCAACACTTCCCCCTCCATTCAATTGGAACAACCAGATGGTGTGTACTTTTCCATCCCTTCTCTTGTATACAAGAGTGGTCACAAAGCTGCAGGTGGATTAGGCCAATGCCATCCTGATCACCCTGTGTTTCTTTGTTCCTTTTGAATCAGCACACTGTTCTACCTCTGTTTATGCAAAACCTGACCTCTGATTTCTAGAGAGCCTTGCATTCCCTTGATGCCCATAAAGCCCTTGCATTCTATGTGGATAGAATGTCAAATTAGAGGAAAAGTACTAGACTGTTTGTATGCCACTCAGATTTGAAGCTAGGTCATCCTATATCATCACAGTGTTTCTCGAAATAGGTGATTTTTGACAATTCATCTTGCCTATGAACTGGCTAAAAAAGAACCACCCATTTGTGTTCGAGCGCATTCTACCAGAGTGGTAGCTGCTTCCTTTGCCTTCCTGAGTGTTATGCCACTGGACAATATATGTTAAGCTGTTGCATGTACAGCTTTTCAGAGGGCAGTTTTATTCTCCGGTTTAAGATAATGTTTCTTTTCTCTACTGTTTTCTGCATGAGGACATTGTTCTTGTTGGTTTAATAAATCTCTTTATTACATAATTAAATATGTGTTTTCCTAGCATGATACTCCCGTTGTGGGAGTATCATGGTAGGAAAACACATATTTAATTATGTAATTCCTATTCCTTCTGGGAGTAGCTTGCTAGTTTTTAACAAGGTATTAAATCTTTCTTGGTTATCTTCTGGTAAGTCTTCAATGTTTAACAAGAAAATAGTCTCTGGTTTGGAAGTGTGATCCTCAAGAGCCAAGCTCTTTAACTTGTCCAGCCTAGTAATCCTACCTTCAGGAACACTCTGTTGCCATACTTCTTGAAATTCTGAAAGACTGAATTTAATTGCATTGTTTAAAAACATTTGAGCTGTTGCTCAGCAAATCTTCTCTTCATTCATTTCAAAGTAGGTGTCACCTTCATCAATGTATTTCCTTCCATAACTCATAAGAATGTGCCCTATCATATTCTCTGGTTCTAGTGGTCCAAGCTCTTGAAGACATACACTTAAAGGAACTTTGTTGAATGAACAGTATATCAGCCGAGTCACATGATTCAACAGTTTCATCTCGAATTCAAAATCTAGGATCCTCCAATATGCTTCTTGTGTGATTAACAGATAGCACAAAGAAGAAAGGCAGTTGCATACCTTTAGCTGTAGCTCTTTGAGTGGTCATCTCTGAAATCGCACAAATCCACTCATCCTCCCCTCTTGTGTGTCCTGCTGCTTTGGTCCTTGGGATGCCGTTATCTGGCATCCTTAGGAACTGAGATAAAAGAGCAGGAAATGTGAAGGAAAGAGCGGAGGGTGGATGGGGTTACTGCTAAAAAAAAATCTTGTCTAGCTGTTCAAGATGGTTCTGAAGATGCTCTGTGCAGGCACAGGAATACCTCACCGAGGTTTCATAGATAACCACTTGAGGAACTGCAGTTACAGGTATGCAACCTGTGCTTGTGTGTAGTTTTCCCCTGAAGGTTGCTTATGGAAATGTGAAGGGTTGCTTAAATAAAATCCAGCCACAGAGACTGTAGATTGTAGTACAGCACCAACTATGAGGGAGAATAGGTGCTGCTCAATACTTGTATCTATATCATTTCCCACATGGGGAGAAAAGCCTTGGAGGGGGGCATTTTAGTAAAAAAATATCTTGAAGGAAAATGATGATTTGATTTCAGATTATAGCCTTTGAAAGTGACATATTTTTTTCTAGAAAGAAAGAACGAGTAAGAATGCTTGGATAGCTTCATATTGCATAGTTTGTTCGACATGCCACCCACAAACTTTCTGAGAATGGGATGAATGGTGATTGATGTTTGTGACAAACCATTTGGGCAACTGGGCTTCCTATGTGTCTGATGCAAACTGATTTTCAAAGTAAAGCAGAGACCTCACATCATGTTAATGGAAGTTGCTTACAAAGATAAGATGACATGTGCTCTAGTCGGAAGAAGCAGTGAGAATGCAAGGATAGACTGTTTGTTTTTATTGGCTTCCACAGCTTTACACTCAAAGGGAAACTTTGCAAGGAAATAAGTTTAGGAGAGGAGAAAGATAGAGAAAATGTTTATATAGTCATGACACTGTACTGTTTTGCTTCTAATAAAGTCAATGAATGTTTTGCTCTTGCCCTTAGAGCCAATTTTGGGTATCTTTAGTCATGCTGAGTAGCAGCCTACTTCACAGTAGTGTTACAGGAATTCAAGAGATTTGACAGGGTAAAAAAAAAATCTGGTATTTTTATATTACTAGAGACTTGAAAGATAACTGTCTTTTGATTTCATAATCTGGGGGCCAAATCAACAATTTGGCACCAGCCGTTGGACTGCTTCTCTCCTTTGAATTAAAGTTGAGCTACACTAAACCATTTCCTAATAAAAATGTTTAGGATAAAAAGGTGGTTTTCAAGGGGTGTGAAGTGTTCTCCTAAAACACAGCCACTTTATCCCACTCCCACAACTTAGGGGCCTTTCTAAAAGGAAAAAAAGATATCCTTGCTCCTGTTTCTATAGGGAATTTTATTATGTTGGCAACTGAAAAGACCTAGAAAACAGTAGCAACTGAAACAGCCTAGAGGAGGAATGCAACAGCAATTTCTAACAACAGGAATTGTAAAGATACCAGCCCTAACAATATCATACTCTCCAACATTTCATAGATGAAAACTGGGATACATGTGGACAGTTAACATCAGAGCATAGTTAAGATGGCAAACATTATTAACAAAGAAGAACACACAAGCTAGGAGAGGCTGCAGCAATGTGCTTTTACTTGAGCCTTGTGGAGAGGGCAAAACTCCTCCTTCTCTTCTTCTGTTCCCCTTCTGAATTGGTTACAAACTGTTTTTGCAGTTTGCAGCAACTGAAGTAAGCTGAGGACAAAGCAAGAAAGTGGGAGGAGGAGAGAGAAACTAGGAAAATTTAAATGCACCTTAAAAGATAGGATGACAGGATTAATTGGCTGTCCCTGACAAATTAGGATCCGTGGAGGGTAGGCAATGCGAACCAAAAAGATACTCAGTGAGAAGGCCTTCTTTTAAGCTGCTTTTAAATTGTCCCAGGTGTGAAACAGAATAGATTGGGAGGAGCAGATAGGAAAAATTCCTATCCCAATCCCAGGCTATTTAGGACTTTAATTTTGTTTATTTGAATTTAATTTATCCCAGAAATAAGCCATCAATCAGTACATATAAAACAAAAAGGTGTAAGGAAGATCTGTGAGATGATGGAGCTGGATCGCCTAACAAATTTAATACACAATAAATCTCCTGACTTGCTTGAAAAAGAATGGCAATTGATTATACAATATTTGTATTAAAGATGATATAATGAATTGCAATAAAGATGTAAAGTTGTATGTAAAAGATTAGAAAATAAGAGTTTATATGATGGTTAGCTAAGTGAAAATAAGATAAGAAGTAATCTGAAAGAACTTTGTGGGACTATTATATTTACAATTATATTTAGGTGTATATTCCACTGAAGTGGTTGAGATAATAATGGCTTTTGAGACAAAAACAAAAACAAAACAAAAAACACCAAAGTATAACATGACTTGGAAAGTTTTCAAAGATTGATGCAGGATGCATTCACTACAAATTGAGCTTGTGCAGTTGAAGAACATATTTCAGTTCCTTATGTAAAGGACTGAGACCAAATACTTTAAAAAGACAGATTTCAGCCTTGTCTACAATACAAAAGTTTGAGGAAGAATACTTTCTGTTTACCCCTATATAAAAAGATTTTAAATCTGTTATGAAATACAGTTGAAAGATTCCCTATGTGGGATCTGTCTCCGCTACTAAATATTTTAACAAAGTCCCCTTTCAAGCCATTAAAGAATGCTACATTAAGATCCTTTAAGGTTGCTTTTCTAGTAGCAGTTAGGTCAGCACTTACAGTTTCGGAGCTAGCAGTATTGTCAGAGAATCCAAACTTGTGTAAATTTGAAGAGGATAAATTAGTATTATTTTTAGATTCATCTTTCTTACCAAAGTGTCTGTATAAAATGGAGAGAGCCAGTGTAGTGTAGTTTGGACAAAGATTCAGGAGACCAGGGTTCAATTCCCCTCTTGACCATGAAACCCACTGGGTGACCCTAGGCAAGTCACAAACTCTCAGTTTCAGGGGAAACTGAGCCCTACCTATTTATACAATGCACAAGGTTGAAATGGGAGAAAACTGGGATGAAGCCATGCTCTGGGGTGAAAAACTGGACCAAATAATGCCCATAATGCAGGAAGACCCAGCACCTTATGGAAGTGGTCTGGAGCATGAGCCCTGGCCCAGTGAGATGCAGCTGCTGGCACCATTGCTTGCTATATAGTTTTTTTTTTTCTTTTGTCCAATGTACAGGGGCATGAATCGAACTGTCACACATCCCATAAAGCAAAATTATGACAAACACAGCGGATCACTAATAATGCAGTGGTTGTAATAAAAACATAAATAAACTAGACAGTCCAACAAGGGGTACAGGAGGGGGAAAGAGCACCTGTATTGGGGACATCGATGATTGTGTTTTGCCAATGTGTCACTGGGTGCACCAATGCAATGTACGGGAAGTGTGTCACACATGTGACTGTGTGGCCAGTCACATGTTGCGTCCAATGGGATGTTAGATAGATAGGGCAAACAAGGTAATTGGCAGTCATAGACAGTGTGTTCATGTGATGGTGTGCATGCATTGGGAGAGATGAAAAAACTAATCGAGTTGTGCAGCTTCACTGCATGGTGCGGACTGCCCATGAGTGTTTGGCCCATTGTGAAGTAGTCTCCTCCCAATTCATGAAAACCTAAGAGGGACAGTTTTTCTTCTATGTCTATTCAGCTCCTTAGTGACCTATATATGATCATAATCAAGCCATATAAGGCTAAGTTAGTCATCATGCTCTGCAGGGAATTGGTCTCGCTGTTGCAAGTCATTATCAGGTACTGTTGTAAAAGTCATTCCAGGTTTCCCAATTTTTAAAGATTTAAGTAGTGGGAGGGAGTGTTTGCCCTGATAGCTGTGAGAAAAAGATGAGAAATGAGTTATCTTACACTTTTTTCTCCCTATAGATATTAATGAATGTGAAATTGGAGCTCATAATTGTGACCGACACGCTATATGTACAAACACAGCTGGAAGTTTCAAATGCAGTTGCAGTCCAGGTTGGCTTGGAGATGGTATCAAGTGTACAGGTAAGATTAAGGCACTGTTGTTATTTTCTTTTAAAGCCCTTTGAAAATAATCATTTTGGCATCCCATTTATTTCATACATAAACTTTTTCTATTTCTACTGCTAGGACAGATGTGAATTGTATGTAGAAATGGCCTTATGAGTGCTAAATTAAACTCTGCCTGCCAGCACAGACATTCATAGACTCCAGAAATTTCTTTCTGATGTTTATCTAACTGCTTCATGAAAAACCATGGAAGAGAAAATTGTGCTGCTTCCTTAAGTCTCTTGTACTGTTTCCCAGAAGATTTTAAAATAAGCATTTTTTCTCCAAATAACCGGCTGAAAATTAGTTCCATTTCTGTTCCTAGGAACATTAACAATTATTTACTGTCCTTATTCATAAAATTTACACAATATTAGGATTACCATAGGGGCAGTATTTTTGTCTATAATAATAAACTTCAACAAGCTTATGCATAAATATGTTACTTTAAATTCTTAGTAAATTAATTTTAATGTTTGTATCTGACATACTAATGTTTTTTCATGATGAGCTAGCTACTATAGCAGTGGATACCCCACGTCTTCAGCACTCACTTTAATTTAATTTGTTTTAGCATTGTAATTAGTTATATTTTCAGTTCAACAATAAAGAATAAAAAAGTAGTCTTCCATCCAATGTAGTATAGCTTATTTCAGACAAAGAGGAGTTTCAAATCCACTTTTGATGTGTCATGAAAGTCTCAACGATTTAACAGAGTCAACAATTTGTACTGCTCTTTTAATATTGTCAGCCACTCTGGGTCCCAGTTCTGGAAAAAGAGTACACCTGTTGTAAACTTTAACATGAAAACTGCAGGAGAAAACAGCATTGCAACTACAATAAAAAATCTTTACAATGCTAAACAAAACAAAACAAAACAAAAGCAATGTATACAGAAAAGGGAGAATATCTTCTGAAGATCATTACTGAGAAAGTGGAATAGTTTTCCCTTGGAAAGGAATTATAGAGAGATACAATTTCCTTACTCATGGCCTCACTCATGTACTATGATTTCTTTCATAGTCCTATTTATTTTTCAGCAAATGTATTTTCAGACAACAGCCTCCCCCACCCTACAAGATTTTTGTTGGCTTCATTGCTGTATCACATATTTAGTGTGTGTTATGTTATAACTTTCAAATGTATTTATTTAAACAAATGGTTTGTATGCCATTGTTATTATTTTCTTTCACAGACTTATTACTACTTTACTCTTTCAGCCTGAACATCCATCAAGTTTGAAATAATAAATACTGTAGTTGTCTTTTTATTCATGCAGTTTGTCTTCTCTTCAGATCTAGATGAATGCTCCAATGGGACACACATGTGCAGCCCACATGCTGATTGCAAAAACACCATGGGCTCATACCGCTGCTTATGTAAAGAAGGCTATACTGGGGATGGATTCACATGTACAGGTGAGCTTTCTCTTGGAAACACAGAAACACACACATACCTACCTGAATGCAGTGCCCTCATCTTTCAACTTGTTTGCATGAGGGCCAGCTCTACCATCAGAATGAGTGAAGTGGTCATCTCAGGCAGCAAATCCTGAGGTTTTGGGAGCACTTGCAAAGTATTAAAGTAAGAGTGAGCATTCTTGGAGGGCTGCATTAACCCATTTTGTGCTCACCTGGAGCCCTGAAGGACCACCTCATTGTGACTGCCATTTTGGATAACTGAAAGTTGCATCTCTCCTCATTGCTTTTCATGGCTTTGTGAAGAAGGTTGGTTGTTTATGGTGGGGACCTACTTAAGTAGCATTATTTGTCAGTATTTTCTAGTATTTTCCAGTATTTGAGGGCTTTGAAGCCAGTTTTCTGAGGACTTTGGGGCTCAATCTCAAGGGCCAAACTGGATGTCCAAAAGAGTCACATGTGGGCTGCAGACCATAAAATACCTATCCCTGTGTTAAGCCATGAGTACAGTTAAGCTAGACTGCTGCCTTAAGTTGCTATGGAAAGTGGTGTTTTATCATCAGTGTTGAAGATTCAGCTGTTAGGATGGTTAGCTTCTACATATAAAATGCAAGATTGTGAAAAACAAAACAACCTCAATTAATCTTTATAAAATATGGTATGTGAGACAGGTGTAAAATTTGAGGCCTTGGAAGATAATTATATCTTTGAAGAAAGGAGAGAAGGAAAGATGGCATGCATATACACTCAGGAAGCTGCCCCTTTGAATGCTGTGTTGGGGCCACAGCAACCACACACCATGGTCTCAACCTGGCTTTTTGCCAGCACAAAAAGAAGCAGCAAATTGCCGCTCCTTTTTGAGACAGCAAAAAGCCATCTTTTCTGGTGCTGCCATGGGTTTGCAGCATTCCTGTGGCATGTGGCATTTAAATGTCTCGCTGTCTATATTTATATTTATGTTACTTTTCCTAATCTTAATCTACTGAATTTTACTGAATCTTCAATTCCTTAAAGTCAGTCTCACAGAGTCCAACTTTCTAGCCTTCTGCTTTTCTTATACCATCTCAGTGTTTCTCTTTCACTATCTCCTCAAATCTATCTGTCTGTTTCTGCCACAGTCTCCTCTACCTTTTCCATTCCCAGCAGGCTATCTCCGTCTGTTCACTTTGGGCTTCAATAGACTTTTTCCTCTATGAACTTTCTCTTTCCCTTTGCCTTGTCCATCTCCATCTTCTGGTCATTGTCACAATACCCTCTCATTTCTCCAAAGCTAGCCTTTCATCTCTATCCTTGCATTTTCTGCCGCGACACCTTCTCGTGTCTCTGGGTCTGCAATTTCTCTACATGAAAGTTATACTTTTATTGCAGTCCTCTTTCAGTTAAAGTCCATTCAAATAAAGTCTATTAAATTTCAAACACTTTGCAGTGAGTTTTAGTTCAGTTATTTTGTAATAATAATAATAATCCTTCTCCTCCACTTCCGTTTTCTCTGCTCTCCTCCTTTTCTCTGTTTCTTTTAAGTCTCTTACATTTTATTACAGACTGTTAGACTAACTTCTCTTCCTCTTAGTGTCCTTTAATTTATAGATACTCATATAACAGAAGTCTCCACTTTTGTAGATTATAGATTGTTGAGGTCTAAACTCTTGACTTTTATAGAGGGAATTACTCACGCTCTTGTTAAAAGGATAGAAGGCTGTACTGGTGCTGGATAACCAGCTGCAGATACACTGTTGTGGCAACTCACGATCTCCTCAGCTTTGTCATGTTTGGGTTCCCCTAGTTGGAATTCTCCATTACTGGGGCTGGAACTAGATCCTCATGTGTCACCTCTATGCCCTCTTTACCTTGGGGGCACGCAATTTGGGACTGGATTTGGTGTATTTCATGTGGTCCCTTTGCCCTGGCACTAGTGATTTTGCCAGACAGCTAATGTGCCACCATGCCACCAGAACTCTAATATAACTTCTATTTCTTTTCAGATATTGATGAATGCTCAGAAAATGTGAATCTCTGCGAAAATGGCCAGTGCCTAAATGCCCCAGGAGGTTATCGCTGTGAATGCGATATGGGATTTTTGCCAAGCCCAGATGGGAAAGCCTGTGAAGGTAAGTTGGTTCTATCTAGCTATCATCTATCTAATCTAATCTGATCTGATCTGATCTAATCGTAGTAAATCAAATTAATTTAACAATTCAGTGTGATATCCAGTTGTTTACCATGGTTGCTTTAGGTTGCTTTTTTAAAAAAAAGTTAAAGATGCATTTCCTAAGGAAACAAGTAAGAAAAGGTATTCCTGGGAGTTTTGAATCTCCTATTTTCTAGTCTGAAAGGTGATCCAAAGTGACTTCTGGCATCTTTCATCTTGGCTTTTTAGAACTTTTTATTTCAGTTTGCTTGTACAGTATTTCCATAGATAGAGCAATAGAATTTGGCCAATATCAAGGCAAAATTCACATGTATTTAAGAGCTTCTAAAAATAATTGAGGTAAAATTATGAGACTTTTTAGTAGGCATTAATTATCAAGGCTGTTTCCTCTTTATCATATCCCATCATGTCATGTAATGTCATATCAAATATATCTAAATTAAATTTCAGTTATGACCAGAAACAGCAGAGCATTTTAAAAAAACACTTAATAAATCCTTATTACTACAAAGACTATTTTTTGCTGATAGTGAAATAATTCAGGCATCTCTTGTGTCTTGTTCTCCTCCCTTTTATTGAAGATATTGATGAATGCATCCTGGCTAATATTTGTGTCTATGGAACTTGTCACAACCTCCCCGGTCTGTTCCGATGCCAGTGTGAGACAGGATATGAATTGGACAGAAGTGGTGGTAACTGCACAGGTAAATATGTGTCTTGTCCAGTGCTACATTAACCTTATATGCATCTGAGGAAGTAGGTTCAAGTCTACAAAAGCCCATACTAAAAAATCTGTCTTTAAGTTAGTCTCAAAGGTGCTGCAAGATCCTTACACAAGTAAATGTTACTGTTGTTTTATCCATCCTCTCAGATTCTGCTCATGTTAGCAGTGAGCAGAGATTTAAGCTCAGGTTAGACTTCTGTACTTACTGTTCACTTAAACAAATTTTCTCTAAAAAAAATGTTAACTGTTCCAAATATGTGATTTTGCTTCTCATGTAGGATATCCACATTTGAGCTACCCAAACATATGATTGTTTGTTGGGTTGGGAGAGAGAAATAAGTGTGGAGGTGGGAGTTTTCACATGCCTCTTAGAGGGTTTCATTGACCTTTAGAACAATATTCTTTAACCAAGTCAATCCGAGGAGCATTTCAAGGCATTGCTTTTCTATGGACACAGTCAAAACATAATATATTTGCTCTCTTATGGATACATATTCCACAAAGGAATACTGACAAAAGGATAGGCCATTTTTCCTGCTGCAGATGCATGCATTACATGTGAACCAACCCAATAAGAGCTCTAGTCTGTAGCTCAATACGAGCTTGGATTATTTTTACCTTGTTGGGCAGGACCATGAATTCTTAGGCATATACTAGCACTTTTGTAGTATATATCTGACTGCATCAGTTTCTCTCACTCTTGTTGAATTTTATAAGTAGCTTCTTAATGTGCAATGAAGGCTAGAGGATTGCAGCAGAATTTCAGAAAGCCAGCTATGCAGATGAACATTCCATGCACATCTTTTAGGACTGATGCTATGTTGCAGAATGCCATTTGGTTATTAAAGAACTCACACCCAAGATAGGGGTTTTTCTAATTCATAAGTATTGGCATATCAAATTAGCTGCAAGGAAACTAATAACAGATACTGGAGACAAAAGCCTAAATCCTGTTGTTTTGTTGCAGCTGAAGTAGCTGATAGTTGGTCATCACATAGTTTAATAAATAGTCAACACATAGGTAAATCCTATTGATTCAGTGTACCTGCTGTAGTTGGACCTAATAACAGGATTCAGGCCAAGGAAGTTAATTCAGGGATAATGTTTACCAAGCAGAAATAGGATGTGGGTGTTGAATAGAATATGGAATTCTATTGATGTTTAATGGTTTATGGGTGTGTTTGTGTGAATTGCTTTATATTCTTCTTGTAAGCTCAGAACAACCACTGAAATTGTCATGTTTCTTACACTGCTACTATATGCTATGTGCTATAGGTTTGTTGTCTTTAATTTGTCCCCTCACCCTGTGTGCTTTTCTTCCATCTAGATATCAACGAGTGTGCAGACCCTACAACTTGCATCAGTGGTACTTGCCTCAATATCCCAGGCAGTTACACCTGTGAATGCCCCCCAGATTTCGAATTGAACCCCACTCGTGTTGGATGTGTTGGTAAATATTATTTCCTTTACTGACCACATGCTTTGGGCTTTCCTAACAGAACACATATGGAGTTTCTGCATTACTTGTGTATATTTAGGTCTCAGAAGCTAAGAATTTCTTGTTGTTATGCATTGTCAAGTTACCTTGATTTATAGTGATCCCTTGAAGGAGAAAACTTCAAGCAATTATTAAGGTCTTAAGCTCAGGTCTTGTAAACTCAGGGCCATGGCTGTTTTTACTGAATAAATTCACCTAATCACCTAATTCTCTGATTAAAGAAACATGATCTAGATCAGGGGTAGGCAACCTTTCCCCTTTAAGGGCTGAGGGACTTCAGCTCCCAGAATCCCAGGAGCTATTGGCCAACATGGGACTATTGGGCAACATGGCTGAGGCTTCTGGGAGCTGAAGTCCCTCGGCCCTTAAAGGGGAAAGGTTGCCTACCCCTGATCTAGATGTAGAAAGACAAACCATAATCAAGTCGCTGAATGGTAATTGTTCAGCCGCAATAGCAGAAATACTGCATCTTTTCAGTGAGTGAAGTAAAAATACAGATACAGCAATTGACTTATCAGGGACATATGTTAGGTAGCTGGTTGGTTACCGGCTGCAAAAGTCCACTTTACATTTAAAAATTGAACTTAATAGTGCAAACAGTAGCATGAATTACATGGGGGAGTGTTCTTTTATAATGACAATTTAAGCCATGGCAGTAATTGAAACATCTGGTTCTTTTACCCTTTAGATACACGTTCTGGCTACTGTTACTTGGAAATTAAACCACGAGGAGATAATGGAGATACAGCTTGCAGCAATGAAATTGGGGTTGGAGTTTCCAAGGCTTCTTGCTGCTGTTCCCTTGGTAAAGCATGGGGAATTCCTTGTGAACAATGTCCAGCTGTGAACTCAAGTAAGTGAGAAAGAGCTGTATAAGATGATGGTTGATATGTGTCTCAATATCCTTGCACCCTAAGAGAGTGTGTTAGTCCTATTAGGATCATCCAAAAGGGAAAGTCAAGTGTTAAATTCCTAGGAGAAGATGGACCAAATAAAGTGACTTCTGGCTGCTCCGATGGTGGGGCATGCAGACAACGCATGCTCCCAGAGTGGCTGGAAGCCGCTCTGAAGCCGCCTAAGGCAGCCTTGGGCCACCGGAAAAAGGAGCAGAGAAAGTCAGCTCCTTGCTGGTGGCCCACTCAGGACCGCAGCACCAACCCACTTTCATAGTAGGCCATGTTGTCACTGTGGTCCTGCACCGACTGGGGGCCGACTGGGACTGGAGCAGTCAGAGGCCGCTCCAAGCTGCTAGTCTGCTTCAACTCTTTGTCTTGAAGGTGCTACAAGATCCCTTTATATACCAGGAGCATAGCTTACTGTCTAGAGGCAAAAGGAACAAATGTCCCATTCCTCTGGATTATGGCTGCTACTGCCATTTTGTCTTTCAGGAAGGAAGCAAGGTTGGTACAGGCACAGGTAGCAGCAGGAGGCTGCCGTTGGCTGCAAGCCCAGGCGCAATGTCTCTTCTGGTTTTGAGGGTTGCTGTGCCCCAACATAAAACTGCTTTGTTGAAATGTCCTGTTACTAGTTATTTCATATTGGAAGCCTACAGCCTGAGCTATCTCAGACTGGAAGATGGTTGTAGAAGGAAAAAAACAAATGCAGTATTTTTGCACCACAGCTTTTAACTATTACTGATATATAAACTTTGTTTCTCATTTCAGCTGAGTACAAGCAGCTATGTCCGGGAGGAGAAGGATTCCGTCCCAATCCTATTACAGTTATTTTGGAGGGTAATGCATATCAGTATTGTTTCTCTATAATAAAAGATTGGTATAATATTAAGAAATATTGATGATCTTAATTTGCTTTCAGTCCTTTTTAACAAGAGGCAATTATTAATTTTATCTGGATAGATATTGATGAGTGTCAGGAGCTACCTGGACTTTGCCAAGGAGGACAATGTATCAATTCATTTGGTAGCTTTCAGTGCCAGTGTCCATCCGGCTACTATTTGAATGAAGAGACTCGAGTGTGTGATGGTAAGTTAGCTTCAGGTTTACTGAGCATTGGAAGTTGTTGCTTTAAATTCCATAAGGGAAAATACTTTCTATGAAAATACATAATATGTTGCTAGAACACTCTAGAGCTGCTCAGGTGTAGTTAACTAAAGATTGCGTACAGAATTACTTTTCAAGTACTCTCTCATAGCACCTTCATCCATTTCTCTGATTTGTCCTTTCATTCTGTTGTGATTTATTTATCTAATACAGTCTATAAGGCTTCCTGACTTATTACTATAGCACATTCCTAGGATTAACCCATTCCCAGGGTCTACAGTTATTTTAATTTATCTGTTATTTATTGTATTTTATTACAGTTTGTTATTTTTTGGTTTGTTTTTAAACTTTGATGGTTTAATTGTATTTTAGGGGGAGGTGGGCTATTGGGGGAGGGGATTGTTCGTTTTATTATGTAAACTTCCCCAGAGGGAGGTGGGATATAAATTATTATTATTATTATTATTATTATTATTATTATTATTATTATTTATTAATTATCATCATCATCTCAAACCAAGACAGGGTTAATATTTATTTTTATTTATTTTATTTATTTCATTTATATGCTGCCTTTCTCCCCGAAGGGACCCAAGGTGGCTCACAGATTTTAAAAACATTACAATAAAATTTAAAACAGTTAAAATAATCTAAAAACAATATAAAATTACATTTAAAATATAACAAAAGTTAAAAGGCAATATACATGCTCAATATAAAAACCACCATGGCATGCTTATGTTTTAAACATTTGCTTAAATAAAAATGTCTTAGTCTGCCGCCAAAAGGCAAGCAGGGAGGAGGCCAGTCTAGCCTCCCAAGGAAGGGAGCTCCACAAGGTAGGAACAGTCACCATTAACAGTGCATGGTACTAAATAAATTCAACCCATAGCCTACCTCTTTATAGTTTTACCCAAAGTTAACTAAAGCTCTCTCTCATTGTCAGTGCCAAGAGGCATGCCAGGAGAGCAGTGATAAAGAAGAAAATGTCTGTTCAGTATGTCTAGATAGTTTTACCATGCAATAGCCATCATTAAACTTTATAAATTTGAAAGGAATTTTCTGGCAGGCTTTAGCCATACTATATTTCTTTCTATTTCTTTTTCTTTCTGAGACCCCAGGATTTTATTTTTCTTACAGATATTGATGAATGTACTACACCTGGCATCTGCGGGCCTGGTACTTGCTACAATACCATAGGGAACTATACTTGTATTTGTCCCCCAGACTACATGCAAGTTAATGGTGGAAACAACTGTATGGGTAAGTTTATTTGTCTAGTTAAAAAATCTTCCAAACTGCTTTTCCACACCAAGCTAGAATACCAAGTCATCATACGTCCAAATCCCAACAATAGCAATTCCATTTATGCATGTATGTGAAAATGCAGATATTCTAAATTCCAAAAAAATGTGAACTCTAAAACACTTCTGACCCCAAGCGTTTGAAATAATGGATACTCAGCCTGTATTAGCAACAAAATTCCCATAGTATTCAATGAGTGTACGCAATTAGATGCCAAGACAATGACAAGAACAAAAACACTGGTATGCAGTATTAGAGACTAATAAATTGGTATGCAGTATCAGAGACTAATATAGTCATGGGTTCATTTACATGTAGTGTAGTTGTAGTGGTAGTGGTAGTTGTATATTTAAATATAGAACAGGCCTGCACAACTTTACAGTAGGTGGGGGGCCCAAATTAAAATAGATTAAACTTTTTCAGGCTGCAGATAGGTTTTTAGCTGTTCACTTTCTAAGTAAAGGCATAATTAATGATTAAACTATTTTAATAATAAGCAATTATTTATTTATTAATAATCTCCTTTGCCATCTGGCTTTCTCCCAAGGAGAGGGCCGGGCAGAGTAGGAGGAAGATTGAATTAATATTATTATTAATACAATAATATTAATTAATAATTATTTCATTAATATTATTATGTTAATTAATTAATTTATTAATATTATTAATATTAATTCCATCCTCATCCTCCTCTGCCCAGTCCTCTCCTCAAGAGAAAGCCCAGTGACAAAGGACCCTTGAAGTTGTTCCACATCCTCATGGGCCACCCAAAATCCTTTGGTGGCCTATGGGCCATATGTTATGCAAGCCTGATAGAGAACTACTCTAATCACATAAAAAGCATTTGTGGGAGCAAGATCTGGCCAGAAAAAGACTGCATGCCTCTTTTGTTGTTAAAATTGGACTTTAGCACCTTGCCTTTAAAGTGACATGTTAGCTAGTGGACTGAGCATGGTGATACTGGTATGTGGGGAGATCCAGCCCCCTTCCTTAGCTTACAAACTACTTCTGCTGTATAAAAGGAGATTTAAAAAGTGGATCTGAGAAAGATCTGAAGACTCAAAGACATTCCTTGCAGCGCACCATTTTAGTTGATGACTTACCACACGATTCTCAGTCCCGCCTCAGTCTTGCCGCAGTTGCGTTATTAAAAGAAAAGAAAACATACCAGTGTTGGAGCTTTTATCACTACAGCTCTCTTGTGCTTTATGTACCATGGAAGGTCTCAATGTGCTGTCGTCTCCTTAGCCTGCTCCTACCTCCTGCCAGAGAAGGAAATGAGAATGCCTCCTCGTGAGGAGGCAGTCATTCCTTCCTTGGCCGACTGGGGGCACGCATGGAGAAGCCTGTTTCTCCCCCACCCTTTGCCAGAGATGGAAATCCCTGGTCTGGAATAGGGAGGAGGAGAGGAAGGGGACACTGGCCCATGTGTCAGCCCAATACCAGAACAGCCACACCAGGAAGGTACTGCACTTAAGGAGAAATGCTGCAGCAGTATGTTTGGGACTTTATTGATGGGTGTTTCCCACCAATGAAAAGGGACACTCTAACAGCAAAGGTGTGACCAAACAGCTACAGTGTCATATGATAAGTACTGCCTAAGGCTCTATTCTCTAGATATAATATCAGATTTAAATGTTCGTGTGATAAAGTCCTTAACAGAAACTAAGGGGGGATGCAGACTGCCAGAAATAGTGCAAATTGAGTCCACTTTTAGGGTTAGGGTTAGTGCTAGGGAATCATGGGAATTGTTTTTTTTTCCCCCTGACACATTGAGCCTTCTCTGTCAGAGAGCTCTGGTGCCACAATAAAATACAGTTCCCATGATTCCCTAGCACTAACCCTAACCCTAAAAGTGGACTCAATTTGCACTATTTCTGGCAATCTGCAACCCCCCTAAGTTAACTATAGTGAATTGATAACAATTTTTTCAAATACAGTTTTATTTTTCCACCACAAAGAATTACATAATTAATACTAGGTGATTTAAAATTGCTTTAACATATATGAAAAAATTCTCTTCTCTACCTTGAGTATTTAATTTTTAGCATTTGAAGTCTCATTCCCTTTGGTAATATTGGGTTATGTGCTACACAGGATTTGATTTGAATCGTTCAATTTAAACTTTCAAAATTAAACTGCCCAAGAATCATTTTTTTAGTGCTAAGGCTGACTCTTGGGAAGTAATATCTAGGAGGTATGAACAGAAATGTCTTGAGCATATGCAGATTGTATTCTCTGCACTCTCAATCTCACATTTATGAAAAGGAACTTGAAGGCTGGAATTTCCAGAAAAGGTTGAGCTCCTATCACTTTTTGAAGTAAGAACTGGTATTTGGTTTGAGCAAACAAACATGTTCTTTAAGCAGTGCTTAATATAAATCAGAGATTTTGTTGGAGAATTTTCAACTTCTCCAGGCTTTACCTTCAGTTCCAGTGTATATCAATTAGTGCCATGGTGCTGAATTGTTCTGGAGGTTCCAAATATCTAAGCAAAACTATGCTATAGATGCAGGGCATCATATTCTAATATTTCACCAGAAGGATATGAAATCACAGTGAGCAAGATTTTAAGTAATAACCTATGGCCGGTTGAGGTTAGTCTGTATGCTGTCTGCCAAAGTCTTGAAGCTCTTGATGAGACTGTTTTGGATTTTATAATTATGAAACTAAGTGACATTCTTGGGACTTTGGACAAAGCTGCAAAACATTTTTCCATAGGTGATGTCATAGCTCCGCAATAGAGATTAATGTTGTAACATGAGAGTACTAACACTGCCTTAAAAATGTGTAATCTAAGTTGAGAAATTAGATTCTAATTTATTCAGAAAAATTGTAAACTATTGTAAATTGTAAAATTCTTTCCTTTTGATTAAATAAAAAAAATGGGACTATTATCTATGCAACACAACCACCTACTACTACTTCCCAAGGCACACTGGGAACTGGCTGAGTGATGACTTGTGATTCGTGACTCAAGAACACAAACCCCCTGAAATTTCATCTTGCATCCCCTTGGGTTGTGGGCACCCTAGATTGGAAACCTCTGCTCTATTGGCTGAGAAACTCACTGGTTGACTTTAGGCCAGTCACTGTTTCTCAACCTAATTTACCTTACTAGGAATCGTAAGTGAGTGAGACGATCATATACAACATCTTAAACTCCTTGGAGGAAAGGAAGGATTTAACCAAACTAAATAAGTGATACCCAAAATCTCTCATCACATAGGGTAGCCTTCACTTAGTAAATCTCTAGAACAGGGAAGGTCTTAATAATTTCCCTCTCTTCGATACAGATATGAGAAGGAGTCTGTGCTACAGAAACTATTATGCTGACAATCAAACCTGTGATGGAGAGCTGCTCTTTAACATGACCAAAAAAATGTGCTGCTGTTCCTACAACATTGGACGAGCCTGGAATAGACCTTGTGAACAATGTCCAATTCCAAGCACTGGTATGTATTTTTCAGAGGGAAAAGGGTCCAGCTGTTAGATCAGACTAATGTAGAAGGTATTGTAGGCAAATGTGTCACAGAGCTTTTACAACTGATTCTGAAGGCTCTTTTGACTGTGGCATACACAAATGTTCCAGCAAAAGGTACCTGGCATTTTTGTAAAAAAATTGCACACATTAACAACCCCAGGATGGCGGAGTGCTTGCTGAAGTGAAGATGAGACAAAATAATGTCAATGTCTCCTCAAGTAATATTCTTCCCTATGCACAGCTAGGATTCTGCTAGATTGCTGTCACTAAGTGTAGCCATATTGGTGCCATGGTTACAAGTGCTATGGAGTGAGTTTGTGAAACCCTGGTTTAAAGCCCTGGTGTGACTTAAATTCAAGCAGTTTGCTATCTGACCTACCACATGAGTTGAGAAAAACTGAAGGCAGCCATAATTAATTAGGAAAAAGCTACAGTAGCTTAGGGCCCAAAATAAATCCCATAATGTAGAAAACTGTGTTTCAAGTTTTCCAGATCCTTTTCTTCTGAAGGCACATTCAGCTAAACAAAACAAAAAAAGAGGGACATGATCTGAAACAGTCTGAAGGCAGCAGGGAGTTGTTTTATACATTTAATTAGCTCAAAAGGTGGGGCAAACTAAATGTGACATTAAATGGGTCTTTTAGGGGGGGATGCAGATGGGTGGCCCTCGGCCGCCCCGGGAAGCAGAGGATTGGGGCTGCTGCTACCACACACAGCGGCTCCGATTCTCCCATTTGCCGCCTCTTAAAAGCTGCCGCATGGCTCTTCTCTGCCTCTTCCAGCATAGCGTGTGAGGATGCTACGCCAGGAGGATGTCCTGATGTCACGCGCCCTGCATAAGGGAATGTGATGTCAGGATGTCTTCAGGGAGGGGTTGGGGCGGCTGGCGTGCGGCTGCCCCTCCCCTTCCCTGCCCCAACATGCCACAAAGGGCCCTGTGCAGAGGCCCTTCATTAACTTTTGTTGTTGTTGTTAAGTGCTCTCAAGTCAACTTTGACTTATGGTAACCCTATGAATGAGAGATCTCCAAGACACCTTGTCATTAACAGCCAGGACCAACTCTTGCAGACACAGAGTGCTTGCTTCCTTAATTAAGGAACCACCTGTAATGTGGTCTACCACTTTTCCTTCTGCCTCTTCCTTTTACCAAGCATTATCATCTTTTCTATTTACTCATGTCATCTCATGATATATCTAAAGTATGATACCCTTAGTCTGGTTACAATGGGTCCTTGGTATCCACTGAGATTTGGATCTTGGATTCCCTGTGGATATCAAAATCCATGGAGGCATATACAGAGGCATAGCAAAAATGTGTCTCTTATATAAAATAGCAAAATCAAAGTTTGCTTTTTGGAATTTATATATTGTTGGAATATTTTCAAACTGTGGATAGTTGAATCTGTGGTTAAAGAATCCATGGATATTGAGGGCCAACTTTATTTGGCTTTAGAGTAAGTTCAGATTTGATTTGCTCTCAAACCTATTCATTGGTCATTTTAACCAATCTGTAGAGCTCTCTTGGTATCTGTAGAATTCCAGCAACACATTTCAAATGTGTTGATTTTCTTCACTGTCCACTGTCATACATAGTCACTAGAAATCATTTAACACAACAAGTGTTGTTGTTGTTGTTGTTGTTGTTTAATGTGAATGATGTGATCCTGATAGGAGTTATTGAAATCACCACAGATATACACTGGCAGGTTTAGATTTTCTTGCCAGCTCAAGTCTCAAAGAAAAGAGACTTGCTTCGGAAATGGACATCGCTCACCTCAACAGGAGATATTCTCTCAAATCTGGAAGGAGAGTTATCTGAAAGAGGGATTTTCCTCAGGCTTGAGGCAAAGGAAGAAAAGCATTAAATCTTTCCTTTCCTTGTTGGTGTCTCATTCAAAAAACTATATGTTAAATGTAGCTGGAGCAAAATGATTTCCAGGTTGTAGCAAGGTGTGTTCCATTGAAGGCAGAATAACTTTTTCATTTCTAAATATTAACAAGTATTTGGATCAACCTCAGCTGCACATGAGGTTCCTGTGATGCTAAAATATCATTCTAACCACATTAAAAGAACAACAGTGTACAAATAGCATATGCGTATAGTTCATCTGCTATGACATTTACTTTTCTAGGGAGAAATAGAAGTCTTTATCCCACAAGGCCCCTTGCAACATGGGAAAGTCCAAACATGTAGTATGTTGTGTGTCAGAGTCAAGTGGAGTGAAATGTTATATAAGAAAGCAGAAATCCATACAGATTTCTTGCAAAAGAAATCACCACTGTTTTGGTTAACCTCTCTTGTCAGGGGCCTAGAGCTCATTTTGTTTATTATATCTTACCACAACTATTCTTTAATTTAAATTCTATAGACAGAGGTCTTTTGTCCCCATTTTACAAATGAAACTGGTCCCAGGCTAGGGGGTTGGACTTGATGGCCCTTGGGGTCTCTTCCAGCTCTGTGATTCCATGATTCTATGTCTTGGTTCAGAATTCAGTGCTCAAGTCCCCTGGAATGTACCGGTTATCCTCCAGCCAAATTCCTTTAATAGAGCATCACTTTGTCTTGAATATAGCAGCGACAGCCTTGGGATCTTTTTCAGCTGTTCCCCCTTTCTTCCAGATGTATCAGTGAAATGGCTTCAAACTGGATGTGATTATATCTACTAATGGCTTGGTTTCTAGTCATGGAAATATTTAGCAACTTCAAATACTTTTGTAGACCTGTTTTCCATTTAGGCAGTCATCATAAACCAAATTAGCAGATTTCACCCAGAGATGATTTTAAAACTTTTTTTCATAGTTGTTCTACTTGTTAATATAAATGTACAGACATATAAAACAATTTGTGGGCACAACTTGGTTACTGATATGTTCCTTGTAAAGCTGTCAATAAGTTTGGGATGAAAATTTCAATTGTTTGCCCAGTCTTAAAGGATACATATAAATTTGGTCTTCAAGAGATAGGGGGGTTGCAGACTGCCAGAAATAGTACAAATTGAGTCCACTTTAAGGGTTAGGGTTAGTGCTAGGGAATCATGGCAATTGTTTTTTTCCTGAGACATTGAACCTTCTCTGTCAGAGAGCTCTGGTGCCACAATAAAATACAGTTCCCATGATTCCCTAACTCTAACCCTAACCCTAAAAGTGGACTCAATTTGCACTATTTCTGGCAGTCTGCAACCCCCCATAGATAAAAGTTGGGGGCTGAATTATTTATGTAAGATCAAACAATAGCAGATGATGAAAACATTAAATTATTGTACTGGTTTTAAATCAGTCATTCATCTTCTTTTATAACCAAATTACGACTTTGCATAAGTAAATTAATCTATTAATGCATGTATAACATTTTATTTATTCGTTTATAATTTTAGATGAATTTTCAACCCTATGTGGAAGTCAAAGGCCTGGTTTCTTCATAGACATTTACACAGGGTTACCTGTTGGTAAGTTAAGACTCTATACAAAGCAATATTTAATTCCATAAAGTCCGTGTTGGGGGAAAGGGAAGTGTTGTTTTCATGATTTGACTTTTCCCACAAAGTTTTGCAGACTAAACAGTACAAAGAACTCAGCCTCTATGGTTTAGTCAGGGATGCCATTCCTTTTCCTGGGCCCTCTTAGCTGGATGGAGGAAATGTAAAGTTCTCTGGCCATTGTAATTAAATTTCAGTTAGTAGACCATAGGTACTAGAGGGTGGAAAGCTGGGATAGCTGCCAATCAGCAATGGGCTGGAAGGGAACTGGAAGTTTTTCCTTCTTATTAAAGCAAAGATTTTTATCAAACATTTCACCCTTGTTCCTACGGATATTGAATGAAAGGGGCTGTTGATCCTTTTTGTTTGTGTGCAGTTTAAGAGGGGGTGAAAAAAGGATATAGTCTGAATGTTATTCACACACAGCATAAATATGTTGATGTTTCATGCCCAAGACTTCCAAATCTTAAGCCCTTTCTTAAGATTTAAAAAGGGGAAGAAAACCTGAGAATCCAAGAAATAGGAGTTAAATGTATTCTCAGATGGAATTCTCTTCTTCCCTTTTTTATTTTTATTCCCATGAAAAGCAAACCAAAGTAGTACATGATACAGAAAGCAGAACTATACAAAAAAAGTAAATGGTTTTTTAAAAGTCTGCTGTGCCTTTTTTTATTGTGTTTAATTTGATAAGTTTTTGCTTCAGATATTTCTACCTTTATAACTTTATTAATGCAGATATTGATGAATGTCGTGAGATCCCTGGTGTGTGTGAAAATGGAGTCTGTATAAACCTGGTTGGCAGTTTCCGATGTGAATGTCCAGCAGGATTCTTCTACAATGACAAATTACTGATCTGTGAAGGTGAGGGATTTTTTTTTTCCATTTAGGGCCAAGTTCACCAGATAGAAACGGTAATAAAGTGGCATACCAAAAGTTTATGCTGCTACATCTGGAGGGATAGATTTGGGTGTAAAGCAAAACTACATCAGACTTTGCTGCCTCCCCCTCATGCTTTGCAGCATTATGTTCACAGCAATCTGCAAACACCTTGCCTTCATAGAAAAAGTCTCTTCATTAATCACCATCCCAATCACCTCTAAGCTTTGTAGCTCTGATGTACAGATTCACATGCTGCTGCCTCTTCATTTTTATAGATGAAAGTACAGTGCTGGGGATACTTTTCTGAGACAGAAAAAACAAGAAACATGCAAAGGACACATTATCTTTGGAATCATTTTGTACTCTCAGGTGCTATTGCCATCACAACTATTCCAGGCAGAGAGGTTTTAAAACAGTAGATCATAATGGTGGAGGTCCTTCCTCCCTTCCTCCCTCCCTCCCTTCCTTTACCTTCTGTTCTTTTGTTCAGGTGTATGAACTCAGAGAAGGTTTTGATGCTGCAAAAAATTTCAGGGAATCCACTACCATAGATAACTTTTACTCCCCCCCCCCCACTGCTCAAAGCATCTGAAATGCCTTTCAATAGCAAACTTACAAGCTTGTAGTTGAACCACCCTATTAATGTCAGCCTGTCACTTTAAAACAGAACTGTTTTGTCATTTTAATTCTTTGCACAGTCATTGCTCAGTTAGCACCTTATGCTTGGCTAATATTCCTGTCTTCACAGAAGCAAGTTTTCAGATCTTAGCTTGCAGGAATTCTGTATAGCCGCAACTGTTTTAAATGGGCCTAACTCCATTTGTACTAATAAATGGAGGAGGATTTTTCCTAAAATGCTTTACTGTGGGCCAGCTTTTTAGATGGAAAAGTCCTGTTCAGTCATATGCTATGCTCCCAGTCAGCAGGAAAGAAAACTAGGTCAAATAAAAGTAATGCTAATTAGCAACTAATAGTGAGCTGTAAAGAAAATAGAGCCGGGGAAATGTTTTCCAAAGTTATGTTTCTTAATTAAAACCAGCTAATCTTGTCTCAGGTTGGATAATTAAACATGGATTTGTTTTAACATAATTGACTAATAGATTTCCCCTGCTCTGGACGTAAGTGATTTTTTTGACAAAATTGTTTTATGACACTTATTTCTTTATCTCTCATACAAAGACAGTTGTGAGGCAGAGAGTTAACACAAAGGGTAACTGAGAAAGACATGTAGGGTGGCCTTGCATATACAGTATTACCTTCTCAAGTGAAGCAACAGAAGCACAAATGACCTGAATATCTGTTGTTTCATGACAAGCTTAAAGGTGCTCTCACATTTAGGTACTCTCACATTGTATCACTGGGACCCTTCAGCCATACTCCCTTGCAGGCAGGTCTCTCTAAGAGCAGGAGCAGAATCATGTAGTGCCAAACCACTTATAGAGAGGACTGTTCTGTGAGCAGTTGTAGTTTCTTACTCATGCAGAGACAGAGATGTCTCCAACACCTCCCTCTGCAAGCAGAAGCATAGCTGTGGTGGCAGAAAACATCTGTGCAGCTTCCAGTGGAGGAAGCAGCTACTCTGTGCATGCATCCAGCTGAAAACTGCATCTTTCAAGAGTGGCCTGTTTCATCACTGCTTGGGGACCTGCAAGCAAGAGAAACAGTATATTAAAATGTGCCACTTCAGTGTACAGTTGGCAGTCCAGGCTCTCTGGTGGATCCTTCTGTATATTATGGTTTCAATATATAAATTTTACTTATACTCTACATTTCTAACTGTATGCCTAAGGACGTTATCACACGTGGGCCAGAAAGCGATAATAAAGTGG
>CM034709.1:14080941-14094849 GCA_020142125.1 Phrynosoma platyrhinos | reverse complement strand
CTTACTGTCAGGACGTTCTTCCTAATGTTGAAGTGGAATCTCTTTTCCGGTAGCTTGTATCCATTGCTCTGTGTCCTAGTCTGTGGAGCAATAAATAAATAAATAAATAAATAAATAAATAAATAAATTGTTCCATCCTCAATATGACATCCCTTCAAATATTTAAACTGGGCTATTATATCACCACTTAACCTTCTCTTCTCCAGGCTAAGCATATCCAGCTGCCTAAGTCTCTCCTCATAGGGTCTGGTTTTTTAATTGTGGTGATCAGAATTGGATACAGTATTCTAGGTGAGGCCTGACCAAAGCAGAATAGAGTTACTGTTACTTTCCTCAATCTAGACACTATACTTCTATTGATGCAGTCTAGAATCACATTGGCTTTTTTAGCTGCAACATCACACTGTTGACTCATGTTCAACTTGTTGTCTGCTAGGACTCCTACATCTCTTTCACATGTACTATTGTTAAGCCAGGTGTCCCTCGTCCTATATCTATGCATTTCATTTTTTCTGCCTAAGTGAAGAACCTTACATTTCTCCATGTTGAAATTCATTTTGTTAGTTTTGGTTCAACTTTCTAATCTATTAAGATCATTTTAAATTTTGATCCTCTTCTCTGGGGTATTAGCTACTCCTAATTTGGTGTCATCTGCAAATTTGATAAGCATGCCCCCTATTATTTCATCCAAGTGATAGTTCCACTCAATTCTACTTTGGTCAGACCCCATCTGAAATACTGTGTACAGTTCTGGGCACCATAATTCAAGAGGGATATTGACAAGCTGGAGCATGCCCAGAGGAAAGTGACCAAAATAGTGAAAGGTCTGGAAACCACCAAGCCCTATGATGATTATCTTAGGGAGCTGGGTGTGCTTAGCCTGGGGAAGAGAAGGTTAAGGGGTGACATGAAAACCATGTTTAAATATTTGAAGGGATGTCATAGTGAGGATGAAGCAAGCTTGTTTTCTGCTGTTCCAAAGATTATTGATCAACAGCTGAAAGATACACAATGCACAAAGCAGACATTACACACATGAGAAAAAAAACAGAAAAACATTATGGACCATTCCAAAAATGTTAAGCTTGTTGTTTACATTGGTATAGGCATCTGTTTTAAACTTGACTCTGCACTGTAGCTCAGGGAGATGAAACAGAAGCTATACAATCCTGGGGGTCTTCCGTCTCATGACTTATGACTCTGTGAGTTACAATTGCAAGTCCTTCAAATCTACAAATTTGAATTACTGCTACAAGATTGACTTACACTGCTGTCTTTGATTTTTGCTCCAGCATTTCTGTTAATAGGGTAAAGAAAATGACTTTTGGTGGATTTCAGTAATGTTGTCTCACTCCAGTCACTTCAACATATTGATTATTAAGAAGTGTTCTTTGAACTTTTTATGATATATTTTCTCATGAATTTCCTAAATTTAATTAATTGTTTGCCTATAATATTTTTATGTTTCTTCCCATGTATGCAATGTCTACATTTTACATTGTGTACTTGTCTGCTATTGATCAGTAGTCTTCATGTATTATGGATTTTTGATGGTTTATACTTGTGCTCCAGAACAGTGGAGCCACGGAGCAATGGATTCCAACTACAAGAAAAGAGATGTCACCTAAACAATTTCCTGATGCTGAGAGCTGTTCGACAGTTTTATATGCTGCCTCAGAGTATGGAGGATTCTCCTTCTTTGGAGATTTTAAAATGGAGATTTTTAAAATAGAGGCTATTGGGAGTGCTTTGATTGTGTGTTCCTGCATGGCAGAAGGTTGGATTGGATGGCCCTTGTGGTCTCTTCCAACTCTATGATTTTATGAAAGGATAGATTACTTGGCACCTTTCTTATTCCTGAGAGGGCTTCAAAACAACAGTTGTTTTAATCTTTATAATGGTGGATCATTTAGTGCACTTCTGACAGATAATTCTTGAGGACATCCATCTACATAGCAGTCTTGAGCCCAGTTTTGTCCCACAGCCTAGTCAGGGCAAGCATGACTATCCTTCATCCCATGCTGCAGTCTGTGGTAGAGATGAAATTATAATATATGTATAAATAGTACTGCATCCTTTAATCAGTTGATTAGTCAATTAAAGTTTTCGTTGAGTTAGGTTCTGATGTTCCTGCGATAAGACATGTTAAAAGAAACAATTTCCTTCCTTTCTAATTATAAACTGTCCTTTAAAAATTATCTTACTCTTTTTCAGTATTGGAAAAAAGCATTTAAATTGCAACTCAGATCGTATCCCACTTTATTTATATTTAACCATTTAATCTGTTCCAAGGCAAAGGATTTCTTAACTAAATGCTATTTAATTGATTGCACTTGTATAAATAACAAACCCAGTACTCCTGGAGATTTTGTTTCTTCTTTATCTAAAGCTTTTGTAAAGCCTGGGATATTAGTGTGAATCTCCCATTCAACAAAACTGGAGAAGCAGCAGGTTATGCAGCTGACATTCAGACTGTTCTTTTGCCAGTAAGAGAGGTTGCCAGCTATCTGTCTGTTAAATGCTTGTGGTTTCTCTTCTCTCCATTGCTTAGATTACTTGGCATGGAAGAACATAGTGTGGTGACACAAAACCCAGTTATGTTCTCTCTTAACTTTCAGGCAGCTTGCCAAACACACTGGAGGGGAGAAAAGGACAGGTCTTGACAACAGCCACTTCAGTATTCTTTTTTTTAATTACATTAGGTTAACTAGAAATTTAATATAGCCTTTTAGCTTTCATCTGATCTTTGGTTAATATGCATTGCTCTGGTAACAGGCTAAGAACAGATTAAAGCAGTCTTGAGGAATTAAAGTAAGAGAGTTAATATGTATGCAATATAAAATTCACATGTAAATTATCCAAAGCAAGTCAAGATGGCCCAACCTGCTCCTTGTTCACCAGTCTTGCAAATCATAAAATTGCCTATTTTGAGCAAATCGTATAGGGGAAGCAGACGGCACAAAGGGCCGTTTTGGGGGCAAGGAAGGGCAGGGGCAGCTGCACGGTGGGCACCTCAACCCCTTCCCAAAGGCATTGTTGGAGCGCTGGCCCCTTCGCACGGCCTGCGCTCTGACAATGCCTTCCCGCCGCAGCGTCCGCACATGCTGCGGCAGAAGAGTCGCTGAAGGTGCGCCGCCAACCTTTGCGGTGCACCTTCGGCGACTTGTGGAAGGAGTGCTATTTTAGCGCTCCTTCCAGGGGCGGCGAAGCTGCGCCGCGGGGCCAAGGTGTGCGGATATCTTGGCCCCGCGGCGCAGCTTCCCGGGGCAGCCCAGGGCCGCCCATCTGCTTCCTCCCTAAGATTATTTCTGACTTTTGTGAAAGTACTCCAAGCCAATTGAGAGAGAAAGACAACTGTACTTGCTCACACATACCAATGTGTGGCTGAAGGTTGTGCAAGTTTTCAGTTTTTTTTTTTTTTTTTTTTACTTTCCACCAAAGAGAAGGGAGTTACCTGAATCTTGTTCCTTTTCTTTATTTTCTGGTTCTGTTCTGGTGAGAAAGACTGAGAGACACTGTCCTGCTGCCTGTCTCTCTTGGTCTGTTAATAGGCGTTTATTAATAGGTTTTCATTCGCAAAGAGGCCTCCCTCTAGCTCAAGGGAGACTTTGTGAAATCCATGGCTGGGCTGCTTTCTACAATTTTCCTCCCTACTTCTATCATTTTCACCATTCATCTAATGTGCTTTCTTGCCTATCTGGAGATTTTAAGACAATCAAAGTTGTTCTCATCTAACCCATTGGCAAATCAGAAGCTGAAATTAAAAGGTTATCTTACAGTTTGCAAAAGCTTAACTGCTTGGTTGTTACCATGAAGCAGATCCAGTTTCTTATTAGTCCCTACAGGTGACTAAAAGCTGTGGTCTCTCTTAAATATCAAAAGTCTGCATATTGGATAAGAAATTCTCTGTTCTTTGTCCTGATATGTTGAAAGTTCTCAGGTTTATATAAATTAGATGAACAAATACTAAATAAAATTGTACATTCAGTTGCCTTGCCATATTTTTTATATAGTTCAAATTGAACCAGAATTATTTTATTTCTAAGTGGCAGCAAATTTAATTATAAGCAATAGATCTAGGGAACTGAAAAATAAGAATCAGTAGACACACAACCTAACACAGGAAGACTTGACTTCTAGGCAAAGTCCCTATGGACATAATACATAGCTAGGGTCCAAAATACACTGCAGAAATAATCCAGTTTGAAACTGCTTTAACTGCCCTGGCCTCAGTGCTAGGGAATCCTAGGAATTGTAGCTTATTGTTACACCAGAGCTCCCTCTGACAGAGAAGGCTAAATGTCTCATAAAATTACAGTTCCCACAATTCCCTATCATTGAACTAGAGCAGTTAAAGTGGTCTCAAATTGGATTATTTCTGCAGTGCAATCCTGTACATGTTTACTCAGAAATAAGCACCAGTGAGTTCAATGGGACCTGCTCCTGAGAAGGTGTTGTAGGACTACATTGTAAGTCATTAATATAAAGTATTTATGTTGATAACATAATATGCTACATATTGCAATTATGAATAACTTGTACAGTTGTTTTGAGTACAATGTTAATCTTAAAAACCTTGACAAAAATCCAAACATAAACCATGTTCTTATCTTCCCCCCCCTTTTTTTTTTTAAAGATCAGAGAGTAAGCTACTGTTTTACTAAATTTGAAGATGGAAAATGTTCTGTTCCCAAATCCAGAAATCATTCTAAGCAAGAATGTTGCTGCAATATGCATGGGGAAGGTTGGGGCGATCCATGTGAGCTGTGCCCAGAAGAAGGAGAAGGTATGCACACACATGAAATCCTTTGCATGATTGTTGCAATGCTTGCCCATAAGTGAAATAAAAATTAATCATTTTATGAGAAACACAAAATAGCAGCCTTGGGCAAGGAGGGGGATCATTTTGGAAAATTAATGCTTTGCATTTAAACACAGGCTAGGAAGACATCTGCAGCTCACTTCCCATTTGAATAGTTTTAATTTTTCTGTCTTGGTATAAGTGGTGCCAGTAATAGCCAGCTGTGGACTCCTCATATATTAGTTAGTAGCTCAAAGTGTCCTTCCTAATGTGGAAAAAACAATGAAACTAAATCCAAAAGTTTTCCTCTGCTTGCTCAGCTGAAGGCACAATAACTGCTACAAAACAAAACAATATTTTTATTCTACTCATAATTATTTGGACATTTTTTATTATTATTTATTAGGTTGTTCAACATATAGTTAACATATGGACATGAAATTCCAAGAACAAGAAAGGAAAAAAATATATAAAGAGTAAAAGCATAAGAACCTGATCAATCAGCCATGATTCACAGGCTGGATTTCAAGATTCTTAAAAAGTGAAATTACTTGGCACCTCTATATTTAGACAGTGCTTATCCAGAGCTTCTTTTGACTAGATAGTGGACTGGGTCCCCTTTCTGTGGATGATTTCTTTAAAGCTTATGAACACGTTCTTATGTAGGTGGCAAAGCAATTTTAGAAACCTCTAAATGACACCGTTGATGCTAGTTTTCAAAGTATGAGGCATGGACTGTTACAAGAGAACAGATTGATTTGTTGAACTGCATCTCCCCTCATCCTTACTTGCCCATGATGACTAGAACAAGTAACAACATCTAGAGGACCATCTGTTTCCCTTCCCTGTTCTATATGAATATGTCCCTCCATATGGGAATTCTAATTGCTAGTGAAGCTGCTATGAATACCAGCCTGGCACTGCTTCATCCCAAGTGGTGTCTGCATGGGCAGAGATGCTCTAGGAGCAGCCCCATCCTCCCGCTGTTACATAGGGCCCTCCATTCTGATGCTGGGCAGCTGTTTGCATGTACGCCCCTCTGTGCTACCTGTTGCATACCGTTGCATATTGCTTGTTCTGAGGTCAGGACAAGGCACCCAATGGCGATAACAAGACTGGGTGCCTCATTCTGACCTCAGAGTAAGTGATGTGCGGCAGTGGCAGCCACACTGGGTGGCACAGTGGACTGCATTTTAAACAGTCTCCCAGTATTGGAACAGAAGGCTCTGGCTCTTCCATGAAGATCCAGAGCAACTGGTGACTTTTAAAAGAGGGATATACCATGGGTTTGGTACTGAATAGGCCAGACATCATCCAGACTGTTTATGCCAAACTTGGGGATTGGATCCTGCATCATCCAGGCTCCACACCAAGAAATGGAGGAGGCTGTTTTGTTTGGCCCATGCAGAGTGGGCCCTGTCATTTCTATACAGGAGGCTCCATGCTATGAGGCTTATCGCATAGCTAAAATAAAGTATTTTACCTGAATCAAATTTAATTTTGAATTGGACTGCATCTGGACCCAATCACGAAGATTTTGCCGCCAAAATTGCTGCTTAAATGCAGCCTAGGTCCATCCCCGCTCCCAGGTGCTTCTTTTCAAAACCGGGAGTTTTCCAGCTTGAAAAATAGTCACTGCAGCACTCCTGGAAGCAAGGATGGACCCAGGCTGCATTCAGGCGGCAATCTCAGCGGCAAAATCTTTGTGATAGGGTCAGTATGCAGCCCAATTTAAAATTAAATTCGGTTCAGGTAGAATGCTTTATTAGCCATGTGATAAAGTCCTATTACTTTATCCTAGCCCTATTACTTGCTAGGGAATTGGTTGTGTAATGTTTCATGAAGATCCTAGAGATGACCATCCATAATTAACTCCAGAACAATGGGAAAAGTGAGTAACTGTTACTCTTATTAGATCTTTTAGAAAGGTCCCGTATGATCAAGTCTGAGAAGCTTAATTCTTCCTTCATTTTGCTCAAAGACAGACTTTGCTATCTTCAGAAAATGAAAGGATTGTTTAATTTTCTGTTCCTGAGAAACTTTTTTTTTTGGCCTTTCATTCAAATTGATCTGAATAAGTGGCAAGTGGGGCAGAAGGTCATGTAAGACTTGTCTACCATTTTTACTTACATGAATTTATAACTCTCTTCTAGATCAATTAAATCAACACACTTGCATATATTGTACACATCTTACACTAATAACAACATGCAAGAAGGAAAGATTCTGCATAGATCTTGGTAGTTGGTGTGAGTGAAACAAACCAACAAAAATAACTACATGAAAAACTGCTGGTACACTTAAGCAGTGTAATGTCTGTCTTTCTGTCTTGTGAGACAAATAGATTTCCATGCAAAACGGGCTGATTTTCTGCAGTTAAATCTCTCTATTTGTATTATAGAAGCTTACCGCCAAATATGCCCATTTGGATCTGGCATTCTGGTGGGCCCTCGTGGTGAACCAATTGGTAAGTGATCAGTGCTTTAACTGTATGGTACCCTTTTTTCCTCACTCTATTTTGTGATGTTGTGTTTATGTTTCAAATTTCCCAGATTAAGAAATAGTATTTAAATATATATGTATATTTATTAAACATGAGAGCAGTGTCTTGTCTGCCAGCAAAGTTTAGTGTCTACAGTTCTGAGAGATGAGGATTTGAATATTCACTCAGCCACGCAAATCCTTTGAATGACTTTGGGCAAGTCATACACTCTTTGCCTCAGAGGAAGGCAGTGATAAATTCCCTATGAACAATTCTTGCCAAAAAAAAAAAAAATCCATGGCAAGGACCTCTTAAGTCAGAAATGACTTGAAGGCAACAAATAAGTGCTTGCTCTTTCAACTAAAGGATTGGTCCTTATATTGGACTTTTTAAGTACATAATGCAATTTGGGATTGTTCATTATAGGATTCCTTAGTGAGTATGCCTTTTGTCTTTCTGTTTCATAAATTTGGGGACTAAGATGCGGATGAATGTCTCGATCCAGACAATTGTAAACATGGCCAGTGTATCAATACAGATGGTTCCTTCCGCTGTGAGTGCCCATTTGGTTATGTGCTTCAGGGAACAGAATGTGTAGGTAAGCAATGGTGCTACCCTTTATTCTGACATTGGCATTCCTGTCATTAACACACCCTCAGTCCAGCCAGATTTTCCTTAAATGGCTGGCCTTTCCACCTTTCCCCAGAGCCTGCTAAAACTGTACAGGCTTTTGGGGAGGAGAAATCATAATAATGATCTGCCAGGGTTACAAGCAGTAAGTATTTTATTCATTTTTCGGTGTATTAATTGCATTTTTATCCTGCCTTTCTTTTAAAAATAACACTCAAGGCAGTGAAAGGAGCATCATTAAAGACATTTTAAAAAGAAGAAACATTAAAAGTAAATCCAGTCTATTATGCCTTTTCCTGTATTTTCAAACCAATAGCTGTAAGTCTGGATTGCCTTTGTAGCTTTTAGAATACTGTTATACACAATGTTTTTTTGATTTATTTGTTTCTATAGATACTGATGAATGCTCTGTAGGAAGCCCATGTGGAAATGGAACTTGTAAAAACATTATTGGAAGTTTTGAATGCACCTGTGAGGAAGGATTTGAGCCAGGACCCATGGTAACATGTGAAGGTAATGCCCTTAATCCTTTCCAGGGGTAGTTTAGCAAACTTCTTCAGAGAATACATTCAGTCTGGATATCCACGATTCTCAATAGTCTGTGGTCCTCATGCCAGAAACTGCAGGATTTTACAAGAGCTTGGAAGGACAGCTTTAAATAGTAATATATTCCTGCTGCTTATTATAGTGTGTTAAAGCAATTAATTGTTGTTACACCACTGCAGTCTTTCAAAAGTAACTTGTTGTATTACTTATTGCATTTTTATTTGTTGAACTTAAGACTGATGAAAGGCATGAAATTGGGAAAAAATGATGTCAAACTGTATTTAAGATATCTAAAAATGCACTGAAAGGTAACAAAAAATTAGTCAAAGTTCAGTTTATTCATTATACCAATTTTGTTATATACCAACTTGTACATTTCATTATCTTACCTTTGAAAAGTAACTTTTCTATGACCTTCTTAGAAAAAATAATACACCTAACTACATTGCTCACAAATCTTTCAGAGATCCAATTTTTATTCTTCTTAATGTTTGCCTAAAGAGGTAGATCATGCTTGTCTTCAAATCATGCATGACAGAATTCTGATGAAGCTCTCTCTACCCAGCAGTTGGAAAGGATGAAATAATAAGTGTATGATGTCTGGTTGACATCTAGGCACAGGAGGGAAACATTACAACATAGGTAGAAAGAGGAGGGAGCCAACAGCAGATGCTTGATATAGCATCACAGGGGCAAGGTGTCCCTGAATGCAATTAGTTCCCCTTCAAAGTCTTCTTACAGAATTCAGAAATCCCATTGCCATCCTGGTGATATCTGGAGCGCAATGGGCCTGAACCCTCCCTCGAACCCATGTCAGTCTCCAAACCCATGTCAATCTCCCAACCACCTCTACAAGTCCCTGAGCCTTCCTTCATCCTCTTCCCTTTCAATCCAGAGTAAAGTTTGCAATGGCAATGGGAAAGATTTTCTGTAAAGTTTCCTGTATGCCTTCCTGATACTTGCAAGCAGTTTCCCAGAGGCAAGAATCCTGGAAAATATAGTTTGTGTATCCAGCAATGACACAGTCCTCACTATGCCAATAATGACACAGACAACATTGTCTGGAATGGGAAAGGCCACAACTTTATTGAGTACAGCTGAAGAAGCTTGGCTTGTCACACATCTGGATCCAGATGTTTGTTAAGGATTAGACAGGCAGACCAATCCTGTTGCAGACCAACTGGATCTTTTCCCATTCCAAATCCACACAACGTTGTGACAGATCAATTTTTTGTAACACACCCATGAGATAATCCCTGATACTGTTGACATCATGAAGTCAAGAAGTGAGGATGGCAGAGTGGTAGAATGAAGCCCCTGGCTGTCAGAGTTCCCAGACACCCTCTTTTGTAATCACAGTGAAAACTAAAGTGAAGTCTCTGTTTTATCCTGGGAGCCCACACTGTCGGCCCAGCCTGGTTGGCTGGACCTTCCCACATTACCTAGAGCTTGTGAAAACTGCACAGCCTCTTGGAAAGAGAAATAATTATGTGCCAGAAAAAAATGGCGCCTAGATGTCTATTGCCACATCACAGGGCCACAAAAGAACTCCCCATAAGTTGGGGATCATTTATTTCCAGAATGCTTGAAACAGTCAGATAGATTAAACACCCTGGAAACACTACATTCTGGATACCTTGCCCTGTGACATTGTTATATGCATGCTCACAACAATGACCTGGAACAAAGTAGTTTCCAGGATACTAGTGTTACCCTAAAAGCTGGGGGATGTTGAGGGCCCCTACCTGAAATGATAGTGTCTTCTTGAAATTTGGGGAAAATATAGCTCAAAGTAGGCCTGCAAGAGGAGGGTAACTATGGGGATCTTTTCACCTATGTATACAGGTAATAAATGTAGAGAGTGCTCCAGTTTCAGTAAATGAAGTGTTTTGTTTAGAAATGTGCAAGGGTGCATGGAGACATACATATAAGAGCTGAGGTGGCCTTTAGAATCATACAAGGCTATCAAAAAGAAAGGTGTGAAGGACTGGATAGAGAGAAATCAGTAGTTAAAGAGAGTGATGATTCCAGTCCTGAAGAGAGTTTTGTGAAAAACACAGAGTGGCTCAGACCATATGAGGGTTATACAGAGGAGCCCTGGTCTGTGAACAGTGTGGTTAGGGCTGGGGCAGATATATTTTCAATACAATTCAATTTGTTTCCATTGTAAGTGGAAATGCAAAGAGCCTGGGGAGAGGGAGCGAGGTGATCAGCAAACCAATTTAGTGCTATTTAAGACCCTGCATATCCTCAGGTCAGTGTGATATGTGTATAACTTCTAGTTTCTGCAGGTCATCATGATCCCAAAATATACCCAACTAGATATTAGTTATGAACCGCATATCCAGAGAGAGGAGTGTAGGATATGCTAACACTAGACAGACCTGAGTGCTTAGCTGCCCTTGAAAACCTCTTGCCTCAGGCTTATTGCTAACCTGTATATGCTTATTAATTCTGGGAAGAACCTTGGCAAATGACAATTGCTTCATGATGATCTAAGCTTTTCAAGACACTCAGTACTTCTTCCTAAAATAGTTCTCCAAAATTCTAAATCAAGATGGCTATTTTTTGTCATTTGTCAGAATATTAAAAATCTAGAAACCACCACTGCAGATATTTCAGTTTGATAGGAATGAGGGTATACAAGGGATTATTTTAGCAAAGACAACTTGAAGAGTGGATATTCCAAAAGAAGCATTTGTAGGTGTCTCTGAGTAGTTGGAGGCTGCATTGAGCCAGGCCCCAATTCACATTGTGATCTCTAATCCTTCCTGATCACCAATCACTTGATACTTGGGAAGGATTAAAGATTGTTGAATGAATGATGCACTGTTTCAAGAAACATCTCTTGCACAGCAGGAGTGAATACTTTTATGTCCCTTTTCCGAACTCAATAAAACTCTTAGGGGTAGTCCACACTAGCCAAATAAAGCAGCTTTTAGCCACTCTGAAGGCTGGGTGTTTAGAAATGCACAAGGCAAAACTAGGTGGAAAGCAAAATGAAGCCTCACTCTGGGGCTAAAAAAAAGAAGAAGCTGGGATACTGTGACTCAAGCAGAAAATGCACTTCATTGCACCAGCATATTAACAACCCATAACCAGTACAGGACTGCAGCAAGGCAAAAACACAATTGCCAATAATGCAATGGATGTAATTGCAACATGCACATACCAGACAGTCCAACCAGGGGAATGGGGTGAAGGAGGGTGAAGAGGGCATATATGGGGAGCCTCCATGATTGTGCTTTGACAGTGTATCACTCAACACATTGATGCACTAATGCACTGTACTGGTGGTGCATCACATTGTGTGGCTGATCAAAGGAGTAGACATCCAATGAAGTGGCATCTGGGGTGGAAGTGGAGGATAATTGGAGGTCTCAGGCAGTGTTTTTGTGTGACGATGTGTGTGCATAGTAGGGAGCCAACAAAATAATAATAATGACACAGTACAGCTTGATACTGCATTGTGTAGACTTGGTGTCCAGACAGCCTTGGGAACAAGCAGTGCGGACAGTGCCCTTCCGACCCACATTCAGAAAATGCAGGATTGAGATGCTTTTTCCTGCCTGTCTGCTCCAGCCCATAGTTGTTGTTGTTTTTAAGTGCTGAAAAAATACATGAAAGAGTTTGGCAATTGATAGATGCTACTTTTCAAAGTGAGTTTCATTTTGTTTGTCTTTTAATATAGATGTAAATGAATGTGCTCAGAATCCACTTCTTTGTGCTTTCCGGTGCGTGAATACCTATGGATCCTATGAATGCAAATGTCCTGCTGGCTACATTCTCAGAGAAGACAAGCGAATGTGTAAAGGTAAGGTGCCTACAAAACCTCTTAATAGGACTTTTGGTGATGTTTCTCAAAACTAATCCTTGTAGTTCTTCCAGTGAAACAGTTCAATTTTCATAGTAATGCATACACATAGTATGCACACAAATTTCTATACAGCAAGGCCCATTTGTAAAATTAAAAACATCTCAATTATTAATAGCCCTTAGAAATATTATGTCAGAGTGAATGTGTTTTTGAGACGGCAACTCACATAAATAAATCAACCCTAAATAATTGAGTACATGTGTCCTTACCCAGAATAATTAGCATACAAATGATAACACAAATTGAACACACATATCCCATCATCTTATTATCAAAAATAAGAGTAAGACTCAAGAAGAAAACAAAACCAGTGATTATACCAAAATAATATATCAACAGGATTTAATGACAACATAAGAAACATATTCTCATTACCAAGCATAATAGACTGAGAACCAGAGAAACTATGGTCTCAAACCAGGGACATAATAAAAGAAGTATGCAGACAGACACTTTCAATAAATAAAAAGAAAGAGAAAAAAACGTGAATGACAGAAAAAACACTACAACCAGTAAAGAAGAGAAGAGAAGAAAAACAAAAGGGAGATAGGAACAAACTAAGAATTATGAATGCAACAGAACAACGGCTTGTCCAGAAAGATAAAGAAAATTACTACAACGACCAATGCAGAGAAATAGAAGACAACAACAAAAAGGGAGGAACAAGAGATCTATTTCACAAGATCCAGGATATCAAAGGAAAATTCAAACCAAAGACTGGGATTCTCTATGACAGTAAAAATAACATAATTCAGGACCAGGAAGAAATAAAAAGACATTGGATGCAAGACACAGAAGAATTATACAAAAGAGATGACAAAAGGAAGGACACATGGAACAAAGAGCCATATGAAGATGAACCCCAAATTCTAAAAAACAAGGTGGAAAATGCAATAAGGGAAATAGCGAAAAACAAATCACCAGGAACAGACAATATTTCAATTGAACTTCTACAATCCACATTGACAGAGTCAACTCTAGTGCTAACCAACATATGTCAACAGATATGGAAAACAAAATGCTGGCCAACAGATTAGAAGTGGTAAATATACATCCCTATATACAAAAAGGGAGACACAAGAGACTGCAGCAACTATAGGACCATAGCACTGATCTTCCATGCAAGCATAATCATGCTCAAAATTCTGTAACATAGACTCCAACCATACATGGAAAGAGTGATCCCAGAGGTCCAAGTGGGGTTCAGCAAAGGAGGAGGCACCAGGGACCACATTGCAAACATGTGAGGGCTAATGGAACGCACCAGGGAATTCCAAAAGAAAATCAGCATGTGCTTTATAGACTATAGCAAGGCCTTTGAGTTCATAGATCATAAAGACATTGGAGTGCCAACACATCTGATAGTCCTGATGAGGAATCTGTATTCAGAACAAGAGGCTACTGTCAGAACAGAACATGGAGAAACCGAATGGTTCCCAATTGGCAAAGAGGACAAACAAGGCTGTATCCTTTCACCCTACCTGTTCAACTTGTATGGAGAACATATTATAAGAAAAGCAAGCCTGGACACAAAAGAAGGAGGAGTGAAAATAGGAGGAGGAATATCAACAA
>CM034709.1:14062914-14080841 GCA_020142125.1 Phrynosoma platyrhinos | reverse complement strand
TGTAGTGCTGGAGAAGAGTGCTGAGGATCCCATGGACAGCCAAAAGAAGTGAGTCCTAGAGCAGAAACCTCCCTGGAAGCCAAGATGACCAAACTGAGGCTGTCATACTTCGGACACATCATGAGAAGGAAGGACTCATTGGAAAAGACAATAATGCTGGGAAAGATGGAGGGAGTAGGAAGAGAGGAAGGCCACATGCTAGATGGATGGACTCTATTAAGGAGGTCATGAGTTTTATGGGGCTGCAGGAATTTAGTAGAGCAGTGGAGGACAGAGGGTCTTGGAGATGTCTCATCCACAGGGTCGCCATGGGTCAAGAATGACTCGAGGGTGGTTAACAACAAACAACAAAATGCCATCATGTATCATTTTGTCTAAACTTCAGAATCTAAAAGATTATAAAAATGAGCAAGTTTATATGTGCAAGTGTGTATGTCTTTTTGTTGTTTTTTAAAATAAAAAATGTGCTTCATCCTTTCACCAACTTTGTCACTATACCTATAATGCTTTCAGATCAGAATGAGTGCGAAGAAGGAATTCATGATTGTGACTCAAAGCTAATGATGTGCAAAAATCTGATAGGCACGTACATGTGTATATGTGGACCAGGATTTCAGCGTAGGCCAGATGGTGAAGGTTGCATAGGTAAGTGGAGATGTAATTTCTAGAAATTAGACTTGCTAATGCTGGAAATTTGACAAATAGTTGGTTATTCAGAACATTCTCTCCTCTCTGTGTATATAAAAACATTACAGGGCTAGAGCTAAACTAAGCTGGTTATATTTAGGTTCTCTTTGAAATCTGTAGGATTTAGTTTGGGACTAACTTGCCCAGTTGGTTTCAGTAGACCTAACTTCATTTCAAAGTGCTTAATGGACAGCAAAAAAATTATAACAGAAAGAAGCTCTAATTATAGATTGCCAATTTTCTTATCTGATTTTGCCTCAAGATACAAGTGGTGACAGTGCCAGTCATGCAGGAGTGTCCCATTACATTTTCCTTCCCTTGGATAGCTGAACATTACTACCCTTTATGCTTTAGAAAACAGTAGACATTAGATTGGATTGTAATCTAAATAATTTATTTTGATGAATGCATAATGGGTATATTTTATAAAATAAGGAACTATGACTTTTGACTAGATTTTTAAAATCTTCCAATATTTATCATTTTAGAAAGCAAAGGGAACTTGTAACAGCTTTGAGACTAACTATGCGAAACATTTTGTAACATAAGCTGTCATAGGACTTTATCACACTGGGAAAATCGGGGGTTTAAAGAGCCATTATCCCATGAAAACTGTGCAGTCACAGTAAAGATTTTCATACGATGGAGCGATTAAAGAGCCATTATCCCGGGAATAACAAGGCAATAACCAGCAACAAATCATCCACGGGGAAATCCTGTGAATGATGTGTTGCTGGCTATTGCCTGGTTATTTGCAGGTTAATGGTTCCTTAATCATGATGTGTGTGAAAATCTTCCCATGATCGCACAATTTTCACAGGATAATGGCTCTTTAAACCCCTGATTCCCCCCCCCCCATGTGATAAAGTCTGTAGACTTGGCCTGCTTCTTCAGATTCATGGAGTGAGGAAGTAGACCAAATCTGTGAAAGCTTCTGCTACAACATCTTTTGCACAATTAGTCTCAATGGTACTACAAATTCTCTTTGCATGATGATATCTCAGATCAACACAGTTATATTTTGGAATGGTCCATTACATTTGTGCTCCATCAAGTAAATTTGGAATTACATTTACTAATTATAATAAAAATGCATTTCCTAATTATTTTGGGTTGTACTCTTTAAAATATGCAGATGAAAATGAATGTCAAACGAAACCTGGTTTGTGTGAAAATGGACGCTGTATAAACACACAAGGAAGTTTCCGATGCGAATGTCATGATGGTTTCAATGTCAATGAAGCTCAGAATGAATGCATAGGTAAGTAAGAGGATCAGATAAAAGAAAGATGGGATTGGCTGTAGGAAGTAAATATTTCTGATCTCTTTTTTGTGATATCTCCTACCTCTATAACAGCTGGTAAGAATTATCTGAGTATATCATGTCCAACTTTCACTGTCACTTTGTAGCAGATGGGAAGCAACTGGGTATATTAGTTTTTAAGGGAACAGCAGGGGAAAATGGCAGAAAGTTAATCAGGCCTCTTGAAGGATGGAAAAATTAAGAGGAGGTACAATGCCACATATATTTTGGACTATTTAGACATGTATGCACATAACTTAATTACCCAACATTTAATGAATGGAGGTTGAATATCTAAAATGTGACTCCATCATGAAGCATTAGGTTTCAAATTAGTTGTGATGCTGTGAAATCTGTGATGAGTCTTCCACACATTTAAGTTGTCACTTGATGCCACAGTTAATAGATAATGAGGATGCATACATGAGTTAATTCTTCTTTAGTAAGTGTAGATAAGTACATCCATCTGTCATAGTATCCTTCTAACTTCATTGTCCTTGTTTATCTCACATGGATAAACATGCACACATGTGCATTTCCCTCCTGTACAGCCTTTATTAGAAAGGCATCTCACAACATCTGAAGATTCTCCCCATCCCAGAAATTAAAGTGGTAACTTGAATATAGTGCCAGCTTGGCATACTGGTTTGAGTGTTGGATTATGACCCTGGAGACCAGGGTTCAATTCCCAGCTCAGCCATGAAACCAGCTGGATGACTTTGGGCAAATCAGATGCTCTCAGCCTTAGGGAAAGGCAATGGCAAATATCTGAACAAATCTTGCCAAGAAAACTCCATGATAGGTTTGCCTTAGGGTCACTCTAAGTCAGAAATGACTGGAAGGCACATCATACACACACACAACCTGGATTTATGGGAAGCAGCAGTTTATATGAGTGTAGCCATTTTCTACTTTTATCTTTTTATCAACAAGCCTTGAATTGCTCTGGTTTTTTCTAACTAATCTTTGGAATATTTTAACTGAATGTTTATTTCTTCATCCCTTATTTCCTTGGGTTAGATCACAAGAGCAGATTGCTCTAACTGTACAGGACTTTTCTTTGCTAAATTTCTGTTCTTTCTTCCCCTCAGACATCATATTCTCTTTCTTAATGATGCTTGGCTTTCACTCTCCCTGTTTCAATCACTAATTATGGCTAAGTATACTCTTCTTACTTTTATATTCATCCTTCAAAATCCTTAGCCCCAATGTCATTGATGCTAGCTTTTTCAAAGTGACATTCATTTTTTTGCTTTGCAGACACCAGGGAGGGCTACTGCTTCACCGAAGTCTTACAGAGCATGTGTCAGATTGGATCAAGCAACAGGAACCCTGTAACCAAGTCTGAATGCTGCTGTGATGGTGGGCGAGGATGGGGACCCAACTGTGAAATCTGTCCCTTCATGGGCACCGTAGCCTTCAAAAAACTTTGTCCTCATGGCCGTGGATTCACAACTGATGGAGCAGGTATATCTGTCCATTAAAACTGGTAGGGAAAATCAGCAGTTTTCGAACAAAAACGGTTTAGAAATGAAAGCAACCAAAGTATCAGTTCAAATATTCCACAAAATCCACAAAGTATCAAACACAACCAATTTATTTTATTTAACAGTTGTATTGACAGCTAAGCACCGTGTACTTAAAAGACCAACTGTAGTGCAGTAACTTTTTTGGGCTGGGGGATTGATTTGAGAAAGAGCAACTAAGAACAGAGAAGCTAATATTTAATCCTTCCCACACTTCTAGGTTCTGTATTCTAAATTGCCTCTTCAAATTGCTATTCACATTTAAAAAGAGAGCTGTCACACTTCATATGTGGCATGTAGTTTGGCTTATATTCTAGCAGGTAAGATCAGCAAAAAGTCCAAGTTGCCAGTACTGGCTGTGGGACGGATTCTTTGGGCCAGCTCTACATTCCCCTTCATTGGGATTGTCAGCTGTTCCTTATTATAAGGGATGTCTCTTATATGAGGACCAGAAAGCTTCTTATAAGGGATGTCTCTTATATGAGGACTATCATATGTCCCTTATTAGAAGAATCACCCCCCCACACACACATTTGAGGGTTGAAAAGCTTTTCCTGTTCAGAAACTGAACAAGATACCAAAAAATCCCATATTTTTGGGTCCGGGCCCTTCATAAAGACAGAAATGTATGCTTCATGTAATTTATGAAAGTGGATGATAAGTTAATTTTTTTCAGAGAAATACATGACTAAGTTAACTGAAATCAACATTTTGATTTGGTATTTAGGTAGGGCACAAATTTGTTTGTTAATGGAGTAGCTACTTCCTGTTTGTCATCTCTTCATATCATGATTTCATTTGTCCCCTACTGCTATTTTGTAAACCTGGCAACACTACCTCCAGAAATGAGCACTTATCTTGTCCAAGTGAATGAGACATGAGAGGAAGGGAGATTGCATCCTCCACAGAAGCTTAGATGTTTTAGGGCGAGAAAATTTGGAAAGGGCCATTTAAAATTACCTTTTTACCTTCTCAGTGGGTCACCTTTGAAAATATGCTGCAACAGCCAACCAAAGGAATTTCCCTTCCTAATGCCTCTTGCTCCTCATGTTGTAGTTGGGGGGGGGGGGGGGGAGAAAAGAATGAAGGATCCAGCACTATAGACTGTTTTATTAATTCAGTATATAAACATCCTGCTTTTCAGGGATACATCCTCATAAAAAGAATGCAAGGAACAGTCTTGCAACAGGTAGTGCCTACCAGAAAGCAGTTGGCGAGGGTGGAGACAGATGCTGGTAGCGTAAAGCAGAGGTGGAGGAACAGGAGCCTGTTGAGAATGGTTTTGAGAACTGAGAGGAAGAAAGAGAGAAAGAAATAGTATACAGTTGGCCCTCCGTTTTCACGGGGGATCCGTTCCGGACCACCACCACCCGTAAAAATGGAGATTAGCAAGTATTCAAGCCCCATAGGCTTGAATGGGGGGCGCCCCTGTGGACACGCACCCAATTGTTTTAAATGGAGATCGCCCTTCCATGAATATGTAAAACTGTGGACTTGAAGTCCGAGAGAACGGAGGGGCGACTGTATGTATGTGTGTTGGTGGCCTAGTTCACATAACTATGGGAATACAGGAAGAAGCGTGGAAGAAGTCTTACAGGCTACCCGACCAGACCCAGAACTTTCTAGATTCACTCTAGGTGTGGGGGACAGCAGCATGTCATTCTTTGTTTGTCCACAGTGTCAGAATAGTGGAGCTGTTATGATGCAGATCCTCTTATAATAGTTTCCTCCTTCATTTTTCAGTACACTTGAGTATTACCACATACAGGTATGGATAGGGAGGCTAGTCTATTTGACAACCAGGATCTTCAGTGGTTTATAATTAACACTACAGATATAGGATTCTACCTTACCACAGTGTTCCTTGCTTTTTGAGATAAAACATCTATCATATACCTCTTCTGCTTTCCTGCTTGTTTAGATTGATAGCAGCAGCAGGTTTAAATATGGGCTATGGGTCAGGCCATGGTCATATAGCACATTGGGTGATTCCAGTGTCAAGCTGAGAGGAAAATTGTAATGGTTACAGCTTGATGCATCACTTGGACCTAAGCCATGTGGAGAAAGGCTCAGGATTTGCTAAGCTTTAAATGATATTGCTGAACTCTGCCACCACTCCATTTGTTTAATCTCATTTTAAGATTTCTTTTTCCCTTAAATTATGAAATGTTATAATTTCACTATTGTTTTTACAAGCCTCCTAAATCCAAAGTGCACCACTTCATCAATAAGTTGTATTTTTGTTTTCTGTGAAAACACAAGAGTAGCACTGAACCTAGGCACACTGTTTTTTCTTCTGTTTGCCTTTTCTATAGTCCTATTTATTGAATTGCAGATATTGACGAATGCAAGGTTATTCATGATGTCTGTGAGAACGGAAAGTGTATAAATGAGAGAGGATCATACCGTTGTGACTGCAAAGAGGGCTACACAACAGATATCACAGGAACACTCTGTATAGGTAGGTTTTACCTTTCTTATGTACATATAATATACTCACAGCAGAGAGCAGCAGGTGAGCTGTGAGCTGTGTCTGAGGGGGCCATCCTTTGCTTTTTCACTTTTTAAAGGGACATGTTTTGGACTTTTGATCTTGTGTGAGTTAACATCAACATATAACATATCGTGTAATAAATCTTTACAATAATAAAAACAATGTTAAAATTCAACAATAGAAAACTAAGAGTATAGTAAAATTCACAGCACCATGAAAAGTGCATAGCAGATTAAAATTAAGGATGACTAAAGGTGGAAGCTCCTCAAAAAATGGGAGGATTAACGGTCATGTGGCAGTAAAAAGGGTACGAAGATGGTGCCAAGCCAACCGTTCTGTGGAAGGCATTCTCTACTGTGCTACCTTGTTTATAGAACTCTCTTTCTTGGTGAGTTAACACCGCCATTGTCTTTTTGGCACAAGGTGAACATCTGGGAAAATCACTTTGAGGAGTTTTAAATACTGTACCATTGTACTGATTCTTTTTATCCTGTTTACGAATTGTTGGTGGCTTTTCCTGCATTTTATGGTTCGGTTATTTTTATTGTGTAAACTACCCTTGTAATTTTAAAGTGAATGGCAGCACATACACTTAACTGAGATGATCAATATTAATATAATAGCAATATTATAATTATTATTTTGAAACTTTTATTTATGTCAGTGAAAGTGATTATTTTGGTTTGTTGTTGCTGTAGATCTCAATGAGTGCAACCAATCACCAAAACCTTGCAATTTTATCTGCAAAAATACAGAGGGGAGTTATCAGTGCTCATGTCCCAAAGGCTACATTTTGCAAGAAGATGGGAGAAGCTGCAAAGGTAAAAGAATCTTGAGTGTGAATCTTGAGTGTCAGGAACATGTGTCTAGTTTTCTGGTCAAGAACAAGTTTTCCCCAATTGAGAAAGGAGTGAGAATTCGTAGGCCAGCATCTCAACTTTCACTGGTAGAAGTAGCTGGCATCACATTCAATTGCCAGAGATCCTGCTATCTCCACATGTCTTTGATTGATTGGTGTTGGGTTGCAGACCCTTAGCATAAAACAGGACTGCTGAAGCACATGAAGAGTTTATGGGAAGCTTCGTATGTTATGAAGAACAAACAATGTTCCCCACTTTAGGATTGATTCACTCACATTTTAATGTTTGGGTACATGTTGGACAAGTCACATTCTGTCAGCCTCAGAGGTTGGCAATGGCAAAACCCCTCTGAAGAAACTTACCATGAAATTCCCTAGCCTTAGGGTTGCTGTATGTAAGAAATGACTTGAAGGCACACAATAACAACAGTAAACATGTTAAAAATAATGTGAAGCAACCTTGAATGTGAAAACTCTCCAAATTAATTAAATGCACACATCCTGTATTTTGGCTTTGAAAGCAACTATCTTGTGCTGAAAGACCAGTAGATTTATTATGGTATAAGCCTACATAGTCTAGAATACACTTTGTCTAGTCCACCACTGTTTAAGCCATTATAATTTTGTTGATCTTTTAGATGCCACAAGTCACTTTTTCCCCATACATGAGACTAATGCAGCAACTTCTTCAGAAATTTTGGCTTTTTTTTTAAACCTGCATTTTTATAAATTACTTCGCAACTTTTTTTAGAGTTGAAAGGCAATGTAGATTATTTTGAAATACCATGTTCATAAAATACCATATTGGGTAATATTCCTTCATATTTCTTGACTGGATACATTTACTTCTTATGGTTAATTATACATCATGATATTCTGATCCTTTGGCTTTATGAGGAGCAGAAGTTGAAAATTATTTGCTTATTTCTCAGATCTTGATGAATGTGCAACCAAACAACACAACTGCCAGTTCCTTTGTGTTAACACAATTGGTGGCTTTACTTGTAAATGTCCCCCTGGATTTACTCAACATCATTCAGCCTGTATTGGTGAGTAAATGGAAGACAGAGATGTTTGCTACTGCCCTGCATATCATAGTGTATAACTGTACCAGGCAACTAGATTGGTAGCATTAGTGTAGAGCAGATCATAGGGTTGGAGAGTTGAGTTCTCTCTATTCCCCCATTACATGTTTCTCCTAGTGCAGGGGTAGACAACCTTTCCCCTTTAAGGGCCAAGGGACTTCAGCTCCCAGAAGCCTCAGCCATGTTGGCCAATAGTCCCATGTTGGCCAATAGTTCCTGGGATTCTGGGAGCTGAAGTCCCTCGGCCGTTAAAGGGGAAAGGTTGCCTACCCCTGTCCTAGTTTTTCACAGTGGGCTTGGGTCTTTTAGCAGGACTTATCCTTTCGAGAGAGGCAGAACTCCTAAGAAGCATGAGTGATATGGCTTGTATGTGTTTGCTACTCTTCATTCCTTGTAGCTAGTTGGATAGGGGTTATTAAGAATTCCACTTTTATAGGGAAGGACAAAGTGAGAGATCAACAAATTTTAGCAAGACTGGATAGCCAGATGTTATTTGTGGCATATACAGAGCTCTTGGGGAACTACAATGAATTTGAGAAAACAGAGAGGTGATTTCTCTATTTTTATGTTGAACTTTGGTGGAAGGCAGAAACATCATTTCTGTGGTTCTGCAAAAGACTGAGGCTGCATCTGGACTGCAGAAATTAACATAGTTTGACAACACTTTAACTGCTGTGGCTCAATGGTATAGAACCTGCAATTTGTTTTGCCACCAGAGCTCTCTGACAGAGAAGGCTAAATATATCACTAAACTTCTAATCCCAAAAGCCATGGCAGTTAAAGTGGTGTCAAAGTGCATTATTTCTGTGGTGCAGATGCAGCCCTGAAAGACCAAAAAACATCCAGTTCTCAATACCTAATGGAGAATTCAGTGGAGGAAAAGAGATTTGTTTGTGTATTAAGACAAGAGCAGTGACACTGGCAACATGGGGGGTAGATTTGTAGTCACTGGGCAAAGCTAATTACAGACCAGATTTGACTACAGGCTGCTAAGAGTATGTGAAGAGCAACAGGTCCTTTTCATATTTGTGTTTACAAGGACACACTTGTGCTGTACTTCATATGTTTTTTTCTTAATGAATCAGTATATGTTTGCAGTATATGCATGTCCAATAGGAGCTTTCCCTATTCAGTGATATCTGGGTGTTTCATACTACAATTATCATCAGCCCTCCAACTTGGTAAATGCTGAGGGATGATGGGTGTTATAGACAAAAAATCTGGAGGACTCTGGATTACGGAATGCTTTTTTATAGGATATGTTGGACTTAACCAGCCAACATTTATTACTTGTTGAATGAGAAAAACCAATAGACTTGGACAGTCTAGTATTATCTCATCCTTGCAATCTTTAGTGGTTATGAATGGAAAATTCAGTAATTTGAATCTGGGGGATGGTCCAAAATCAGATAAGGGATACATAACATTTATTGTACTTTAACTTTTCAACTTCTCAATGAAAGTGTGAAAAGGTTATGGATGTTCTGTGTGTAAAGGGATGAGATGTCTTTGGGTGAAGGCCCTCGATGGCTGCAGAACCCTTTCAGGTTGTGTACAGATGGGTTTATGGGGAAACCACATTCATACCCACCTACTCTCTTTCTCTCTCAGTTTTTTACTTGGATGCAGGGATTGCTGGGGATGAAGGAGAGGCATTATTGTCACCCTCCTTCCAGCAATCCTGATCAAGAAGGTTGTTTCCCAGCAACTATTTAGCCAAAGACGGAGAGCTATCTTGCTTGCAGAGACTGCCACACAGAGAGGCTTTTAACCTTGCTTTCATCAGCCACTTTGATCAAGAGGATAGTTTTCTTTGAAACAACAGGCTTTCTTGCAAGGATTTCAGAAGTCAGATTTAACTTTTCTCCTTTCCCAATAATCTTGTCACTAGGGATCTCGGGCTGACAGAGTGAGGTTTCATCCTCATCCTTTCACCCAGAAATCTTCATCTGCAGGAAATAGCAGTCTTGCCTGAAAGGAGAGGCAACATTAAACAGGAAAAAAATCTGATTAAGATGATTGCTTATAGCAGTCTTGAGCCCTGCTGCCCAGCTAATGGCTGATAACTGGTCAGTGGGAAATAGTGGCTGCTGTCCTTGCTGTATTGAGAAGTTACACATGGCCCACAGCCTGTCTGCCTGTGCTAAACAATGAAGTTGCCTCTGAATGCCAATTATTCTCCAACTGAAACAGCACCACTAGCATTCAAGAGAGAAGTATCAGCACACATGGGGGAACTCCAAGATTTGCATAAGTACAAAAATACTTTAGGACAAGACTGCAGGGAGAGGAGGAGACAAAAAGAGCATAGTAAGGACTGAGAATACTCAAGTGGCCATATTGTACTGCTCACCTTGTGGCATGGGGAAGGAGATGGAAAACTGGGAAATGGAGTACCCTGGAATAGGGTGTGGCTGGCTTCACAATGTGACATTTTCTTGCAGGTCCTGCTTGAATAAAATACTAATGCTAAATACAGGTTGAGCACTCCTAATCTGGAAATCCAAAAACCTCTAAAAACCTAGTCATTTATTACCAGTCATTCAATTCTGACTTCGAGGTAGCAGCTGCTGCATGCCTGCTTTTTCTTCTCTTGTGTTCTCAGTCTCTCTCCAGCCTCACATCTCATAAACAAGACAATTGTACTGAACAAATGATTGAGCAGGAGTGCCACAGCCACCACCTTGAAGGCAGAAACAGACAACCAGCATCGAAAGGATGTGAGACTGGAGAAACACCAAGAATCTGTGAAATGGTGGAAATCCAAGCATAGTGCTTGGTGCAAATCCACTCCTCTCACTATTTCACAGATCCTCGTATCTGTTTCTATCCTTTCATCTCTCTCCAAGGCTCATAAATATAGTACAGGCATGTACTACACTACTTGTGTATTCAAAAAATAAAATAAAATCCCAACTCTGAAACACTACTGTCCCTGGGCTTTCAGATAAGGGATACTTGTATCTGATTTATTTACATGCTGATTAAATATATTCCTCTCTGAAGGCTACCCTGCTGAAATATTGTATGCACTAACAGCACTGCTGTATTGATACTATTGTACTAAGCAGGCCTTTTTAGATAAAGACTGTCCATGTATCAAGTTTGCCATGAAAACAAGAAATGAAAAAAAAATTCACTCTGTGTAGCTTTTGTAGTCAGCTTTAAAGTGAATAAAACTGAGCAAACCAGTTGACTTGTCATCTGTATTTCTTTCAGATAACAATGAATGTGCCTCTGACATCAATCTGTGTGGATCTAAGGGCATTTGTCAAAACACACCTGGAAGCTTCACTTGTGAATGTCAGCGTGGCTTTGCACTTGACCAGACTGGTGCCAGTTGTGAAGGTACATGTGTTAGACACACTTAAGTTGCTCTTGTTTTATCTGTTACTAAGTGATGCATTCATCCCTTGTAGATAGATTCTACCTCAAATTTATCTTTGTCTCCTCTATTTTCTTCCAGCTGTATCAGTTCATTCTTTCTCTCTTTAAAATTCATGCTATCTTTTGGCTTGATTTAACTCAGTAAAAGAGAGTTTCTTACATTTCCTCTCTTAGGTGTTAGATTAGTTTTCATAGGCCCCATTCACATTACAGAAATAACCTGGTGTGAAGACATTAAATGCAATCTCCCACTCAAAATGATTTGTTAGGGAATGGGCAATTGCACTTAGGGAGAAATGAACCTGCCAAATCAAAGCCTCTAAAAATTTAATAACATGAAAATATGCTTAAAACATGCACACAGCTTTCTGGGCAAATCACAATTTGTAGTTTGTGGCGAAAAACTTGTCCAGAGTGTCAGGGAAGTGCAGCTTTCCAAGACCCTAGGAGGGCAAAAATGGCCTCTGCACCCTTTGAAGTTTTAAGAGCCTTAGAGGCTTTAGTCTAAGTGAACCAATGATCGAACATGAAATAAGGTGTATTAATATGGGATAATTCTCTCAGGTCACTCCTGGGACTGAGCAACATAGAGACATCATACAAGCAGAAATTCATTACTGATTCTGCAGCATTGGTCTGCCCCATGTACTTCCCATTCCAACAAAACACTTGCACATCTTTTCAGAAATATAGGTGACCAAAAGTGTCATCTTCTACCTTAATGTGAGAAATCGAGTCAAATAAATTAGGCCACAAGTGTCCATGCAATAAAGTTAAAATTTGATACTTTTTTGGTAGCTGGCTGTGAGATGTGAAAGAGGAAATGTGTGTCTTTGAGCCAAGGGTGAGCAACTGTGGTGGGTCCAGGGACCACTTTTCTGCATAGTCTGCCAAAATACCTTTCTCTTCTTGAAAACAACAAGGGATAGAAGTCCTTTTCTGGTTTTAAAAGCAGGGCTGGTTTAGGCTAGCCTGGAGAACCAGAAAGGGCCATGTAGTGCCATTTTAAGCAATTTATACATGCAATTTTTGTCTTGGTCCCAGAACAGAAACATTGCTAATGTTGCACTGAGATTCATATAGTCAGCCCTCCTTACCCACAGACTTTTTTTATCCACAGATTCAAGCATCCACAGCTTGAAAATATTCCAAAAAAGTATCAATTCCAAATAGCAAACCTTGATTTTCCATTTTATATAAGAGACACCATTATATTTAATGGGACTTGAGCATCTATGGATTTTGTTATCCACAGGGGGTCCTGGAACCAAACCCCAACAGATAACAAGGGCCCACTGTATTCAAGAGCATTTGTATTCTCTGAAAGGAGATCTGTGCACTTTGTTACTGTCAACTCCCATCAAATCTACTTCAACATAAGGTGACCCTATGAATGAGAGACCTACAAGTCCCTGTATCATCAACTGCCCTGCTCAGGTCTTTCAGACTTAGAGCTGTGGCTTCCTTGGTTCACTCTATCCATCTGTAACACAGTCTTCCTAGATTACTGCACTACACTCTTATAGTGCTGCTATTCCATTTTAACAGCGCTGGCTGCTTCCTGTTTCATTCTGGGATTTGCAGTTTAAAGAGGGATATTTAGAATTCTCAGCCAGAGAGCTATTATGCCTCACTGAACTACAAACCTCAGAATGCAACAGGAGGCAGCCAAAGCAGTAAAAGTGGAATAACAGCACTATAAGAGTGTAGTGCGGCAATGTGATTCCTCTTTTACTACTGCCTTCTTACCAAGCATTATTTATAGTGAGTCATGTCTTCTCATGATATCGCCAAAGTGCGACAGTCTCAGTTAAGTCATCTTGGAGTTCAGACTTGATTTGCTCTATGTCACATTTATTTTACTTTTTAGCAATCCACAATATCCATAAAACTTTTCTTCAGCACCACATTTCAGATGAGTTGTTTTTCTTCCATTTTTCCCCATCTTCACCATCCAGCTTTCACAACTGTATATAGAAATTGGAAATGTGAAGGCACACATAATCTTGACTTTACTGTGACCTAAATTAATGCATGCATAGGGAGAGCTGTAATTTTCATGCTGTGCTTTACATTCATAGATATAAGGAATATTCTGGTCCTTAATTATGTGACAGATTATCCCTGTGACTGAAGGACTGATTCCAAAGATCCCACCTGTACTTTCTTTTGTAGATGTTGATGAGTGTGATGGAAATCATCGATGCCAGCACGGTTGCCAGAATATAATTGGAGGATACAGGTGCAGTTGTCCACAAGGATATCTCCAGCACTATCAGTGGAACCAATGTGTCGGCAAGTCTCTTCTCTCATTGTATTGTGTTAGGAATAAGATTACATTTTGGACCCTGATTTAATAAATTCAGAAACATTTACTATCAGTGGAACAAGAAAACAAGTTCTTATGACTTGCCTAAAGAGTCAAGAACTTTATTCGACTGACAAAGTCAATGCATAATTGCCTGTAGGTCAGTCAGTCTCTATATGTGATTTATTGTAATTTGGGACTATATCTTTGCTGTTGTAATAGAAAATATTCTGATGGAAGAACCTTTTCAAATGGGCTTAACCCAATGCTTAAAATATTTCTGGCAGAGCACATACAGAAAGATGTGATCTAACCTCAATATTATTTTCATCTGCAGTATATTTGTTGTTGTTGTTAGCTCCCCTCAAGTCAACCTCAACTCATGGTGAACCTGTGGATGAGACATCTCCAAGCTCCTCTATTCTCCATTGCTCTGCTTAGGTCTTGTAGATTCATTGTATGATCTCCCTGATTGTTGTATGCTGTTCTTCTCTTTCTGCTTCCTTCTATCTTTCCTAGCATTATTGTCTTTTCCAATGATTCATGCCTTCTCATGATGTGGCCAAAGTATGACATCTGTTCAAGGAATCTTTTGTTTGTCTTTTTGGTTCCACAATATCCTCAGCACTCTTCTCCAGTGGCACAGCTCAAATGAGTTGATTTTCTTTTTATCTGTTTTCTTCACTGTCCAGCTGTCAAATCTGCACATTGTGATGGGGAATACAGTGGACTGGACAATTCTAACTTTAGTGCTCAATTGTATATCTTTACTCTTTAGGGTCTTGTCTAGTTCTTTCATTGCTGCCCTTCCTATTCCTAGCCTTCTTCTGATTTCTTGATTACAGTCTCCTTTCTGATCAATGTGTGATCCAAGGTACAGTAAATCTTTAACTACTGTATTTCAGTTTCCTCATTGTCTAGATTGAATTTATGTAGATCCTCTATTATCATTATTTTTGTTTTCTTTCTGTTCAGCAACAAGCTTGCCTTTGCACTTTCTTCCTTGACCTTAGCAATTGTTCCAAGCCCATAATGTTTTCCGTTAGTAGTATGGTGTCATCCACATATCATTATTGATATTCCTTTGTCCTGTCTTTACTCCTTCTGGGTCTAAACCTGCTCTTCGTATGATATTTTCTGCACCCAAGTTGAACAAGTGGAGTGATAATATGCAGCCTTTCCTGACACCCTTGCCAATTGGGAACCATTCTATTTCTCCATATTCTTTTCTAACAATTGCCACTTGTCCTACAGATTTCTCATTAGGACTATCAAATGTAGGGTCACTCCCATGTCTTTTAAGAGTGTTCCATAGCTTTTCATGATCTATGCAGTCAAAGGCTTTGCTGTACTGTATTGTGTATCCAGCACAGAACTGACTGTCACAGTGGTAATTACAGAAGTTAGATGTACTTATCTTGTGGGTAATGTACAAGTATACAGAATTCTCTGTAACACTCAATTAGGAAGAGATTGCCATAACTGAATCCAATATTCATTTTAATAAACCGTGACAATGATTCTGCCAGTAAACATGCAAATACATGGACTGCTTGTTGTGCTCATCAATCCTTTTAAAAAAAATCTTTCTTGTTTTTACAGTCATTCATTTTGTTCGTTTGTTTGTTTTGTGTCTTCCTAATCTTCTATGGACTGTAGACTGACATTACATAAATGCAAATAGATGTAACAGTGATAAACAGGTATAATAATAATAATAATAATAATAATAATAATAATAATAATAATAATAATAATTTATTTATTTATTTATTTCTATCTCGCCCCTCTGCCAAAGCAATTGGGGCAGCTTACAACAATGAAATACCACAATATACAATCCCAGAAAACCCACCCACCCCTTAAAATAGTATTATACATCAAACATTTTAAAACAATAAAAACAGTCAACAGTAACAACTACAGAGTCCTAATAGCAGGTGGCAACAGTTGTAAATGTGACAGGGGGTAATGATAGGAGTGGGCTCGCTCCTTAGGCCAGGAATAACTAGTCAGGAAAGGCCTGCCGGAAGAGATTTGTCTTTACAGCTTTTTAAAAGCTGTTTAAACTGGTAATCTGATGGATTTCGTTCAGCAGACCGTTCCATAATCTGGGAGTGGTTGCCGAGTAGGCCCTCTGGGAGGTTGCAGATAGCCTAGTTTTAACAGGCTGAAGCAATTCCTCCCAGAGGACCGGAGTGTGCGGGTTGGGATATATGAAAGGAGGCAGTCCCGAAGATAGGATGGAACCAAGCCATTTAGGGCTTTAAAGGTAATGACCAACACCTTGTACTGGCTTGGAAACTAATTGGCAGCCAGTGGAGTCTTTTTTAAGACAGGTGATATATGGTCTCTCCTAGATGTACCGGAGACTAGTCTGGCTGCCGTATTATGTACTAATTGAAGTTTCTGGATTAAGCACGAGGGTAGCCCCATGTAGAACGCATTGCAGAAATCAAGACAAGAGGTCACCAGCGCATGTACCACAATTTCAAGATCCCTTACTTCCAGGAAAGGGTACAGCTGGTGAATCAGCCAAAGCTGATAACAGGCACGCCTGATCATGGCATTTACCTTTAGTACCCCCAGATTGCTGACATTAATATCTGCTGAAATAGCTTCCCTGGAGCTAGATAGCAAAACCCTCATTTTTTCTTATCACATATACCAAATGCCTCCCCTCTTTTTTAACTTTAGTAACAGATTAATCAGTTGGCAGTTGGAGGCCCGAGTGCTGCATGATGGGGTGAGCTCCTGTCACTAGTCCCAGCGTCTGCCACCCTAGCAGTTCAAAAGCATACAAATGCAAGTAGATAAATAGGTACCACTTTGGTGGGAAGGTAACAGTGTTTAGTGCAGTCATGCTGGCCACAGTCCTCGGACAATGCTGGTTCTTTGGCTTATGAGCAATACTCCCTACAGTTGGTTGCGACTAGACATTCATGTCAAGGGACTACCTTTATCTTTACCTAAGAGATTAATCTATTCAAACCAAAAATGGTTTTGTTCCTTGACCAGTGTTTTAGTGGTGATCTGCTTCTTTGCAGTCTAGCCAATAGGGGTTGGTCATGGAGAAAATTACTAAATACTTGAAATGTAGGAAGGAATGGTTAGTCCTTATATGTCCCCACATTCATGGAAAACTTTCTTATTTTCATTGTATTGCTGCAGTGCAGCATGAATGTTCTCATATCATTTTTCATTAGGAAACCCATTTAGGGGTATTTCCAGGATCTAATTTAATTGGCCCATTCAAGCTGAAATTTTTGCTTGGAGATACATATAGTGACTCAAACTGTGAGAATCAGCCATGTGTTTGGCATTGTTTGCTTCCCAAAGCATATAAAAATGTCTTTTCTTGTTCTCATTGTGCAACTCTAAGGGAGGTCTCTGGTTTTAATTATGCTTAAGAAAACTTGCTGACATTTTTACACAGTTCTCCATTGGGAATGTGGATGTTTCAACTCTGACTGGGGAATTTACAATTACTCAAAAGTTGCTTTCATTTTGGAAAGACTGGATTAGAAGGGAGAAACATGATTTCAATTAAAAATTTAATTTGCCCTTTTCTGGTTTTGTAATAATTGAGAATAGAAGGCCCATCCTTCTGTTCTTGGAAGTCAACCTTCCAAGGCGATAGATCAGACCAGTGAACAGAAAGGTGCAGTTAGGGCTGGATGGAGGGGGACTGAAATCCAAAGCCCTCCCAAATGACCACACAGAGAGCAATAGAGGGTGAGGGCAAAAGCAAACAGGCTTGTTGCATTAGTTAATAATGTGGACATGCTAAATCTGTTTTAAAAGCATGTCATTTAGGGAACAGTCATTGGGCAAGACTTCCCATATCTTTGCTTAATCATTAATCAGAATGGAGACTGCAGTCAAGAAATCAGAAGACTAAAACTTGGAAGGGCAGCTATGAAGGCAAGATCCTGAAGTGCAAAGATAAATAACTGAATACTACAGTTAGGATTCCCATTTCTGTGTATGATTGTGAAAGCTGGACAGTGAAGAAAACAGATAGGAGGAGAGTCAACTTATTTGAGATGTGGTGTGGACTGTTAAAAAGACAAATAAATGGTTCCTAGAGCAAATCAAGCCTGAACTTTCCTTAGAAGCCATGATGACTAAACTGAGGCTGTCATACTTTGGTCATGCCATGAGAAGACATGACTCACTAAAAAAAGACAATAATGCTTACTAAAGTAGAAGTCAATAGAAAAAGAGGAAGACCACATTCCAAATGCATAGACCAGGGACAGGCAACCTTTTTGAGAC
>CM034709.1:14026621-14060475 GCA_020142125.1 Phrynosoma platyrhinos | reverse complement strand
AAAAGGATGTTGAAAAACTGGAGCGTGTCCAGAGGAGGATGACTAAAAGTGAAGGGTCTGGAAACCATGCCCTATGAGGGATTACTTAGGGAACTGGGTATGTTTAGCCTGGAGAAGAGATGGTTAAGAGGGGATACATTTAAATATTTGAAGGGATGTCATATTGAAGAGGGCGCTAGCTTGTTTTCTGTTGCTCCAGAGAATAGGACTCAGAACAACAGATGAAAGCTACAGGAAAAGAGATTCCACCTCAACATTAGGAGAAACTTCCTGACAGTGAGAGCTGTTTGAGAGTGGAACAAATTCCCTCAGAGTGTAGTGGAGTCTCCTTCTTTGGAGAAGTTTAAACAGTGGCTGGATGACCATCTGTCAGGGATGCTTTGATTTTGAGCTCCTGCGTGGCAGGGGGTTGGACTGGATGGCCCTTGTGGTCTCTTCCAACTCTATTATTCTGTGATTCTATGATTCTATACCCTAGAACAGAGGTAGGCAACCTTTCCTCTTTAAGGAAAGGGCCGAGGGACTTCAGCTCCCAGAATCCCGGGAGCTATTGGCCAACATGGCTGAGGCTTCTGGGAGCTGAAGTCCCTCGGCCCTTAAAGGGGAAAGGTTGCCTACCCCTGCCCTAGAATAAGATTGTTAGTGTAATTAGGTTGTTAGTATAGGGGAGAATGCAACTCAGTATAGCAGTTTCTAGCCAATAGGAACATCATTGACTTTAGATATATATAATGCATTTTATATAAGGGATAACTGTATATAATGGGACTTGTGCATATATGATTTTAGTATCTATGGGGGAGTCCTGAAACCAAACCCAAGTGGATACCAAGGGCCCACTGTATATATTATCTTCAATGACTATATCGAATGTACTATAAATGTAGCAAAATGATAGTACACTTTAAATATTGTTGACTCCTAAATAACCACAAGACAATAGAGTGGCATTTCCTAAACTAATAAGTGTAAAACTGTATTTCTTTAACATTCAAAATTATCTTGTCAACACTCACTGCAGAAGGTTTTATGTTTAGCCATACTGAATGAAGAGTAAACAAGAGCATGCTTTACAAATCACTATAAGCATTGAGTGAAATTTCATTAATTTCATACTGAAAACCAAATGTAAAAGTGTGGTCTGTTCTGGTGGGATTATTGTGAATAGTGGTGCATCCCTTGAATTTGCATAGAACTAAAATGGCAAATTTTTATCCAAGTTTGTAGGCATAAATCCCTACTAGAATAAACCTACTGAATCAATTTTTAATCAGTCAACGCTTCCTCAGATATGATTGATTCAATAGGCTATGCTAATTGAAGATACCAATAAGATTCAGTTCATAGTTTGCAATTGTGAGTTCTAGTGGTAAGAAAGTTTGGTTTTGTCAATCTGCTGTGAAGGGCTTGAATCCTATTGTAGGTCCTAGCTATAACAGACTCAGTCACTCAGTAGAATTTAAGCATTGACTTATCAATGATTGTACTGTGGGTAGGACTAAAAATAGGATTCAGGCCATAATCTTCTGTCAGATATGTGATGTCCCAATTACTGCAAAGGGTCAATAAAGCTTAATGTCAAACTTGTTTTTACTTCTGTTCCAGATGAAAATGAATGTCTGAGTGCCCATATTTGTGGTGGAGCATCTTGCCACAATACTTTGGGGAGCTACAAATGCATGTGCCCTACTGGATATCAATATGAGCAGTTCAGTGGAGCATGCCAAGATGTCAATGAGTGTGGTTCTTCACAAGCACCATGCAGCTATGGGTGTTCAAACACCGAAGGTGGTTATGTCTGTGGATGCCCACCAGGGTATTTCCGAATAGGACAAGGGTAAGAGTTCATGCATGTCTGGTCTTTAATTGAAATGTGCAGTTTGTAAGTATAGAAAATATCTAGTTAGTCTTCTCTATGTAGAATCTGCAGGTAAATAAGGAATAGGGAATAAGGAAAGAATGTTTGAGCTGTAAGGACTCCCATACTTCTGTGAATACTGCACCCATAGCAGTTAAGAAATACAGCTAAGAGATAACATAAAGAATTTGCATAGTATATATTGGTTTATTAATGCATGACCTGAAACAGATGGGGCAAAGAATGCAGTCTGTGGCTGTGCCAGCGTGATTCGCACTGGGGCCACAGCAACCACACACACCCAGCCCCAATCTGGGCCACTGCTGCGGTTTTGAACTGGACCGGCAAAAGGAGTGGTATTTTACCACTCCTTTTGGTCCAATTCTTTGGGGAAGACGCGGGTCCAGTGCAATTTCCTTCCTCATTCAGGGCATGTGTCATCTAAACAGTATGCCCTGAACGCAGTCAGAAACTATGTTTTTCAGCATGCCTGTTTCAGGCCCAAATCTGGTCTTTAATTTTGCATCAGTTGATAACATAGTTCTTGATGACTGTCAGGCAAATGTGTTAATTCTCCCCAGGTAAGCATTATGTTTGATTTTCAAGAAGATCAGGTGGGAGTGGTCCACCAATATGCATGAGCATGCTGGCTTATTTGCAATAAACCAGAATTATGTAGAACATAACCTAAAAATCCAAAAATAGATAATTCCAGTTGAAAACATACTTCTAGTATAGGCATACCGCACTTAACAAACCCTCTAAAAAAGAAGCTCCTTTTTCCAAAGTCTTTTTATGCCCACACAGACTCTAACTCAGGGGTAGGCAACCTTTCCCCTTTAAGGGCCGAGGGACTTCAGCTCCCAGAAGCCTCAGCCATGTTGGCCAATAGTCCCATGTTGACCAATAGCTCCTGGGATTCTGGGAGCTGAAGTCCCTTGGCCCTTAAAGGGGAAAGGTTGCCTACCCCTGCTTTAGTAGATCCTGTTTGTGCCTTCCTATAATGGGCAAGGTAAATGGTGTCTGCCTCCAGATTCCTTGCTGGGCATGTGTGAGCAAGAAAGCAAAGAGAAAAGGTGAAAGCAGATAATCCTGCCTCATCACTTACGCCCAGCATATTCAAAAACATATCTAGACATTTGACTACTGAAATGGAAATTAAAAAATCATCTCCTGAATATGTTCTAGATTATACAGGGGTAGGCAAACTGTCCCCTTTAAGGGCCGAGGGACTTCAGCTCCCAGAATCCCAGACTATTGGCCAACATGGCTGAGGCTTCTGGGAGCTGAAGTCCCTCGGCCCTTAAAGGGGACAGTTTGCCTACCCCTGAGAAGAAACCTTCAGGTGATCTGAATACATTTTTCCATTTTGGGGGGAGGGAGGTTATCCAAAGTTTACTTGACCTGGTTGTTTCATTTCATGCATGCATGCTGTTAGTTTTGGATTAAAGGTTTGCTGAAATATGTTGAATTGCTCTTCTTCTTTTGAGGTGCAGAAACCTATCCTCATTCTTATTTTTTCCTGTATTACTAAATATTCTATTAAAGAAGTAATGCTAGGAACCCATCTATTCTGTTAATTGAGGCATACCTGTATTGTAACTTCCTGACTGATAGCATTCAAATTATTCTTCTTCGCTGCCTCTGCTTGATCAAAATATCTCTACAGTTTCTACTAAATAAACTGGTATAATTGGTGTAAAGCCACAATAGTTTGGTAAACAAATGCAAAGATAGTGTGGCTGCTCTGTTTAAATAGGAGCTGTAATGAATCTGGTCTTAATGTTACTACAAGTGGTACTGAGAATGCGTTGGCTGATTTTCTGCTGTCTTCTCCTTTCCTTAGGCATTGTGTTTCTGGCATGGGACTGGGAAAGGGTCATGGCCAAGACTTAGCAGTCAGTGGTGAAGTGGATGACAATTCACTTTCTCCAGAAGCTTGCTATGACTGTAAAATCAATGGCTATCCTAAACGGGGCAGGAAACGTCGAAGCACAAATGAAACAGATGCTCTTGATGCAGAGGTAACTTGTTCATTAATCTTCGGGGGGGGGGGGGTAAAGGTTATGTAACTTCCTAAGGGCCTTTATTATTTTAGTTATCTATGAAGTAGCTTTTAAACTGCCATTAAAGTTGGAAAATAGGTCCTTTGGCAATACTTATCATACACCGCCATCTCTGTCTCATTGCTACCTTGCCATCAAATCATTATTAGAGGCACACCTTGACACTGATGGAGAAAACCTATTAACAAGCATCCAAATGTACTTCAGTAGCATTAGTCCTCAGGTGTGATAAGTTCCTCCCATGGTAGTTCTGGTATTGGGCAGTCATATGGTGTCAGTGTCTCCTCCTCTTCCCCGTTTCCCCTCTCCACGCTAGTCCCAAGCAGGCTATTTTCCCTTTTTAAATTATTCTTTTGTTTAAATATTGTATTAGTATACCTCTGGAATTGCATTAAAAAAACAAATCTGGGCATAGGGCTAGAAGGTGGACGTAGGGAAGAGGGCAGAAGACAGCATGAGGGCCCAGTCATGCTATTGAAGAAGCTTGCAAGAAAAAATGCTCCCCAAGCCAGTTCCTTTGACTAGTGCAATCATAGCAAGAATAGGGCTTTTGTGATAAACATCAGAGTTCCTGTAGCTTGCTTTTGTTGCTTAAGATTCAGATGTTTATTACTTCTTTTGGATGTCCCTTCATAATGTGAGATCCAATATGCACTTTATGGGGGAAGTTCATTGAAAACTTCTTACATCCCTACATAATAAATGACAGCTCTATGTCATGTTCCCCCAGTGATAGGTAAGTGTGGAACAAAATGATGGAATGTGATTACCTTCTCCGTCCCTAGTCCACATAATTGACTACTGTTATGGGCCTTGGGAAGAGGAGAAACTGAAGAAAGGTTGCCATGTGAGGTTGTTCTTGTTTATTGTCAAGTTGACTTTGATTTATGAACCCTTTGAATCAGAGACCTCCAAGATCCCAATCATCAACTGCCCTGCTCAGGTCTTGAAAATTCAGGGCCTTGGCTTCCCTGATTTAATCAATCCACTTTAGTACAATCTCCCTCTTTTCCTACTGCCTTCCATTTTACCAAGCATTATTGTCTTTTCCACTGAGTTACGTCATCTCATGATATGTCCAAAGTGCAACAGCCTCAGTTTAGTCATCTCCACTTTTAGTGAGAGTTAAGGCTAGATTTGCTGGTACCAACCCCATATTTGACTTACATCTGGTTCAGCACTAAGGCTAAGATATTCAAGAAACTCCTTTATAATAAGTCAAACTGTTTGACTATAGGGATTACCCTATAGTATGTAGTGCAGATGACACAAGTTTGGTGTTCATATGACCCCAAGATTCATGTTTATACAGGTGTAACTTAAAGCTTTTGCTGAAGTGTGACCATTTGTAAGCAGAAGTCTAGTTCCTCTGATACATTAAAGCTTGGAGTATTTTGTTGTGGTCTGCGAAAGCTTATGCCACACAAAACCAATATGCCTTTAAGCTGTGGCTCTCAGAAATAGTTGGAGGAAGTATCTGTGTGAAAATGAAGCTCAGATGCTGTGGCAGCTGCTTCTATCAGCAGGGTTCTTCTGAAGTTGTTGCCAGTTGTTCAGAGAGGTCAACTTTCAGAGGCTTTCACTTATGTGCTCATTTCCTGTGTCATGTCAGCACTAAAGCTTAAAGTGCCCACCCAGTTTTGAAGAAAGAAAAGTTGATTGTAGTAGAAATTAGCATCTAATCAGATTGGATACTGTCAAGCTATTTTTACTTTTTTAAGACCAAAGTTTGCCATGAGCTGTACAACTGGATTGCTTCCACCTCCAAAAGAGGCAAAAATTTCCTCTACAAAATTCATTTTATCTGGAGGTCAAGTCCCAAATATGTAATGATTCCAGTATATATGATTGTTTCAATATTTAATAATATTTGATCTGATACTCCTCTTCATACCCTGTAATTTGGTGCTGAACACAAAGATGTCCATATAATTTAGATTGGAATGCTTTGTATGTTTCATATGCCAAGCCCAGAAACTCTGTTCAGCTTGAAATTACCACAAAATAATTTAAAAGAGCAGTCATGTTCAGGTGAACCAACTTGGAAAGTAAATAGATAAGGTATACTGTGATACATTAGATTTTCCCTCCCCACCCCCCATTGCCTTATTTTGTGAAATGAGAATAATAAAATATCCCTTGACTTTTTTTTGCATAATAAAGTAATTTGTCAATGTTCAGGGTTTCTCATATGGAAGTTCTTATTAACAGTTAGTTCGGCATCCACTCTTTAATATAAAATTTAGTGGTACTTTAGATAATCAAATATAAACTTTTGTGTACTTCTATCAATGACCCTGGATCTCAAGCAAAAGTAACCCCCCTCTGAAAGGATGATGTACTTCTCCAAATGGCTAAGGCTGGTATTTTTAATTGCATTTCAGTTACCATAACATATTTTGTCCTGACCAAAATTCTGTTTGCCTTGTTTCGGTTAACAGGATCAAAGAAGTAGACAGTATGAAAAAATGTAGAAAATAAGTGGAAAATAAGTAGAAATAGAAAGGACGAAAGGACGAAAATAATAGCAATTTTTAAAAGCTAGCTTCGCCAATTAATGCATAACATTAGAGTTAGGGTATAACGTGTTTTTAATAAGTTATTTTGGCAACGAATTACTTTTTGTAGTAACATTGTTACTTTGCAACCAATTGTGCAATACATTGCTTTTGAACAGAATGTAACAGGTTCTGCCTGTTACTCATTACTATATGTGTTCTGATCCAACTTGAGCAATGCAGGGGTGGGGAAGGTCACATGTCTGGCTGCCTTTTGTGAGATGTTTTACAGCTGGCAAGGAGCAAAAGAATGAGAATAATCTGTACCAAGGAGAGAGGGGAAGGCAAGAGACATATTGAAAACATAAGCTGTACTAGTAACTTAAGTTAGCTCGAAATTTCTAAAATACTTTTTAAAAGTGACCCTTCCTTTTCTGCTATCCTCTGTTTTGCTCAAATGAGAGAGACTACTGCTGCTGTTCCACCAAAAAAACAACCCAGCGTCACTGTGATTGTATGTAAGCTGGCTGTCAGAGCAACAGAGTGCTTGAAACTATAGAAACTCTCAAAATACCATAGCAATTATATATTTTAGAAAGATAGAAATAAGATTTCCAGCTGGATTTGGATGAGAGAGTTGTAGTGGGAAGAAAGTAGGAAAGCATTGCTTTTCTCTGCAATGTCTTGTATATTTTTCGTAATTCCCTAGATACAGTATCTGAATTGGCCCCTTGGGGGAACCAGAGAGTGTATTCCTTTATTTTCCATATTTTTCAATTACAATTTACTAATAAGTAACTCACTGAGATACTTTTTTGGACTCCTCTAATAATAACAACTGATGGCCTGTTGGGTTTTCATAGTAAAAAGTAAAGTAACTGGTTCCTTTTAAAAGTAATATTCTAAGCTCTGGCAAATGAAACACCATGATGTGATATTCATTTATTTGATACTACCTGCTAACATGTACCTGATGTATATCTGTTAGTTTAACAATCCTAAACGTTAGCTTGTTGTTGTGTGCCTTCATGTTGTTTCTGACTTAAGGTGACCCTAAGGCAAATCTATCACAGGATTTTCTGGGGCTGAGGGTGTGTGACTTGCTCAGTGTCACCCAGTGGGTTTTCATGGCCAAGTGGGGAATCAAACCCAGATCTCCAAAGTTGTAGACCAACACTCAAACCACTACACCATGCTGGCTCTCTTACCCAAATCTTAATTTTTTTTTCTTTTGGAAGACTAATAATACCTGATACAGTTGACCCTCTGTATCCATGGATTCTCCATCCATGACTTGAACATATATATTTTTTAATAATCCAAAACGAAAATCTTGATTTTTCCTTTTTATATAAGGGACACCATTTTACTAAACCCTTGTATATAATGGGACTTGAGCATCCACACATTTTGTATCCATGAGGGGTCCTGGAACCAAAGCCCAGTAGGTACCAATGGCCCACTATATGTCTAAAAGCCATGGCTTAAACCAGAAATGTTAACTTTCAGGTCACCCTGCCAATGTGCAATCCTCTTTCATTTTTTCTTCTTCTTCTGTGAACAAATGTTTAATGTCTATATTGTCCTTAGGTACCTGTGCAAAACAGGAAAATACTTATTGCTTATTCAGAAATAGCTTGCTTTGTACAGAAACCTCTGTATAAAAATTTTCATTTGCTCCTACAAAAGTTAGATCCAACAAAAGGATGCCAAATTCCTGAATTAATCATTTTCATGCTACATAAATATTCTTAGTACCTGTGTGTTTTAATCATCCCACAAACTGTGTCACAAATTGAAGTCAAAGATACTGCCATGTTAGTCTGTAAAATCAATATGTAGAGAGATCTTGTAGCACCTTTGAGACTATTTGAAAGAAAGAAGTTGGCAGCATGAGTTTTTATAGACTTCAGTCTACTTCTTCAGATGCTTTTGGTTGAGTGGAAGCCAGGAACAGACATATATATGCCCTTGGTATGTGAGAATGTCAATTCAAATTCATTTATTATGCTAATTAATTAAAACAGTGAGTAGGGAGAGATTGAACCATTTTTTTCTTTTCTTTTACAGGATCAGACTGAGATGGAAGCAGCCGTTAACCTTGCCAGCTGGGATATTGAAAAGCCAGCTACCCTTTCTTTCAACATCTCTGATATTAATAACAAAGATCGTATCTTGAAACTGATCCCTGCTCTCACAACACTGACAAATCACAACCGATATTTAATAGACCATGGGAATGAAGGAGGTTTCTTTAGGATTAATCAGAAAGAAGGAGTAAGCTTCCTTCATTTAACAAAGAAGAAGCCAGTGCCTGGAACATACTCATTACAGATCAGTAGTATTCCACTTTATAAAAAGAAGGAACTCAACCAGCTTGAAGATAAACATGACAAAGACTACCTCAGTGGTGAGCTAGGAGACAACCTGAAAATGAAAATTGAAATTTTGCTTCATTAATTCACCAACCAGAGACCAATAATTAAAACCAAAGATAGCTAGGCAAGACTTGAATGTTTTATTTCCCAGTAAGGTTCTCCATATCACAGGTACAATCCTTCATGAATACATTTGAACATGTGAGCACTATTCCATTTCGACATAAGCAAGGTACAAGAAGAAATCTGTAGCTCACAGCGACCACTTTCTCAGGCTTCTTGTAAATGTATACTTTGATATGCTGAACCTTGAATAGCAGGACTGCTGTTGGAGGTTGGCCACAGATGTCAAAAAGCTATCCAGCAGGGATTCAAGAACACAAGCTCCATCAATGGATTCTTCTGTTTTTAAATCGATCTTAAAATCTGCTTCTTCAGCTACATCTTACTAGGTCAGCCGTTTATGATATCCTTTTGGTGCTAGAAAAAAAAATGTCCAATTAGATTTTATAAATGCACTGTAATATGTACATGACTTAGAAGCCAAAGAAATTGCAATTACTCAGTCTAAATGCATCAATCAACCAAAGTTTAGCTCAGTAGTTTATTTCAGTTATACCTATAATACAGTACATGTAAATTAAGTGTGTGTATACTGTAACCAAGCTATTTTTATCCATGAAGCATTTGTAAACTAGATTAATAACACCCTCCATGTGAGGGTTTATAATGGTGCTTATAAGACCAACTACTTAACTGTATACACAAATCTGGTGATGAAATTTCTGTGACAATCAAAATGCACTGCAGTCAGTGGGGATCATGAAACATTCTCAAAAATTACATGACACGGTGCAAGCTGCAGTTACACCATGACAATGTAACACATGTCAAAGAGTGCCTACCATGATTCATATCAAAAAGGGTTCAATGTCAAATGTCACAATAAAACAGTTCTTTTTTTAGTTCATTTTGTGGCTTCATGTTTTTGCTAAAATTGCACCAAAGCAGTACAGAAAGGTTTCATGCAAGTCTTTTTGGGAGCAGAGTGGGCAAAAAAAAAAAAAATACAAAAATATATGTTACAAGATCTGTCTACTCCTCATCACTAATGCAGCATAAGGCACAATTACAGCATCATCAGCATATAATAAGGTTGAGCTCAGGTGGTTGCCCACTGAGGGAGAGAATTGTGAGCCTGATAAGGCTTTGCCTATGTTTTTTGAAATAAATATTAAATAGAAGGCCGGCAAACGTCTCTCCTTTTTACTGGAATATTGTTGGATACCATCCCACTGGTATTTAAGTCTAACTATTCTTTTATTTCAGTCGTCTGAAGTCAATCAGTCCTCTGACTATAGGAAAACAAAGAAGACCCACTTGAACTGGTTGGTGATGAAGTGATGTAAAATGGAGGGGTTACTAAAGAGAAGGAGCAGAGGTCCTTCAGAGTGCAGTCCTATGTGTGTCTGTTTCTGAGTGTGTGCATACAGACTTGCACCCCATTGAGTGCATAGACTTGCAGCCTTATCTACTTAAACCAAGTAACTATAAATCAGTGGTTAAGATGAAAGAGTTAAGTGATAAAACTGTTTTCAGAAACAAGCATATTTTATTTTGAATGAATTACATATTAAAAGCCCCTTCAAGATGCTTTGTTACACCTCATATATTGTATCTGTGGGTGACTATGCAGCTGAAGTCAGTTTTAAATGTGAACTGTAACATGATGGTGCCAGAGTCTATACATTCTGTTGCAGGTGGGGAAAATAACTTCCCCTTCCTCAGCAAAGTATTAGCTCTAACTGAACTCAGCAGTATTGAAACAAGTCGATAGAACCATAATAGTGTTTGTTTAGTGTTGAATTTCAGTGGTGTGGTGTGCTTGAAAATCCAGCAGAGCCAGGGAACCAAAAAATCAAAACTTTTAAAAGTAGAGCTTTATTGTTTCAGAAGATAAAAATAAGCAAAGAAAAATGCAGTCCACCATAGGATCACATCATGCTGATGTGGTTGAACAAAAGAGTTACAGATCCATGTTTCCAGATCCAGAAGTTACACTGTAAAAGCAATATAAGCATATTATAGTCCAAGAATTAACTCCATAGTTAGATCCATTGCGAACACATACACAATCAAGAAGAAGCAAGAAATATAAACAAGTCGAGACAAAGGATTTCTCAGCCCTACCCTTTCTCCACCTTCTGGGTGTTAACCTTATGTTGATTGGATGTTATGTGTATGATGATTGTTAACCCAGCCCCTTGCTGTCCATCATCCACCACGTGGTTTTCTTTCCCAGGCTAACGATGTTTTGAATACTGTTATCTGGTCTCGGCTGCCTTTCACAGCTAGAAACTTCTGATGTTATGACTCTCTGGCCACCTGGACTGGGTTGTTTTTGTTTGCCTAGATGTTGTTCCCATGAGGAAAATTACAGACACACATCTCTACATTTCACCTTTGACTGTATAACCCATCTATATTCTAACATTTAAAATGTATTAACTTCATGCTACAATGATTTGTGGAGTGGGCATGTTCTCTCATAATTCAATAGTGTGATGTAATTTGCATGCATTGCATTTTATTTTAGGTATTGCGCTGTGTATGGGATTTGGCACATACTGGATTACTGTTCATTCGTTGTTTTTTACATATACCACATATGAAATGTACTGTATTTATTCATTGCCAAGCCTCTGAAAAACAATGTTCCATGCATTGCTTGATTGTAAAGATCTGTATTCACAAATATAGCCTCCCCACCCCCTGGTGCAGCAGATGATGAGAAATACATGATACTAATTTAGCTTATATCTATGTCACACTTCTCTGTGAAGTCGTAGGCTTTCATGGCCGGCATCCATAGTTTTTGTGGGTTTTTTTGGGCTGTGTGGCCATGTTCTAGAAGAGTTTCTTTCTGACGTTTCGCCAGCATCTGTGGCTAGCATCTTCAGAGAAAACTGTTTTCTCTGAAGATGCTAGCCACAGATGCTGGCGAAACGTCAGAAAGAAACTCTTCTAGAACATGGCCACACAGCCCGAAAAACCCACAAAAACTATCACACTTCTCTGTTCGCCTCATTCTGATGTAGTTCCAGGTATTTGCTATGTGTTTGTCTTAGAATACGTCCATTGAATTATTTTGAAAGAATGATTTCTCTGTACTTGATTACTGTACATTTTATTATTGGAGTTGCATGTGAGAACTAACCCCACTGAAGAGCAATGCATCTGAGCTAAGAAGTTATTATTATTATTAAAATCAACCAGTATAAAACAACAAAAAGGAAGAAGGAGAGATCTCTTCCACAAGATCTGGGAAATCAAAGAAAAGTTCAGACCAAGGGCTGGGATACTCTATGACAATAAAAAGAACATAATTCAAGACCGTGAAGAAATAAAAAGATGCTGGATGGAATACACAGAAGAGTTATTAAAAAGAGATGAAAAATGAAAGACAAATGGAACCACAACCCATATGAAAAAAACCCAAATTCTAAAAAGTGAGGTGGAAACTGCAATAAGAGAAACTGGGGAAAATAAATAATCCAGAACAGATGAAATTAAAATTGGACTGCTACAATCCACACTGACAGAATTAACTCTAGTGCTAACCAACATATATCAACAAATATGGAAAATGAAACCAATTGGAAATGATCAATATATACTTGCCCATCCACAAAAAAGGAGACACAAAAGACTGGAGCAACTATAGGAACATATCATTATTCTCCCATGCAAGCAAAATTATGCTCAAAATTCTGCAACATAGGCTCCAGTTATACATGGAGAGAAAAATCCCAGAGGTCCAAGCAGGGTTCAGGAAAGGAAGAGGTACTAGGGACCACATCACAAACATATGATGGATAATGGAGCACACCAAAGAATTCCAAAAAGAAAATCAGCATGTATTGTATAGACTATAGCAAAGCCTTTGACTTCATAGTTCATGAAAGGCTATGGAATGCCCTTAAAGACATGGGAGTGCCACCATATCTGATAGTCCTGATGAAAATTCTGTACCTAAGACAAGAGACTACTGTCAGAACAGAACATGGAGAAACAGTATGGTTCCCATTTGGCAAAGCGGTCAGGCAAGGCTGCATCCTTTCACCCCTATATACAGAGCATATTATACAAAGAGCAGACTGGGACACAGAAGAGGGAGGAGTGAAAATAAGAGGAAGGAATATCAACAATCTAAGATATGCAGATGACACCATACATCACAGACCTAGAACAAGTACAAAGGGAGATCAAGGAAGAAAGTTCAAAGACAGGGTTACTGCTGAACATAAAGAAAACAAAAATAAGGAGCACAAAGGATCTACATAAATTCAACCTAGACAATGAGGAAATAGAAATAGTAAAAGAGTTCCCATAGCTAGGATCAAACATTAATTAGAAGGGAGACTGCAATCAAGAAATAAAAAGAAGACTGGGAATGGGAAGGGCAGCTATGAGAACAAGAGAAGATCCTAAAGAGTGAAGACATACAACCGAGCATGAAAGAGTCGTACAAGCCACTGTATTCCCTATTTCCATGTATGGATATGAGAGCTGAACAGTAAAGAAAGCAGATAAGAAGAAAATAAATTCTTTTGAGATGTGGTGCTGGAGAAAAGTGCTGAGGAAACTGTGGACAGCAGAAAAGACAAGCAAATGGACCACACCAGAAATCTCCCTGGAAGCCAAAATAATCAAATTGAGGCTGTTGTACTTTGGCCATATCATGAGAAGGCAGGACTCACTGGCAAAGACAATAATGCTAGGGAAGTAGAAAGAGAGGAAGACCACTTGTTAAATGGATGGTCTCTACTAAAGAGACCATGCGTATGAATTTACAGGACCTAAGCAGAGCAGTGAAGGATAGGGAGACTTGGAGATGTCTCATCCACAGGGTCGCCATGAGTCGAGATCAACTTGGAGGCAGTTAACTACAACAACAATAACATTAAAATATTCCAATTTAAAATAGACCAAATAAGCCTGCTGGAAGAGATAAAGTCTTTAATACTGTTTTAAATTCAAATAGAATGTTTAGCTGTCAAATCTTTCCCAGCAAGTTATTCTACAGTCTATGGGCAGCCTAGGAAAATTTCTTCTGGATGACAGTTGTAGTCCAATAACATCAAAAATCCACCAAACAGTGATACTGTTATTGGCCAACCAAAATGCACAATGTAAATGTTGCAAGCTTTCAAAGCTCCACTGGCTTCTTCATCAGGCAAGGTATTAAAAGCCATACAGGATGTTCAATTCAAATTGGGGGTTCCCCTTTCCACCCAGCAGCAGCAGCAGTGGAGGAGGAGGAGGAAGATCCATTCTTATTGTTCTCAAACTAAGTAATCTCATGCTAGGCCATGACTGCTGCTCCATCAGCAAAAGATGTCTCTACTATACCTGTGGCTTCCTCCGAAATCATATCCATTACTCAGGATGCAGCTCCCCCTTCTGAGTCTCTGAGTTCTACAGGCTGAAGTTGCCTCTGCATCTGAAGGTGAAATGTTGGAGTCCCCTCTAAGAAGGGTAGTTACCACACACACACCCTGAGATCTATTGTAGCCCAAGAGCCTACCGCTGGGGCTCTATTGTCATCACTGGGCTCGGTTCAGTTGCTCCCACCTGCTCAGATTTGATCTCCTCCTCACCAAATTCCCAACCGCTATGTGGCCTCTTCCTCCTCCAGATTTCCTTCACCATCATGGTGGGGTCGGTCACACTCTATACAGGGATTCTTGGACCACTCCTGCTCCCTGTCACACCCTCTATCCAGTGGGATTTCTTAAATTTGACTGACAAAAAGGATAGCTTAATACCACCACTCGCTCTGGCTGCAGTGTGCCTAAATTCTCCAGCCTGCCTTTCAGCACAGTCTAAAGCAGGCTTCCGTTGTTTCCCACCAGTTCTCCATCACTACTGGAACTCTCCATGGCCATCTCCACTGCTACTAGGTCCCACATTTATTTTTGTTCCCACATTTATTTTTGTTCCGTTCCTTCTTGTTCATTGGTTGCTTGTCAGTTTTGGTGGCGGATGCAGATTCTCCCTCCAGACATCTGACGGCCAGGTGTCCCAACTTCCTGCAGCATAGGTACAGCCCAAGATGCATCCATCTCTCACAAGAATAACAAGAATCAGAAAGAATACAAAATCGTGACAGATGTTACCAAGCATTGCAGCAGAAAGCAAAATTTTAAGAAGTGCTGCTACTGGAATGTAGAGTGCATAGTTTATGTATTTATGCATTCATAAGGAAAATGGTAGTTCTTAAGGTATCAAAGAATCTAGGGCAAAGACAGTTTGTCAGGGGCAAAATGGCAACAGAAATGTTTTTAAAAATTCCACTCAGAAATCATATCCAAAATCAGACAAAACTGAAGCATGGGAACATCCACAAACTTCCATGTCAAAATGACAAGCAACTGCTTATTTGCAATGCACTACAATTTCTTGTTAAAGGTGTTATTGTTTTTCTAATCCTGTGGTCCAGCAGCTAAGAATTAATTTTAAAATGGACAAAAATTAAAGACAGCAGACCCAAAAACATGAGATTATATTTATTATACATAGACATATTGGTCAGGGTCCTGCATCAGAAGTGTAATTACAGTATCCTATTTATTTATTTACTCTGAAAATCACCTTAAAAGCCATCCAGAGCAGAATGAGGTGCCAGTAAGTGATGGCATGACCAAGAGTTGCGACAGGACCCTCCAGCAATGGCATCACTAGGGTTGGTGTCACCTCCCTCATTGACCTCCTCCCATACCACACCGTACAAAATCCTCAGTAATGCTTTTTTGCATTAATGTTACTCATAATTGTAATTCCCCTATGCCACTGAATGTAATGCTAATAGACATAAACAACTAGAAAAATTAAAATTATACCTTCAAATTACAATGTCATATGCACAACCTTAATGTATTTTCACATACATAGTGAAAATGTTGTTAAAATGTGATTTTTAATGAAAATTTTAAAAGATTTTTTTTTAGTTAAAATTTTGAAATTTTAGTTTATAAAAATTCTGGGGACTCTCCTTCCACTGAGTTTTGCCCCACTCCCACCATCTCTTAAAGCATTTTAAAGGGAAGGAGATGAATGCCAGAGCCCGTTTCTGACAAAAGGTAGGTATTTGAGGATCAGTGGTGTCACCACCTCCCTTTGGGGTGTCACCTGGTGCGGTCTGCACCCGTTGCACCCCTGTAGTGATGCCACTTCCCTGTAGGGATCCATGCTTCTACTCCCCATAATGTCACTTCCTGACAGAGAGACTTGGTCATATCATCCTGCAGCATCTTGCTTACCAGAACCTCAGAGCCCCGTTACTCAAAATGGCTGACAGGCTTTTAAGGTGGGTGGGTGGGTAGGTGGGTGGGTGGGGTCATTTACAATCATGGCAATGGACCACTATCAAAAATAGGAATAGGAAACAGGTCTCTGGGCATCACGGGTGGGGTCTCTGGCTCAGTTGGGCGGCCTTTTTTCCAGGCACACTGCCATTTTCCTGGGCCTCAGGGGAGGTCTCTGGGCCTTGGGGGTGGATTTCCAGCTCAGGCAGGTGGTGAGTGGCCATTTCCACAGCCCGCATGGCTGCTTTCCACGTGACCTCACCCTCCGGAGGTCCCATCGGAAATCCTGCTCGGAAGCCTCACCACCCCGGGTGGGAATGCCACTGCTTCCAGCTCTTGTGATTCTGTGACATGGAAATCATGATGCAACTGTACCATTAAGTCAAGCTATGTAGAATTAGATATAATTTCCTGCTACACAACATGCATGATGCTTTTTCCAATAAATTCAGCTTTTAGGGACACACCTTTCCATTCAGACAATTTCATGCGCAAAAACTTCAGTTTGTTTGGGAAATAACAGAGGGCCAGTTAGTGAGACCATTTAGTATTCATCTATACAAACTGGCAACTGACATGTGCATCACTTCTGATTAATTTTGTGTAAATGTCAATGGTGTGTATCATCTATAAGTTGCTGTCACATTTAGAACTTTGGCTAGTACTCATACAGACTCTGATCAGCCTTACAACGTTCCCCACGTAAGACAATATTGTCTCTAGATTGTTCTGAAAGTTTGCATTTGAGGTGTGTTCTATTATAATATAAAGGAATAAGCCAATGCTTTTGAATCTCTACCTTCAAGAAATGAAGGTGATATGGGTGATATAAGTTCTGCAGTCTTGATCTGTTCTTCATTTGCTTCTAAGTAATGACATGTCCTCAAAAAATTATATTATTCATTACACATTCAGCTTTTTGCTCAGATACTTTTTGCTCAGATTCATTACTTGCAGATCACTGTGGCATGTTTCCACATTATAGAAATGTATGGTACAGTTTTGATGATATACTGGGAAAAGCACAATGGAAAAGCTACATGCAGGCCCCCAACCTATCAAAAACTGGGTGGTGTCAAATTTTTTATCTCCTCCCCTCAAATATGCAAAAGTGCCCCCCCCCCAGTGCCTTTGGGGTATGCTACAAGGATCTTGCTTTTTTCAGTTGTAGACATGAATCAAAATTCCGGATCATCAGATGTAGCTATGATGATGGAGCACTATTGTTATAGTTATGCCTCCTGACTTGACCAACAAAATCCCCCTTAGAAGCCATGCAGCTGCACCAAGCAAAAAAAAAAAAATTCAAAGGTGTTGGAATGATGATGCTTTTTGCCCTGTGCCTCACTGGTAGGAAGGAGTTGGACATGCCATTCAGAAAAAATTACTAGTAGCACCTACCAAAGGCTTGAGAATACATTTTTGGAACACATTTTGGAGGAGAAATAAAAATTGACCCCAAAATTGGGGGGGGCAATAAAACTCACCTATTACTTGGCACTTTGCCACCCCTGATATATTTAGTCTGCAGCATGAAGATGAGTCGTGTTATACTATGTTCCTCCTCTTGATGTTAGATGTCTTATGATAGTTTTAATAGTTTCAACAAAGTCATTCACAAGTTTACCTTTTGTTTACAAGTTCTGTTTTTGGCTTGTGCTTTCATGCTCAACCACCAAAGAAGGGTTCTACAAAATAAATAGACCAACAGTTAAATGATCCTTGACTTCAATAAATATTTCTCTTAACGGCGCTATTCACATCCTTTCTGAATGGAAAATACCTTCATGTGCTTTCAAATAACTTTTGTCAATCTGCCCAGAGTCAATCCTTTGCCTCATAACCTAAACTTCCCTAAGTTACAGGGCTTTAAAGGTGAGAACCACCATGCAGTCAAAAAAATATAAAGAACATAACATCTGAGTAAGATTCTTCATCCAAAGAACCCTGGTTGGATCCAGCTATAGGCATGTCCAACTGGGCTAGCTGAATGGTATTTCCCCACCCGTCCTTACTACACTAACTCATCTAACCACCTGGAAATACTATACAGACTCATGGGGCTGTTCTGAATGGGATAAGCTATGGTGTGGAAGGGAATCCACTCCCTTCTTTAAAATAAATTATTAAGTGGATGCTTCTTTGATCAGCAGAAGGCCTTGATCCATCCTACTATTCCTTGTATGGTATGCCATTTTGAACTAGTGTATGTTTTTGGGTGCTGTTCAGAGACAGTAGGCTAATTGGGATTTCACTATCTACACAACTTGGCAGTAGCTAGGGGCCAAAATTAAAATCGGCTAAACTTCTTTGGGCCTCAGATAGGTTTTAATTAAATATTGATTGATTTGATTTGATTAATATTAATTCCATCCTCCTCCTCTGTCCAGCCCTCTCCTCAGGAGAAATTCGACTTCTCCTCGGGAGAAGACTGGGCAAAGGAGGAACCTTGCAGGGTAAGCGTTTGCCTCTCCTCTTCCTCCTCCTCCACTGGTCAGTCTACTTGGGAGAAAACCAAATAGTGGAGGAGCCTTGTGGGGTGAGTGTTCACCTGTCCTCCTCCACCACCTGGCCTTCTCGGGAGAAAGCCAAGAAGTAGAGGTGCCTTGCAGGGGAAGTGTTTGCCCATCCTTCTCCTCAGGAGAAGCCAGGTGGTGCATTTGCCCTTCCTCCTCCTCCTCTGCATGGCACTCTCCTCAGGTGTAGGCCAAATGATTCAGGAGCCTTGAAGTTGTTCCACATCCTTGTGGGCCACCCGAAATCCTTTGATGGGCCACATGTGGCCCCCGGGCCGTCTGTTGTGCAGGCCTGCACCAAGGCATGACTAACCAGGAATATTGTCTCATTTAAAACTGGTTTAGTGCTCCATGGTTCCCATTTAATTATATAGGAGAAAGGAAATGAGTACACTATAGCAGTGTTAGAATATTTTGCCCAAGTCCCAGCTTCTCAGCTGTTGAGTATTACAGGGACACATATAGTTTTCCCACGAACTGTATATTATTGCTGGCACATGAGACTGTTTATAACAAAAGGAGCCAGTTTAGCATATATAATAGAGTTTAAGAAAACAATGTGAGCAAAGGTGAAATGCCTGTCAAAGGGAAGGAGAAATTTTGTCCCCAGGGACCCAAGAATTGCTTGCCAAGCAGAGAGTTGGATACATTTTTTAAGCCAGTGTTTTGCAGCTGAAGGTCACACAAATATGAAAATGTCTTGGCAAAGAGACTTGAGCTTTATGATTTAGCTGAAGTCATAACAAAATAATTTTGTCTGTACCAGCTTAGAGGAACCAATATCCTTCAGCACAAGGCACTGATAGTGCTGAGACCTATTTATGGTATAAGAATAGTGTGTTTTCAAAGGGTTGCTTTTCCAGCAAATGTTGACTCTTTCAAAAATAAATTGATTTTAATGCCAGTCATTTACATATGCTCTCTTTTTTGGCTTTATAACTTCTATAGAGCTCCAGTTTCATTTCTTACAGTTGTTTCTTGACGTCTGTCTTACCTGAGACCTCCAAAGTTTTTCATCAGATTTGGACTCTGAAAAAAAAAAGGATTCTGAACAAAGGTCCACAGAGAAGGTCCTTCATGCTGCTTGGGTGCTTGCTGGAAACTTGCTTAAGTTTGCAGGCATTATCCAAGCATCCAAATCGATTTGTTTATGAAGCAATTCCATTGTACACGTCTTCATATAGATTTGTGCTAGCATATGGGATTTACCCATCTGATTTTGAAAATGTCGTAAATTCTAATGGGAGGCATCCACAAATCAATTTTTCAGCTCACTAGACTCTGTTGTCTCTTGGAGTGTGACTTGCACTGCAGTTGGGGGAAAGGAAGACTCACAGGAGTCACTCCTGCCATTTTTTTTCTTACCCAAATATCAGCACAAGGGAGATAAGATCACACTTCTCCTTTGAACTTGACAGTTTAAGAAAGAGGCTGAGGTGATTCAAACCATGGAGAAGCAGCTGGTCTCACCTTGGCTGTAGGAGGCAGAACCCTCAAAGGGAGTGTGCTCACCTTGTCCTTCCACCAGGAGCTCAGATGAGTTAGATCTTGATGGGATGAATAGCTATTCCAGAACACGGAGAAACAAAATGGCTCTCAATTGGCAAAGGAGTTAGACAAGGCTGCATCCTGTACCCTACCTGTTCAACCTCTATGCAGAACATATGGTAAGAAAAGCAGGCTTGGACACAGAAGAAGGAGGAGTGAAAATAGGAGGCAGAAATATCAACAATCTGAGGTATGCTGACAACACTACTAGCAGAGCAGAGAACATCACAGACCTGCAACACCTACTAAGGAAGATCAGAGAAGAAAGTGCTAAGGCAGGCTTACTGCTGAACATAAAGAAAACAAAAAATAATGACGACAGAGAATTTACACACATTCAAACTAGACAATGAAGAAACAGAAGTAGTAAAAGAGTTTTCACAGCTGGGATCAAACATTGATAGAAACGGGGACCGCAGCCAGGAAATCAGAAGATGAAGAATGGGGAGGGTGGCTATGAAAGAATGAGAAAAGATTATAAAATGCAAAGATATACAACTCAGCACAAAAGTTAGAATCATGCAAGCCATCGTATTCCCTATTATTATGTATGGATGTGAGACCTGGACAGTCAAGAAAGAAGATAGGAGGAAAACCAACTCCTTTGAGATAATGTGGTGCTGGAGAAGAGTGCTGAGAATCCCATGAACAGCCAAAATGGGTATTAAAACAGATCAAGCCAGAAATATCCCTAGAAGCCAAGATGACAAGACTTAGACTGTCATACTGTGGACACATCATAAGAAGACACGAATTGTTGGAAAAGACAATAATGTCAGGAAAGGTGGAGGGAAGTAGAAAGAGAGGAAGGCCACATGCTAGATCAGGGCTATGCAACCTAAGGCCCGGGGACCGGATGCGGCCCCACGAGGCCTTTGGACCAGCCCCAGGCCGGTCCTGCCACCACCTGCCATGATGATATTGATTATTGTTATTATTACTTGTTCTTGGGGTTTTCTTGGCAAAATCTCCACAGAGGTTTTGCCATGGCTTTTCTGGGGCTGAGAGAGTGTGCATGCATATTTTATATTTTATTTTATTTTATTTTATTTTATTTGTGCTTCGGCCTCCCAATTGTCTGAGGGACAGCAACCCGGCCCCCGGCTCAAAAAGGTTGCCTCGCCCTGTGCTAGATGGATGGATTTTATTAAAGAGACCACAGATATGAGTTTGCAGGAGCTGGGCAGAGCAGTAGAGGACAGGAGGGCCTGGAAATATCTCATCCATAGGGTCGCCATTGGTCAAGACCAACACAAAGGCAGTTAACAACAACCACAACAAAGCCATTCCACTCCGGCTTTCTCCAACAGCAAGCAACAACAACCAGGGTCCCCCGGGGCTTGACAGCTACTAGGTAATGCGAAGTTTTTTGATGGAGTGCAAGAGCAAAAATAATTTCCCTCAGTGCCACATCCAGAATGAGAGTTATGCACATGAAAGTCCCTAAGAGGGTGCTGGCACTGTCTCCAATGGACTTCCACACCACACACAAAACACTTGGAATCCCTTGACTAGTGCAGTAGATATGAGCATGAATGGTGAAGAAGAAAGTCCCTGGTTAAAATCTCACTCCTGCTGGGAGTTCACTGAGTGCTTTATGAAGCCACTGTCAGCCCCATTCTGCCCATCTGCAGAAATAAGGCTACTGTCATTGATCTATCTTACAGCTTACAATTGGTTCATGTCCTCCAGAGATAGAACCTTGAACCAATGGATTCAAGCTGCAAAAAAAGAACAGAGGTAGTGTGTAAAGTTCCCTTGAGGAAGTTCCCTTGAGGAAGAACTGTCTGAAGGTAAGAGCCATTTGTCAGTGGACTGGATTGCCACAGAGGATGGTGGACTCTCCTTCATTGGGGATCTTAGATAGCCATTTCTCAGGAGTGCTTTAATTGTGTATTTTTGCATGGCAGGGAATTGGGCTAGATGGTGGGATTTGGGGGGAATTTAGTGTCACAACTGTAAATGTGTGAATTACAGTATTTATGATGTTGTAAATCTGGTTTATGACACTGTAAATACAGCGGGCCCTTGGTATCTGCCGGGGTTTGGTTCCAGGGCCGCCCATGGATAACAACATTTGTGGATGCTTAGGCCCTATTATATACAGTGGCATCGTAAAATGGTGTCCCTTATGTCAAATCGAAAAACCAAGGCTTGCCTTTTGCCAGGGCAAAGTAATTTCCCTCAGTGCCACATCCAGAATGGCACTGCTGCCACTCCATCATAAAGAAAATATTTTGGAATAATTTGAAGCTGTGGATGCTTAAATCCATGGATAAAGAATCCGTGGAGATGGAGGACCAACTGTACTGAAGAAGATTCCAGCCAATATCTATAAATCCACATGTTGTTTTGTAGGTTGCAGGTGCCCCACCTGCTCACTGAAAGAAATCTGACTACAACAGTGAAGTAATCAAATGTACGGCCAAAACCATGGGAATGTGGGTTTTATGGGTGGTAGATGGGTAAACTCTTCAAGCAAATCTACCAAAATGTGAGAATGTAGGTTAATATTGCTTCTTACATAGTCAAGAGATCCTATCAAATTTACCCAGAGTTAAGTTGGCATCATGCTATAAGGCCTTCTGTCATGATCCATAATACAAGTAGCCAGCAAAATTATGCATAGCAAAAGACTGGCTTCCAGTTTTCTAATGTGCACTATCCAAGAATGTACAACTACACTGGAAGTAGTAACCTAAAACAGGTGAAAGTAAGTTTTAAGTTTAATTTCAGCCCCCAACCCATCCCACACCAGAATAGTCAGGTTTTTCAGGTTCATGAACCTCTTATTGAAGCTGGGCTCATTTTCAAGAAATCCTGGACTGTGATCCACAAACCGAGGCCAAGTTTTGAGTCAATTTGGAATAAAATTCAGGTGAATAAAGGAATATTTATGCTGTGAGACAGAAACCACACAAACTTTGGCAGCTCTGCTTGCTTTAAACCTAAACCCAAGAAGTTACTGGCTGTACCTTCCTTTTGATTTTTTGAACCTGAAAATAAAACAGTGGACTGAACGAAAAGGAGCTATCAGCAAACTCTTTATGTATGAAAGGGATCAGTTTCCTTCAGTAAAATACTTCCATGTAGGAAATACCACAAGTCCTTTTGTAACTTTTATACACGTGGGAAATAGGCTTTAGGATCAAAGTGCAAGATTATTCCCTACACTGAGGTGGTGTGTATAGGAGATTTTAATATTTTGTAGATTAAAATTGGTGAAAAATTTTCAGAGGACTCATTGTGGGTCAGTACTTCAACCTCATTTGCCTTGGCTTCTGTGCATGAAACGGAAAATGAATTTCTCAGTGTCCAAATCACAATCTGTGAATTGGTATTACATTTTTATATCCTAGGTTCACCTTGGCTTGAACAGATAGCCTTCTACTCTGCTTGCTAATGCATTTTATGGCAAATAGCACAATAAAGCAGACCACAAATTGCCAGACATCAGACTGAAGATACCTCAAAGGTCAAAAGGGAAAAGAAAATCAGGTGTAAAATTGTGCTTGGACAGTGTAAATATACACACTCATAGTTCCATTGTGTAGTGCTGCATCACCCTTCTGTTGAATACCGACAATGTGCAACCAATTGCACATCTGTCAGTGCACATCCTTATTGGTCTGTTGTGCCATATGTAATGCACAGTCGCTGTTTCTGCATTCCCAGTGAATAAAATGTTTCATTGAAGGATCTGACAAATACTTATTCACTGTCCAAGAATGTACAACTACAGTGAGTCTCCCGTATTGGTGGGCTCCGGTGGAGCTCCTGTGGATTTACCTGTCCCAGATTAGTCAATGGCAGTGCGCACCCAGGGGCATGCTGGTACAGCCACATGCGTACTATCAGCCATTGACTAATATGGGCTTGAGCTTCTACATTTTTTCCCCATCCACCAGGGTGGAGTGTAGGTTCCGGGTGGAACCAAACTGCTGCAAATGGGGATGGCCCACTGTATATGGTTGGAATCTGTTGGCTAGGCTAGGCCCGACTAGAGTGGATCCACTGAATCATAGAATCATAGAGTTGGAAGAGACCACAAGGGCCATCCGGTCCAACCCCCTGCCATGCAGGAACTCAAATCACTTGTTGAATGATTAGTCAACATGTAGTGCCAGGAGCAAGGCTTAATGGCAGCCTAACCATAACCATCTGACCAGTCAGGAGCTACTCAAGACTGAAGGTGGCACAAAGAAGTTATTCTAGGAATCTGTCAGGATTCTGTCAGATCCTGTCATAAGCAGTGGCTTGCTATTGTTTTCATTGCTGTTATTGTTATTCTTGCAGAAATTACAAGTGTATTTTTTTTTAATCCATTGTAACCTGCTCTCTGGATCTAACTCCTGTTCTCGAATATCCCTCAATTCAAAGATACTGATTTTGATATGTGGTACTGAACTGAGTCCAGGGCTGCTGACACACTGAAGAATAAATGCCGTTTGACATTGCTTTAACTACCATGGCTCCATCCTATGGAATCTTGGGTTTGTTGTGGAACAAAAGCTTTCTGACAGAGAAGGCTAAACATCTCACAGAACTACAAATCCAGAATTCCATAGCATAGAGCAATGGCAGCTAAAGTGGTGTCAAATGGCATTAATTCAACAGTGTAGATACAGCCCAGGTCTGAATTTTAAGAAAAGAAAATGTCTCAAAAAGATATGACTTTTCTGGCAGAATTTGTGATACTAATTCTGGACAGGCTACAAATTCTTCATGATCTTAATGCATAATTACCCCCTTTTGATGCCTGCTATGCTTAAATGTAAGGATCGTCTGAATATCCAAGACAAGACTTGAGTTCTACACATTCTGACATAATTAACCATCATGACATGGTAGGAGGGATTTGGCAGTCACATCTTTTGTTTCACATCTCCTCATTCGTCTTAAAGAAAGCACATAATGGCGTTCTAGATTAAGGCCATGATTCTAAATTGTGATCTACCTTGAGTAACTTTATGCATACTTAGCTACATAGCAGAGATGTTATGGAACCTGTCTAGTGAATTGTGATGATGCAGGCGTATGGCAAGAGTGTCCTGATGCACATCGGACTCTATCGATGCACATCCGTACTCCGTAGCTAGTGTCTTAATGCACTCTGGGAAGTCCCTAGTCATTGTTCAGATGGGTCTCGGAAGAGCACAATGCGCATTGGTCACTAGCTCTCCTGCATAGTAAGATCATGGCAACCCTTTGCTGAATACAGATAGCCCCAAAACTGCTCAATCTCATTTCCTACAGACATAAGTCCCACACTGAATTCCAGCCTATGTTTTGATGTTAGCAGGCACGGTGATAAGTGTAATAATCCCAAGAAATTCCTGTTGCTGAACAGCTATGAATCAGATTAATGATCAGTTTTGCAATCGTGGGATAATGTTTCCTGGACTGTTGTTTAGCCATGAGGGAACAGAGCTGTCAGTTTTCCATATTTATTTCACAACTATGTAGGCAAGGCTAGTCTCCTGCGATTCACAAGAATGCTGGTGTTACATTACAAAGGAAAGACCTTCCCATCTAAGTAGGAAGCATAAATGATGGTTCAGAATGTATACGTTATTTTATGGTAAATTATGTACTTTGAATGGCAGACGCAGACAACTAACTCATCCCCAACCCAAGCTCTTGCTTTGCATGCCCCCTTATCCCTGTAATTGAGAACATGTGCTCTGCAGTAAACAAGAACTAAAGATATTACTCATAATTCTTCATGAACGTTGTAATGACGAGTGACGGAAAGGTTTCTTTTCTTTCTGTTATGTTAACAGCTCTAAATTATTAGGGTGGGAAGCAAATGTCAATGGGACATGAAAGTTCTTGGTGCAGTGTTCACATTCGTTCAGGCTTTCACATCCACTGTGGCTTATTAGTTCATGGGAAAGATGACAAAAGGGGGAATTAAAAATCAGAGAGTGCATCAACAATTGGCCTTTCTTATAACAGGAGAAAAATAAAACCCGACCTGGGTGGTTGAGAGGTGGCAATATTGCCTGCTGAATTCTACACAGAGCAGAAAGAGAGATGGTATATAAAATAAGATTTCCCCCCAGAGATGCATTATGCTTTTGACACAGCACGTTCCAATGGAGAAAATATGATGTGCAACACATTCCTTCAATGGCTGTGATCCCCCAGTTTTGGCTTCAGAGAGCTGGTGCTTTATCTATTAAAAGAAAACATACACCCCTCCCTCCATCTCCTTGAAATAGACAGAATGTACTATTGTCCACTGAATTGCCTACCAGTAGAGCTTGGGAAAGTTGCTCTGAAAAGATTACTGGCTGGGAGATTCTGAGATGATTATTGCCCTCGGTTATAAACCAGCTTACCTGAGCCGGCTTCAAATTTGAAGCGAGTGGCATCCCGATAGTATCAGACACATTTAGCCATCGAAATGGCCTCCCGGCTGCAGCCCGACTCCATCGCTGCTCCAAGGCGTGCTCTGGTGGCCATTTTTTTTCCCAAGCAGAAAAACTCTCCGCTTCAAAAAGACGTGTGAAGGCAAACCCAACGGACCAGAAGACAAAGTGTTTTCTCCCAAAATAAACCCTGTACCCAAAAGAATGCGTAAGGGTATAGATCACCATTTGTGAACTGTTGGGTCCAGATAAAGTATTGGGATGTATCCTGACCTAACAACATACACATATATGGTAAAAAGTTGAGATGAAGGTCCCTGAATGTGTTTCGGAGTTAAGAAGGAATGAAGTATGTGGCCCATTAGGTGTTGAACTGAAAATCCCACCCGCCTTCACCATTGGCAGCATTGGCTATGCTGTCTGTGATTGACAGAAGTTGTTCTTCAACGTTGTTCTCTGTCCCTGGGCGATAGCTGGTCCGTAGTCTGAAGAAGATGAGAATTGTGATTTATTAAACGGATTACCTATCCCTTTAGAAAAGTCATAGAATCCCCAGTAAGCTTAAGTGTTGGCCTCCACTTTCATTATGTAGGGAGATCTTGTAGCACCTTTGAGACTAACTGAAAGAAAGAAGTTGGCAGCATGAGTTTTTGTAGACTAAAGTCTACTTTCTTAGATGCATATGGACTAACAGTCTGCAGACTAACACAGCTAGATCTTTGAATTTTCCACTTTCATTATCCAAGCGTCAAGGTAATAACAACTTCTACAGAGGTAACTGAGGAATTCTGAATCTTTCTCAACAGTATTTGTAATTCTGAAGTTAAAAACAGCTACTGCCACCCAACAAAACTTGTTATGTACAAATTGGCCCCAAGTGACCTTGTTCAGTTTAGATATCAGTCACAAACTAGCAGCTTAGGGCCTCGGCAGACAACTAATAGGGTCGTCTTCGAGGCCCTAAAGAGGAGGGGCAGCCGCACGAGCGGCGCCCCTTCCTCTTCCTGAGGTCGCCCTCGGAGTTGCCGGCCGTTCGCACGGCCGGGGCTCCGGGGATGACCTCACGCCGCGGCAACCGGATGCGCCGCGGCGTTTGAGTCAGAGAAAGTGTGCCCGCCGCTTTTAGGGCGCACTTTCCCTGTCTTGAGGAAGGAGCGCTGATTTAGCGCTCCTTCCAGAGCCGCCGCAGGAGCGCCGGAATGCAGAGGCTGCATCCCCGCGGCGCTCCGTCCAGCGGCGGCTCCAGGGCCTCCGTGTGCTGAGGCCCTTAGTTAGCACTGGACTTGTTAACTTTAGATGATCTAACTCAGGGGTTGGCAACCTACAGCCCGCGGGCTGCGCCCGGCCCGCTGAGGCCTGCCGACCGGCCCCTGCCGACCCCCGCCGCTGCCACCACCGCCAACCCCAACTGCTGCCACTGCGGCGCCGCCACATGCGCCTCAGCTGCCATTTTGTTTTCCAAAATGGTGGCAGTGACTCGTTTGTGCATGCGCAGTACTCCTGCGCATGCGTGAATGAGCCATGGCTGCCATTTTGGAAAACAAAATGGCAGCTGAGGCGCATGCGCAAACAAATCACGGCTGCCATTTTGTTTGCCAAAATGGCAGCCGTGGCTCGCTCACGCATGCACAGTACTGTCGGAGTAGTGCACATGCACGCACATATGAACGCACATGCTACCATCCCCCCCCCGGCTCGGTGGAAGACCCCAGGACCAGCGGACCAGCCCAGGTAAGTAAATCTTGCCGACTCCTGATCCAGCTTTTCTATAACTTAGAACTTAGTTGGTTGCCAGCAGAATGGATCTCCCTCTCTCCATGATGACCTGCAAATTAGGTTGGGTGGGAATTATGATCATAGCAAATGTCGCCTAAGTAGCAGTCATGAATATAGAACAGTTACAGATGAGTAGATCTAGGCAACTACTCCGTATTCACAACTGCTACTTAGTCACAATTTTGACATCATAGAATCATAGACTAATGAAGTTGGAAGACACCCCAAGGGCCATCCAGCCTCTGCTTAAAAACCTTCAAAGGAGGAGACTCCACTACTCTTTGAGGGAGTGTGTCCCATTGCCAAACTCCTCTTACACTCAGGAGGTTTTCTTTAATATTTAGGTGGAAAATTTTTTCCCTGTAGCTTGAATCCATTGCTTTCTGTCCTAGCCTCTGGAACAGTAGAAATAAAGCTAGCACCCTCCTCAATATGACATCCCTTCAAATATTTAAACAGAGCTATCCTGTCACTCCTCAACCTTCTCTTCTACAGGCTGAACATACCCAGCTCCCTATGCTGCTCCTCATTTTGTGAACCAATAGGGAATATTTGCCTGGGAGGATGCAAGATCAGTATGAGATGTTTCAAACGTGCAGCATGCAGCTTTGACACATGGCAGAATGCAACAGCAAGCCATACTGTGAACCACAGCGAGAGCTTGTTTCTTTATGAGTCAGTCAGTACTGATATGATGCTCATTTGTGGGCTTAATTTGAAGTGGAAGAAGGGAATATAATGGGAAGTGGAGCAAGGGGTGTGTGTACAATTTTGCTGTCAACTGCCCAGCACGAATGGAGCTTGCATTAGTACCTTAGAATCACACAATCATAGAGTTGGAAGGGACCACAAGGGCCATCCAGTCCAACCCCCTGCCATGCAGGAACTCTCAATCAAAGCATCCCCGACAGATGGCCATCCAGCCTCTATTTAAAGACCTCCAAAGGAGGAGACTCCACTATCCTCTGAGGTAGTGTGTTCCATTGTCGAACCGCCCTTACTGTCAGGAAGTTCCTCCTAATGTTGAGGTGGAATCTCTTTTCTTGCAGCTTACATCCATTGTTCCGGGTCCTAGTCTCTGGAGCAGAAGAAAACAAGCTTGTTCCCTCAATATGACATCCCTTCAAATACTTAAACAGAGCAATCATATCACCTCTTAACCGTCTCTTCTTCAGGCTAAACATCCCCAGCTCCCTAAGTCTCTCCCCCTTAATAATGGTTTCCAGCCCCTTCCCCATTGTGGCGCCCTCCTCTGGACACGCTCGCTTGTCATCACGCAGTGGCATCAAAATGGATTTGCATCCGCTGCACATATGATCTGCTTTTCTTCAGATCTATCATGTAAAGAATTAAGAAAAACTACTTTAAAAGATTATGCCAAAGGTCCATGCAACTCAGCATTGTGTCCATTGGTAGCAAACTCAGTGTCTGTGTGAAACTCATAACCAAGGCATAGGGTGACAGCCATCCATAATCTCTTTTGTTCCAGAAGTGTACTGCATGTGAACATGAAGGCTAATTAGCTACCTGGGCTAATATTAATGTATTCTAACACTAATTTAATTTTCTTCCAGCCATATACATTTTAAACGAAGCATTTAAGCAGAGGCTGGATGGCCATCTGTCAGGGATGCTTTAATTGGGAGTTCCTGCATGGCAGGGGGTTGGGCTGGATGGTCTCTTCCAACTCTATGATTCTATGATTCTGGCTCTCCATTCCTTTGCATTTAACACACACCAGCTCCAATGTTCTATGTTATAGAAAATATAATTCTTTTTTCTATTTTGCACAGAGGAAATCACTTTTGTTTCAATGTGTGGAGGTTGGACGATAGCTAGCTGAAGCACTGCAAATGCTGAAGGGCAAGGCATCCATGCTTCCTACCACTTTACTATGAGAATTACACAAACTGGGAGTTGCAGCCAGCCTCAAAACCTGAGCACTGCCCAAGATGTAGTTCTGTGGGACTTCTGGTTTCTGGAAGCGATGGATGTTCCCAAGCTGCTTGGGTGTGTCTCACATGTCGAACATTCATCACAGAAAGAACAAACTGTGATGCACCATTGTCCACGATCCTCTCTGGGACACTGCTTAGCAACAGTTCGGAACAAAGCATGGGAATGACCTTGTGGAATCGAGGGATTCAGGCCATGAACTTGGAGAAAAAGGGAGAACAGACACACCCAGCGCTGCCAGACTTTAAAGGAACTATTTCAGCTCCTAAACCCTGTCCTCAAAATTGTTCAGCATTCTGAATGTTCCTTCACAGGTTGAACAGAAATTTGGAGCAGATGTACTACGACACAGAGAAGGCACCTGTTGTCGCTGCCAATTTTAAATTGCAGTTGCCCCTCCGTTCTTGCGGACTTGAAGTCCGCAGTTTGCATATTCGCAGAGGGTCACTACCATTAAAATCAATGGGGCACACCCTATGGGTGCCCCATTCAAGACTATGGGGCTTGAATATTGGCGATTCTCCATTTTATGGGGGGAAGGGGTCCGGAACAGATCCCCTGCAAAAACGGAGGGCTGACTGTATTTTTTGAGAGAATAAGGTAGGTAGCGGAGATGACATTTTCAAATGTGGAATTCTCTACAACCAGTCTACTTTTGCTTTAGAAGAAAATCTATAATTTTGATTGTCAAAAACTACTCAGTTATCTGTCAGACAAACATGGTCCAAGCACAGATGGCAGAGCAGGGTCTAAGGTCTATTGGCTAAATCTACCTAGCTGAGCAGGAAATTCAGAGTTGATTTTTTAAAAAAATTCAAATGGTAGTCATGGTTATTTTGTCTTGGATAGATGGAGATAACACTTTTCCTCCCCCTCTTTGGATTTGGCTACTAAGATGTAAACCACAAAATACTCACAAGAAAAGAATCCAGACCAAGCTGTTCGGTTTTCTTGATTATTTATTTTGTTTTGACTAATTTCACCACAAACAAAAGCAACCAGGAGAAACATCTGCTTGACTTCAAAACATGCCAACTTCAACTGGGTCATTATTTAAATATTCATTCAAGACCATTCATATGCTACGATGCTCAAAGCAGCTCACATTTAGTTAAAACTAAAAATATTGTGACCACGGGGTGGGGGGCAACACACCAAAATACACTTCTTGACTAAAGAGTCAACTAGTGATAAAACCATAAAAACAGTGGCCATGAGTCTATAGCATGTTTACATTGCATCACTTTACTCATACTTATCAACTTAACAGAACCCTCTTAGTGAATTGTGAAAATGCATATCAGGGCACTAGCAAGAATATCCTAATGCACTCTGGGCTGTACCAGTGCACACCAGCACTCACTAACCAATATACCAATGGGCATTAGCAGTGTTTAATACACATTGGCACATAGTCTCATTAAGCCAGGTGTCCCCCATCTAATATCTATGCATTTAATTTTTTTTTTTTTTGCCTTAAGTACAGAACCGTACATTTCTCCATGTTGAAATTTATTTTGTTAGCTTTGGCCCAGCTTTCTAATCTATTAAGATCATTTTGAATTTTCATCCTGTCCTCTGGCGTATTAGCTATTCCTCCTAATTTGGCGTCATCTGCAACTTTGGTAAGCATGCCTCCTATTAAATGTAAAATTTATATTTGGAAGTTGTAAGCCGCCCCGGTTGCATTACGCAGAGGGGTGAGAGAAAAATAAATTATTATTATTATTATTATTATTATTATTATTATTATTATTATTATTATTATTATTATTTCATCCAAGTCATTGATAAAGATGTTGAATAGCACTGGGCCCAAGACAGAACCCTGTGGCACCCCACTGGTCACTTCTCTCCAGGATGAAGAGGAGCCATTGCTGAGCACCCTTTGGGTCCGGTCAGTCAACCAGTTACTAATCCACCTAACAGTTGTATTGTCTAGCCCACATTTTACTATCTTGTTTGCAAGAATATTGTGGGGGATCTTGTCAAAAGCCTTACTGAAATCAAGATATGCTATGTCGACTGCATTCCCTTCATCTACCAAGCTGGTAATTTTATCAAAAAAAGAAATCAGATTAGTCTGGCATGACTTGTTTTTGAGAAACCCATGTTGACTTCTACCCATGATCTAAAGGACAACAGTAAGAGCATTTCATAATCATAACTGAGAAAATCCTGCTTCCTATTATAGATGGATTGTCTTTTCAAATCAAGGGAATTGTTGGCAGGTCCTCCAAGATGAATTGAAAAGGCAGGCAGGTAGGCAAGCTCAATATATGGTGCTCTCTACGGTAAGAACTCTGCGTCACTTTACTCTTTACATACATACTTGGGAGAGTTAGGGGCCAAAACTGCTTAATTCTGGCTCAATGTGCCATTTTTATTGTTTTTCTCAAACCACTCCACAGATACTCTTCTTGTAACTAATATAGTAAAGGTAGAAAAAATAATAATTGCATGATTATTAGTCTGAGAAAAGAATTGCCCACCCATTTTCTTCTAATGATAAAACATTAGGTGCATGACAGCTAACAGGAGTGGAAAATGAGTTTGTTAATGCCTTCATGCGTTTTTTGAGTGTTGAAAATGCAGTGTATCACATTTCTGTGCAGCGTTAGGTAAAAATGTGTATCAGAGCCGCAATCAGACTCTCACAAGAAACCAGTATATATATCATCTTATATTTTCTCAAATCTCCTTTAGATCAAGCATGCAGTATCTTTGCAGTCCTATTTCTTGAGAGATCCTTATGCATCTTGCCTTAGGAATTCTAAACCATCTGCATGTCCCCAGAAACCTCCCTAGCACACAATGGCCATCATTCTATATTGCACTCTACACTGCCTAATTTTACCCATACTTAGCTATGTAGCAGATTCACTATGGAACCCTCCTAGTGAATTGCAAAGATACATATCAGGGCACCAGCAAGTGTCCCAATATACATGGGGCTCTACTGAAGCACATTGATATTCCTTATCTGGTCTTCCAAAGCATTTTGGGAGTACCTCATGTGCATTGGCACCCAATGAGCATCAGTTTGGATGCACAACAATCACTTTGCTGGCTCCTCTATGTAGCAATACAGGGGTCAGCAACTTACAGCCCGCGTGCGGCCCACAGAGGCCTTGGGCTGGCCTATGGCCGGTCCCGCCGCTGCCCCGTACACGCCAGCGCACGAGCACAGGTGCCATTTTGGTGTCCAAACTGGCGCCCGTGCTTGCGCATGCTTGCACATGCATGCGTGCAAATGCAGGCACCATTTTGGAAGGACGCATGGCGCAGTCACCATGGGGCCTTCCCTGGGCCTTGTTAAGGTCCCAGTGCGCGTGCACCAGGGGAATTCACCCAGCGCAGATGCTCTGGGGCCTTCCCTGGGCTCTGGCATGCATGCGCCAGGCAAAATGGCGCTCTTCCCATGCGCACGCATGTGCACGACGGCGAGCAGTTCGCATGCGCACGGGGGGTAAGTGCAGACGCATGCACACAAACACGCACCCAGCTGGCTGGCCCC
>CM034709.1:13991431-14007231 GCA_020142125.1 Phrynosoma platyrhinos | reverse complement strand
AATTTTGGAAATGATACAAACGACCATTTCCAGAATTCCACAGCCTTGAGCCACGGCACTTAAAGCGTTGTCAAAATGGCGTCCATTTCTGCACCGCAGGTGCTGCCTCAGACTGGTGGCAACGGGATAAACCGCCATTTTGGAGCTCTCCTCAGCCCCCTCATCGCCTACGCCTTACTGTTTTGGAAAAGCCGCTTCAGGAAGCGCCAGGGCATGGCGCCTGAGGGTTTCCTTTCCGTCCCTCACGACCGATATTCAGGTTTAGGTCGTCCTCCTCCTGCAGCTGCAAATGACTCCTATTTTAGCTCCCACATAATAGGGGAAAGAGGAGGAGGAAAAAGTCAAAGAATTCTTTATGGGACCGAAGCTTTATGGGAAGAACGTGATTTCTCCTCCTCAGTGTTTTTTTTTTAATTAATTTTTAATCCAGCATAAAACAATACCAACGTTCATTAAATTATAAACAAAGCGGATAATACAGGAACACACATATAAGGAAGTGGTTGTTGTTAACTGCCTTTGCATCGGTCTCAACCCATGGCGACCCTATGGATATAATATAATAATAATAATAATAATAATAATTTTATTTGATATCCCAGCCCTCTGAGGTCAATCGGGGCGGCTTACATAATAAAATCATAATACATTTAAAAGCTATTACCCACCCTCCCACCCCTTAAAAAAAATTATTACATCTATACAATTTAAAAAACAACATATAAAAAGAGGATATGTACCTCTATATAAAACATCAAAAGAAAATAAATAACAAAGAGAAGAAAGCGGTGGCGTCAGAGTATAGACTCTCAACTCTAAGAAAAGGCCTGGTCATAAGAGGAGAGGGAGCAACTCCAGAGTATTTTGGGGCCTTGGGCTGGTAGTTATTCTTCAAGACTCTGTCCTCCATTGCTCTGCTTAATTCCATTTTCTTATTGTTAACTGCCTTCCTGCCGATCTTGACCCATGGCAACCCTATGGATGAGACACCTCCAGGCCCTGTGTCCTCTTCTGCTCTGCCCAGCTCCTGCAAACTCATATTTGTGGTCTCTTTTAAAAAAGTCCATCCATCTGGCATGTGGCCTTCCTCTCTTTCTATTTCCTTCCACCTTTCCCAACATTATTGTCTTTTCCAATGTTTCATGCCTTCTCATGATGTGTTCAAACAGTCTTGTCATCTTGGCTTCTAGGGGCCTTTACAGACTGCCAGAAATAATGCAGCTTGAGGCCACTTTAACTGTCCTGGCTCAGTGCTAAGGAATCATGGGAATTTTTGTTTATTGTGGCACCAGAGCTCTCTGACAGAGAAGGCTCCATATCCCAGGAAAAAAAGTACAATTCCCATGATTCCCTAGCACTGGGCCAGGACAATTAAAGTGGCCCCAAACTGAATTATTTCTGGCAGTCTGTAAAGGCCCTAGGGATATCTCTGGCTTGATCTGCTCTAGGACCCATTTGTTTGTCCTTTTAGCTCTCCATGGGATCCTCAGCACTCTTCCCCAGCACCACATTCTCCCAAATGCATTGATTTTCCTCCTATCTTCTTTCTTAACTGTCCAGCTCTCACATCCATACATGGTAATAGGGAATACAATGGCTTGTATGATTTTAGCTTTTGTGCTGAGTTGTATGCCTTTGCATTTTAGGATCTTTTCTAGTTCTTTCATAGCTGTCTTCCCTAGTCTTAATCTTCTCCTGATTTCCCTGCTGCAGTCCCCATTCTGATCAATATTTGATCCCAGATATGGGAACTCTTTTACTATTTCTATTTATTGTCTAGTTTGAATGTGTGTAAGTTCTTTGTGGTCATTATTTTTGTTTTCTTTATGCTTAACAATAAGCCTGCCTTTGCACTTTCTTCTTGGATTTTCCAGGTCTGTGAGGTTTTCTGCTAGTATTATGGTGTCATCTGCACATTTTAAATTGTTGATATTCCTTCCTCCTATTTTCACCCCTTCTTCTTCTGTGTCCAAGACTGTTTTTCTTAAAGTATATTCTGCATACAAGTTGAACAGGTAGGGTGAAAGGTACAGCCTTGTCTGATCCCTTTGCCAATTGGGAAGCATTCTGTTTCTCCATCTTCTGTTCTAACAGTAGTCTCTTGTCCTGAGTACAGATTCCTCATTAGGACTATCAGATGTAAGGCTGCATCTTATCATCCTACCTATTCAACTTATATGCAGAACATATTGTAAGGAAAGCAGGCTTGGACATGGAAGAGGGAGGAGGGCAAATAGGAGGAAGAAATGTCAACAATCTAAGATATGCGGACGACACCATAATACTAGCAAAAAACCTAACGGACCTGGAACACCTACTAAGGAAGATCAAAGAAGAAAGTGCAAAGGCAGGCTTACTGTTGAACATAAAAAAACAAACAAAAATAATGACCACAGAGAACTTACATTCAAATTAGACAGAGGAAATAGTAAAATAGTTCTCGTATCTGGGATCAAACATTGATCGGAATGGGGACTGCAGCCAGGAAATTAGGAGAAGATTAAGAATGGGGAGGGCGGCTATGAAAGAACTAGAAAAGATCCAAAAATGCAGAGACATACAATTCGACACAAAAGTCAGAATCATACAAGCCATCATATTCCCTATTTCCATGTATGGATGGTTGAAAAATTGTCCTTCAAAAATCGGCTGCCAGGAACGGCTGGGGAACGGCTTGGGGACTCCCAGCGACATCGGTGGTGTTCTCCTGTCCAGTAATATGTGTTTTTGCCCCGTTCCGTTCCATTCTTTTCCATTTCCATTCCTTAAGTGCCGTGCGATAAGCTTATTGGTTTAAAGCCCTCCTGATCAGATCTTTCAAACTCAGTAAAAAAAGTTCCTGCCAACTGCTGTGAGGGGCAACCCATCCCTTGCCAGAAGTTCACTTCTGTGAAACCGCACACCATGGTCCAGAAAGCCAAATAGTTCCTGGTGGTATCATCTATGGAGCCAGTTGTTCACCTCTACTATTTTTCCTCCCTTATTGGGGCTGTGCCCTTCCACTGGAAGGGCAGACGAAATAACTACCTGTGCATCCAGACCCTTCAGCTTCCTACCTAGAGCCTCATAATCCTTTGTGATAATCTGAAGACTGTGCCTTGAAGTATCATTAGTTCCCACATGGCCCAAATGGAAGGGAGAATGGCCAGTGGGCTTGACTAGTCTGGTCAGTCTCTCCGTTTCATTGTGAATTTTTGCCCCAGGTGACCCAGGGCTTTTGGAGGATTCTCATTAATAGAGTCACAATACACTGAAGCCAACTTGATGGCAAATAACTATAATGACAAATTGTTTGGGCTATTTAAAACTGTAACAGAGCACTACAATAAAATTCAGATTCTTAAAATAACCAACAGACTCTTAACTTCCAGAGCATGGCAGTAGATCTCTTTGTGAGCAACCAATATATATATATATATATATATATATATATATATATATATATATATATATATATATATATATATATATATATATATATATATATATATCTGTGATGTCTTCAGACTACTAGCACACTAAAATCCTACTTTTAAGATTCTTTATTATTAAAAGAGAGTATATATGCATAAATTCATTCAGCAGATGTTTTCATTATATACATAAACAATAGATAATTACAGTTAGACAACATTGTAAATTACAGTTGCCCCTTCGTTGTCACAGACTTGAGGTCTGCGGTTTTGAATATCCACGGAGGGGCGACCTCCATTAAAATCAATGGGGGTGCTCCCCATTCAAGCCTATGGGGCTTGAATATTGGCGAGTCTCCATTTTTGTGAGGTGGTGGTGGAACGGATCCCCTGCAAAAATGGAGGGCCGACTGTATTATAAATATATTCTATTTTATCTTCTGTTAGAACTTCCAGTAGCCCATCTGAATTGTGTGGCATATTTGTTTATGCTTAAATACTTCTTTATTTTTGACAGTGCTTGCCATATTGCTTCAGTATTTTATGCCTTCTTAGTTTAAGTTGAGGGCTTTCTGTTTATTATTCTGTAACTGTTAATTTTTTGACTATTTCCTGATTTATATCCATTTCATCCATTTTTGTAATATTCAATTAATAGCTCCCACTCTTCCTCCACTTCCTCTGTAGATTTTCCATCTATCAATAGCGTTACTTTGTCCATTTCGATCACAGCCAGTAGGTCTAGCAACCATTCATCAGTGCTTGATGTGTCTTTACCTTTCCATTTTTTGCAAAGTTGATTCTAGCTATTGAGATCATATATAAGATTTGTCTCCATTTCCATTTGCTTGACAATTTGTTATTTTATTTGTCATGTTTAGCAAATAAATCCCACTTTTGGCATCTAGTAATTCTAGTCAATTTTTCCCTCCATGATGGCTTGGAAGTTGATATTTTTAAAAAGGAAAAAAAGCTGATGTTCTGTAGATGCTGAAGTCATGACTCATTAATACATTCTTGATGTGTGTCCTTTTAGTAGGCAATTCTAGAACACACTGTCTCTACTTGTCATAGATGAGGTGACTCAAACACTGGCAGGCAGTAATGTTGCATGTATTTATAACCAATTTCTTGGAGGCTAAATAAATAAATAGCCTGTTCTATTCAGTATTCTTAAAATGAGCATCACATATATACAGCTGAATAATGATTAATGTATGCGCTGAAGCAGTTATAGTGTGACTACCATGAAGACAGCAACAAAATAATACAGAACAGATTAATGCAGGATACTAAAAGGGAAAAAATAAAAGCCTTGTTAAGTAAATGTACAGATGGCTATTGGGCTGCCTAAAACACCCGTTCCACCTACACAAACCACCTTAATCACAAAAGTTTTGGAGCCCTAGGGCCCTTGCAGACTGCCAGAAATAGTGCACATTAAATTGAGGCACTGCCCTGGCTCAGTGCTAGGGAATCATGGGAACTGTAATTTATTGTGGCACCAGAGCTCTCTGACAGAGAAGGCTCAATGTCCCAGAAAAAAATACAATTCCCATGACTCCCTAGTACTGAGCCAGGGCAGTGCCTCAATTTAATGTGCAATATTTCTGGCAGTTTGCAAAAGCCCCTAGTATTATTTATTATCTTTCCAAAATCTCTGTCAAAATTTTATATGAGTTTTGTGCTGTTTGGGGCCAGAAAAGTTTCATTAGGATATGTTGTAGCGTAAATGTTGTGATAGGTCACCTACAAGAAGATGTAGGTTATGTTTAGCATTTGCTAGGAATCATACAATCATAGAATCATAGAATCATACAATTGGAAGAGACCACAGGGGCCATCCAGTCCAACCCCCCTGCCATGCAGGAACTTAAAATCAAAGCATCCCCAACAGATGGCCATCCAGCCTCTGTTTAAAGACTCCCAAAGAAGGAGATCCCACCACACTCTGAGGGAATGCATTCCACTCTCAAACAGCTCTCACTGTCAGAAAGTTCCTCCTAATGTTGAGGTGAAATCTCTTTTCCTGCAGCTTGCATCCATTGTTATGAGTCCTGTTCTCTGGGGCAGCAGAAAATAAGCTAGCTCCCTCCTCAATATGACATCCCTTCAAATATTTAAACAGGAGTATCATATCCCCTCTTATCCATCATGTCTCTAGGCTAAACATACCCAGTTCCCTAAGTCTTTCCTCATAAGGCACGGTTTCCAGACCCTTCACCATTTTAGTTGCCCTCCTCTGGACATGCTCCAATTTTTCAACATCCCTTTTGAATTGTAGTGCCCGGAACTGGACACAATATTCCAGGTGGGGCCTGACTAAAGCAGAATACAGTGGCACTATTACTTCCCTTGATTTAAATACTATACTTCTACTGATGCAGCCTAAAATTGCATTGGCCTTTTTAGCTGCTGCATCACACTGTTGACTCATGTTCAACTTGTGGTCCACTAGGACTCCTAGATCCCTCTCACACGTAGTCTCATTCAGCCAGGTGTCCCCATCTTTCAATTTTTTTTTTTTTTTTGCCCTAAGTGCAGTACCTGGCATTTCTTTGTGTTGAAATTCATTTTGTTAGCTTTGGCCCAGCTTTCTAATCTATTAAGGTTGTTTCGAATTTTCCTCCTGTCTTCTGGGGTATTAGCTATTCCTAATTTGATGTCATCTGCAATTTGAGATACGTGCCCTCTATTCCATCACCCAAATCATTGATAAAGATGTTGAATAGCACTGGGTCCAGGACAGAACCCTGTGGCACCCCATTGGTCAGAATCAAGAGGAACCATTGCTGAGCATTCTTTGGGTTCTGTCAGTCAACCAGTTACTAATCCACCTAACAGTTGTATTGTCTGGCCCACATTTTACTATCTTGTTTGCAAAAATATTGTGGGGGACCTTGTTGTTGGCCCAAAATTGACAACACTGGCTATTGCGTATGTGGAAAATATTACACTCTAACATTCATTATACAAATCTCTTTGTGAGCTGGTAAATTATTTTTGCCTAGAGATGTGAAGTGCTACCACGCTTCCTAAAAGAAAGAGTGAAAGCATGTGAGGCCTCGTTCCCAGTATGATTTAAAGCAAATTGCAGATCGGATTATATGACCATCGTTCCCACTTGAAAGTGTTTTGATCCTATTGAGCTTGGTTTCAATTGCAATGAAGTGAGGCAAACACAAAAACAAATCAAAACACTGTTTCCTGACACTAGTTTTTTGGTGGTTCTTTTGAAAAGAATCGATTTCGAAGCGTGTTCAACAAGTGGGAATGACGGATCTGAATCGGATCAAACTGGAGGGGAAGGACTAATGGCAAAGGAGTATTTACCATCCTGACTCAGTTTTTGGGAGATCCGCCATCCCCTCCTCTCAGCGCTGCCTTTGTGCTTGTGTGACCTATGGGCACATGATATAGATAGATAGATAGATAGATAGATAGATAGATAGATAGATAGATAGATAGATAGACTGAATTACTGAATATATGATCCATGTTTTTGCAGCTTGGTGGCACGCCAGGCGATCAGCCGATGGCAGCTCAGCGAGACAAGTAGTGGCAAAACCAATGGATTGAAACTTCTATCAATTTTGGGTTTTTTTAAAAAAAAAAGTTCCCAAGACAGGCTGCTCAAAGGGCAAATGATGTATTTTGGAGCAGCCAAAGGCACCCCACTCTAGCCCCATCCTCACCATGTTGCCGCTTGCATCACAGATGACGCATAAATGCATTTTGAAGCGGCGCAAACTAGTGGGAATGACAATTGTGTCAAAAAAGAAGCAATTACAAGGGAATAATGAAAAGATCTGCTTTCATAGTGGGAACGACAGACTTTTTGGAATCGATTCACTGACATGAGCGAAGGCAAATCAAAAACTGGTTTAAATGTAAGTGGGAATGACGCCTGAGTTAGCTAAACCAGAAAAGCTCACTGTTTTGAATAGGAGATGCTGGTGGGGATAATTGATGGTGGTGATGGTGATGGTGGTAGTGATGACTACACCTAAATTGTGTACCTTTTTTCAATACTTGAACGAAATCTGGTTGTTCAGTTCTTATCTGTCTGCATGCCATGATGATGAGAGATCATTAGTGGTAAAGCCCAGGATGAGATTGAAAAAGGAGATTGCTCCTAAAGGAGACAGTGTTCAGATGGACTATTTGTGACTAAACAAAGACTTTGCTAAGCCATTAGATAAATGAATACTGTTGTCTCTGGAAACATAGCAACACATATGGTGTTTCTACAATAACCTTATAAACAAGCTCTCAAGATATTACATAGCTCTTTCAAGTTTTGTTGCAACACTTCCCCACTGGAACATGGTGTTAATATCAGAACAATAAATATCAGCCCCATAGAATATGCAGCAGAAATAATACTATAGAACATATACTTTAATTCAGTTTAGTTTATTTCTTGTTAGAATACTCAACATAGTCATTAAAATATTTTATACTAATCAGAAAAACAACTTACATTAAACAAATATATTTATTTGAAGGCCATGTGACCACTTGCCAAAATAATTTTAAAAACATTTCTTAAGGTTATAAATCTAAACAAATCATGATACACCTATGGCATCTTGTAAAAAAAAAAAGTAGGTTAGCATAAGTAATTTTGCTTTCAACTTCTCTAAGTGTATGCTGGTTTAATATGATTGCTGTTTATGTCCATATAACAATTTGAAAATTCATTTTGATCGATTATGATTTGTGGTGGGATCCTTTCCCTGAATTACCTTTGCCGCACAGCAATGATTATAACCATATTTCATTCCACTGATGTTAACCCAAAACCTACTGCAATTATGTGTAAAGATGTGAAAGTGGGGGGCAAGGGGAAGGCGGCTATCTTTCATTTTTTTTATAAAGGGTCATTTATTTATCCCCCCCCCCCAAATTATGTCTAAAAACTGTGTACTGGGTAGACTTTTATGTACAGCTGTGCTGCTCAAATTGTTGCTCTATAGGTCACTGCCTTTGTGTGAGTTATCATATGCCAGTTTGCAGTTTGTTTCCAGGAAAGAAAGAAACAGTTGTAGATAAATGGCCCTAGTATGGTACAGCAAAAGTGCCAGGGAGTTTTGGTCCACAGACATCACAGTAGAAGATGCCCTAATGGTAAAGGCAAAGTCCAAGACAGTCTTGAGGTCATTCAAGAAAGCCAAAAAAGTACCAACCCAAAGAAAATTCAAAAGAATAATAGAGTTGGTCAGAAAAAGCCGAATAAACTAGCCAATTCAAATGCTGGGGTAAAACAAAAAGTACTAGAGAGGTTCCTTCAATGCTGCTCATGAGCTAAGGATGGGCAGAGCTACTGCTAAAAATGAGCCTAGCTGTTCTAGAAGGTTCCCAAAATTTACTGTGCAGGCGCAGGAATACCCAGCTGTGTGATTTACAGAGAGCACCAAGAAGAACCTTGGGATTCCTCCAAGTATGCTGATAATGTTCCATTTCTGTGAGGATAGCATTCTGGCTACAGAAAGACCAGCATCAAGGGAACTAAACTATTTATTAGTGCATATAATCTAGTTTTTTGTTGTTATATCCTGGCACCAAAGTGATTTTTCAGTAGCTAGGGAGATAAATTTTAATGTTAGACACTGAGATGCAGTTGCTTTTTAGCATTTTCCCCCAATATGTTCATCCCACCATTTCATGTAAAATGCAGATAATGGATTCTAGGTGCTGCTTGCTAAGAGTAAAATGTTAGCACATTTTTGTGGTTGCCTCGAATGAGCAAAACTGGAGGCAGATTCTTTGAGAGAATTTCTAACCAAGCCATATAGAGGTAATCAGATATAATTCCTTTTCTTGCCACTGGTAGGCTCCTGTTGAATGGAACAGAATGACAGTATTAGTAATAATAATACAGTGATATCCCTCTCAAACTAATATGAGGCTGAGGTTGCTAGGTTCTTGATCAGCCAGGTATTTTCCCAGTCTTGGGTGTGATTTAAAATTCACAGTCATCTACATGCTTGCTCAGATAAAACAGTACATTTAAAGAGGTCAATCAATAGTGACATAATAGTTAATCACATCTCCCCCCCAGCACATTCCTGCAAATATGGGGTGTGAGTGCGAATGAACAAAAATGAACTTGAGGAAATCACTATGGTTTAATTTTGAGTTCTTGTCTAAGATCTTCCATCATATACACTTATCCTCTATTTGAATTAAGACTAAAATTATGTAACTTACAGAACAATCAGATTGGCAGCCCTAGAATGTTCCTGTAGAAGTTCATTCAAACGGACTTGGCGGTAGCTCTGTTTAAAACAAAAATCAGTAAATTTGACAATGGATTGTTTCAAATGTGGGAAAAGTTAATAACGAAGTCTGAAATCCTATTAGTTCCTTCCAACTAGTGTACATCATTAAATTAGTTGTTGAATGGGGACTCAACACATAGGTAAATCTAATTGATTGAATGGGTCTTCTCTATCCAGAATAAACTGTAAGATTTGGATCCCCAAGTTAGGTATGTGATAATTGAAATCAAAGATTTGATAGGGAAGCTGCTAATGGTGGGAGTGTATGCTCCTACTGACAAAAATAATAGATTCTACAAAAAACTGTTAGCACAAATAGAGGAATTAAATTATGAAAACATTATAACTATGGGCGATTGGAATGGAGTCATTAACCCGGTAATGGACAGATGTTCAAAGAGAAAAATTAAAAGCAATCAGGGGAAGTTACCAGAAAAATTCTTTCAAATGTTAGATAGACTGAAATTAAAAGATGTATGGAGAACAAAATACAACAATAAAAATGAATTTACCTTTTTCTCGAATGCCCACAATTCATGGGCTAGATTGGATATGTTTTTGATTTCAACACACTTAATCAGTAAAGTAGAGAAAATAGATATCCTCCTGCAAGTATGGTCAGATCATAATCCAGTCCTAATGACATTTAGGAAATACACTAAATCATATAGGTGGCAACTAAATGAATATCTTTTACACAATGAAAATATAGTGAGAGAAGCTAGAGAACAGATAAAAAATTTTTCCAAGAGAATGCAGATAAAGAGGTACCTATGTATACGGTATAGGACACGGCAAAAGCATATATAAGAGGCTTCTTTATCCAAAAAAATATTGAAATGAAGAAAAAAACAGGAAAAACTTAAAAAATTAGAAGAGGAAATTAGTATAAGAGAAGAATACTTGAAGAAAAAGCCAAAGGATAAAAAAAAACAACCAAAAGGAAATAAAGAGTTTACAGAAGCAAATTTTAATAATTACAAAAGAAGAACTGGACAAAAAATTGAAATACATTAGACAAAATTTTTTTGAACATACAAATAAACCTGGGAAATTATTGGCATATGAATTAAAAAAAGAGAAGGAGAAAAAAAGCCATACTACAGTTGGAAAATGAAGGGAAATTGGTTACAGACCCAAAGAAAATAAAAGAAATTTTCTTTAGTTTCTTCTCTGATTTGGCTAATGAAAAAGGAATCAAAGAAGAAGAGATTGATAAATATTTTAAAAAAATTAGGAAAATAACAGAACAACAAGCTGAAATATTAAATAAATCAATAGGGACAGAAGAGATACTGAAGAGTATACAAAATGCTAAATCGGGGTAAACTTCAGGGCCTGATGGATTGGGTTCAGAATTTTACAAATTGTTTAAAGATCACCTAATTGTTCCCTTACAAAAGGTTTTCAATGGGATATTGAGAGAAAAAGCACCACAATCATGGTCTTTCACGAATGTCATCTTGATTCCAAAAGAAAATAAGGATCCTCTTGATCCAAAAAATTATAGGCCTATCAAATAGTGATTATAAAATATTAGCAAATATATTAGCAGAAAGATTAAAAAAAGGTTCTAGTAGATTGGATTAAGGAAGACCAATCAGGGTTCTTACCTAAGAGATACATTAAAGATAATATTAGGACAGTGCTTAATTTGATCGAGCATCATGGGAAAAATATTGATAAAAAATTGGCACTAATATTTTTGGATGCAGAAAAGGCGTTTGATAGGCTTAATTGGAAATTCATGTTTAAAACTCTAGAGGAAATGAATATAGGAACTAATTATATGAATTGGCTAAGAAACATTTATAATAACCAAAAGGCGGCATTGATAATTAATGGAGAATCAACAAAAATTATAAAATTCAAAAAGGAGTGAGGCAGGATTGCCCCCTATCACCATTGTTCTTTATAACTACCCTAGAGATTTTAAACAATGCGATTAGAGAAAATCCAAGAATAGAGGGAGTCAGGATAAAAAAAGCAGAATTTAAATTGCGAGCTTTTGCGAACGACTTAGTAATATTGTTAGCAAACCCACTAGAAAATATAGAGGCCCTGATTGAAACAATTCAAAAGTTCTGTTCAAATTCAGGATTCGTTATAAACAAAAACAAAACAGTGATGTTATTAATGAATATATCAGAGAAAGAGAAAGAACAAATTAGGGAAAAATCCAGTTTTTAGACAATGAAGAAAATAAAATATTTAGGCATAAATATAACTACAAAGAATTCAGAGCTATTTAAGAATAATTAATAAACAACATGGAAAGAAATAAAGAAGGACCTAAAAATGGGATAATATAGGACTATCGTGGCTGGGGAAAATATCGACAATTAAAATGGCTATTTTACCCAAAATGATTTTCTTATTTCAAAATCTTACAACGATTACAAACAACAAACTTTTATTACATGGCATAAAGACATCTCTAAATATTTATGGTTGAGAAAAAAGCCTAGGGTAAAATTTAAATTATTACAGGATTCGGTGCATAGGGGAGGTTTAGCATTACCGAACTTGAAAAAATATTATTATGCATGTTTGATGAATTGGATTATGGACTGGCTAAAATTAGAAAATGAAAATTTATTGCAATTGGAAGGTAGTGGCACAAGATATGTGTGTGGCATCGTTATCTGTTTTATGTAAAGGTAAAGGTAGATAAGGACTTCAATGATCATTATATTAGAAAATCTCTTTTGCAGATATGGCTAAAAGTAAAACAAAGATTATGTAAAGGAACTCCAAAATGGGCTTCGCTAAATGAAGCCCTACTAAACAGAACAAAATTAAGTGATTTTAAATGGGTAACATATGAAGACCTATTACAAGGACAGAAAATGGAATTAAAAGCATTAGACCAATTGAGAGAGGAAGGACTACATTGTACATGGTTTACATACCTTCAATTAAAAGAAAAATTTGGCTTAGACTAAAAAAAATTAATGGAATACAAGATGCAGATCCGAGATTAGAAAAGATAATTAAATCTGAAGAAAATCATAGAATTAGAAAATTTTATAAACTATTGTTGTCAATAGAGCTGGAAGAAGAGGTGATAAAACCACAAATGATATCAAGGGCGCAGGATATTGGCCACCCAGTCTTGTTGAAACAGTGGGGAAAAACTTGGGGGAAAAGATTAAAATATACACAATCATACTACTTAAAAGAAAGTTTCTATAAAATGTTTTATCGCTGGCATCTTACCCCTTATAAATTGGTGAAAATATAGAAATCACAAAAAAAAATACATGTTGGAAATGTGGGAAAGAAACGGGCACCTTCTACCACATGTGGTGGAGTTGTCGGATTGCAAGAAAATATTGGAAAGATATTCACGAGAATATGGAAAAAAAATATTAAAAATTAAATTAAAGAAGGACCCAGTGAGATATCTTTTGAGTATCAATCAAGAGGAAACTATAGAAAGGAAATTTGGTCCTATTATATTCTATTTAACATCTGCCGGAAGGATTTTGTATGCTTCCAAATGGAAAGAAAAAAACGATAGCAACAATTAATGACTGGTTATGGCAAGTTTATAATTTCATCGAAAATGATAAATTAACTCAATTATTACAGAAGAAACTGCTGGAATATTTTGAAAATATAAGGAAACCATTTAATTGTATTTTTAAAACAAGAATGGGGACAAATCTGGATATTAGGATTAGAAAATGAAAGCTAGATATTTTAAGTAGAGGGATTGATTAAAGAAGGGGGTTAATCCCCATGAAAGAGAAGCAGTTAAGAGATAAAATATATCTATGAGGTATGGAATAATAATTATACATTGGTATATAGAATTGGGAAAAGAAGATTACTAGCTTACCCATATATAGGGGATGATATATATGTAAATTGGTCGGGATGATTATATCTTGAAGATAAATTGAGAATCAGAAGTTGGGAGTGAGGAAGTCACATATGTATTATGTAATATGTAAGAAAAGGTATGTATGTATGCTTTTATGCTAGGGTGTTTGGGTGTGGACATTGTATGTTTGTTTCTTTGTTTCTTTTCTTTTTTCTTTACTTTCTTTTTTGTACTTACTCTGTATATATAGAGTATTGCTTAATGTGTTGTCTTTTTTTTGTTTTAAAATTAATAAAACTTTAATTTTTTTAAAAAAAGAATAAACTGTAAGATTTGGACCAATACATTTAAAGCAGATTATTTTAAAAGTTCAACATCAATGGTATTTTGCTTTGTAGTAAGGTATAGTCAAAAGACCCATGATTTAGACCATTGCTTCCTAACACTGCATCCCCAAATGTTGCACTATAACTCCCAGTATCCCTAACCATTGGCTACATTAGTCAAGCCATTGTACCCACCCCGTCATGGATGGATAGAGAAGAAAATACCATCATTGACAATGATGGCATGAGTGTCTCTAGTGTGCCCTGCATGTTACTGAAAACAGGAGAAGGCACATGGGGCACAGCTCTCTTTAGAATGCTTTGTACTGGGGAGGAAGATAAGGAAGACAGAAGCAGTTCTAGCATCCACCACTTCTTGCAGAAAGACGAGGGGTGCATAGCAGTTGGACTTTTGAAAACAAACAAATGCTGTGCTTATTTTCAGGAGTCCTAGACGCCAAAGCAAAGCAAAGCAAAGCAAAGCAAAGCAAAGCAAAGCAAAGCAAAGCAAAGCAAAGCAAAGCAAAGCAAAGCAAAGCAAAGCAAAGCAAAGCAAAGCAAAGCAAAGCAAAGCAAAGCAAAGCAAAGCAAAGCAAAGCAAAGCAAAGCAGCTTCATTTATAGACCGCTTCATATCGCGCTATGGGATGTCTAAGCGGTTTACAACTGTAAGCTCATTGCCCCCCAACAGTTGGGTACTCATTTTAGCTACCTTGAAAGGATGCAGGCCCGAGTCTAGCCTGAGCCCTGGCTAGTACTGAACTTGCAACCTTGTGATCTATGAGTGAGTGGCTGCAGTACAGGCATTTAACCACTGCGCCACCAGGGCTCCTCTCCCACTACAGCTGATTGAATTTTCATCCACCCCTTTCCTGGGTAAATCTCCTCTTCCTCCTCCTTTCTCTGCCTGTTTGCATGCTTTTGTAGGTTGTTGTCTTCCTCCCAGAGGTCATATAAGGAAGGCGAAGGCAGCTGTCTGCTCACTGCCAAAAAAGGAGGTAGGTGTGTGGCAGCCAGCTCTATTTTTAATGCTTTGCTTACTCCCAGAGAACAGACACTTAGGATCTTATCACACGGGGGAAACTGGAAGTTTAAACCAGGGGTAGGCAACCTTTCCACTTTAAGGACCGAGGGACTTCAGCTCCCAGAATCCCAGGAGCTATTGGCCAACATGGGACTATTGACCAACATGGCTGAGGCTTCTGGAAGCTGAAGTCCCTCAACCCTTAAAGGGGAAAGGTTGTCTACCCCTGGTTTAAACAATAATTGACCCGTGAAAATTGCGCAAATGACATTAAATGTGCTTAAAATGACATTAACGCAAGTGCCATTATCCCGTGAAGAACCAGGGAATAACCAGGCAAGAAACAGCAAAAAGTCATCCATGGGAAAATTCTGTGAATGTGTTACTGCTGTTTCTTGCCTGGTTCTTCACGGGATAATGGCACTTTAATCACGTTTTGTCTCGCCGTGTTATCCAGGTGTTGAAACCTAAAGCTGTTCTCAGGTATTGAAACCTAAAGTTCTGGCACAGCCGCTATTATGGTGCTCCTGCCTGGATAAGGGGATTTGACTAGTATCAAATGGATTTTCTTACCTTCTAATATCTGCATTATTTTGTGCCCAGACACATATCAAGCAGCAGTATTTCACTAGGAAGCTTGGTGTTTTTCTCTTAAAGGCAGAGCGCAGTCTTTAGCCTTAGGAGTTTATCACATGGGGGAAATCCCGTGCGGAAACGGGGCTTTAAGTTAAACAAACCCCACAAAAGTGGGTGTTTTTTCAGACGACGTCGCTGTTAAAAGGAGGTTAATCCGAACGGAAATTAGACAAACACTGCTTCTTTTTATTTTCAGAAGATCCCGAAAGTAAAAAGAAGCAGTGTTTTGTCTAATTTCTGCTCGGATTAACCTTCTTTTAACAGCGCTTTCACTTTTCACACAGGGCAG
>CM034709.1:13960099-13970156 GCA_020142125.1 Phrynosoma platyrhinos | reverse complement strand
TTCCACTTTATTATCACTTTCTGGCCCATGTGTGATAACGTCCATAAAGAGCTAAACTGGAAAACTGATCCCAGCTTGTCTTCACTGTATCCTCACGCCCCTTTAGTTCATTTGCAAATTAACCATCTGAAGATTCTCATACCTGGCTGAGAAGGTGGCAAATTTATTGGCTAGTAAATAGAAATTTAAAGGGGCCAAGAAAACAAAAATCTATATGTTTAATGAACTGCAACAAATGATCATCACATTCCTAGTTGGGAGTGATTTGATTGCATGGCAGGTGGATGAATTTTATGATTCTAAGTAGTAAAGACTCCCTAGTTAAATAAATATCTCTCCTGGGTCTAAAGCAGCCTAGGACTCAAAACAAGATAAAATCATCTCCATTTCGCCTGGGAGCCTGAAGAAATTGCAGTAAAAGAAAGGAGTAATAAAATTAAAGGAGGAGAAATAGGACAGAAAATAAAGCTCCCAGCCCTGGCAATTGCTCACTTTGACATGGAAGCACCCATGGCCAGTGGGGATGGAGGACATGCCCTCCGACATTTCAGAGGTGAAAATTGGGACACAGTTTACTTTTACCTGTGACAAATGGGAAGGGCAAGATTCTGTCTCCTCCTCTTCTCCCCCACTCCCAGCTGAGTTAACTACATTTGCACCTTGAACTCAGTTTGCAGCAATTGAAGGAAGCTGAGGACAAAGTGAGAAAGTGGGAGGAGGAGAGAGAAACTGGGACTTTTATAAAACAGCTGAAAAGTGGGATGATAGGGGATTAATTGGGACTGTCCCTGTCAAATAGGGACAACTGGAGGGAATGGGGGGGGGGGAGGAAGGAACACCTTGATCTTCCATCCATCATCTCCATCCATTAATATATTCAATAAAATATTTCACACTAGTGTCTTTTCTAGTTCTGATTACTTACAAAACCATCTGATGAATCCTGAGTCTATCAAGCTTTAGATTTATTTTTTCTTGCCTTCCTCTCAATAAAATGAGACTCAAGGCAGCCAACAACATATTTTTTTAAAAAACACACACAATACAGATTAAAATATACAAAAGCTTCAATAAAAGTATGAATATATATTTAAAATCAGTAAAGCAATTGATACAGTTTAAAACATGTAAAATATTAAAAGACAACATACAAACTTTAAAAACAGCGCCATGCAGCATTAAAAGCCCACCCCGATTATTTCCATTATTTATTGAATACAACAGCATTTAGCAGGATTATGATTTCCTTCCTAGTGGATTCCCTTATGCCAGCACTGTTCTGGAAAGGTTATAATTGATATTCCATGTGGCCTAGTGGTTTGAATGCTGGACTACAACACTGGAGACCAGAATTCGATTCTGAACTTGGCCATGAAAACCACTGGATGACCTTGGACAAGTCACACACTCTCAGCCTCAGGGAAAGGCTATGGGAAACCTCCACTGAACAAATCTTGCCAAGAAAACCCTGTAAGGTCGCCATAAGTCGGAAACAACTTGAAGGCACACAGCAACCACAACACAGAATAGACCATCTTTCCTAAGCTATAATGGGAGCATAAAATTTCCAGTCATCTTAATTTACATTGTCTCCAGACAAGCTCAAAATCTGGAGTATCGCCTGTAATTTCTTATTGCTTTTAGGCTATTTTTCTATTTCCTTCTCTTATCAGTTGGTGTAATTTATTGTAATGGATAAGGACTGTTATATGCTGCTACTGAACTGTAATTTAATAGTATACATCTCAGAGAAGTCAACATTTCAGGGTTTGTTTGTTTTTTACTAGTTTTTAAACAATCAAAATCATAATTCGTCTGGAGCTAGAAACAAGGAACATCATTTTTAGTTTCTTTACAGTTTTCTACATTAGATGCTTCTCTGCTTTCCATTGGTGTAATGAAGATGGAAATGAGAAAAAACACTAGGGGGCAGCAGAGATTTGCAACTGTGCCTTATGATTATAACTGAGCATTAATGTTAAAACTAATTCCTGAAGATATGGCAAGATATAATCACTGCTTCTTAATTTCCTTTGGAGTCTCTCTTCTGGTTGTAAACTGCTTCAGTGAAGACATGTTTAACTAAATTGATCCCCCTTCATAGAGTACAACAGTTCTATATGGAAGGAGCACAACATAAAGCACATACTGAAGCTTAAAGAAGAGTTGTTGTTTTAAATGTGTGCGATTGTTACATGTGACAATCATGGTTATAAGCTAGCACTTGAATCCCAAGCGTCTGCAGACCAACTGATTCTGAGGCACTAGATGATGTCTGAGTGGCATTATGCCAATTGATCATCTCTTGATTTGGTATTCTTCAAGGAATTGTATTTCTACATGATAGATATATTTGGCTGTGAATTTTATTATTGTAAAACATCTTGGGACTTCCTTCCTTCCTTCCTTCCTTCCTTCCTTCCTTCCTTCCTTCCTTCCTTCCTTCTTTCTTTTGAAAAAAGATATATAATAAATAAATAAATAAAAGCAATAGTTTTTAGCATGTAAGGTGGACCTTGTTACAAGACTGCTTAAGAAGTAGGAAATAGAAAATCTTTCCAAGATAAAAGGACCAAAAGAGAAACAAGCTGTAAATCCTGAATCTGTCCCCCATTACAATATACATCACAAATGTATGCATATCACATTAGAATCCTATTGATAGCCCATAGTAGACTGTGCCATGACCCCCATCTTAAGCAGCTATCATGAATCATTCATGCAACCACAGAGCTGGAAGAAACCACAAGGGCCATCCTGCCATAGATGAATAGAAGCCAGCCAGGTACAGACAGTGAATACCAGATGTGTAGCCCCTGAATGTGTGCCTGACAGCTAGGAATCCCTGAAATCTGCACACATACCCCTCCCTACCAGTGGTTCCATTTGAGCTGGTCATCCCTGAAGGACCACATTACTACGTAACAAGAGGATCATATGCACCATGATGGCCCCAAAGGTCTCACCTTTAAAAATTAGTTGACATGGAACCTGACCATAATAATCAATAACTGTTGATAATAGCTAAACTGTTATAGAGAGAACAAGGCAAATAGTGCAAGGACCCAACAGTGGGAGGGGAAAACTTTACATAGACAGCAAGTGGGGAAGACACATGCTCTTAGATGTCTCTACGCTAATGCACAGAGCATGGAAAATAAACAAGATGAACTTGAACTCCTAGCACAACAAAGCAAATACAATATAATAGGCCTCACTGAAATCTGGTGGGATGAGTCTCACAATTGGAATGTAATGATAGAGGGGTATAATCTTTTCAATAGAAATAGGCCAACCAAGAAAGGAGGAGGAGTAGCATTATACATCAGGGATGTTTACACCTGTGGAGAGATCCAGGACTTAAATCCTGGAAACCAGACAGAGAGCATCTGGATAAAAATTAAGGGGAGGGAAACAACGGGGATGTCATTGTGGGAGTCTACTAAAGTCTCCTCAAGTCAGACTGAGGAATTCAATTATGCCTTTGTAGAACAGATGACCACACATTCAGAAAGGTGAGATGTAGTAGTGATGGGTGCTTTCAACTATCCTGATATTCGCTGGAACTCAAACTCAGCCAAGAATTTAAGGTCCAACCTATTCCTCACTTGCTTGGCAGACAATTTCATTGTTCAGAAGGTGGAAGAGGCAACAGGGGATCATCTATTTTAGATCTGATCCTAACCAACAAGGAGGGCCTGGTTAATAAAGTGCAAGTGCCAAGATCCTTATGTGGGAGTAATCAGGTTCTCCTGGAATTTGTTTTGCAGTGGAAAGGAGAAGCCAAGTATAGTCAGACATGCATTCTGGACTTTAGGAAAGATGATTTCAGTAAGTTAAGGAAACATTGGGTGTGATCTCATGGTCAGGAATAGTAAAAGAGAAAAGTTTCAGGACAGATTGGAGTTTCTCAAAAGGGAGATATTGAAGGCACAATTTCTAACAGTTTGAAAAAGGATGAAAATGGGAGATGTCTCAAGAAACTAGGATGGATGACTAAAGAACTTTCAACTGAGTTAAAGTTTAAAATAGACATGTACTTGCTATTGCTATGTATAAGAAATGGAAAAGGGGGGGGGGTAATCACCAAAGAGGAATTCAAAAAATAGCTAACACGTGTAGGGGAGAGTCAGAAAAGCTAAAAGCACAGAATGAGCTCAAGCTTGCTATTGAGGTAAGACCAATTAAAAGGGCTTTTTTTTTTTTTTTTTGGAAAGGAGAAGAAGGAAATGGTAGGGTCATTGCGTGGAGAGGATGACAAAATACTAGCAGGGGACAGAGAAAAAGTAGAAGTACTCAACAATTCCTTTGCCTCCATCTTGTCACAAAAAGAAAAGGGTGTTGAACTTGAAGAAAAGGGAGCAGAGGACACAGTAGGGAAAATGCAGCACAGAATAAGTAAAGAGGTAATACAGGAATACCTGGTTAATCTAAATGAATTCAACTCTCCAGGGCCAGATGAACTACATCCAAGGGTATTAAAAGAACTGGCAGAAGTAATCTCAGAGCCACTGTCAATAACCTCTGATTCCTGGAGAACAGGAGAATTCCCAACAGAATGGAGATTGTCTCCTATCTTCAAAAAGGGGGGAAAGATTACTCAAACAATTACCACCTGGTTAGCCTGACATCAATGTCAGGAAAGATTCTATAGCAGATCATTAAAGAGAATGCTGTGATTAGTAATCAGCATGGACTTCTAAAAAAACAAACACAAAAAACCTCACGCCAGACTAATCTGATCTCTATTTTTGATAAATTTACCAGCTTGGTAGATAAAGAGAATGTTGTGGATGTAGCATACCCTGGTAAACCACAATTTGAATATGAGTCAACAGTGTGAAGCAGCAGCTAAAAATGTCAATGCAATTCTAGGCTGCATCAATGGAAGTATAGTATCTAGATCAAGGGAAGTAATAGTGACACTCTATTCTGCTTTGGTCATGCATCACTTGGAATACTGTGTCCAATTCTGGGCACCATACTTCAAAAAGGATGTTGACAAGCCAGAGCGTGTCCAGAGGAGGGCATCCAAAATGGTGAAAGGTGTGGAAACTATGCCTTATGAGGAGCAGCTTAGGGACACACTCCCTCAGAATGTGGTGGAGTCTCTTTCTTTGTAGGTTTTTAAACCAGGGGTTGGCAACCTATGGCCCGAGTGCTGGATCCGGCCCCCCAAGGCCTTTGGACCGGCCCCAGCCCGGTCCTGCCGCCGCCACCATGCACCGCGCGCACCACCACTGTGCGAGTCACAGCCGCCATTTTGTTTTCCAAAATGGCGCCGTGACTTGTTTGCGCATGTGCTGGAGTACTATGCATGCCCGAACGAGTTGCGGCCACCATTTTGTTTTCCAAAATGGCGACTGTGACTCGTTTGCACATGTGCAGTACTCCAGCGCATGCGGAAATGAGTCACAATGCCATTTTGGAAAATAAAATGGCGGACGTGACTCACTTGCGCATGCGCAGTACTTGTGCCGTAATGCAGCACCATTTCCCCCTCCCCCTCTTGGCCCGTGAAAGACCTCAGGACCAGTGGACAGGCTCCCAGTAAGCAAAAGTTGCCTACCACTGTTTTTAAACAGAAGATGGATGGCCATCTGTCAGAGGTACTTTGATTGTGTATTTCTGCAGGGCAGAGGGTTGGACTGGATGGCCCTTGTGGTATCTTCCAACTCTGTGATTTTATGATTCTATGATTCTATTCTATGAGGATGGATGGAGCTACCATCTAAAAGCTTATATTACTATTCCAGAAGTTTCCGAAGATGCACTGTACCCAATTGTGTGCTTCACAGAGACCACGAAGAAGAATATTCTATAAACACAAACCTCAAATAGTCTGAAACCTGTGCAGCACTTTTAGGAACTAGGTGTTGTCTTGAAACTTTCTTTTGCCATTTACTGATCCACCACAATGTTTTTAACAGCTCCTATATTGTTAATCCATTTAATGTCCAATTTCCAGTTGGTGCGCCTGAGTTCTTTTATCACTATATGTCAATATTTCTAGTAATTGTCACTATAATATGTTAATATTTCCACTAATTACACTAATATTGTAAAAACATCCAATATCCAGAAAAGATAATTAAGAATGTTAAAGCCTATGTCTTAAAATATTTGAACAAGATTTCCTGTGGCTGTTTGTGAAACTGGAATTATTGTTCACATATTTTTTTGTTTTCAGAAAATGTATCTCTATTGTCGAAATTGAAATATAATTAAGTTTTGACATACCTTGAACCTGAAGGACTTGTGATATGTCAAACCCTTGACTTATTCGAACAATTATCACACCAAATTCAAAGTCGAACGCATCACTGAAATAGAGTGCAAGTGTTTTAAAATACATATATTTCTTGGCATAGCACTGGAATAATAGCACCTATCTATAAATTACTTAGATTCTTTTATAAGCAGTAAAATTATCATTGCATTTCTAAAATTAGTGAATTTTTGGATGTATTTCCTTGAAGAAACAGTTTAGATATTGATTTCTGCCCATTCTCTGTTTCCCATATCATCTCCATAATCTTTCACAGCATTGCCACCATTCCTATTTTGGGTTATTTAATGCCTAACAGGAATTAGGATAAATTATTTCCTGCAAATCAAATATTATGCAGAATTCCACAATTGGGTGGGTGGGTGGGTGAGGGAGTGGGCAGAAAATGGGATGTAAAACATTAGCACAATCTAAGATGCTTTCATATCATGTCCCCAAAATGCCGTTTTCATCCATGGATGGAAAGATAGAAGGTTCTTGCCTTTCACCCCTTGCTGATAAAAAAAGCCCAACGGAGATATTAATTTAAACTTAAAAAAAAAAAAAAACAAAATGGAAAAGCGTTAAGCAGCCCTTCCATTCCTGTCCTTCCATTTAGTTAGTGCACTCATACTGCTTTGAATTAAATGCGGACAAAAGAGGATTAGAACTATCTATAACATGTAATGTATAGCCATAGAAGTATAGAAAAACTACTCTATTGCTGTGCAAAGGGGTTTTGTAGCACCTTTGAGACTTTGGACATTACCAAATGAGCCCTGTGCTCATTGCAATCGTGTCTGTTAATAAAAAGGGAAACATACCAATTTAAGACCAGCCATTATCACGTCTTGTCAGTCACACAACTGGGGCTGCTACTGCTTTTATTTTATTTTTATTTTTACTTTATTAACACAATTCCAGAGTTATGCTAATGTGATTTACTTTGTAAAAAAAGGAAAGGAAAAAAGAAAGAAAGAAAGAAAGAAAGAAAGAAAGAAAAGAAAGAAAAGAAATCAGCCTGCTTGGAATATCAAGGGGAAGGGGACAGAGGGAGAAGATGAGACACCGACACCACGTGACTGCCAATATCGCAATTGCCCCAGCATCCATGTTTCGCACCCAGGGTCTTGTGCAAATGCAAGCTCATTGACGAGTTTCCCCCATCAATTAAAAGGAACATCCTAACCATACTTCAAGTTCAGAGAAACAGCAACTATGGATCAAATGTGTCATTGTGCAATAAGTATTGCCAAAGGAGCTTTTTTTTCCTTCTGGCTCTAATCACAGTTTATAAGCCCTGTGTAGTAATCTCCTAAGTGATCAAAAGAAGTTGTAGAAATAGCAGGATACCAAAGCTTATAACTTCTTTCACTCATTTAGAGCCAGAACAGACCAGCTCTAAAAGCCAGCCTCTCAGAGGCTTGGGGGCATAGCCTTTAGATGCCACATACCCCTAAGATGTCTTGAAGCCACCTGGCTGCCCAGATGTGGGTGCCTTCATGATGTTCCAGTGGCGCAGCATTTACACTTGAAATCACCACAGGGCCGTGGCAGGATGGGAAAAGCCGACCAAAAAATGATCTGATATTTTGCTCCCCCTTTTTCAGCCAGCTTCAAAGCAGATTGGGGCCATGGCATGTGTTTGCCACAGCCCCAATCCATCTTCAGAGGGGGCAACTTTAACCCACCCCTTCCGCCCATCTCTTTTGCCCCTAAATTGCAAAGGTGCTACAAGATCCCTTTGCATATTGATATTCCAGACTAACATGGCTATGATGTCTCTCAATTCTACTCTGTTGTTGCATATTGCTTAACTTTCAAAATGCATATGTACAGCTTATCAAGATTTTATTGTCATTAACTGCATGACTTTTCTAGAGAGGAATGTTTGTGTTCCTGGGCATATACAAACTAAATCATGGTATTCATCTGAAACAAATTTAGTGGTCATGGATTACTCAAAAGAACTAAGTGGAATGATGTAAAACCACTCAGAGACACCAAACAATTCGTTCTACCAAATAATAATAATAATAATAATAATAATAATAATAATAATAATAATAATAATAATAATAATAAATCAGTAGCAGCAGCATATTTCCCAGCCCCAACTTACTGTATGATGCCCATGTAACTTTCAACTTGCATTGCTGTGGAATGTCTCCAGTTCTTTTTAAATCCAAAGACCAAAGTATTAGGTCTCATTCTGCCCAATCCAGAGGCCTGGCAATATTAAAAGATGGTGTTTAAAGAGATGCATGTGCAAGGTTTATCGAGAGTGAGGAGTAATAGCAAAAGATAACAAAAGTAATATTCTGGAGGTATTTAAGATTAAATTGCATTTGGTGACTGTCCTTCATGCTTGTACCCAAGCAGCACTTAAAAGATTAGCTCTAAATCATCTCGACTATTAATGGGTTTTAGATGACAGAACTGTAGCTTTGCTAAATTAGCATTCATTTGTATTTCTTCTGATGAGTGCTTATTAAAACAGCTTAATAACTTAGGATCAACAGCATTTTTAAGCTAGTGTGTGCTTGTTTTTTAAGCCATTATGTAATTAAAATATTAAGTTCATTTCAACAGTTCTAGCATTTAGGAAGGAGTGTACATATTCTGGTGCCACCCCTTTTTAAAGCAATAACCTCACTCATGTGAAGGCTGTGGTTCCATGCACCCCTTTTAAAGTCCTATTGTGACACTTGCACAGGATCAGGCTGGTCTGATTCTCAACACCCTAGGAGATCACACTTGGTAATGCACATTTAGATACCAATGATTAGATTAGCACATTTCCATTTTGGAACAATTCTAAGAAAACTAAATAAGCATGCAACATAAGTTTCTAACCAGAGAAAAACTGTGTCTGATGGTAGAAGTGAGACTAGCCTATCCAATTGCTAGATCAATCTGAATGAATCACTACATCCATGGAACTTGCATAAATATTAAGTTAGTACGCTTCTATTGATTTAGTTGGGACTAACAACTGGACTTACTATATATACTCAAGTATAAGTCTAAAAATTTTAGTTTAAAAATTGACCTAAAAGTCTTGGATTGGCTTTTGACTTATCCATGGGTCAATGGAAGTACTGTACTTTAACTCTAATCCAAAAAGGAACCATGCCCTTCTTTGAGTAGAGTGGCGAAAAGTAAGAGCTTAGTCCATCCTGGGAGAACGTAAAAGAAGCACCAACTTCCTCTACTTTCTCTGCTGCAGTGCCACTTCTGACCTTTTTGAATATCTTTGGGGTGGGAAAATGGCAGCGGTGGCAGCTTCTTTCCAACTTTGTGCTTTATCTTTTAAATATTTTAGGTTTGTAAAAAAATAGTTTATACACTCGTCCCTCCACATTTTGTGGATTTGACTTTTGCAGATTTTTTATTCATAGATTTTATTAATATGTTCTCTCTAGGAATATCTAGGTCTTCTAGTGCAACTCTGTGGTCAACTTTAACCAAAAGTCACACTGAAGGACCTAGAGATTCCTAGAGAGAACACTCCACTAGGCATTTGTAATAATAATAATAATAATAAAAAATATCCCTCCTCTCTGTAAAATACAACCGAGGTGGCTTACAAGATAAAACAAACAATCCTATCCCCCAATAGCCCACCCCCCTAAAATACAATTAAACAGATGAAATATAAAAACATACTTAAAAATTACAAACAACAAAGAATTTAAAATAGCTACAATGGAAATCAGGGACAGGCATAACTATTTCCAATGGCCGGTTACCTACTCAGGAAAGGCCTGCCGGAAGAGATCTGTCTTA
>CM034709.1:13946330-13959999 GCA_020142125.1 Phrynosoma platyrhinos | reverse complement strand
AAAAAACACCACCAAAATTTTTTTCTTCACAAAATGTGATTCTTTTGCATTTGCCTTGCTTCACCTTGCTTCTCCACAATTCAGACCGAATGCAGTTGGGTCTGAAATCATTTCCAGTATGAACGAGACACATATAAACTGATCAACAAATTGGTTTAAATCATAGTGGGAATGAGCCCTTAGAGTCAATCTACTGAAATCAATAAGGCACTCTGTGTGAGTATGTAGTGAAGCTTGCTATGTACTGTATGTACTGAAGCCATTACAAAATGTTCAGAGAAGATGCCAGCCACAGATGCAGGTGAAATGTCTGGAATATATTCTTCTAGAACATGGCCTCACAGCTCGAAAAACCCACAAAAACCATGTGTCTCTTGTTGTTTGCTACAGGCAGCCACGTATTCCAGAATAATCTAGAAATGGGCAACTGCAGCAAGGGTCAATATTCACCCCCATAATAGGTTGTATTACCTCTTTTTTGGAGCAAACTCAGTTTTGGACCTGACTTAACTGTCTACTTCTGCTATTTAATTTTGGGTTATCTAGCTAATTTTCAGTATTGGGAGTGGGGGACATCAGGTGTTTATATGGAAATCACTGATCCAGGCAGTATTGTGAAAAGGGCATTCTTCTATCTGAAATGTTCTTTTCTGGTGGAAGGACATCTGAGGGTTGAGACACGTGGGCTACTTTCATCCCATAGACTGAACTTTCCCAACTACTAAAACAAGGCATACAAGTTGTGCTGTAAAAATCTCCCTTAACTTGTCTTGTTCCTGAAGGGGCAAGTGGGAAATTTTCTAACTCTTCTCACTCTTCACAGAATGAGATATTTCAAGTGGTTCATCCCTCTGTCTCAGGGAAAGTTGACTAATCTCCCAAGGATCAAAAGTGAACATTTGCTCAAATTTGTGGGTGCTAATGCTATTGGCATTATCCTGTGCCTGCAGGGTGCAGCTTTGGTCGTCCCCCGCGCGTCTCTTTATAATCTCTCATTCAAAGCAGAAAAGTGCTTGAGAAGCTGACAAAAGATATAGTGCAAATAACAAACAACTATTCTTTTACTGCTTTCCATCAGGGACGATACAAGTTACATTTTTTCACTATAACTCTCTGAATCTCAGACTTTTCAAAGCTCTTCTTTCTTACAGCTGCATATAATATGCTATATATACAGTGCGCCCATGCCATATGCGGGCTCACCATACGCAGCTTTGATCTTCTGCGGATGGCAAACCTGGGTGTCTAAAATAGTGCGGGTGGTGCAGGCATGTGCATGGCACTGAACACAGGAACATCTGCCCACAGAAAAACACGGGACTTGAGGTTCTGCATTTTTCCCCATACGCAGGGTGGGGTCTGGAATGGATCTCTTGCATATACTAAGGGTGCACTGTAATATGCTGCTGTCAAGTGGGAAATGTTAGATCTTGCTTGTAACACCCTCCAGCTGGGTGGACTATGACTCCCATCATCCCAAACCACCAAGAGCAGGGTAGGCAACCTTTCCCCTTTAAGGGCTGAGGGACTTCAGCTCCCAGAATCCCAGGAGCTATTGGCCAACATGGGACTATTGGCCAACATGGCTGAGGCTTCTGGGAGCTGAAGTCCCTCGACCCTTAAAGGGGAAAGGTTGCCTATCCCTGACCAAGAAGATGAAGAGAGTTGTAGTTCAACATAATTGGAAGTCCCTGTACTGGGGAAGATATTAGACTTTTTGTGACAGAAGTAGTGTTGTTTTGTAACAGACTGTTCAACATTCATGTTTCTGTGTTGTTTCCAGAATGGAAGGTGTAATCTGCAAGGACTTTCTTCCCATAAAATTGTGTGTATGTGTGTGTGTGTGTGTTCCTTTTGGAGAACATAGGCACAATTTAGAAAAGTTATTTTCTTTCTTTCTTCCTTTTTGGGATGGACTGCATCTCTCAAAATCCCCATCCAGAACAGCCACTAAACCATATTGGCTTGGTGATCCTGGAAGTTGTCGTATACTGCTATGGCCTGGGCCCAGATGTGGTCCACAGCCCATATTGCGAACCCAAGTACAGGGTGAAGTAATGCTTGGTGACCCTGGGAGTTGCAGTATACTGCAATGGCCTTGGCCTAGATATGAGAATGCCAGAATGGAAAGTGTAACTTGCATGGACCTCTTCTTATAAAATTGTGGGTGTGGGAGTGGATCCATTTGGAGAAAATAGGCACAATTTAGGAAAGTTACTTTTATAGGTTTTTTTTTTTGTATGTTTTTGGGGCTATGTGGCCATGTTCTAGAAGAGTTTATTCCTGACGTTTCACCAGCATCTGTGGCTGGCATCTTCAGCATCTTCAGAAGTTAGATGGCAGTCTTTCAAGAATACTTTAGCTGAGGATTCCTGCACTGGTGTAAGGTTGGAGTCGATGGTCTTTGGTATCCCTTCCAATTCTTTATTTCTGTGATTCAAACTAGTCTCACAGCGTGCGGCAGTGTCTCTCCCCGCCATCTATCTTTCCCGGACAAGGTGCCTCGCTGCCAGCATTGCTGTCATTGAGAACTCCTGAAGCAGCGACACCACTGCCATCTTGGCTCCATCCGCTGTTCTGGAGAGAGATTTCTACTTTTCTTTCTTCTTCTTTGTTTTTGGATGGACAACATCTCCCAGAATCTCCATCCAGCACAGCCATTGAGTCATGTTGGCTGGGTGATCCTGGGCATTGTAGTGTACTGCTATGGCCTGGGGCTCTGTTCTACTACAACTCCCATCAATGTAGTTGATTTAAGACACTCTCTCAGCCTCAGAAGACAGCAATGGCAAACGCCCACTGACCAAATGGAAGAGGAGGAGGCATGAGGAGAGAGACAAGGGGGAAGGGAGGAGGGATAAACTCATGGATTTTATGGTACACACTGTTATCTCCTGTTGCTTTCTTATGATGTTGACCCTGTTGACGGAGGGGGGAAAGTTTTGGCTTGTGTGTAAAGAATGCCTTTCTTGCCAACAACTAACAGGTACGTAAGTTATGCTGTAAGAGCAATTGGCTCATGCTAAGCACAGGAGCTTAAGATGAAATTTGGATTTGAACTTTATAATTCCATTCCCTGAATCTTTAGAAAGGTTTGTATATTTACTTGTAGAGAGGCAAGGTAGTGTAGTGGTTTGAGTGTGGACTACAGCAGCCTCTGGACACCAAGGTTTGAATGGCCTGTTCAACCATGAAAACCCACTGGGTGGTCTTGGGCAAGTCACACTGTCTCAGCTTCAGAAGAAGGCAAAGGCAACTCTTCTCTGAACTAATCTTGCAAAAGGATCCTGCAACTTGCTGAGGCAGGTTTGCTTTTGACCATTAAGAAAACAAAAATAATCACCACAGAGGAGCTACAGGAATTCAAAGCAGATGATGAGGGAATTGAAATAGTTAAAGATTTCCCATACCTTGGTTCAATCATTGATCAGAATTGCAGTCAAGAAATCAGAAGAACACAAGACTAGAGACGGGCAGCTATGACAGAACTAGACAAGATTTTAAAGTGCAAAGGTATCAAGCTGAACACCAAAGCTAGGATCGTCCAAGCCATCATCCAGCAAGGGGCTGCTGGAACTTGCAGTCCAACAAAAGCTGGAGGGACATATGATAAAGTAACAGGGTGGGCCAAAAGTTGCTCAAAATTAATCCCATTTGGGTTACAAAGGAAAAAGCTGCATATTCAATGGGAAATTAATGTGTCTCACATCTGTATCCTCCATAGAGTCCAGTGCATTACAGTATTAATTAGAGCTTGGAAAAGTTTTGGACTATGGCACTCATAATCCCCCAACTAGCTATGGGAGCTGTAGTCCAAAAACAGTAGTGTTTCCAAGCCCTGACAGATATGGATCACTGCAACTACATGAGCATTTGTAGTCTCTTCAGGGAGTTGGCTCTGAGGACTATTATCACACCTCTCTGTGTGTGTTGTGTGTGTGTTTCCTGAGCTACACAGATCACTTCTTCAACAGACCATTTTAGCTGGACTGCAACACACAAGAAGCTGAAATGGAAAACTGATCCTGGTTTGTCTTCACTGTATCCTCATAAACTAGAATACCAAAGTACCTTCCCTCTCCCCTGTGTGACATTTTCTGTTTTAGGTTTGAGAAATCTGAAACCAGTCATTTGCAAAAACAACAAATACATACAATTTCATCATCTCATTGCAAGAACAATTTCCTATACAGTTGGCCTTCCATTTTCACAGGGGATCCTTTCCAGACCCACTCCCCTGCAAAAGTGGAGATTAGTAAATAGTCAAGCCCCATAGGCTTGAATGGGGTGCGCCCCCACGGACACACGCAGGAGCATGCCCCATTGATTTAAATGGATGTCGCCCCCTCCATGAGTATGTAAAACCACGGACTTGCAGTCCATGAGAATGAAGAGATGACTGTATAGATTGCTAGACCTTTCCAATGTGAAGATGCACACTCAGTTGCATCCCTGCTGTTTAACTTCAATGAAGTAATAAAGTAATAAAAACATCCAGAACTCTGAATTTCAAATTGAAGTTCCTGCCTATTTACTTAATTTGCAAACAAACCATCTGAACATTCTCACACTTGGGCAATCAGGTGGCAAATTTCTTGGCTAATACATATAAATTTAAAAGGACCAAGAAATCCAAAATCTGCATGTTTAGCAAACTGGAACTAATGATAATCAAATTCCTAATCATTAAATTACATCACATCATATCATATGGCCATCAAAATGTTACTTTTTCATCAGATTATTTCATTGGGAATTTATCTCTTTATTCAGCTCTTTTACAGGCTTGGTAACAATTAGCCATTAACCATTTAACATAGCATTTTATCCATGATAATCATCCTTATCGGGTTCTTCCATAATTTCATATTTTTTCCAATGTGTATGCTAAGGGTTTTAATAGAGGCTTCTATTTGTATAGAATTCTGTCCCTTGTATCATCTTTAATAATCTTAATAACATAGCTTTTAATCCATTCAGGTATTCAGTAATCATAGGCTATATTAGGGTAAATTCCATCCTTTGAGTTATATGAACAGGCAAAGAAGTTGACAGCTGAATATATCTGGCCTGTAACATTGTGGGCTATGGGAAACAAGTGGAGGAGAAGCCTACATCAGGGTATTTATACCATCAGTTTCTGAAGGGACCATCAGTAGGTCTGAAAAATAAAATGCAGGGCAGCCTTTCCTAATCTTATGTTAGTCTACTTAAGACACTTATGTCCTAAAGGAGGATAGAATGAGGAAGAACTAGCCGTAGAGCTCATACTACGAGCTCCCAAAATCAGCACAAAAAACTATTTAAACAAAAATAATTGTCTAGTATTTTAAAATAGCCAATTACCTCAGTGCTTTGGCAGAACGACAATGTATAAATAAATTCAGTATATATACATACACACATTGAACATGTATGTATATATGTTTACACATTGGTGGCTCTACTTCTGAGAATTTGTAAAGATCTGTTGGAATTTAGTGGTCTCTTCTGTTGATATTTTTCCCCCCAATGCTAAATTGTATCATCTTTAAAATAGCCAATTGCCTCAGTGCTTTGGCAGAAAGACAATGTATAAATAAATTCAGTAAATATACATATACACATTGAACATTGGTGTATGCATGTATGTATGTATGTATGTATGTATGTATGTATGTATGTATACACACTGGTGGCTCTACTTCTGAGAATTTTTAAAGATCTGTTGAAATTTTGTGGTCTTCTGTTGATATTTTTTCCCTACTGCTAAATTGTATCATGTTTGCCTTGTGCTGTTTGTGGCATATTATCATTTTTATTTAAAAGGCAATAATTTATGGATTGTTGTTAACACTGGACACATTATTCATTTGCCTTGTTATGCTGAACCTGAAAATAAGTGATTTTAGTAAAATAAAAGATAATAATAATATAGATTTTTGTCTTGTTTTTAAATATGTGGTAAGCCACCTTGCATCCCATTATTGGAAGAAAGGCAAGATATAAATTAATAAAATAACCATCACCGCCACGTAAAATGGCATCCATGCATCAAATCAGTTATGCTTGGTAGTCTGCGTAGGCTAAGACCATTCATGTTTTTACATGCTTTTGTAAATAGCCTCTGGTGATATTTTGTGACAATGTGGAGGCAAATAACTTGGTGTGGATTTGGAAACTTTGGTCCATGGACCAAATTTCCACATGGGGCAGCTGAAATGTCACGTGGCCTTCAGAGGGGAGCAGCCATTTTGTGGAAAGTACATGTTTATCATGCTTACTCACTGTGTATACTTCACAACAGATGCAGAGACCATTGTTCTTTGTAAATGAATGTGCAATGTCCAACAAAGCTGGTCTTGTCATGGGTGCCCCTGTTAACACTATGCACTGAGGCCTGTGAAAGTGGAAAGGGATAAATTAAATTTTATAACTTGTTCCTGCAGAGCAAACTTTGGATCACTTTCATGGAGACCTTACCTGAAGTTTTTCACATGATCATCCACTGTTGTTAATTCTAGTGCAGTGTCAATGGCATTAACATAGTAGAGTGCCTGTGAGGATGATCCCCAATTTACCTCTGTTGTCAAAGAAAGGAGGGGGGGGGGAACAGCACATCATTTTACTGCCTATGTATTTTTTAAAAATACGATATAGTGGAAGAGTGAAAGGAGACAAAGACATGTTATACAATAGTCAAATACTTGCATTTCTTTAAAGGTCCAACACGTTTTGGCCTTATCACCAATTGGCCTCCTTCAGGAGCAATTCTCAGAAATTTCTGGAGATATAGTCTGCCCTCTCAATAGAAGTTGACCGTTGAGCATTAGGACTTTTTCACATGGGAAGCAAATGTCCTCCTCCCATCATTAAATCACCATTAAATCCCATCAACACTGCGCAATAACAGGATGATTTTCAGATGACGTCAGACGACATCACCATTATTGCACCATTATCCCATGAATAAAGCAGCAAAATTGTGCAGCTTTTTATTCATGGGAAAATCCCATGAATAAAAAGTGGTGCATTTTTGCTGCTTTGTTCATGGAATAATGGTATTATAATGGCAATGTCACCCAACGTCATCTGAAAATCATCCCATTATTACACAATATTGATGGGATTTAATCCCAATTTAATGACAGGAGGAGGACTCTTGCCCTCGTGTGAAAAAGTCCTTAGAAGAAAGCAATAAGATATAGCCATGGGAAGAATTTTCCCTTTGATATGTGAGATGTTAAACATAGGCTGCATAGCTATACCTATTTATTTGGACATAAACCCCACTAAAGGGTTTATGTAGAAGGTCAGGTTGAATACCTATAACTGTAGGTCTTTGAGTGGTCATCTGTGCACTTACAAAATTGGGTTATCCTGAGCCTGTGCAGAGCACCATTCATAACCTTCTAGAACCTAGTAGAAGCATTTTGACAATAGCCCCACCCATCTTGTGCAACCTTATATAGGGAGCTTTCCATTTTGCAACCTTTCCTTTCTTGTAGTCTCTATGCCTCATACAAATGGGAGATTAGCAAGCTACACACAAAAAGGAGGTGAGAGTGTTGTTGCAAACAAGTCAAAGCTGTATTGAACAGTAAGCAAAAAGCACAACATCAAGCATGAAACGTGAGCATCATGCCTCCCACCTAAACAAAGAAAAATGATGCTGAAAGTTTCAATTAATATAACTTTTCTGAAACATGAAAAAACAGTACATAATTCAAAATGCAATAGAGCATTCACAGCAAACTGGAATGCAATATGTTCAGGGCAAACTGGAATGCAGTACAGCTCTCCTAAAGACATTGTTCATCCTAGACCTTGAGTCCACTCAATAATGAGTAATGATGGTCATAGGCTGTGCTGCATGACAAATGTCCACAAGTGGCATATCTGTCTGGAAGGCTGAAGATGTGGCCATGGGTCACATGGAATAGGTTTGAATTCAAGCTGGAGGGTCCTCCTGAGCCAGTTCATAGGCCAGGTGGAAGGCTGATACCACCCATTTCATGAAGGGCTGTGACAAGACAGGCAGTCCCTTCTTTGGCCAAGAATAGCATACAACAAGTCTTTGTGAGGCCCAAAATATAGCAGTCTTGTTAATGTGGAAGGTCAGAGTCCTCGGTACATTGAGACAGTGCCACCATCTCTCAGAGTCCAAGGTTGGATTTGGTAGAAAAGCAGCAAGGTTGGCAGATCAGTAGTTCGAGACCCAAGTGCTGTGTGATGGACATGGGGCATCTCTGTTTGGTGCCCTTCTGGAGCACAATTGGGGGGAGTCCCTTCTATTGACATATATGGAGACCTGTGAGTCTTTATAAAGCACATGAAGAAGCTCAGAAAAGTTAATCCCAAACACCATTTCATCCAATAAATCAAATAAAAAGGGCCACTCCACCCTATCGAATGCCTTCAGGGTGTCCAACGAAATCAGAAGCAAAGGTTTATTAGTCTAATTGACCTGAAATATTATGCACAGTACCCTCTTGACTGCATCAGCCAACTTGCAGCCAAGTATGAACCTGACCTGGTCATGATTAATATATTCTGCAATGAATGTATAGAGTCTAGCTAATAAAATAGATGATAAAATCTTAGCATCCTGGTTGGTTAGGGCTATAGGCCTAAAGTCTGAGGGACATTCATCTAATGTCTTTGGGAGGGGAATAATTCTTGAGGTCGTCCAGCTGGCCGGAGGGTTAGCAGAAGAGAAGACCTCATTATAAAGGTCTACCAAATGAGATGAAACCTTAGGACACAATAGTTTATAAAATTCTCCTGCAAACTCATCTGGGTATGAGGCCTTCCCTTGCTTAAATTCTCAATAGCTGTATCTACTTCCTTTAGCTTAATAGGGCTATTAAGCAGAGCCCTATGATTGGGTTGTAAACACTTAAGCCCTAAAAGTTTAACAAAATCATGTAATCCAGCAATATCAATCTGCTCTGTAGAGTATATATTACTCTGTAGGATGGATCTAGGAAAACTTTGATGTAGGAACTGTGACCAAATCAGAGTCCAAAATCTGAAGTCCCAGTGACAGAGGCAGACTCTTGTAGTAGCTGTGTAGTAAAATTGAAGCCACAGTCAGTTTCAAAGCAGGAGCTTGTTTAGAGGCAACTTGTTACATCCCTGAGAGACTTGTTCCTGCTGTTTTGCTAGGTCCTAACCTGGCCCCTATGCTCTGAGGTTTTTACTGAGAGCGGTGTCAACAGCGGATACAACTTAGGGCCTTTGCAGACTGCCAGAAATAGTGCACATTAAATTGAGGCACTGCCCTGGCTCAGTGCTAGGGAATCATGGGAACTGTAATTTATTGTGGCACCAGAGCTCTCTGACAGAGAAGGCTCAATGTCTCAGAAAAAAAAAATACAATTCCCATGACTCCCTAGCACTGAGCCAGGGCAGTGCCTCAATTTAATGTGCACTGTTTCTGGCAGTCTGCAAAGGCCCATAGTTATGATGCTTGTGCCCTCCCTCAATTTCAACTGCCATCCAATTGCCATCGACCTGGCCTCAGAAGGAGAGAATAAGAAGCAGGCACAGCTCCACCATGGCTAGCCCAAAGGTAGAAGAAAGGCCCTCCCTCCATTCCAAGTGCCATCACCCTGGCCTCAGAGGGAGAGAACAAGAGTTAGTTTCTGCTGGACTTAATCCCTTCCCTCATTGCCATTCCCTTTCCTTGTGTGTCATTTCTTTAAATTATAAAGCTGAGGGCAGGGAACTATCTGATTACCAATTTGTAAACTGCTCTGAGAGCATTTCTGAGAGCATAGTAACAACTATTATTATTATTGGAGTCAGAGGCTGCAGGGTCTGCTCATAGAGGAGCATCTTTAATTGCAACTTCCTATTCTTCTGTGTCTGTGGCATGAATGCAGAACAGTGGCTGCAAGCAGAGACCACATATGTCTCATCCAAACAGCCCAGGCACTTTGAATGTCCATCCTGACCAGGAGGTCTGGTGCCGCCAGTTTGGCCAGGGAGAAGTCTGAGCCCTGAGAGTGAGCATGGCTTCAACCACCAAATGCTAGATGACAAGAAGAATCCAAGAAGACAAAGCCAGTATGCAAATGGCCAAAGGCCGAGTCAAAAGCAAAAATGAAACAACAGCTCCTGATGCTGATGCTGCAGCAAAAAAGAACTAACAGTTTCAGTGAGAGGCCCCTTATATGGATTTGCTGGAGGTGGATGGGGCTACTGCCAAAATGCTTCTACTAAATTCTAGAAGGCTCTGAACAGTGCTCTGTGAAGGTATGGGATAGCACAGAGACCACAAAAAAGAATTTATTTTTGAGTAGACATCTAAAGGGCCATGCTGTCATGCACTGAATTTAAAGAAGCTCCTAATAATGATACACTCAAGAAGGAGTTTATTTGTCCTTCTGAAAGCTCTTCCTGCCTAGTAAAAAATTCACTGTGGTTCAATAATCTTCTTGAGTGTCTTATAATCTTCGTTCTCTCTTAAATAAAATTCCTTCTTTGCAGATGAATTGCCATATAGGTTTGGCAGCACAGGAGATGTCTGTTCAGAGGTAAGTACCACTGAGTTCATCAGGTTTATTCCCAGGTATGTGAGCACTGAATTGCAGCCTGAAGTGCCAATCTATTTCTGCATTCTTCTTTTATCACTTCAAGCAGAGAAAAGGTATGGGATATCTTTTATCCAGCATAGATCAGGGGGCTGGGCTAAGTGACCTGCAAATTCTCTACCAACTTTTTATGATTCTAAGAATAGGGATTCTTAAATGTGGGAATAGGCTTGCAAACTCAGCATCATCGATTACAGCACAAATCTATACATGCCAATTCAAAAATAAACCACATTGAAATTTGTTTTCTTATGGATGGGTGATGGGTTTACAGTATTTTACCATGTCTAGGCCCAGAAGCAGATGAAAGTCTCTGCTTCCATTCTGACTGGCCTCAGAGGGAGAGAAGACCCAACAGTATCTGCTGGACTTAATCCCCACTACTGCTATCCTTCTTTCCTTTTGTGTTTTAGAAGATTATCGCATTTGGTTATAATGCGTTTTACCTGAGCTGGCTTAAAACTAGAAGTGGGCGGCATCCTGATAGTATCACACACATTTAGCTGCCGAAATCACCGTCCGGCTCCATTAGCTCTGAGAGGCACTCTGGCGGCTATTTTTTTCAAGCTGGAAAACTCCTGGCTTCGAAAAGAGTCGTGAGGAGCACCCCTTGGGGCAGTGATGGAGCCGGGCTGCAGTTGGGAGGTGATTTCGGTGGCTAGATGTGTCTGATACTATCAGGATGCTGCCTACTTCTAATTTTAAGCCGGCTCAGGTAAGCCGAATTATAACCAAGTGTGATAATCTTCTAAGAAACAAAAGGAAAGGAGGATAGCAGTAGCGATAGTCTACTATATTGGATTGTAAGAGTGGCGTTTCCCCAACAGTCAATCAGAGTTAGGCTGCCTGCCTGAGGACTGACTATAAAAGGAGAGGAGCAAGTAGAAGAGAGTGAGATGAGTGGGTCAGTTAAGAGTTTAAGAGCCAGTTCAGGTGGCTTGTACTTGCCTTGTTCTGTGGGAATGTTAATCGAGATTTGAGCCAGATTTTTCACAGGATTCCTTGTCCTGATGATGTGGCATTATAAGGACTTGTGTTAAGACAATTAGAACACAGGTTAAAGTTCAAAAAAAGGGGATTATCACACCTCCTCCTGGACCCATCTTACCCCTTGTGAATTAGAGCCCAATTTGGGCTGGAGCCTGATCTTATTAAATGGCTTTTGCCCCTAAAATTGCTGTCCAGGTGCATCCCCTCCCCAATGCGAATTGTGAAATGAACTCTGTGACCATTTTTCCAAGTTGGAAAATTTTAGCAGATGAGGGTTCTCATAAGAGCCTTATGATCAGGGCCCCATTCACACTGCAGAATTACAGTGCTATGATTCCAGTTTAACCTATGGGATCCTGGGATTTTCTGGGAGGGGCATTTAGAATTCTTACCTAGAGCAATCAAGTGTCTCCCTAAACTCCAAATCCAAGGATTCCATAGGATGGAACCATGACAGTTAAAATGGAATCATAGCACTATAATTGTGTAGTGTGAACAGGCCCCGATATATATTTAGAGTCAGTGGAGTTTATCACATGGGCAGGATCCCGTGCAAAAACGGGATTTAAATGGAAAAAAAAGTCCCCAAAAGCGGATTGTTTTTCAGATGACATCTGAGATCAATCCACACAGAAAATGGAAAAACCCGCAAAAGTGGGTTGGTTTTCAAACAACGTTAGGGTTAATGAGCAATAATGTGACATTAACCCGGACAGAAAGGCGACAAAACATGCTTCTTTTTACTTTCGGGAAGTGCGTTTTGTCGCCTTTCTGTCCGGGTTAATGTCACGTTATTGCTTATTGTCTGATAATCAACATGCTTTTGTGGTTTTTCCCAGGGTTTTAAATCCCATTTCTGCATGGGATTTGGAGACTTTGACTCCATGTGATAAATTCCAGTGAATTGTTTCACACACACCCGACATGGGAGCCACCAGCTTCATCTGTTTCTGAGTTCTTTCTCCAGAGATGATTCTAGCAGGAGAGAGTGAATATGTGTGCCAAAGGAAACCATGATTAAGAACAATTGGAGGCAGGGGTGAATAATATTGCCAAATGGTTTTAGAGGGGGTCTGTATGTGCTTCACCCCCCAAAAAAACTTTTCATTGGGCTTGTTATTAAGAGCACCTAGGGGAAAGAAAAAGATTAGAGTGGGGTGATGTGGGAATATAACACAGGATCTACCCAGTTCACGTTGAAAGATACAGATTGAGTTTTTCACAGCAAAAATACTAGCAATGAAAGAGCTCACTCATAAAAATAAACAACCACCATCTGATAGTAAGAATTACCTCTTCCCCATAAAACTCAGCAATCTTGGAGGTTTATACCCTGGACCACTCCCTTTACCATATTATTTTTTAGATATTCTCTCACAGGGATCTGCTTTACCTGGCTTCTTGTATGTCACATAAATATACAGAAACAGCTCAATGGCGTAAGTGATGACAGCAGCCCACCAGTTGATGACAAACATGACGGCACAGCACAGAACAGCTCCAAAAAGAGACACCCACATGTTGTAATACCTGAAAGCAGGTCTCCAACCTATGGAAATAAAAACAAGTAGGCACCTCAAAAATATGGAGGATAAAGAAAACTAAACTGGTACTCATCATGTTATCAGATACGGTGTAGTCCTGGTTGGACATTGCAGCTGAACATGAATATGCCAAGAAGGATGGGGTCACTTCCCACTTCCCCTCTTCATACTCTACTTACTTCAAATGCTGAAAATTGAGTTCAAACTGCAAAAAAGTGTGCACTTAATTAACTTAGCAGCAAAGAGGGAGAGGATAGGAGGAGGCAAAAGTTAACTGCATTCTTTTTCATTAATACATGTTGTCCTCTTAAACACACACTGTTGCCGCTTGGCTACATGTGTCTTGGTTTTCATCTGTAAAATGTTCGAGGGTATGGACTTTGTTGTTGCTATTGTTTTGTGCCTTCAAGTCATTCCTGACTTATGGCAGCCCTAAGGTAAACCTATCACAGTTTTTTTGTGTGTGGGTTTTTCAGGCTGTGTGGCCCTGTTCTAGAAGAATTTCTTTCTGATGTTTCTCCAGCATCTGTGGCTGGCATCTTTCTCTGAAGATGCTAG
>CM034709.1:13911899-13936669 GCA_020142125.1 Phrynosoma platyrhinos | reverse complement strand
ATAATAATAATAATAATAATAATAATCCCACCCCTCTGTGCAATGCAATCAGGGTGACTTACAACTTTAAAGTATACATCCATATCCCACAATCCCCCCCTTAAAATACAATTAAATAATGATGATTTAAAATGCATTTAAAATAATAACACACACACACACACAAACCAAATAACAAATAACAGTAGCCGAATCAGGGATGAGCAGGATGGCTGTTTTTGATGGCTGAGATATCTATTTGGGAAAGGCCTGCTGGAAGAGATCCATCTTAATAGCCTTTTTAAAACTGTTTAATATGATGGATCTCATCCGGCAGGCCATTCCATAATCTGGGAGTGGTAGCCGAAAAGGTCCTCTGGGCAGTTGCAGACAATCTAGTTTTTATTGGCTGCAGCAAATTCCTCCCAGAGGACCTGTATGTGTGGGGTGGATTATACGGGAGGAGATGGTCCTGAAGATAGGTTGGACCCAAGCCATTTAGGGCTTTAAAGGTGATAACCAACACCTTGTACTGGGCCCAAAAACTAATGGGCAGCCAGTGAAGTGATCTTAGGATCGGTGTTATATGGTCTCTTCTCATTGTTCCTGAAATCATCCTAGCTGCCACATTCTGTACTAATTGAAGTTTCCAGACCATGTACAAGGGTAGCCCCATGTAGAGCGCATTAAAGAAATCAAGATGAGAGGTTCCCAGAGCATGCACCACAGTTTCTAGGTCCCTAACTTCCAGGAAAGGGCTCAGCTGGCGTATCAGCCGAAGCTGATAACAGGCACTCCTGACTGTCGCATTCACCCGATCTGAAGTGACGGGTCCAGGAGTATCCCCATATAATATATTTTATGTATAGTTTCAACAAGGCCATTGTTTTCCTTTTTGCTCAGCCCACTGTTTTCTTCGTTAGGATTTGCAGTGATTGCTGGGTCCTTCCATTTCCATTAGATAGCAAATCTTTTCCAGGTTTTAATCCAAGCTTTAAAGGAGCAATTTAAGGTGCTGAACCACAGTTACAGTTATGCTTAAGGCTCAGTCATAAATTGCTGCTTGTTGGAAGACCATGCAGGAAAGCTTGCCTGGTTTTCTTTCCCAGAGTCATTGGGAGATCTCTGTGGTGTAGTTCAATTTCTGGTCCTGCCTCTCTGGGAAACCTTGGTTGTTATACTAATCTGACTTGCCATAAGAGCCTGGTGTGAGTCAGGTACATAGTGCTTACTCTGTAATCCAAATCACAAAGTGTCCATTGGTACTAGATTCTCACTGTGGGCTTTTGCAGACTGCCAGAAATAGTGCAAATTGAGTCCACTTTAACTGGCCTGACTCAGTGCTAGGGAATCATGGGAACTGTAGTTTATTGTGGCACCAGAGCTCTCTGACAGAAAAGGCTCAATGTCTCAGAAAAAAATACAATTCCCATGATTTCCTAGCACTGAGCCAGGCCAGTTAAAGTGGACTCAATTTGCAGTCTGCAAAGGCCTGTGACAATCCTCTCTGACTGATATACAGATCACTAGGGCTTCATCCGCACTGCAAAAATAATCCAGTTTGATACCACGTTAACTGTCATGGCTCAATGCTATAGAATTGTAGTTTTCTGAGACATTTAGCCTTCTCTGTCAGAGAGCTCTGATGCCACAGCAAATTACAATTTTCAGAATTCTACAGCATTGAACCATGACAGTTAAAATGGTGTCAAATTGGATTATTTCTGCTGTCCAGATGCAGCCTAAGTGTTATTATGGTGAATTTTTGCTCCATGGGAATCTATGCATGGGTATCATTTGGTCTCAGTTCAGATGGACATGTGCTGCCATTGGCACAAGTCTCTAGAAACGTCTGTGTGGGGGGGAAAAATGATGCAGCATTCTCACCTCCTTCTGCAAATCTCCACTCAGCAATATCCTTGAAATATGCAGTGGCTTTTGCTGCAGTTATCTCCCACCCATGTGGATAGTTCATGGATCATTGTAGAAACCCTAGCAAGTTGAACTGGTAAGAATCAGATGCATGTCACTATCATATCTCATTCAGTAGATAAGCATTATAAATACACATGGCCTTAGCTACCATGCACTTCGGAAATGTATTATGTAGATTTCTTTAGGTAGCTTTAAGGCAGGGGTAGGCAACCTTTCCCCTTTAAGGGCCGAGGGACTTCAGCTCCCAGAAGCCTCAGCCATGTTGGTCAATAGTCCCATGTTGGCCAATAGCTCCTGGGATTCTGGGAGCTCAAGTCCCTCGGCCCTTAAAGGGGAAAGGTTGCCTATCCCTGCTTTAAGGTTTTATTGGGGGAGTGAGGAATGTGAAGTAAAGATTCTCTTCCCTTCCAAGACAATGTTCTAGTACTAGAAAATGGTCTAATTATAGACAGTTTATATATTAATATTTGGGTTCCTCCTATATGTGCTTATCTGGGAATTGAGGAGGGGGCTCTCTCTTGTTTCCCATCAGTGAGGCCAGTACACTGTGGGGATGTAGGAAAGGGCCTTCTCAGGTTGGCAGCCCTTGGTGCCAACTTTGATTTCATTTCGGCACCAAGTAAAAACTGTTCATCAAAGCTTTTGGTGGTGGTGGTAGTGGTAGTACCTGCATGCCTTCAAGTCATTTCTGATTTTTGGTGACCATAAGGCAACCCTATCAAGGATTTTTCTTGGGAAGATTGATTCAGAAGTGGTTTGCCATTACCTTCTTCTGAGACTGAGAGAGTGTATTTTGTCTAAGGTTACCCAGTCATGTTTGAGTGGGAATTCAAACCCTGGTCTCCCAGAGTCCAAATGACTCTGGAATTGGCAGATGACACCATGTTAGGCAGCATAGCTAACAACCTAGAGGACAGGATCAGAATTCAAAATGACATTAATAGGTGTGAGAGTTGGGCCAAAAGTAATAAAATGAATTTCAACAAGAAGAAATGTAAGGAACACTTGGCCAGAAAAAATGAAAGACTCAGCTACAGGATGGGTGACACCTGGCTTGATGGCAGTGCATGCAAAAAGGATCTAGGAGTCTTAGTAGACTACAAGCTAAACTTGACAACAGTGTGATGCAGCAGCTAAAAAAGCCAATATGATCCTTGACTGCATCAATATGAGTATGGGCCTAAGCAGACGGCGCAAAGCGCCATTTTCGAGGCCAGGAAGGGGAGGGGCAGCCTCACGCTGGGCGCCCCAACCCCTTCCCGAACATGTCATCAGAGCGCCGGTCGCTCCACATGGCCGGTGCTCCGATGACGCACTTCCACTGCAGTATCCGCACACGCTGCAGTGGAAGAGGCGTAGAAGGTGCGCCGGAGGCCTTTTGCGGTGCACCTTCAGCGTCTTGTGGAAGGAGAGCTATTTTAGTGCTCCTTCCTGGGACTGGGACGCGGCGGCTCAGGCCCGAGGAGTGCGGATACCTCAGTCCCAATCCGCAGCTTCCCGGGGCAGCCCCGTGCCGCCCGTCTGCTTTCCCCCTATAGTGTCTAGATCATGGGAAATAATAGTGGAAAGGAGAAGCCAGGCATAGTCAGACATGCATTCTAGACTTTAGAAAAGCTGATTTCAGTAAACATGGGGAAATACTGGAGGTGATCCTCTGATCAGGAATACTAAAAGTGAAGGGAGTTCAGGACAGATGGGACTTGCTCAAAAGGGAGATAATAAAGGCACAATTTCAAACAGTTCCAATGAGGAGGAAAAATGGGACGTATCTCAAGAAACCAGGATGGATGACTAAAGAACTTTCAAGTGAGCTAAGTTTTAAACGGAGCATGTATAAGAAATGGAACAAAGGAGGAAATCATCAAAGAGGAATTCAACAAATAGCTAACACATGTAGGGGTAAAGTCAGAAAAGCAAAAGTGCAGAATGAGCTCAGGCTTGCTAGAGAGGTTAAGAACAATAAAAAGGGCTTTTTTATTGCAAAAGGAAAGAAGGAAATGGTAGGGCCACTGCGTGGAGAAGATGGCAAAATGCTAACAGGGGACAGAGAAAAGGCAGATCAACTGAACACCTTTTTTGCCTCCGTCTTCCCAGAAAAAGAAAAGGGTGCTCAACATGAGGAAAATGGAGCAGAGGACACAACAGGGGAAATGCAGCACAAAATAAGTAAAGAGGTAGTATAGGAATACCCAGTTAATCTAAATGAATTTAGGTTTCCAGGACCAGATGAACTACATCCAAGGATATTGAAAGAACTGGCAAATGTAATCTCAGAGCCATTGGCAATAATCTTTGAGAACTCCTGGAGAAAATTTTTTATTTTATTAAATTCTTTATAGATCACTCCTAAAGAAGGGCCACAGAATTCCAATAGGTGAAATAAATCTTATTAGTTGGCATTGTTATGAACAAATGTTTATTCATTCTTATTAATGATTAGTGACAAGAATGTATGCCCTCATTTCAATATCTTTCACCACCTTAGCAATGTAGCAGTATTTTAAAAAAAGGTTTAACTTTCCTAAAACCAGAAAGATCATTGAAGAGTAGGTTGGAATGGTCATAGAGTTTTTTTAAAGGAGGTTATTGGTGATAAATGATATTTGTGACATACATACCAATCAAAATGAAGGCCATGGCAATGAAGAAAGTAAGGACATATCCTCTAATTGGCTCATTGTTTTTCCCATATCCTTTGGCAAAAAAGTGGAGGGCTCGGTAGATGTTATCCTTGCATAGAGCCTGCCAAAAGAACAGAACAAAAGGCAACAAATTAGAGACTGAGGTGTAATGATAGTCTGTCTCTTCTATTGTTAGGTGTTGTGTAGTTATCCACATTGATCTGACATACCCAGCTACATTTCACAGTTGGAAACTGGGACATGTGTGGCCAGACAACATCAGAGTGTGGTCAAGATGGCAAAAATTATTAATCAGGAAGCACACACATCATTGAATAGGCTGCAACATTTTTTAAATTGTATTTTTTGCCTGAGCCTACTGAGAATGGCTGCTGCTAGCACATGCAGCGGCTCCAATCCACCGTTTCGGCGCTTGAGAAAGGAGCGCCAAAATGACGCTCCTTCCTGAAGCGCTAGAAAGGGTGCCAAAAGAGGCGCTGCGCACCTCTTCCGTGTCTCTTCTGGTGCAGCAAGTGCGGATGCTGTGCCAGGAGGACGTCATCAGAGTGCTTGCCGTGTGGAATGGCGTGCGCCCTAATGACGTCCTTGGGAAGGGGTTGGGGCGTCCAGTGTCCGGCTGCCCCTCCCCTTCCCTGGCTCCAAGACGGCACTTTGCACTGTCTGCAGAGCCCCTAAGCACAAACTATTTTTGCATTTGCACTCATTTTGCAGCAATTGAAGTAAACTGAAGACAAAGGGGGAAAGTGGGGGCAGGAGTGGGACTTTAAAAACAACAGAAAAGGGGGACAATAGAGGATTAATCAGGGCTGTCCTTCCCAAGACAGTTGAAGGGTACCATCTGATAACATCTGAAATACAGAGATCAGGTTGGAGGAATTCCCAAGGTCAGAGATAATGGCACCAGGCTGGAGGAATAATCATGTCATCCAGACCACCTACATCCTTTCCTTGCTTCAAACATTATCAATATGGAGTGGTATGAGATGCAATTACAAACTACAATGTGACAAAATCACAGTGTTCTGAAAAATTATCACCTTTCAACTGCCACACAATGAGTGGGAAGAGAGAAGGAGGGATGCTGCAGCTGTTACCAGAATGTTATATCAAAAACCTGGAGCTAACCTACCATTAAATAGGAAGCATGTGTTGTGTGCCTTCAAACTGTTTGCAACTTATAGTGACTCTAAGGCCCCACTCACACTACGAAAATCATCTGGGATGAATCTGGGTTGAATCCTTGTTGTTTACACATGTCTCAAATGCACTTGATGTACTTTGGGGGGGGGGAACAGGCTGACAACCCCCCCCACTTAACCCAGGATTATTATTATTATTATTATTATTATTATTATTATTATTATTATTATTATTATTTTATTTATATCCCACCTTCCTCCCAACACAGGGATTCAAGGCGGCTAATAACTCTAAAACAATCAAAGTTAAAACAGTAAGACAGGCACCTCGGCCCCAATCCTCCCTTTTGTTGCCTCGGAAAGGAGCAGCAAAATGCCACTGAACAAATCTTGTCAAGAAAGCTGTGATAGGTTTGCTTTAGGGTCATCATAAGTCAGAAATGACTTGAAGACATGCAGACATGCAGCAACAACAACAACAGATAGATAGATAGATAGATAGATAGATAGATAGATAGATAGATAGATAATTTTATTTGTTTGTGACACAACGTCTATTACAAACATTCTGACACCGGGAAGAATTGAATAAAATAATTCATAAGGAAGCATACCTTCCCCTGGAGATCAACTCAACTGGTTTCAAGCAACCACATTTAAAATTTAAAATTATCATTCTTCCTGGTTGCAAAAGAAAAAAACAAAACAAAAAATGTCCCACATGCTTAACATGCACATGCACACACTCAGACCCACACACCCACACAATACTTTCCAACTCTACCTGTTGCCAGTTTAATTCCCTTAGTTCTGTCCTATGGAATCTTGGAATATGGAATATGGAAGGCCAAATTAGAGGGATTGGGGATTAAATCCTTTTCATTGTGTGCTATAGACAGACTCTCTGAGTACCTTGGGAACTATAATTTGGGGGAGTGGACTATTGCTCTCTGGCAGAGAATTTCATATCCTTCACCAGCCTACAAATCCCAAGATGTGCCATGAGAGTTAAATTAGTAGCAAACTGTTATTCATAATTTTGTAGCATGGACATACTGTGCCTTTGAAAGTGTGTTAGCATTAAAGTTTGGAGGTGTAGGGTTTGTCAAACACACATATCAACAAATACATGAAAATATAGAAGAAATATTATGACACTGGTTGTACCTGGAAAACCTTGGGCGCACTGACAAGTGAAGCAAGTGCTGATGAAAGTGTAGCAGAAAATATTCCAGCCGTGATTAACGGACCAAACCCTGAAACCATGCTCATAACCTGGGGGGGGGGGAACAAACGTGGAAAAGAAAACCATAACGTTTGTTTAAGCAAGGGGTACAAAAAAATCACAACCCTCATGATTGCAACATTATCATATACACCACCATTTCTCAATTCTTCTCTATTATCTTGTAAGCCAACCATTAGAAACTTCACAATGTGCCTGTATCTTGCAGAGAAAATTACTTTTGTTATCAAGAAAACAATTTGCTTGGTAATGGGGAAGACTGTTCTGTAACTGAGTCCTATCCAGTTGCCAATGGCATTTTCTTAATTTCTATTGCAGACCATCTCACCCAGAGCCGGATCATATTAAAAAGATAATGTCACAATAAGTAAATTAACTATAAATTTAAATGTGAGACATCTTATATCCTTTAAAGAGAAGCTTGCATGCATATTAATCTCAGCCAGATAAAGTATCAGATAATGGCTTTCGTGGTATAGTTATTGAAAGATTCTATCAGTAACTTATTGGGGGTACTTTAAGAACTGACCTAGACAAGGCATAGGGCAGTTCAGGCTCTCTGGTGGTATGTTGGCCCTATAAACACATGATATATGTTACGATGGCTGATTTAATATAAAGACCCCTTTTGGGTCCCTACCATGGCCCTGGACTGGGAAAAGCCCCTATTGCCATAGATCCATGGCGAGTACATCATGTAGGCACCTGAACGGTCACATCTGCACTTAGAATTTGCAGATCAAAAGGGCCAAGCCTAAGAGCTGCAATGCAGGACATTCACACCTAGAAGATTTATGAGTACCAGCCAAGATGTGTGCAGCTGAAGATGAGATAACATTAACATCCCATCTCCATTTCTTGGAAATTGTTTACTTCAAAGAGTAGGAATCTGGAATCCTTTGATATACAATAGCAACTCTTTGCTCAGGCTAGGTTTAAGGGTATAAAAGATTCCCCAAAACCTTAGGTGAATGGGGTCTGGTTAGATTTCATGGTGACACTGCACCACTGTGAACTCTGACTAGGGTCCCGGCTCTTTCCGTTGTCCTTTCCCTTTTCATAATAGTTGAGTCTATCCATCTTCATTCATCATTGGAGCAGCCTCCTTCAGATAATTATCACCATTAGAAAGCCTTGTATTTCCTCTTCAAGCTAACTGCTTTATTCCTGAGTTCTTGTGTGTATGAGTGTATGGTAGATTGTCTTTGTATGTTTGAATCCCCAAATAAATTACAGTTCATTGGAAAGATTTGTCTCTATCTGTCTATTCTCTAGCCACCTCCGTGAACATAGGATAAAAGATCCTATTGGAGACTTGGACTTTAGTAATCCCCTAAGTCAGGGGTAGGCAACCTTTCCCCTTTAAGGGCCAAGGGACTTCAGCTCCCAGAAGCCTCAGCCATGTTGGCCAATAGTCCCATCTTGACCAATTGCTCCTGGGATTCTGGGAGCTGAAGTCCCTCGGCCCTTAAAGGGGAAAGGTTGCCTACCCCTGCCCTAAGTTCAAGTCCTTCTTTACATATATAACAGAAGATACTAAAACTTTTGTTAAACTAAGTGTTGTTTTTTTAAAAAATGAAAATGTTTACATTTCACAGATAAAAAATAGGACATATGTGGCTAAACAACATCAAAGTTATTAATGAGGAAGGGCACACAAACTAGGAGTGGCTGCAGCAGTTTCATTTTGCCTGCTTTTCCTGGGAAGTGCAAAAGGCTATCCCATCCTCTCCTCTCCCTTCTGCTAAATTAATTGAGTGCAAAGTAAGTAAAGTAAGGGCCTCGGCAGACGGCTTAAAAAGCCGTCCTGGAGGCAGGAAAGAGAAGGGGCAGCCGCATGCTCGGCCCCCTCTTCCTCCTCCCGAGGTTGCCCTTGGAGCCGCCGGCCCTCTGCATGGCCGGTGCTCCGAGGGCAACCTCCTGTCGCAGTGTCCGGACACGCTGCGGCGGAAAAGTCAGCGAAAGTGCGCCGCAAGCTTTTGCGGCGCACTTTCACTGATTTGTGAAAGGAGCACTATTTTAGCACTCCTTTCAGGGACGGGGAAGGTGCGCCACAGGATCGAGGCATAGGGATGCCTTGGTCCCACGGTGCACCTTCCCAGGGCGGCCCCGTGCCGCCAGTCTGCTTCCCCCCTAAGCTAAGGACAAGGGATGGAAATGGAAGGAGGAGAGAGAAACTGAGACATTTTAAAAGCAACTGTCAAAGTGGGGTAAGGAGGATTAATTGAAATTGTCCCTGAAAAACTCAGACAGTTGGGGACATGCAAGTATTGAACCTGGAATTTTCTGCAAGTAAAATACATACTCTATCATAAAGCTACAAAATACCTCCACAAATACCTCCACAAAATACCATTCTGTTTCCTGACTATAAGGGGATATGTAAAATATTGGCTGGTTGCATTAACTCACAGCAAAGGCTGAGGATTAGCTTTCGTGTGTTTTATCTAAGCTGTTAGTACAGATGTTGAAAAACAAGCCAATGCACACCACTGCATGCTTATGTGTTCTTATAATAGTGTGCAGCTTTCTCAGTTGTACAACATACATATGATTATATAAATTGCATAATTAGAGCTCTTCAGAACCTGGAAATTATTCATCAGCCCATAATCACATGTCTGGGTTTTACAGATGGAGAAATCATAGCCTAGGGCACAAGCAGATGATCCATTGCAATTCATTCCGGATACAACTGTATCGTTGATATTCCCAGTAGCGTCACGTACAACACAAGCAGCTGTGGGGGAAAATGGCATATTATTATTATTATTTCTCTTCCTTGTGACAGCAGGAGAATATTCTTACCACACCGAGTACATCTTGACTTGCTTATGTTCTACATGTATTTCCAACCTCTATTATTTGGGGGTGATGAGAGGCTTTTGTTTCTTAGTTTTTTACTTTCCAGATAAAACCACCATTCATTGAAGTGATGTTATTCATCCTCTACATGTCGACATTGCCAAGCAAACAAATTGGAACATGTGCGATATTGACCACTGCCAATACTCAAATTTATTTATTTATTTGGAAGATTTATACCCTGCTCTTCAGCCACATCTTCATGGGTTTACTTAAGCTTAAGGAACATTTGCCGACTCTAAGAGAAATGGAAAGTGGTGGAATACTTTGTGATGGCAGATGTTCTTAGTGTTGCACAATTTGAAAACTGCCTGGATAGCTTTTTTGGTGCAATGGATGACACAAAAGCATGTTATAGGTGTGCAGAATAAACCTCTGAGCTCTTTCATATGACACAGCTATAGCATAGAATCATAGAGCTGGAAGAGACCCCAAGGGCCATCCAGTCCAACCCCCTGCCATGCAGGAACTCTCAATCAAAGTATACCTGACAGATAGCCATCCAGCCTCTGTTTAAAGACCTCCAAAGATCTTTCTAATTTAACTATCTTGGCAACACTGAATGGAACCTAGAAGTTTCTAGTTTGGTCTCTAGCTAAGAATTGTAACTATTCCATCTTGAACTGCAAATCCCAGGATTCTATAAGATGGAAAGATGGCAGTGAAAATGGAAACATTGCTATAATTGTGTATTGTGAAGGGGATATCTATCTGGATCAATTTATGAACTTGTGGAGTTTTATTTATTGTTAAAAGCTATGAGCCATTGCAATTCCATATAGTTAAATAAAAGCCATATGGCAGATTAACTGTAAATTTGGCACCAAATGCAAAATAGGAATAATACAAAATTGTCAAATGTAATGTAACAAATTTGTGACATTGTTCTAACAAAAAAGCACAATAAAATTCTTTACTATTAAAACTAATGCTTTTGATATTCTTATCTTAATAGCAGCCAAAGCAAATATTGACATTACTTCAATAATTAATATATACATCATTGCCTGCTAAGAGTACACAAATTTGCTCAACAGGTGAACGATTTGCAAGGGAATGGAGAATATCACCTAAGAACCTTTGTTTTGGGGATATGTATAAAGAGCATTTCAGCAGATCTGGCTGGATCAGTATATGGTCAATCCAGGCCCAGGAGGGAAATGGTGAAATGCAATATCAGCCACTTCAATTGGCAGACATCATAAAGTTTTGGATTGACCAAGCCAGCTTCCAGAAGCCAGGCTTTTTGACTTTATCTGGTCAACTGAGCAGTTCCACAGGAACTGAGAGTTGGAAAACATTTATTTTTGCTATAGTTTTCAACTATACTAGACCACATATTTGGCTGACCCTGAACATAGCTGATCAATCTCACCTTGCAGGCTGCATCTGCATTGCAGAAATAACCCAGTTTGACACTGTTTTAGCTGCCATGGCTCAATGCTATGGAATTCTGGAATTTGTAGTCTTGTGAGGTATTTAGCTTTTTTTGTCATAGAGCTTTAGAGTCATAAAAAACTCCAAATCCCAGAATTGAGCCATAGCATTTAAAGTGGTATCAAACTGAATTATTTCTGCAGTGTGGATACAGCCACAGTGATGTGAATGGTGGTCTTGATTCTAAATATGGTCATTGGGCAGGCTTGGAAACAGATCTGGTTTATTTTGTCTCAACAAATTGCCCAACACATGTGTTATTACCCAAATACTGGCAAGGACAAAACAGGAGGAAGTAACCTGAAGGGGAATAGTTGTTTTGTGGCAGTATTTTTCCTACAGTTTACTAATAACTCTAGTAGTTTTCCATACTCCAAGCCCTGGTGGAATCTAGTCAACTAGTGAGGTCAAACGTTTGATACTGTAGCACTGTTTGAACATGAATTTTTCCTAAAACATGAATCCTTTTAAATATTAATGAATCAACCACTGAACCAAGTCTCCAAAGTTCTAAACAAGGACTTGTACTTTCACTGTCCATTTTACTTAATCAGTAAAATTTTGCTTTATTTCTACAAATCTGAAAGATAAAAAAAATCTACAATAAGCTAAGCACAATATTTAACACACACCTATCTGTAATAATGAAGGCATCAGACCAAAAGGCAGACATGTATTTACTCACCTGCACAAATTGCTACACCTAGATAAGCAATTGTTGTGAGCAGAATGGCCAACATTGTTCCTTTGGGTATTGCATCTTGTGGGTCCTTGAATATCACACACACACACATACACAAACACAAAGACCAGTGAGTTCTTACATGAAAAAATATGTGTTTTTTTTAATATATATATATATATATATATATATATATATATATATATAAAGGGTTGTTCCTCTGTATTTTTCATTTTACCACAAGGTACCATTCTATCCCCAGTGCTATTTAATATCTACATGACACCATTGGAAAAAATCATATGGGGGAATTCGGGGTGTGTGCTATCCATTTGCTGATGACACCCAAATACACTCCTCTATACTTTCAATAGAACCAGCATGGTGTAGTTGTTTAAGTGATTGAGTACAGCTCTGGAAACCAGGGTTCAAATGCTTGGCCATGGAAACCCACTGGGTGATCTTGGGCATATCATGCTCTCATGGGGTTTACGTGGCAAGATTTGTTGCAGGGGTGTCTTTGCCACTCACTGAAGTTGAACGGCAGCCCTTCCAAACAAACCTTGTTAAGAAAATCTCATTACAGCCTTAGGGTTGTCATAAGTCAGAAATGACTTAACAACAATGTCAGAAATGACACAACAACAAATACCTTCAATAATAACTTCAGCTAAGGATAGTGGGTCTCTGAATGGATACCTGGAGAAAATAATGGGTGGATGAGGAAAAAGAACTGAAGCTGGATCCAAATAAAACACAGGTGCTAGCTGTGAAGGGTCCTAACCTGGATTTGGAGGTGTGTCAATCAGTCCTGGATGTGGTTACACTCAAATAAAAAGATTGTATTTGCATCCTAGGGGTGTTTTTGCATCTGTACTCCAAATGACAAACCAGACAGATGCAAAGGCCAGGAATGATTACTATCAGCTCCAGCTGTTATGCCAGCTACACCCTTTCCTAGTGCTGGAATATCTAAAGATGGTAGTGCATATACTGATAACCTCTAGAGGCTGGACTTCTGTGGTGTGTTTTATATCAGGCTACCTCTGCACTAAGTTCAGAAAACTCATTAGTTCAAAACACAGCAACTGGATTGGTTACTGCAACATTTAGGTGTAGGACAGGTTGTTTACTTGTAACTAGTTTTTCAAGTGGACATCTGTGAAGGGACACAATTGGGTTTTACTGGACCTGCACAGAGTATGTTCAGAACCTTTTGGAATAGCTAGACAAGATTCGAAAGCTAGGATTCCTGCTCAGTTCACACAGATGCCACATAGCAGCATCCCTTGAACCACAAGAGGCAAGATACACCAGTGGGGAGGATAGGTGGGTTTGTGTGACTTCACAGATGACCAATCGAGGAGCTATAGTTACAGATGAGCAATCTGTCCTTCTTCTTCATGGTCTATGGCAGGGGTAGGCAACCTAAGGCCCGGGGGGCAGATGTGGCCCCCCGAGGCCTTTGGACCGGCCCCAGGCCAGCCCTGCCACCGCTGCCGCCCACCATGATGATATTGATTATTGTTGTTATTACTTGTTCTTCTGGTTTTCTTGGCAAAATCTCCACAGGGGTTTTGCCATGGCTTTTCTGGGGCTGAGAGAGTGTGCATGCATATTTTTTAATTTTTAAAAATTTATTTATTTATTTATTTATTTTTGGTGCTTCAGCCCCCCCAATTGTCTGTGGGACAGCAACCTGGCCCCCGGCTCAAAAAGGTTGCCTACCCCTGGTCTATGGGAATCACCTAGACCAGGGGTAGGCAACCCTTCCCCTTTAAGGGCCGAGGGACTTCAGCTCCCAGAAGCCTCAGCCATGTTGGCCAATTGTCCCATGTTGGCCAATAGCTCCTGGGATTCTGGGAGCTGAAGTCCCTCAGCCCTTAAAGGGGAAAGACCTAGACAATGAAGAAATAGAAATAGTAAAAGAATTCCCATACCTGGGATCAAACATTGATATAAATTGGGACTGCAGTCAGGAAATCAGAAGAAGATTAAGAATGGGGAGGGCAGCCATGAAAGAACTAGAAAATATTCTAAAATGCAAAGATATATGACTCAGCAAAAAAGTTGGAATCATACAAGCTATTACCATGTAGGTTAAGAAAGATGATAGGAAGAAAGTCAATTCATTTGAGATAATGTGTTGCTGGAGAAGAGTGCTGAAGATCCCATTGACAGCTGAAAGGACAAACAAGTGGGTCCTAGAGCAGATCAAGCCAGAAACCTCCCTGGAACCCAAGATGACCAAACTGAGGCTGTCGTACTTTGGACACATCATGAGAAGAGGGGACTCTGGAAAAAAACAATAATGCTGGGGAAGGTGGAGCAAAGTAGGAAGAGAGGAAGGCCACATGCTAGATGAATGGGTATAGTTTTGTAGGAATTAAGCTGAGCAGTGGAGGACAGAGGGTCTTAGAAATGTCTCATCCATGGGGCCACCATGAATCGAAATTGACTGGGAGGTAGTTTACAACAACAATGGGAATCACACAATTGGTGACTAGCAAGCTACTACACCTGGAGGAGGGGCTGTCATGCTGAGAGAGATAAACACAGATGTATGGATACACCAACAAGTTTAATTAAACAGCTAGGGAAAAAAAGGCAAACTGTTCTCACCAAAGGAGGTGGCATGAACAAGAGTCACTTCAGAGCTGAAAACAAAACTCCTCTCCCAAAGGCTGCATCAGCTCTGGATCAAGCATAAGGCCTGTAGTGGGAGATAAATATCAAAGGCTGGGACCACACAGCAACATGATCAATATCAGCCAATGGTACTCCAGCAAGGAAGGCAGAGGAAGCAGCTACCACGCAGGTGAAATGGGCTCAAACAGTCACCGGGCTCCTTCTTGGCCAGTTTATAAGCCAAATATATTATTGAATCCGCCCATTTCGAGAAGTGCTGAGAGGTCACAGGCAAGTCTATCCTTAAATTCAAGTAGCACATGAAGAGTCTATTTGACTTCCTCAGATTTGATGTCCTATGAATGGAGAATGTGAGGGCTCTACCAGCATCCAGTGAGTGCAGGACTCTCTCAAATGTAGAGGTTGGATTCTGCATGAAAGCAGATAAAACAATGTCCTGATTGAGATGAAACAAAGATACTACATATCTTTGGCAGGGATGTCTGGGTGCAAGATCACATTGTCTTGATGGAACCTCAGGTAAGACGGGCCAACACAGAGGGTGCATAGCTCCGCCACTCTCCTTGCAGTATAAAAGCTATGAGGAAGGCAGTCTTCCAGTGAGTGGGTCACACATACCCATTGGTTTGAATGGTCTCTTTGAGAGTTGGGACAGAACCAAATCTAAATTTCAGGATGGAGACAGATGAGACCAGAGATGCAATGTTTACTTAAAGGACTCACAGAGATTTGGAAAGAGAAGCTTTACTCTGAGCAGTGGCCATGGATTTGGAGGAAGCTTGTGACCTTGGCATGAGACTTCCTAGCCAGGGACCGATAAAAATGCTTCTTCTTCTTCCTTTTCTTCTGTCTATGGGCTAGAAGAAACCTTAATATGAACTGAACATCCCAGAGTCAGAGGGATGTCCCCTCTATATAATGAGGGAGATGAAGTCTTTTGACTCAAGCCCAAGTAGTGTTGATGACTCTCAATAAGCTGGCCATAGCCTTGTTGCCTCTTCTGGAGTCAACCTTCTCAGTACCAAGGCTTAGCACCAAGTGTTTCCTTTTAGCATGACTCAAATGACTCCTTAGCATCAGCATGTCATTTTGCCACTTTCCAGGTAGAAGTCGGCTCTGAGGCTGATCTGGGTGGTACCACTGGCAGGTGAGAAGGTTTCAAGGTCTGCTCATATAGCAAGGCCTTAAGGTGAGATTCCAGTTTTTTTCTCACTTGCGGTATGACTGCTTGCAGTGAGCACAAGTGTTCATGTTATGACCCTCACAGGGACACAAAAGACATCGGGAATGCCCATCATGGTCAGGAAACTTTACCCCACAATCACCACATCTTTTAAAACATGAAGACAATATTATAGAGGAATTGTTATCAGTCCAAAGTCAAGCTGAAACCAAATAAACCAACTCTATGGGGAGAAACAAATTAGGGAGCTGAGTTCGTTTAGCCTGGAGAAGAGAAGGTTAAGGAGTAACATGATAGCTCTGTTTAAATATTTGAAATAATATCATACTGAAGATGGAGCAAGTTTGGGCCTCGGCAGACAGCTAATTGCGCCGTCTCCGAGGCAGGGAAGAGGAGGGGCAGCCGCATGCTCGGCACCCCTTCCTCCTCCTGAGGTTGCCCTCGGAGCCGCCGGCCCTCTGCACAGCTGGCGCTCCGAGGGCAACCTCCCGCCGCAGCGTCCGCACACGCTGCGGCGGATAAGTCAGTGAAAGTGCGCCCCACGCTTTTGAGGTGCACTTTCACTGACTTGTGAAAGGAGCGTTATTTTAGCGCTCCTTTCAGGGACGGGAAAGGAGCGCTGCAGAATCGAGGCGTGCGGCTGCTTCGGTCCTGCGGTGCTCCTTCCCAGGACAGCGCAGGGCCACCAGTCTGCTTCCCCCCTTTGTTTCCTGCAGCTCCAGAGAACAGGACATGGAGCAATGGATTCAAACTACAGGAAAAGAGATTTCACCTCAACATTAGAAAGAACTACCTGATAGTAAGACCTGTTTAATAATGGAATATGCTGCCTCAAAGTGTGGTGGAGTCTCCTTCTCTGGAGGTTTTTAAACAGAGGCTGGATGGCCATCTGTTGGGTGTGCTTTGATTGTGTATTCCTGTATAGCAGTGGGTTGGACTTGATGGTCTTTGAGGTCCCTTCCAACTCTATGGTTCTATGATTCTAACGTCAAAGTGGCACACAAAGGGTAGACTGAGAAAGCCTAAGGACCTCTGCAGACTGGCCCAAAGGGCCGGCCTGGAGCCAAAGTTGGGCAGGGCAGCCGCATGCTGGCCGCCTCAACCCCATGCTGACGCTGTCCTGATGCCCTTCCAGCACAGTGTTCAAACACGCTGCACTGAAAAGGGTGCTGAAGAGCTGCGCACTGGTTCTTAGAGTGGCTTTTTGCTGCCTCTAAAAGGAGCAGCATTTTGCTGCTTTTTTCAGAGCGGTAAAAGGGAGGATCGGGGCTGCAGCGTGGGGTTGCTGCGGCCTTGATCCGTTGCTTCCCAGGGTGGCCCAGAGCTGCCTGTCTGCAGTCCCCCTTAGTCACACTGTAATCAAAATCACAACGAGCCAAGAAAAACCAAAAGAAGCAAAGCAGCTTCATTTATATACCGCTTCCTATCACACTATGGGATATCTAAGCGGTTTACAACTGTAAGCTCATTGCCCCCCAACATCTGGGTACTCATTTTAGCAACCTCGGAAGGATGCAGGCCTGAGTCGAGCTTCAGCCCTGGCTGGTATTGAACTCGCAACCTTGTGGTCTATGAGTGAGGGGCTGCAGGACAGGCATTTAACCACTGCGCCACCGGCGAATAATCGAAGAGCAAGCTGAAGTAAAAACTGCTAACATTGCAGACAAAAAGGAATTGAGGTAAATGAGTGGGAATTCTAGCTATATATAGCGTGGGCAGAGTTACTGTCAAAAATCTTCCCTAGCTATTCCAGAAGGTTCCAAACATGCTCTGTGCAGGTGCAGTAAAACTCAGTTGTGTGATTCACAGAGATCATGAAGAAGAAATTATATTACACCAATATTAAAATCCTTCCAGTGGCTGCCAATTAGTCTCAGGGCAAGATAAAAGTATTGATTGTTATTTTTAAACCCCTACATTGTTTGGTTTCAGGTCACCGACAGGATTGAATTCTCCCATATAATCCATTCTCTACACTCAGTTCCTCTGGGAACCTTTATTTCAGTCAGCCAGGACTAGGTTGGCAAATATTACCCAGAGAACATTTTCTTCAGCTGCCCCCAAACTGTAGAACAATTTGCCTGAAGAAATTCAACAGCTAGATACTCTGTCTGAGTTTCAAACACCAGTCTTTTCTGGCAGGCTTATCCAGATGAATTTCAAATTATGAATATTAAAATTAGTATTGATTGTTTTTAATATGTATCAGTTTTATTTGCTCTTTGAATGGTTGCATATGATCTTTTCACTGTGTTGTGTGTTTAATTTGTGGTTGATGATGGTGATTATGATAATTAGACAAATCTGTTACAGAATCTAGTTCATAAGAATTTCAGCATTTGTTTATTTACGAAGCACATAGCCCTCATGATATTTTGGCAAGACATTTAAAATAATCTAAGGATTTATCACATGGGAGAATTGGAAGCACAAACGGCGATTAGCCGTGATAATCCCACAATTGCGCTAATGGTTTTCACATGATGTCGAGATGAAACGTGATTAAAGTGCCATTATCCCATGAATAACCAGGCAAGAAACAGCAGCAAATTATTCACGGGATCTTCCCGTGAATGACTTTTGCTGTTTATTGCCTGGTTATTCCTTGGTTATTCACGGGATAATGGCTTTTGTGTTAATCTCATTTTAATCATGTTTTAATGTCAATTGCATGATTTTCATGGGTTAATTACTGTTTAAACTCCTAATTTCCTCCCATGTGATAACTCCTAACACAAAAGTATCTGATTTATGGAGACCATAAGGCAACCCTATTACAGGATTTTCTTGGCAAGGTTTGTTTAGAGGAGGTTTGCCATTCCTTGCCTTTCTCCAAGGCTGAAAGAATGTGACTTGCCTAAGATCACCCAATGGATTTTCATGGCCAAGCAGAGATTTGAACCCTTGTCTCCTAAAGTCCTAATCCAACACTCAAACCAATTCACTATTGGCTCTCATATTGCTGCCTAAACCCAATTGCTCACCCCAAAGAGAGTAGACTTATTTACTGAATGAATGGGAACCTGGTAAATTAACATCTATATAAATGCCATTAATTCCATGGGTCTATAATACTTGTGAATTTAGACTCATGCATTTTGTTTATTTAAATATAGATGAAAAGTTGGCACTGTGCTCATGGAATGGTTTAAAAAAATAGCATGAGCATATTGCAATGACATTTAGAATTACAACCAGAATTTTGCTTCACATGTTGCGAACCACATGACTTACCCATAAAGGTTATGAGTGCTTTATTTGTTAATGTGCAGCTTTTGGAGTCATGTCAACATGTGATTGTAAGTCTGCATCTTTCATCATTTATTACAAGGATCTGAAAATGCCATTCCCCAAAGGCTCAAATGAAAAAAGACAAAGAAATAAGAAGCACATTTGTTTCAAACTAGGTCAAAAGAAAGAAAGAAAGAAAGAAAGAGCAAGACTTGTGTCATATATTATTCTGTACTTGCACAGCATGCCAACAAACAAGACATTTGGCAATGTCTGGGTGTGAAAGATTAGTTTCCCACACAAAAATCCTTGTGGCGACTTTACTATGAAATATGGCTGTGTGGAAGGGCTGCTTCTGATAAATTGAATCCAATCCACTTCAGAAGGAGGAGAATCTGAATTTGAATTTTCCTCACCTCCTCCTATTGTAAATTCAACTTCTACCTAGAGTTTCTAAACTGAGTTTTTATGAATTAGCAAAGCTGTGGTAATAGGAATTACATAGCTCATTTTGATGTGCAATATCCTGATAATAGCCTCACTAATATTCTGCTACTAGAGTTACTGAAATGGCCTTTTAAATTTCATTGTCTGTTTCTGGAAGGCACAGTTGGCTCTTTTCCATCAGACAATGTAAGTGGGATACTTAGCTAACTAAACAGACTGAATCTTAAGGTATCATTCTCTGTGCACAGAAGGGTACTTTATACCTTATGATATAAGAGGCATGGGAAACTTCTGGCCCTCCCAAATGCCAGATGTCCCATCACCTGTGGTGGCAGGGGTTCATGGAAATTGGACTTCAGCAATATCTGAAGGGCCATAGGTTTCTCATCACTGTGTTAGTTTTTTCAGGCTATCTGAAATATCAGATCTCCCTATATGAGTCATGTTACAGAAGGGTCTTTTAATATGCTGTGCTTTTATCTATTTCATTGTGTGTTTTGAATTATCTTAATATTGTGGTTTGAACAGAATTGTTTATGTAATGGTTTTAAAAATCCGTATAATAAAATTGTATTTGTATTTTGTTTTAATTTATTATAAACCACCTAGGGCAGGGGTAGGCAACCTTTCCCCTTTAAGGGCCGAGGGACTTCAGCTCCCAGAAGCCTCAGCCATGTTGGCCAATAGTCCCATGTTGGCCAATAGCTCTTGGGATTCTGGGAGCTGAAGTCCCTCAGCCCTTAAAGGGGAAAGGTTGCCTACCCCTGACCTAGGGTCATGTGTTGGAAGAGGGATAGGATATAAATTGAACAAATAAATAAACACTACAAAGGAAACAGCATGGTGCAGTGGTCTGAGTAAAGGATTAGAACTCTGGGAGACCAGAATTTGAATCCCTGCTCAGCCATGGAAAAATCCAGGATAACCTTGGGCAAGTCACACTCTCTCAGCCTCCGAGGAAGGCGATGACAAACCCTCCTCTGAATAAATCTTGCCAAGAAAACCCTGTGACAAGATCACCATAGAGTTGCCATAATTTGAAAATAAATTGAAGGAACACAACAGCAATGACTAAGGGGCTATGCAGACAGGAAGCTCTGGCCTGCCCCTGATAGCGGTGGATCTGGGCCGCAGCAACCCCACACTGTGGCCCCGATCCTTCCTTTTGCCGCCCTTAAAAGAATAGCAAAATGCCACTTCTTTTAGGGGAGGCAAAAGGCCGCCCTAAGAGCCGGTGGCGCGACTCTTCCGTGCCCTTTCAGCTGTGCTTGGAGGGTATCCTGATGCCATATGCTGTGCAAGTGGGTGCGCGGCATCAGGATGGCATTGGGGTGGGGTTGGGGCAGCCAGCATGTGGCTGCCCCAGCCCAACTCCACTCCCAGGCCAGCCCTTTAGGCCGGTCTGCAATGCCCCTAAGAAATGAAATTACAGTGAAAGTTATCCTTTCAATTTTTGCAAGAGTATCTGAAAAGACTCATCATAAGAAATGTCTTTGTTCCTATCGAGAGGCAATACGTGCAGCACAGAAATCCTTCTCCTCTGCATGTATTGCATCTGCAGAGTCCCGTCCAGCGGAGCTGTTTAGGGTGGTAAGGGAACTGATACAGGTTCCACCTGTACAGAACCCATTACTTAATCCGACAACGGCTTGCTGTGACGTGTTTAACAACTTCTTTGCAGATAAAATCTCTCAGATAAGAGCCGACTTAAACTCCAGTGTTGTAACAGAATCAATTGACGAGGTGTCCAGCAACTCCACTGATGAAATTATACTGGATCAGCTTCAATCTGTGAGTACTGGTGGACAAGCTGCCCTCTTGATCTTTGCCCGTCATGGCTGCCATCCAGGGGAGAGATGCCTTGAGGATGTTCCTTATGGACATCATCAATGCATCCCTCCGGGAAGGTTATATTCCATCCTGTCTGAAGGAAGCAGCAGTTAGGCCGCTTCTGAAAAAAACCTTCCCTGGACCCCCTGGACATGAACAGCTATAGGCTAGTCTCTCTACTACCTTTCTTGAGCAAAGTGATCAAGAGGGTGGTTGCTCTTCAACTCCAAGCTATCTTGGAAGAAATTGATTATCTAGATCCATTTCAAACTGGCTTTAGGACAGGATATGGAGTTGAGACTGCCATGGTCGCTTTGGCTGATGACCTTCATCTGGGCATCGACAGGGGTAGTATGACCCTGCTAGTGCTACTGGACCTCTCAGCGGCTTTTGATACAATAGATTACATCATCCTCCTGGATTGCCTGAGAAGATTAGGAATTGGAGGCAATGCATTGCAGTGGTTCTGTTCCTTCCTCTCAGGCAGATCCCAGAGGGTGAGGCTCGGGAACAGTTATATATATATATATATATATATATATATATATATATATATATATATATATATATATATATATATATATATATATATATATATATATATACGAAGCCTTTGGGAGAGATCATTCAGAGACATTGAGTGCAGAGTTATCTCCATATCTCAGTCCTCAACTCTGACTTCAGATGGCATCTCTCCTCTCAATGATTGTCTTAAGGCAGTAATGGACTGGATGAGAAAAAACATATTGAGACTGAATCCAGATAAAATGGAGGTACTTAGAGTAGCGGTCCCAAAACCAGGTATTGGGATACAACATCCAGTCCTGGATGGGGTCACACTCTCCACTAAGGACTGTGTTCACAGTCTGGGGGTGCTCCTTGACTCGTCGCTCCTGATGACAAATCAGGTAAATGCAACAGTCAGGAGTGCCTGTTATCAGCTTCGGCTGATACGCCAGCTGCGCCCTTTTCTGGAAGTAAGGGATCTCGAGACCGTTGTGCACGCACTGGTAACCTCATGCCTCGACTTCTGTAATGCGCTCTACATGGGGCTACCCCTATGCTTGGTTCGGAAGCTTCAGCTGGTTCAAAATATGGCAGCCAGGGTTATTTCTGGAACATCTAGGAGGGATCACATTGTTGTGTCTGCAGAGGGGCGGGATAGAAATTATTATTATTATTATTATTATTATTATTATTATTATTATTATTATTATTATTATTATTATATAGGGATGTGGTGGCTTAGTGGTTAAGATACCAATTCTAATGATTGGCAGTTCAAGGCCTGGGTGCTGCATGATGGAGTGAGCGCCTGTCACTAGTCCCAGCTTCTGCCAACCTAGCAGCTTGAGAGCATGCAAATACAAGTAGATAAATAGATACCACTTTGGTGAGAAGGTAAACAATGTTCTGTGCAATCATGCTGGACACATGGCCACCAAAGCAGTCCTTGGACAACACTGGCTCTTCGGCACAGTAACAGAGATGAGCACTGCTCCCTAAAGTTGGTTACAACTAGACATTCATGTCAAGGGATTACCTTTACCTTTACCTTTATGTGCAAGCAGCAGTTCAAGAACTGCTATAGAACCCAGAACTGTATCAACGTGTATGCAAATTGCCAAAATGTTTATGGAAAGTGTTGGAGAATATTTTTCTCTCCAATAATTTGTTTCAAGGTTTTCAATATTCAGGCAATAACTTTTAAAATATATTGACTGACATTCTGTAGTGTAATTATGTATTCATAACCCTATTACCATAATCTGCTGGTGGAAGGGGGCTTGAAATGGCACCCTTCAAATTGCAATGTGCAATCTGAAAATATACATACCTCCAGATCTCCAGAAATATTGGCTCCAGCAAGAATACCAGTGGCTGCCGGGAAAAAAATGGCAAACACAGAGAAAAACCCTTCATCACCTCTGAATTCTGGTCCAAAGTTTTCTGCAAATATTGAGGCTGAAAAAGACAAGACATAAATCTCTGTGATGTTTCAAGGCTATATTAGCAATGCTATCGGAAGTGAATAGGTTATGCATCACAGGATCCTTCTCTCAGTCTTTATCTTAGAAAAGCCTTCTACAGAAGCATGAGCAAAGATGCTTAATTTAAGCAACTTTCCATGCAGAAAAGCCAGCATTTCTACATGGTGTAGGGGTTTGAGCCTACAACTCAAGGTTTGAATCCTGGCTCAGCCATGGAACCCCACTGGATGATCCTGGCAGGTCTCAGCCTCAGAGGTTGGCAATGGCAAACCCGCTCTGAAGAAACATGTAAAGAAAACCCTGTGATAGCTTTGCATTAGGGTCACCATATGTCAAAAATGACTTGAAGGCATACAATACACACATGTAGCTTTCCTCCTTACTGTGAATAGTTCTCAAGACGTATGTAGTCAGCAGCAGGCATGCATGACATTGTGGTAGACTGGAAGCAACTGTATGGGGCAAATGGGTGTCTGGAGCCTATTTATCTTTCAGTTCTCCACATAGACCTCCTCCTACCAGGAGCACACCAACATATTTACTTTTCCCCTCCATTTCCACTTCACGTCCTGTCCCCATTTTAGAAAGGGGAGGAATGGAAAATAAGGTATTGGGCAAGGATCTGGGGTTGGGGATTGACTGAGCAGATTCTCAGTTCAAGACCAAAATGCAAACATGATGAAGTCTCATTAGAAGGAATACAGTTTAGATTTTATTGCAGTTAGCTTAAATCCCATTGATATTGAACTAAGTGGGCTTGTATTCTTCCAACACAAATATACCACTTATCTCAGCATGGCAGGAACACAAACAGATCCAGAATGTTTTACATCAGCCAGGTATTGTCATTCATTGTAGAAATAAGACAAGTGGTGATTATAAGTTTCAAGTCAATTGCCTAGATGCAGGCGTAGGCACAGTATTCTGTAACTTTAATGAGGTTGCAGCTGATGGACAATATGGCAACATGGACTTGCCCCATTGCTTTGAAGTGGATGGATACTGCTAAATTACAAGACACCAGCATCCATAGAGATTGTATATCACAGATAAGACTTCACAGGTATTCATGGTAGACAAGCTAGCTCTCCTTATCTATAAGACAGGCAAAACAAACACTTGCCTTGATAATTAAAAAATCCTCTTGCCTTCTTTTCATTGTTGCTTGGAATGACGGTCCCAATGAAGAAATTTATAATAGCAATAAGAAGGATAATTAGAAGAACAACTTGGGCCTATAAAGGAAAAAATATTTTTGAAAGGAGATTGCTTTCAGTATTCATTCATTCATTCATTCATTCATTTTTCCTACTCATAAGCCATTGGGCATCTTCTATCATCCCAAAGTGGTATAGACTTTGTAGCTCTTATAAAAAGTTTTGGGCCTACATTTTGAGAAAGGTAATCACATTTATGTCCCATTAATACAAATTGGTCCCAGGTATGAGCATCTTTCCCAAAGGCATGGCTATAGAATCATAGAATCATAGAATCATAGAGTTGAAAGAGACCAC
>CM034709.1:13897243-13911799 GCA_020142125.1 Phrynosoma platyrhinos | reverse complement strand
TTTATTGTTCTTAACCTCTCTAGCAAGCCTGATTTCATTCTGCGCTTATGAACTTAGCCATCTTCAGCTCTTTACTTGCCTGGTTAACAACGGCTGACACATTGTGGTATTAAGATCGAAGTGTGGAAAAACTCTGAATTTTCAGTACACATCAACTTTGGCCCATGACCATGGTAGGGAGAAAGAGACTTAACCCTTATCCCTAGCTCCATTTTCCTTGTGGCCCTCCTGAAATTGCTATAGTCAGGCCTCTATATCCATTCACTAGATTCAACCGTCCACAGCTTGAACATATTTTTTTTAAAAATCCAGGCATGATTTTTGCCATTTTATATAAGGGACACCATTTAACTATGTCACCGTATATAATGGGAATTAAGCCTGCACAAATTTTGGTATCCACAGGGGTCCAAGAAGCAAACTCCAGTGGATACCGAGAGGCCGCAGTACTTGCTTCATACAATGCATACATTTCCTCTAAAGGAGCAAATTGCTCTAATAATGAATTGCTTCTACCTAAGTAATCCCTTGCTGCTGTTAACTGCTTTCAAGTTGACTTTGACTTATGGTTGCCCTATGAATAAAAGTCCTCCAAGTCATCCTATCATCAACAGCCCTGCTCAAGTTTTGAAGATTCAGGGCTGTGGCTTCCTTGCTTAATACCACTTTGCCATGGCTCCATACTATGGAGTTTGGGGATTTGTAGGTTGTTGTGGCACCAGAGCTCTGACAGAGAAGGTTAATATTTCACAAAACCACAAATCCCAAAATTACACTGTGATGAGTCATGGCAGTTAAAGCAGTGTCAAACTGCATTCATTTGAACATCATTTTTCCTGCATAGGGAATTAATGCAATTGTCCGTGGTTACTGCAATTCCTGGTGTCCCCTTTCTTTGGGACCGGAATGTATACTGAGCATTTCCAGTCTATGGGCCACTGTTTTGATTTTCATGTCTATTGGCAGATTTTAGTTAGAATTATAGTAGATTTTTATGTCTCTGTAGCTTGAAGCAGCTCTATTGATATGCCATCTGTTCCTGATGATTTATTTTCCCCACGTGCCCTGAGTGCAACTTCCACTTCACTTTCTAAAATTGTAGGTTTAATTTCAAATTGTTTGTCCTTGAATGATTCTGTCCTCCTTTTGTCTCTTATATATTTATTCAATGTATTGTTTCCATTGGCTTTTTATATGTTCTGGGTCATGTAACATGCTTCCCTGTTGGTTGTATAACTTCCCTATTTTTGGTAGGGTACTTTTTTAAATTTCCCCTTGTTTTCTCAGATCTTATGGAAAAGGTATCTTGTTCTTCCCTTTTTGTTATCATTTCCTATTTCTCTCTATTGATTATTATAGTAGTTGCCTTTCCCTGCACACAAATCACTGAACAGTTGCATACAGGCTTCTGACCCCATTTCTGTCACTTTACTTTTTCTTCTCATATGTCCTTAACTATTTGAGGAGTTCCATTTGAGGCTTTTCTTTCTTTTTATCTGAAGATATTGTCATTTTGCATTCCTCCCTGTCATTGTTCCTGGCATTCAGTCAAGAGTTCTTCTGGCACCAGATCAATAAGGCTTAGTGGTGCAAATCTATTTTCTATATTAACTTTAAATTCTACAGGGATGATCTTCAGGTTGTATTTTTTCATGATGGTTAGTTTAGTGTTCTTCTTTAGCTTCATTCCAATTTTGGATGCTAGCAGTTCATGATCTGTGCCACAATCTGCTCCTGGAATTATTGCTGCAGAGACAGTGGAGCTTCCTCATCTTTTGCTTCCATTTAAGCAAAATTTCTATATTGGCCATCAGGTGATCTCCACATATACAGTTGCGTCTTTGGTTGCTTGAAGAATGTGTTTGGGATGAACAAACTGTTGGCCTCACAAAAATCAATCAATTGCTCTCCTGCTTCATTTCTTGGTCCTAGATCAAATTTCCCAACAATCAAGGGAATTTCCCCACAACCACTGGCATGTGTGTGTGTGTGTGTGTTCTGTTGGACTCAACTCTGAGCCTGGATGTCCAGGTTTCAGCAGTGGCATTTGCACTGCTAAAACTTGAGCACCAGCTCCACCTGTTCCATGAGACGTCAGATCTAGCTACAGTGACACATGCCTTGGATACATCCCATTTGGACTACTGTAACACTCTACATGGAGCTGCCTTTGGAAACTGTTCTGAAACTTCAGCAGGTTCAAACACCGCAGCTGGAATGCTGATAACTCCCTTGTTGAAACAGTTTCGCTAGTTACCAGTTCATTTCTCGGCACAAGTCAAAGTGTTGGCCATGACCTATAAAACCCTATATGGCTTAGGCCCAGACTATTTGAAAGACCACGGGGGATGCAGACAGGTGGCCCTGGGCTGCCCTGGGAAGCAGGGGATCAGGGCCGCTGCTACCACATGCAGCGGCCCCAATTCTCCTGTTTGCTGGCCCAGAAAAGAGCGGCAAAATGCTGCTCCTTTCAGAGCTAGCAAAAGGGCACCCTAAGAGCCACCATGCAGCTCTTTAGCGTCCCTTCCAGCGCAGGGTGTCAGGACACTGCGCCAGAAGGATGTCTTGACATTGTGTAACGGCATGCGGTGTCACGACATCTTTGGCATGGGGTTGGAGCACCCAGCGTGCGGCTCCCCCTCCCCCTCCCTGTCTCCAGACCATTCTGGAGAGGCCCCATATCTCCGTATATGAACTTCCTAGAGCCCTAAGGCCTTCAAGAGAAGGCTTTCTCTTGGTTCCGCCATCATCACAGGCTTGCTTGGTGAGGACATGAGAGTGAGCCTTCTCAGTCGCTGCTCCCACATTTTGGAACTCCCTTCCATGAGAGGCTAGACTGGCTCCCTCCCTGGTTGCCTTTCGCCGGCAAGTAAAAATGTTTTTATTCAGGCAGGCTTTTTAAAATCATGACAGGGTGGCTTTGATATGGGATATGTGTTTTAGTTATGTTTTTAACTTTTGTTATGTTTTTATGTTAATTCTATACTGTTTTAACTGGATTATTTTAATTGTTATTAAAATTTTTGTTGTTAAGTTTTTAAAGTGCTTTTTATCTTGTGAGCTTCCTTGGAGCCCCTTCTGGGAGAAAAGCAGGATAAAAATGAAAATCATCATCGTCATCGTCATCATCATCATCATCATCCCATTCTCACTGTGTCACTCAAAAAATCCCATTCCCACTTTAGCTTGCTCACCCCAAGTAGTGCAATGTTATACTTTCCATTTCTTGTTTTACTATGTTTAACATCCCCAATTCAAAAGACTCTGCAACAACAGAGTCTTTGTATGGTGAAATTTTCATGCTTACATCTCATACCCCTAATGTTCACATATGATAACTAGGGCTGCAGCCACACTGCAGAAATAATCCAGTTTGACAGCATGTTAAATGCCATTGCTTAGTGCTATAGAATTCTGGGAATTGTAGTTCTTGTGGGAGCAGAGCTCTCTGACAGAGACTGATAAATGTCTCACAAGAATACAATTCCAAAGCACTGAGCCATGGCAGTTAAAGTGGTGTCAAACTGGATTATTTCTATAGTGCGGATACAGCCTAGGATACATTTGGACAAGCAGCATTATAACGTGATCAATATTATTAATGAAGAAGAATAGACAAGTTAAGAGAGGCTACAGAAATTTGCTTTTTCCTGAGCCTGTTGGGAAAAGTCAGTTTGTACCCCTTCCAGCCAATGTAAGTAAGAAATGAACAAGAATACAAAAATACAAAACTGAATGCAATACCCCAATTTAGAACCAAAATATAAACATGCATGGGACACTACCAAAAGTAATTTAAAAAATTAAAACAGGAACATTAAGATACATGGAACATTATCTCAGAACATAATGTAACAAAGGAAACAAGTACAGAATAAATGAAGCCTATAACATTTTGCAGACATAAAGTTTTAATTTGCTCCTTCTTATAACAAGAAGAAACAAAATAGACTTCGTTCATCTTCAGATTGTTAAGGATTTCATTATGCTCCAATGAAGTCTATTTTATAATATTTTCCAGTACTTTGTTTATGTATTTATGATGTTCTTTTCTGGGTTTTGTGCCTTTGGTTGAGACCCTTCCCTTCTGTATTTGCTAATGTTCCAAATAGTGTCACTTTTTGTAATTGTGCCATTGTGATCCTATTTATGGCAATTTCATTCCAATATTTTCCTCCAATTTGTATTGTTACTGTTGCTGATGTTGTTGTTATTTACCTTTGCTTCCCATTCCATACCAGCCACAGAAATCCCCAAAAGTAGTACTACAGTTATGGCACCTATTATCCTGATATCGTTGGTTGCGTCTACCATTATAGCATTACTGCTCTGGAGGGAGAAAAAAGGTAGAAAAAAATTATTAAGGATCTAGTTTTTTGCAAGATAACTCTAGCAGCCACATAAAATGAAAGGGAATGGCTAAAGAGGGATTCTTCAGATTCCGTGGGTAATGAGCCCTGAATTTCAAATTTCTTATGCTGCCTGGACTTCAGTTATCAAGATTATTGGTTGGATAATTAGAACCCTAATTCTCTTTAGTAATTTTGAAAGTTACAGCACTGTAAAAAACATTTCCCCAGCCTGGTAGTAGAGAAGGGAAAGCTTATGAATTAGAATTTATGATACATATAGAGAGTCCTAATTCCTGAATAAGGTTGCCACTTAACACATTTATTAGACCGATGATCGTTACACATAAAACATTATTAGCCAAGGTTCCCCAACTTAACCACATGCAATGGATCAGCATTACCTTGAGGAGTTCCACCACGGTTTCTGCAAACCCAACGACATACATGGCTACTGCCACAGCGTTGGCAAAGGCAAAGATGAGACCAATGGAGCCTCCAAACTCGGGGCCTAAACTTCTGGAAATGAGGTAATAAGCTCCACCTGTGAGCAAAGCATAGCGTCCGTTTCAGCATATGAAAAGTGTTAGCGACATTTGGCTGTCCCCAGTTCCTTCAGCATGTGATGGAAAAGGGATCCAAACAGTTCGGCTCTTATACGAGCTGAGATTTCACGTGATACTAACTCCTAGTAATCCTGTTGTCTCACAAGGTTGTAATACCACACAATTGTCATTCAAGCAGTTTGTTCAGCCCTTGATATAAAACCCTCTTAACCCACTGAGATAACAATATTATGTACTTTCTGAGGTACTTTTCTTCAGCTGACAAGTAATTATTATCCTAATTAAACTGCATCTGCAGTCCTAAATTGAGGGGGGGGGAAACTAATTCGGACTGGGCTAGGAAGACTGAGGCCTGAAACAAATGGGCCAAATAGAGGACCTTATCTCTCTGTTCGAACAACCCAGTTTACCTCTTCCGAATTGAAGTCTAATTCTGGAAGCAGCTGGGTCCTATCACAAGGATTTTGCTGCCGAAGCCACCAGGTGAGTCCAGCGCAGCTGCAGCCCGGGTCCTAGGCACACTTCGGCAGCCTTATTTCGAAACCGGGAGCTTTCCGAGTTCGGTGGCAAAATCATTGTGATAGGACCTGGCTGCCTCCCGAATTAGACTTCAGTTTGGAAGAGGTAAGCCGGGTTATTTGAGTGGAGCGATAAGGTCCAGAGTGGCTTCCAGTCACTTTGGAGGCATGGTGTTTAGATGATGCACTCCCCCTGGAACAGCTGAAATCTGCTCCAAGGCCACCTTAGGTGGTTTTTCTAAGGAACAAATACACATGATTTGGAATGAATGAGAATTCAAAAGATTTTGCCATCTTGTGCTCCATTAATCTTTATATGTAGGGCATTAATAGAATCACCAAATGGTGGTGAATATAAAGTTTCAAAAGACTCAACAGAATAGCCTTCTTGTATTTTAAGATAAGACTATCTCCAAGTGTCAACCCTTGCAATTCAGATTAGAGCATGCTGTAGTGGAAGGCACACAAGTGAAATGAACCAACAGGCTAAATAGTTACTGATTATGTCAATACATGAACACCTTCTTGCCACAAACAGTGCCAATTCTATAGCCTTACTGAAATGACTTATTTGACAGTTGGAAACAAGTCCCTCTATTTAATCTTCATCTGTCTGTCTGTACTACAAACCAATTTGACTACAACTCTAGATTGGTATGGTAAAAAGAATTATCTAATCTGCTTTACCTGGAAAGTGTCAGCATCCATTATTCTCTTTTGCAAGACTAAACTAACTAGATGACACTGGATGATTATCTTAACTCCTAATGTGGGTACATTATCTTTCTGTCCATGTTGACTGCCATGGCCCAGATCAGGTCAGCCTTTGTTATGTTATACAGTTGGCCCTCACTATCCATGGATACAAGCACCCATTGCTTGAAAATATTCAAAAGGTACATAAATTCCAAAAAGCAAACCTTGATTTTTGCCATGTTATATAAGAGATACCATTTTACTACACCATTAGATAGATAGATAGATAGATAGATAGATAGATAGATAGATAGATAGATAGATAGATAATGGGACTTGAGCATCCACAGATTTTGGTATCCACAGGGGGTCCTTGGACCAAATCCCAGTGGATACCAAGGGCCCATAGTAGTTTTAATACAAATATATTTGGCTCAGTTGACTCAACAAAATAATCATTTTTCCAAAATTCTACATATGAATGTGAAATTGACTCACCTCCTCTTACCACTCCATTTGTACATATGGCAGACATTGAGATACCTGTTAAAGTTGTGACTACCACACTCAGGCAAATAACTATGACTCCAAGACCTGGAAAAAAATCCCAAAAAAACAATTGACCCAAATACCTTGGTTTTATCATTTGTACTTAAATCCTCTAACAAGAAACTGCCATCCTCTTGGAAGAAGCCACCTTAATTCTTGGAGAGGAAATGAAGACAGTCTTGATCTGTAAATACTTGGAATGTACTAATTCATCAAAGATAAAGAAAATACCTGCAAGGCACTGGATAGTGAAACTGCATATCAGAAGTAATTGTCCAGATCCTCCGAAGAGTTTGTGTAGATAAACATTAAGAGAGTGAGAAACAAGTTAAAGCATCCAGTGATCTTCATCAAGGACAAAGAGATGAGGTTCTTCATGTCCAATTCCTTCAAGGAGACACAACCTGCAATGTTCTAAGTATGGGTTTGTTTTTTTTAATGGGGGAGGGGGAAGTATTTCCATGTTGATTCCAGTCGACCATCATTCTCAGGCTTTCATGAACTGAACTAGACTTTGTGATTCATATGAAGATTATGAATCAATTCTTTATATATGAGGAATACTGTTGATTATATGACTCACCTTCTGGTTCTTTTGGCTCTCCTGTCCACTGTACTTTTATTTTAGGATGAGGAAACCTTGACTCTAACCTCATTTTCTAACCCATGTTGGACATGAAGAGAAAATACCCTAAAGATTTTTACCTCCACGAACAAAACCATTAGTTGCTATTGCAGAAGTTGATAAGCCAGTAATGGAAGTGACCAAGACAGCAAGGAGGATTATGATAACTCCAAGACCTGTCAGCAATAAAAAGATGAAAAATGTAACTTCTTAATGATTTTCCAAAACTGTTCTCTCAAGTGACATTGTAAATTAGCATCCAGGCTCTTGTTCTGTTGGCAGAACCATTTAATCACTAAAGCTGCACAGATTCCTCTTCCTACTTCCTTATTTTTTCTGATTCTTTTATTGGTTATACAGTATAGGTTACTTGGAGATAGAAATTAAAATCTTCCCTATACCTCAGTTAATTACATAGATGTGTTCCTGGGCATTACATCTAACAGAAAATTTGGTACCAAAGGCAGAGCGTGTCCAAAGGAGGGCAACTAAAATGGTGAAGGGTCTGGAAACCAAGCCCTATGAGGAACGACTTAGGGAGCTGGGGATGTTTAGCCTGGAGAAGAGAAGGCTGAGAGGTGATATGATAGCCGTGTTCAAATATTTGAAGGGATGTCATATCGAGGAAGGAACAAGCTTGTTTTCTGCTGCTCCAGAGACTAGGACCCGAAACAATGGATGCAAGCTGCAAGAAAAGAGATTCCACCTCAACATTAGGAGGAACTTCCTAACAGTAAGGGCGGTTCGAGAGTGGAACACACTCCCTCGGAGAGTAGTGGAGTCTCCTTCCTTGGAGGTCTTTAAGCAGAGGCTGGATGGCCATCTGTCAGGGATGCTTTGATTGGGAATTCCTGCATCGCAGGGGGTTGGACTGGATGGCCCTTGTGGTCTCTTCCAACTCTATGATTCTATGATTCTATGATTCTATGATTCTAATATGGAATGAATATGGATTGGTTCCTAAACCAGAAAAAAGAAGACCAGTTCAACATGTTCAGCTCCAAGGCTAACAATATGCATATGTGAAATAAAACAACCAGGTGAGGTAAGCCTTGCATATGTTAAACAATTTCTTTAAACCTTCTACATTTGGAAAGCTTCTTCCAAAATGCATTCAGCAATGATTTTCTTCATTCCTTCATTAGCCTCCACTTCTTTTATAGAACTTTCCCAGCCATTAAAAACAGACATACAAGTTGGAAAATAATACAGATATACCTCAGTTAACTAAGTATATGTGTCCCTGGACATTACTTAGGGCCGTTGCAAACCGGCCTAAAGGGCTGACCTGAGCATAGAGTTGGGGCAGGGCAGCCACGCACCGGCCACCCCAACCCCACCTCGATGCCGTCCTGACGCCGCATGTCCGTGTGGAAGAGCCACGGTGTCAGCTCTTAGGGTGGCCTTTTGCCACCCCTAAAAGGGGCAACATTTTGCCGCTCTTTTGGGGGCAGCAAAAGGGAGGATCAGGGCCGCGGCATGGGGTTGCCGCAGCCCTGATCCGCCGCTTCCCGGGGCGGCTCTGTGCTGCCTCAAACGCCCGGTCTACATCGGCCCATAGTTAACAGAAAATTTGGTACCAGAGGTGGAAATAATATGGAAAGAACAGGGACAGATAGGTTCTTCCCCTTGGAAAGGGGTGTAACTGAACATGTCTCAGCAACTTTTTAACAGTATTCACATGCAAAATAAAACAATCAAATATTAGCTATGCTTCCAGTAGTAGACTAAAACATTTTGAATCTTCTAGAGGGACCACTTGGAGATTTGTTCCAATATATATACAGGGATGACTTTTTTCTTCACCAGATATGCTTTCCCTCTTTCTCTTTGTTTTGCTGCTCACAGATGCTAAGTAAGGGATTCTGGACACAGGTGCTGTTTACCTTACATATTGAGACAGCCACATACAGCCACAGTAGGCTGAGTTGGAGAAGAATCCAATCTCTGGTGGCACAGGGGTTAAATGCCTGTACTGCAGACACTCATTCACAAACCACAAGGTTGTGAGTTCAATACCAGCCAGGGGCTCAGGGTTGACTTAGCCTGGCATCCTTCTGAGGTTGGTAAAATGAGTACCCAGCTTGTTGGGTGAAATTGGCTTACATATTGTAAATTGCTTAGGGAGTGCTTAAGTGCACTGATAAGTGATATAGAAATGTACTTTCTATTGCTATTGTTTTATTGAAGTCAGTGTCATCATTCAGGGGTGCAGATCACGCAGGTGACACCCCAGAAGAGGGGTGACACCCAGTTGGGCCCTCCCCTTCCTGTGCCTTTTCCAGCTTGCTGTGGAGGCAGAAGCCTCCTTACAAGGAGACCTCCACTGCTGCAACACAGGAGAGGGTCCAATGTGCCCTTTGGGCCACTGCCACCCCTCCTGGCACCATCACCCTGCACCATGTGACACTGGGGTCAGGATGCCACTGATTGCCGTTTTTGCTACAGATACAATGCTGCAACCTGACAATGAAAGTTTGTTTTTCTCCTTTATCATCCTCTCAGTACCAATGCTGCTCAAAAACATCTAACTACACAGAGGAGAAAACAAACAAAGGGAGCTGGGGCCTATAAAAAGGCTTTGTTAAAAGGAGCTTCTTTGTTAGAGGTTTTACTAACTGTTGTATTCTCTTACATACTTTGGACACCTCTATATTTTAATGGCTTGTGTCATATAATTTCATTTTTTCCCCCAAGGCACAGAATAAGAAATAAAAAGACAGTTGACTGAGTATAAATGTTGGGATCTTTAAAGGCATAATAGGGGTACACTTGACAGGTTGTTATCACTCTCTTTCCCACTCTCAGATACACAGATCACATAAGTTCATTGTGAGCTTTATGAGCCCATGAAACTACTTTTGGCTTAAATTTTAGAGGAGGAGGAAGAAAATTGAAATGCTTACGATAGTACAGCATGCTTATGTTGGTGGAAACAAAAATCTACCAGTACTACATGAAAACTTATGTCAAAAAAAAAACAACAACCCAAATTTGCTCACCTGAAGTTCTCAAAAGATCCTAATAATGTCCCCCATTGGAATAGGCAAAAATGAACTCCCTTTGTGAAGGTCAATATGATGAAGAGGGATCAACTATCTCCTCCCTTGGACTGTTACCATCATGCACTCTTTCAGTTATTTAGAAATAATCTCTTTTGAAAAAGTATCATATCTAGACATGAATATACCTCTTCTATTTGAACTTGAACCTACTATCTTTGAAAACAACACTTTAATGTAATGCAAAGCACTGGTTTCAAAAACAAATGTTACATGTCTTCCTTTATCTTAGGGTTCATTCTATGGTGGAAGGTGAGAAGACGGCACACTGCTACAACTGGACACTAAAAGTCTGTGTTTTTCCAATCTTCCTTCACCATCCTCCCAATGCTAATGCTACTAAAAACTACAAGCAAGACAGAGGCCAAGAAAGGACAGGGGATGGGGGGACGGGAAGGGAAGGGATATAAAAGGACTTTATAAAAAGGAGCTTCTTTGTCAGTTACTGAGGTATGCCTGTAACAGATTGCACACTGTAGTTAAATAACTAGTAGTATAATACAAAGAAGCATTATCAGAAGCCAAAATATAGCAGCTCCATTCCTTCACATTCACTTCTTGCTCCACTTATTTCTTCCTTCTCATTATTATCTATCCTAGATGTGAGAAAACTGTGACACTCCAGGTGTCATTGACCTCCAGCTTTCAATAGTCCCAATCAACATGACCAGTTATCAGAGATTATGACAACTGTAGTCCAGCAACATCTGCAGGGCAACCCATTTTCTGGTTGATCCTCTCCATTTATTGTCTCCTTCCTTTTGTTGTTAATTGCCCTCAAGTTGATCTCAACTCATGGTGACCCAATGGATGAGACATCTCCAAGACCCTCTGTTCTCCACTGCTCTTCTTAAATCCTGCAGCCCCTTGATACCCAAGACCTCTTTCATACAGACCATCCATCTAGCATGTGGCCTTCCTCTCTTCCTACTTCACTCCACCTTCCCCAGCATTATTGTTTTTTCAAAGAGTCCTTCCTTCTCATGACAAAGTACGACAGCCTCAGTTTGGTCATCTTGGCTTCCAGGGAGGTTTCTGATTTGAACTGCTCCCACTTGTTTGTCCTTTTGGCTGTCCATGGGATTCTCGTCACTCTTCTCCAACACCTACCAGCATTTATATGCTGGTAGCATTCTCCTTCCTACCAGCATTTATAGTACAAGCCATTGTTGACTTATCTTTTGCATGTGCTATTCAGTAACATGTATAATTCACTGTGATAATGCTTAATAATACTATTGTGGTAGCCACTGTTTAATTGAGGTATATCCTAATTCTAAACAGCACAAATGATCTTAAAGAGACAAGCAAAGCAATATATAGATAATAAATATATAAATAAGCACAACTTATGCATGTGTATGTCACTAACAGGATGCCAGCCACAGTCTGACAAGTGATTGAATCACTGAGATCTATGTTCCAAGACTCAATTGAATCCTTGTAGTGACAGCAAAGGTTTTTAGTATTTTTTAGAGACTAGTTTCCTCCTCCACCATGCAGTTGCAATGGATCACAACAGGATCCTCTCCAGCACTCCCCCCCCATACACACACATTATGCACATTATTTCACTCACCTGGCAGCCCCGGAGTAAAGGAAAAAATGTAAACAATGTCCCCAAATACTTGGTGGAAACATTTACCATGTTTTGGGGAATGGGCGGAACATTTTATGCCCAGGGGAGATATTTTTTTAAAAAAAAGCTGGTCTGAAACCAGGTCTCTCTTGGGCCAAAATGGCCTGCAAGGGGCTGAAACATGGCAAAACTTCTCCACATACCTCCTAGAAGATGTTGGGGGCATTTAGGGAGAATTTTTATTTTATTTTATTTTGTGTGCAGCCCTCCAAGGTCATCTGGTGGGCTCATGTGGCTCCCTAGCCTGTCACAGTTGCCCACTGCTGGAATAGATGTTCCCCAGGGTCCTTCCATCTCTATGATTCTGTGATACTGTGGGTGCATGAGGGATGCAAAGGAAAGAAGAATTTATCTTGGCTGAGAATTGGTGACAGTCCAGTCTGTCAGTGCAAAGACTCAACTGAATCTCACCCAAAGGATTTATATGTGCCTACTATGTTCAGATCTTATAGTTATACATAGTTGTCTGGGAGTATCTGTGCTTGGACAATACAGCAAAGAGCAACTTTGCTCCTCTGTTGCGCATAAGGAGAGGGTAGGTGAAAGCACACTCAGATATCTGACTACTAACAAATGATAACTTTAAAATTAAATGTGAAAAACATGGTGATTGTCACTGCTCTTGTTAGAAAGTAGTGCCAGGCTCTGATTAAAGTTTAGATTAAAACCCCAGTTACAAGGACATTAAATAACATTAAAATGAATGACTCTTGCTCATGGCTATTTTCATACCATGGAACAAAGTAATACTTCTTGGTGGTGGCAATAACTTACTAAATTGCCCTTAAAAAAGAAACTAATTTTGCATGAAACCCCAGAGCAAAGTCTTGGCAATGTTAAGATGCAGAGTTTTCATTGCAAGGCATACAGTTATATGTGCTTCCAGCTGCAAAGCCTCATTTGTTATGCATCATAAAGTCACTAAGCACCCCCTTTGTCAAGCACAGTGCCAGGTACAAACACGTAAGGCTGCATAAATGGGCAAAGCTTCCCACTTCCCCCTCCATTTATTTCAGCTGGTTTCTTGCCTATCCATTCTTCTCCATAGAAAAAGGTTCTTTTAAGGTTTCCAGATCCAATTACACAGGGAAATTTCCAAACAATTCACAAATGAATCCAGAAAATACTTTTTAAAAAAAGTTCTTGACATTTCTTGAAAAAGAGATATGCTGAGGTTAATATGGCATACCATCCAAATGCCCCAATTTGGAAGGGACAGTCCTGATTAATCCTCTTCCACCTGACTTTTCCAGCTCCTCTTAGGGGCTCTGCAGATGGCTCAAAGCACCATATTTGAGCCAAGGAAGGGGAGGGGCAGCCGGACGCCGGGAGCCCTAACCCCTTCCTGATGCTGTCATCGCAGTGCCCGCTGATGCACAATTACAATTATACCTTCAAATTACAATATCATATGCACAACCTAAATGTATTTACATATGCATACTGAAGATCTGGTTAAAATGTGATATTTTTATAGAAAATTCAAAAAGAATTTTAAAATTTAAAATTTCAAAGAAATTTTTTAAAAAAACAAATTAAAATTTTGAAATTTGTATTTTAAAACATTCTGGGGGCCGCTCCTTTCTCCTCCCACTGATCTTCATCCCACTCCCACCATCTTTTAAAGCATTTTAAAGGGAAGCAGATGGATGCCACAGCCCATTTCTGCCAAAAAGTAGGTGTTTGAGGAGCAGTGGTGTCACACCCCCCTTAGGGTGCCCCCTGGTGCAGTCCACACACCCCGCACCCCCTAATAATGCCAAACTATGGATCCCAGGTTCTAGTATGCAACCATCCCATTTAAGGTGGAACCATAGTGCTATAACTATGAAAGTTTGAAAGACCCCTAAGATTCAACAACTAGTCTAGTCACCTTCTGCAAAGAGAATTGGAGTGTTGGGTGGGGTAGGGTGGGTGGTAGCACTGTGTCTGCCTCAGGCAATGGATCATCTTGGACTGGCCCTGTTACCACCCCAATGCTATGCGCTTCTTATCCATCATGAAAAAAATAGCTTGCATTGTTTCAAAGAATTCTCCTAAAGAAATGCCTATGGGCCTCTGCAGACCAGCCCAAAGAGCCGGCCTGGAGGCAGAGATGGGGAGGGGCAGCTGCACATCAGCTGCCCCAACCCCACGCCAACGCTGTCCTGATGCCGCGCGCCATTACGCATGGCGTCAGTAAGCCCTCCTGGCACAGCAGTCTGACACGCTGTGCTGGAAAGGGCAAAGAAGAGCCATGTGCTGGCTCCTAAGCATCCTTTTGCTGCCCCTGAAAGGAGCGGCAAAAGGGAGGATCGGGGCCGTGGCATGGGGTAGCTGTGGCCCTGATCCACCACTTCCCAGGGCAGCCCAGAGCTATCCGTCTGCACCCCACCTTCGTAAACCTAAATTAAGTTCAAGTGTCATATGTATTTGTGTGTGGGCAAGGATTTCGCTCAAGAGTGTAGCTACAAGATGAGGGAAGATGGGAATTACATCTTCAAACATGTTGAGAAAACCAGCTGATTGTGTCCTTTATTTTTGTTACAGGTTGTGCCAGAATTGACTAAAGT
>CM034709.1:13881374-13897143 GCA_020142125.1 Phrynosoma platyrhinos | reverse complement strand
CCTGGAAGTTATTATGGTATATTGATGAAATTGTGTCAGTGTCATCATCACATAGTGACTTTTTCTTTTTCTAAAAATGAAAAATCCGTTGCTAGGTTGCCGATTTGACAACACAAATGAAGTCATTCATGAGGTGGAAGAGTGGTCTAAGGTGTAATTGGCAGACTTCTACAATAACGGTATTCAGAGGGTCAAGAAATGTTGGAAAAATATGTAAATCTGGTTGGTGACTACATAGAGATAAGTTAACAACTACATATCAAAACAAACATTCTGTCAAATTTTTTGTAAGGCGATAATTAAAACTTTAAAATACCCCCTTGTAAATGCTCAGCTGATGTTTTAACTTATTGCAAAGAAAGTTGAGGAGTGAAGGAAAAAATAATGGGGGTAGGGCAAAATTCTTATTTCTAATCTCTAGTAGCATCACTAGCAGGGTCCAGGGGTTGCAACCTATACCAGGTGACACCATAAGGGGGATTGACACCACTTCTCCTCAAACATCTGCTTTTTCCAAAAGTGGGCTGTGGCACTCTCCTGTGTCTCTTTAAAACACTGAAGAGATGGTGTGAGTGGACTGAGGCTCAATGGGAGGAGAAAGGACAGGCCCCAGGGGTTTTTTTTAAATTTATTTTTATTCTTTTAAAAACATTGCATTTTACTCAATTTTCATTTTAACCACATTCTCTCTCTCTCTCTCTCTCTCTCTCTATATATATATATATATATATATATGTATATGTATATATATGTATATATGTAAATGTATTTTGGTTGTGCATATGATACTGTAATTTAAAGGTAAAATTTTAATTGCACAAGTTGTTTATGTCATAACTACTACTATTACAATGTGAAGTCAAATGCTTTCACAGCCAGCATCCATAGGTTTTTGTGGGTTTTTCGGGCTGTGAGGCCATGTACTAGAAGAATATATTCCAGATGTTTTGCCTGCATTTGTGGCTGGCATCTTCTCTAGATGGCAGCCACAGATGCAGGCAAAACATCAGGAATATATTCTTCTAGAACATGGCCTCACAGCCTGAAAAACCCACAAAAACCTATAACTATTACATTTGTTGATATGTGGGAATTATGATTTATTAATAACATAAATGGTTGGCTTGCTATGGGAGGAGGTCAAGGGGGGTTACACCATGAGTTACTGGACTGGGTGACACCAATCCTAGGGATGCCACCGCTAATCTCCACCCAACCACCCTGATGCATCCTTGGTGTAGGGGTGTAAGTGCATATTGTGCTGCTCCATATTAAAATTAAAAATTTCTACCCTTTGAAAACTGATTTGGGAAAGAGAATATTTCTAGTCTAGTCTCATATTCTCTTTGATAGTCTAATTGCCTTACATCAGATATTTTTTTTTTTTATGCATATAATGGGGTCATGTAATCCTCTCCATGCGGTTTGGAAAAGCAAAGTCCAGAACAAATTATCCACCTCCATTTGCCGTTTATGAAGAGCAGGGTATATACAAGTTCTTATAGTGAGAAGAATTCATGAATTTTAAAACTGTGGTTAAAAAGACACATCGGTGGTTTAAGGTTTGTTGTTGCTGTGTGCCTTCAAGTCATTTCCGATTTATAGCAAACCTAAGATCATGCCGTGATTATGGGATTTCCTTGGCAAGGTTTGTTCAGAGGGGATTGTGATATTTTCTTCCTCTGAGGTTGCGTGTGACTTGCTCAGGTCTCCCAATAGGTTTCCAGGGCTGATCAGTGATTCAGACCCTGGTCTAGGGTCCTAGTACAACTCCTAACCACTGCAACACGCTGCCTCTCATAGTTTAAGACACATAATTTTAATTTATGTACAGTACTTGCTGACAGCACTGCATTTAATTTTTGATGGAATAGATTTGCATTGGGAAAGACTTTTTTTTTTTTTTTTGGTCTTAAAAGTAGAATAAAACATTATGACTAACTCCTTATGCAAAAGTCTGGTAGTCAGCACCTTAAAGTCTTTCTAACATTATTCAAATGTCTCCTTTGAAAGATACCAGGTTTCACAAAAACAATGATGAATTTCAAAAAAAGAATGCATTGTACATTTGCGCTCTTTGCCTTTTTATGTGTTTGTGAATCCAAAATCCACTGAGGGATTTGCTTTTGGACAGCTCCATAATATCTCTAGGACCTATACAAAATTATTCAATATTTTCTATCCAAGTGAATTGGGGCTACAAAGGCTGCACGGCAGAAATAATGCCATTTGACACCACTTTAACTGCCATTGCTCAGTGCTATGAAATTCTGTGATCTGTAGTTTTGTGATCATTTAGCCTTCTCTGACAGAGAACTCTGGTGCCACGACAAACTACAAATGCCAAGATTACATAGCATTGAGCCATGGCAGTTAGAGCAGTGTCAAACTACATTATTTCTGTAGTGCAGAAGCAGCCATAAATCCCTTTGACCTCAATGACAATGAAGCACATTGCTGGATTTGCGTGATGCTGAGCTGTAGTTTGAAATTTCTGGAAAATTCCAGTATTGGTTGGGTTACCTTTGCCTTTGGATATAAGCAAGAGAGAATGAATGTGTAGCATATGCCAATTCACACTTCAGTTTAAAGATTAATTGTGTTTCTGGAAAGTCACTCGTGTTTCTCCTTCATACAATAAAAAAAAACTTTAAAAAATGCATACCAATTCCTGCTTGACCAATAATCCAGGAGAGGCGAATGAACAGCATCACGCCCCAGATATTCAGCATGCACCTCACCTAAACATTAAACAAAGACAATTGCATCACCATGCAACTGCACAATGCAAGTAATATTGATTTAATATGCTTAGTCTTCTGTAACTATACTAGTTGAGGATTATAGGTGTTGCAGGCCAACAAACCTGGAGATCAACAGCTTGGGAAAGCCAAGCTCTATGTTCTTAAAAATCATTACTTTAGATGAAATACAGCACAAAGCATGTAGGCAGTAAGAGTACAAAATAAAAGTGGGCATACCTATATAAAATAATATCTAAAAATAACAGGAGGCCTGAAGGAACTATAACTGTATTATGTGAAAGACTGACATTTCAGGCTCTAGCATGCTTGGGGCTTTAAAAAAACATAACAACCAAAACATCACCTGCAAATATTAATGTAAAGCAGCCTTATAAATATTCATTTGCAAAAACTGAGAATGTGATATATTAACCATAGCAAGTGAACCTACTACAAGCATCTGTACAGTTATTTGAAATATGATTATCTCTGGTACATAGTTCAATCTTTTATATTAATGCATCAGAATGCTATCATATTTACAAGAACAACCACAAGATAAATTTTGCTCACCAGGACACCCTTCACCCATCCAAATTTCACAAAGCCACCCTTGAGTTCTTCTTCCTTGTTGATCTCAGCTTCTGCTCCATTTGCATCTGCTTTGGTGAATTTGTCAACTGAACCAGAAGACACTGCAATATTCTAAACAACAATTTAAATAATGATAATAATAAGTATTCTGCTTTGTTGGTTTTCAGAGGGCTGTATAAATGGGATTCCTCGGGAACACAGATGACTTTGTAGAATGTGACAGTGGATGCAAACTCTTTGCAAAAATACGAGCAAGACCACCTGAACAATGAGGAGCGACAGTGATGGCTCCAATATCCATGGTGCAGTGAATCCATTTAGGGTTTTAGTCTGAAATTTAGAGGAACTGTCTAGGTTCTGAAACTATTTTGGGGATATCTCCAACTGATTATCTGGACCTATTTTAATCTGGTTTCAGACCTGGTTATGGGACAGAGACAGTTTTGGTCTCCTTTAGGGACGCAGTTCTTCACTAATGTTGTTCTTGAAGGAAGCAATGAGTAATTTTAGCAATTTTCTCCTTGATGCAAGAAAATACTTGAAAACTATGCAGTTTTGGAAGACTCTTTGCAGTTCAGGACTTGATTCTGCACACAAATTCACACATGGTGTATGGGGCGGGTTGATCAGAAAGCAGCATTTTCTGCACAGGAAATAATATTTATGCACTGAAATATTGTCTTTTACACAGAAGACGCAGATTCTGCCCAGACTCAATGCTATGGAATCCTGGAAACTGTAGTTTTGGGAGACATTTAGCCTTTTCTCTCAGAGAACTCTGGTGCCTCAACAAGCTAAAAATCCCAGGATACCATGGCATTGAGCCATGGCAGTTAAAGCAGTGTCAAACTAGATTATTTCTGCAGTGTGGATGCAGCCTAAGGCAGGGTGACTGGATGTCCTACCTTTCAACCAGGAGGAATTCCCAAATGTCCTCCATTTTGAGCGTGATTAAGAAGCATAAATTTATATTTGTATGCATGTTTTTAGCTTTTATTTGGTAATGTCCTACATTTTTCTTGAATGTCCCATATTTTATGGTGCCTTGTCCTACTTTGCACTTCTGACATCTGGTTACCCTGGCCTAAGGGGGAATTCTAATGGATTTAACTGGGCTGTTTTTTAAGTCAGCCTGTTTGGGAAAAGCGAGGGGGAGAGGGGATATGGGGAGAGGAAGCGACACTGATACCGTGTGACTGTCAATATCACAGCTGCACCGGCAAAAATGTTTTGCATCAAGGGACTTCTAAGTGCAAGGTCATTGATGGGTTTCCCTGTCAATATAAAGAGACCCCCTAACTACACTTCAAGAACGCAGCAGCAGCGGCATACAATAAGTATCATCAAAGCCACTTTTTTCCTGGCTATAATCATGGTTTAAAGGCCATGTTTAGTAATCTCAGTTATAGGGTAAAGGTAAAAAAAATAAATGCATCCTTTAAAATTCAGAGTAAAACTTAGACCAGAATCATCACCCCACTGTCATGGAAGTCACCATCTGCCATGTCTATGAGCAAAACATAACATTTACTATCAGGAGGAGGACAAGGGTTTATCAATTCATACCTTGTAGAATTCCTTGCCCCTCCTTATAACTCACAATGAAAAATAAATAAGATTCAATGAGCAAATCTGCATAATCTGTGAAAATTGCAGAACAAATGCTTTTCTTGGTGTGGGACACCCTGGTAAAGGCCATTTCCCTGCACTGAATCCAACAAAGTTTTTCAAAGTAGTATGACACGGTGTTATAAAAATCGTCCTTTGCATGTCCTTAGATATTATTTCTGTCCTATTTTAGAGCATTAAAGAGCAGAAGAAAACTATATCTGAGAAGGGATGACATTTCTGGACGCATATCTATGTATCAAGCAAAAACTGTAACCAGTGGTTTTCGGACTTTATTACCTTTTGGGACTCCTTCCTACCCTGCAGACATTCCCAAAGGTGTATCTGTGTCAACCTATTTATCTGTATCGGGATGTCCATGTCACTGTCCAATGGCTTTTAATCACTACTGTTAGGCAGTGATCACTGGTGGCTTCCCTGTCACTAAAGCATCCAAGGTGCTGAATCTATTTTGGAGGAAAGATTCATCATCTTGAATCTCCATCACAGTTCTGAACAAAACCTGGGGTAGGTTTACAGACATGGATCCCAGCAGCCTCCATTGTTGTTAAGGTTGCTACTCTGATTCCTTTTGCTTTCCTGTTGCCCTATGCCACTCTCAAGTGTATATATGTACCTTTAAATGCAACTACACTCTATCCTTCTGATGAAATGGGCTACTGTCCACAAGCTTAAGAGTTTTGGTTTCCTAATTTTGAAGGTGCTATAAGTGAAGTAGCCAATTGCTGGTGTGTGCATACTGGGCCTTTAGCTTCTATGGTTGCTATTTGGGGTCAGACTAGATAGTCAAATGAGACTCCAGATGAGATTCTGAAAAAATTTCTGTTTTCCTGTTTGCTTCTTTTTAGCTAAGCTCAGGTGATGCTCTGTACTAAAGACAAGGTTCACACTGATAAGATTTCCTGTTCTGAAAACATCTCCTCTGTTCTAGATAGATCCCTATTCTGTAAATAATCTCTGCTCAAGCAAGAAGTGCTGAATATTGTGAAACTAGTTAACCAAGTTGGGGGGGGGAAGAGAATTGCTCTTTGTATATGTGTGATCCTATAAAAGATCCTCATTTGTTCAGTCTGGAGCTTGGCATCTCTGGAAAGTTATTTCCTGCTGGGCCTGCTGACGTTATTTCTTCAAAAAAGCAACTCACTTTCTTTGCTCCATGGTCTCTGGTACCATTTTCAGCTACATAAGATGTTTGGTTGTTCCATCTGACACAGGTGGTCTGAGCAGCTTCCTCATAAACCAAGCTGTCAAGGTTCAATTATAGCTTTCTCTCTGGTATGCTTCTTTTTACATGATTTTTTTTTATCACTCATTGATGTGAGGCTCCTCTGGAAATGGTACTCCATTGAATTAGGGGGGATGCAGATGGGTGGCCCTGGGAAGCAGAGGATTGAGGCCAAGGCTGCTCCACGCCTCGGCCCCAATCCACCCTTTTGATGCCTGGGAAAGGAGCGCCAAAATAGTGCTCCTTTCTCAAGCTGCAGAAAGGGCGCTGGAAGAGCCGATGCGCAGCTCTTCCGTGGCTCTTCTGACGCAGGGCATGAAGACACTGTGCCGGAAGTATTCAGGGCATGCGCCGTATGTAACGGTGCATGCCCTGATGATGTCCTCGGGGAGGGGGTTGAGGTGGCCAGCATGCAGCTGCCCCTCCCCTTCCCTGCCTCCAAGATGGCGCTTTGCGCCGTCTGCAGAGGCCCTTAGTTAAGCCTAGTCCATGGCTAAGCACATAATGCTGCAATCATAGAATCACAGAAGCATAGAGCTGAGAGGAACCTCAAAGGCTATCAAGTCCCACCTTCTGTCATGCAAGAAGACATTGCTAAAGCACTTTTGAGCGATGGCCATACAGCCACTTTTTAGCAACCTCCAAAAAGGAAGAGACTACTACCTTCAGGGATAGTCTTTTCCTCTATCAGACAGTTTGTACTATTAGGAAGTTCTTCCTAATATTTAGGTGGAATCCTTATACATGTATATCTGGCTGTAAGATCTACTATATGCACAAACAGATTTATATCTAGGCAAATATGAATTGGCTCAAGCTGCATGTCCGAAACCTCTTTTGAGTTGACGCTGCATGGTTTATACTTCCAATAACTGGCCAAAAGAGCAAATGAAACTGCTTTTCATTCCCCTCTTGTTTTTGGACATACCTTTGCCAACTGATCATGAATATCCATCAGGCTCGGTCTGCTCATTTTAGCCCCACTGAGGCTGCCAGCATTTCGGTAATAGTCAATTTTAGGTACAGCGTCCATTGTATTATGGCCAAATGTTTTCAAATAGTATGTGTTACTATGGGTATCGTAGGGGTGAAAGCTTCCATCTGTTTTAGCAGGATCACCATTTTGAAAGAAGTTGTCATATGCTTCTCGATTTCCTGGCCTATAGCTGATTCGAAGTCTATTGTTGGAATCATTGGCAAAAGATGTCTCTTCATGACGTTGTGGGTCTGAATCTCCCTGAGACTGGGTTGTATATTCATGGCTTTCATTAATTACATTGACCTGAAATCTATTCAGATTGTGGTCAGAAAATACATTTGGAGAATTATTCATTGACATATTTCTGATCAAGTGATGTTTCTTTCACTGCTCTTGATACGTCTGTGTTGTTAGATGTTCAGCAGATGAATGTTGTGGTGCCTTGATGATCCTGGTGTCTCATTCAGCTACTGCTTCCATGAAAAGTCTTCTGCTCTCATCTCAAAGTGACATTGTGCAACTCTGCCAGGAAACACAGAAAACAAAATGTAGCACATTTAACGTGTTAATTTCTTTCCAAACATTAAGCCTGGTACCTTTCAACTCTCTTCCTGACCCCCAATTTTTACACCCCCCTTTCTACAGAAGGTTATTAGGGGAGAAGGCCATCACAGCACATGGCCACATGGCTTCTATATCCTCCAACTGTCTCAATTTGGCAGGGACAGTCCTGATTATTTCTCTGTTGTCCCGGCTGATTATTTCAACTGCTTTTAAAATGTCCCAGTTTCTCTCTCCTCCTCCCACTTTTCCCCTTGTCCTCAGATTCCTTCAATTGCTGCAATTTGGATTTTGCTCCAGTTGCTGCAAACTGAGCTGCTATTACAGCTTCCTCACCAGAGAGGTGGAAGTCAGTGGGAAAGGGTTCACATGTCAAGTTATGTTTTCTTTTTTTAAAAAAAATAATCCAAAATCCACAAAACAGCAATACCATTTTTGACCCAACTAAATAACACAAAATACATTATGCAAGCTTTCAAAGCTCCACCGGATTCTTTATCAGACAAATGACGTTTTAAAAAATAATTTGGTGTTGTGTGCCTTCATGTTGTTTCTGACTTATGGTGACCTTAAGGCAGCCCTATCACAGGGTTTTCTTGTCACGATTTGTTCAGACGGGTTTCCCCTTGCCTTCCTCTGAGGCTGAGAGACTGTGACTTGCACAAGGTTATCTAGTGGTTCTTCATTGTGGAACCAGTCGTAGTCCAATGCTCAAACTACTACACTATGCTGGCTCTCTTAGAAAAACCATACAAGAGAAGAGAAGTGGCAAAGTCAGAAATGATTCATATATAAGTTAACTGTTATTTTTTAAAACAACAACAACACCCTAATTCAATTATTTGTATATTAAAAATGAAGGTTTTTAAAACAAGTTCATTTTTACCTCACAATCACATTTATATTACAACACTTAACACCTCCCAAGAATAACCATGCTTCTTACTCCTTCTCCCTTCCCCTTGTCACCACTTTGAGCTTGGAGAAAAGGAAAGAGATGCATGGTTTTTTGGGGAAACCCCATTTCTTACTCACTTTCTCTTGCTTTCCCAACCTCCCTTATAATCTTATGGCTTTACCCACTATTCCTCTTTTCTTTAGCTTTAGTGCTCAGCATGTGACTATCAGCAAAAATCCCAAGAAGCTGTAAAAGTTACCAAACCTCTATCAATATCTGGTGCAGAACACAGGAGGACCAGATGAATGAAAAGATGATTATCCTCCTTTCAAGTTCAATTTTTAAAAATATCTTGGGATTAACTAAACTATCACGCTTTTACTATGAACCAAACAAATAAATAGTTAATAGTTAAGTCCTGAGAAATTGTTGAGTCCAGAATTTTAAACTGCATGCATGTGTGTGCGTGCGCGCACATGTGTATTATATATATATATATATATATATATATATATATGAGAATATGTAGGAAGAACTTCCTGACAGTAAGAGCTGTTTGACAGTGGAATATGCTGCCTCAAACTGTGGTGGAGTCTCCTTCTTTGCAGGTTTTTAAGCAGAGGCTGGATGGCCATCTGTTTGGAGTACATCAATTGTGTATTCCTGCATGGTAAGGGGTTGGACTTGATGACCCTTGGGGTCTCTTGCAACTCTATGATATATAGATATAGATATAGATATAGATATAGATATAGATATAGATATAGATATAGATGTATTTAACAATCTTAATTGCTATGCTGTTTATTTTTTAGTATCACAACTATCTTTTCGATAATTTAGTAATTACATAGCTTTGATATCAGTAAACGTTTATGTTCATGTTATTTCTTATGGCTTATGTCTGCTGGTAGGTATCATATTGTATATGTTACAATTGTAGGGCCATTGCAATGGCCATTGGTTTAAATAAAGGTTGAGTTGATTTGCCAAAATAAAGATTCCTTTAACCATTTGCATTTGTTAAAATGCCTGATACCTTATTCATTAGACACATACCCAGCTATGATTTCTTAGCAAGATATATAATGCTTTTAATCCCCATTTGGATGGAGTGGGCAATATTTGTAATTATTACTGCCCTGAAATCCTCCTTAGGCTACTTTGTGGGTGAGACATAGTTTGGAGAAAAAATATATTTCTTTATTTATTATTTACATTTATAACCCCCACTTCTCTCCCCAGGTGTTCAAGGTGGCATGCATGGCTGTCCTTCACTCTTTGATAGATCAAGCTAATAAGTTATGACTGAACCTCCATCAGTCAATAATTTTGACTTATACATAGAAAGAAAATCACCTCATTTGAAGCGTGGTGCTATAGAAGAGTGCTAAAGAGAAGAATGCAAAAAAGACAAATAAATGAGTCCTAGACCAAATCAAGCCTGACATACAAGTCAATTTGACAGCAGTGAACAACAGAGCAAATCACGTCTAAACTTTCCCTAGAGGCCAAGATGGCTAGACTGAGACTGTTCTACTTTGGACATTTTAAGGAAAGACGTGACTCACTGGAAAAGATAATAATGCTTGGCAAAGTGGAAGGCAGTAGGCAAAGAGGAAAACTGTAATCCAGATGGATAGACTCAATCAAGGAAGCCACATCCCTGAGTCTGCAAGACCCACAAGGGCTGTTGATGATAGGGTGACTTGGAGGTCTCTCATTCTTAGGGTCACCGTAAGCCAAAGATGATTTGACAGCAATTAGCAACAACAAAATGGAGGGCAATAGGAAAAGAGGATGAATGCATACGGGCTATGCAGACGGACGGTTCTGGGCCGCCCCTGCTAGCAGTGAATCGGGGCCATGGCAACCGCATGCCGTGGCCCCGATCCTCCCTTTTGCCCTCCCCCCAAAAGATCAGCAAAATGCTGCTCCTTTTAAGGGTGGCAAAAGTCCGCCCTAAGAGCCAGCATCATGGCTCTTCCATGCCCTTTTGGTGCAGCATGTCTACAAGCTTCACTGGGAGGGTGTCCTGATGCCACATGCCACATGCACACGGCGTCAGGATGGCATTGGGCTGGAGTTGGAGCAGTTGGCATGCGGCTGCTCTGCCCCAACTACACCCCCAGGCTGGCCCTTTAGGCTGGTCTGCAATGCCCCTAACTCAAGGAAGACATGGCTCTGAGTTTGCAAGACCTGAGCAAGGGCTGTTGATGATAGGGCGACTTGGAGGTCTCTTATTCATGGTCTCTCACTCTGGTTGCCATAAGTCATGGGGCCAGAGCAGACAGGTGAGAAAAAGCAGTCCACGTCTGCTTCAGTCGCAAGTGGATCAGGTCCACGCTGACCACATAGCCTGCTCCGAAAGTGGTCTGCAGCCGCAGGACCCAACCCATGCCGCCAGGAGCTGGATTAACCCAGATCCTTTTTTGGGGCAGCTTTGGGCTTCATTGGAGGCATGCATCGTTGGAATGGCACACCTCCAAAAGCAGCCAGAAGCCACTTCTTTTTGCCTGTCTGTTCGGGCCAAAGTCAACTTGATGGCAATTAAGAACAAAAGTCTCTCAGTGGCTCTGTGGGGATGTGGAACAGGATCTCCCAAGTCCCAATCCAACACTCTAACTATTTATTTATTTATTTATTTATTCTTAAAATAAACCTATTTCAAGACCAGTTTTTGTAATACATTTGAATGTTTTGAAGTGATCTAGTTCATCACCATGGTTTAGGAAATCAGGTTTGCAGTAATTCCTCCTCCACTACAATTTTGCAGGGCAATGAAAATTTAACAGATCCTAATATGTTCATACAAGACCTCTCAGTAAATATTTACCTCAGCTTTAGGAGAAATTAAAACATCCTTGTATTTTGTAGAATTAGAGTGATTTGGTTATACTTAGATATATATATATTCAAAAAGTATTCAACATAGTAGAAAAGAAAGTTGTTCTTAAGGTTCTTCTTGTCCTCTTTCTTTTCTGTTCTTTCTTTTCTTTTCTTTTCTTTTCTTTTCTTTTCTTTTCTTTCCTTTTTTTTTTTTTTTGAGATGAGGAAATGTTTACCTTCACATGAATTCAGATATTTTAGGATATTCTGAAATCCTCCAGATTTTATAAATATAAATAGATACATGTTTTCAGTAAAATGGGACTTTCATACCCTCCAACTGTTTCAGTTTGTCCGGGCAGGCTCTATTAATCATTTGTCCTCCTACTTTTTCAACTACTTTTAAAATATCCCAGTTTTTCTCTCTTTTTCTCCCTTTCACCCTTTCTCCTCAGCTTACTTCCACTGAGTTCAAACTAAGTCCAAAGTCCAAAGGTAGGGCCAATGCAGACTGGGCTGAAGAGCCGCCATCACGCCGCATGCCCAACTGCATGGCACACGACATCAGGGTGCCCCATTGGTGCAGCTTGCACACATGCTGTGCCAAAGGGGCATAAAAGAGTCACAGCGGTGGCTCTAAGGGCAGCTTTTTGCAGCCCCAAAAAGGAGCAGCAAAAAGGAGGATCAGGGCCCTGGCGAGTGGTTGCCGTGGTCCCGATCTGGCGCTCCCAGGGGCGGCACAGAGCCTCCCCTTAGGGGCTGTCTGCATTGGCCTGTAGTTTGCACTTAGCAAGGGGGAGAGGAGAGGAGGGGGCAGAATCTTGCCCTTCCCTGTAGATTCAAGCAAATCAAACTGCTGCAATCTTTTCTAGCTTATCTGTTCTTCCTGATGAATAATGTTTGCCCTCTTTGACTCTGTGTTGCTTGGTTACATGTGTTCTGGTTTTCATCTGTGAAATGTAAGAGGGTATGAACCTTTATTATTTTTTCTTATTTTCACAGATTGATGGGTAAGCAATCAGAAAACCCCCGAAACCAGTCTATCAGACTGGAGTTACTCTTTAAAATATAATTTGAGTCTTGTAACCTAAACCAGTGCTTCTTGAGGTATTTGATGTGGCCGTCCATCATCCCCTTGCCCCATACCATATTTGTGTCTAGTGGCTACAGTTCTTTCTCTCTTTCCTGGAAACTCTCAAGTGATGGGAAAGTGATGGCTGCTGGATCAGTGCCAGCTTATGGGCCAGCACCTTGAATAACATTGACCTAAACCTTGCAGTTTTCCAACCCTGATGGATGAACAAAAAGCAAGAATTAATTTTGCAAACGTATAAGAGAATTTGGCTTACAACCAGGAGCATTGTGCATTATGCATTGTGGCTTGTCTAATTAATTGATTAATTCTGGAGAAATGTTAATGCTGAAATTTCAATTTAGGACAATCACATTAGTAAAAAAAGAAATAAAAGAAATTTAATTAACTTGCCCCATTTTGATTGCAAATTTCCAATTTAATTCAAACATAATTGTTTTTAATTAGTAGGTTTCTCTCATTGCTATGTACTACTGGTACCATAGGCAATTGTCTCATTTTGCTTAATATGAGTGTGGACAAGGTCAGAAAATGGATCACAATGTTCCAGACTCAATTTCTCTTGAAGGGCACTTTTGTGAAGCTTCCAGTGGCTTATGGAATAGGCATTATTTTGGGCTGCTTATAAGTGAGCTGAGTGCAGCCAGGAATGAATTTTAAGAAATGCCTCTTGATATTTGTTTCAAGGGTGCTCAGCCATTGTGAGGCAGTGACTCTACTGTGCATTTTATTGCTGTAGCTGCTTCATATTTAAGGGAAGTTATGCTGGTGCTGCATTAATGGCCTAAATGCCTTAAAGGAACCAGAGCCCATCTATCTTGGAAGCTAGGTTGGGTCAACCCTGGTTAGTAATTGGATGGAAGGCTGCCAGTGAATACTCGGTGTTGTAGGTTATATTTCAGAGGACAGAAGTGGCCAAACCACCTCTGAGTATCCTTGCCTAAGAAAACCCTATGAAATTCTTGGGGTTCCATAAGTCGGCAGGCAACTTGAAGGCATATACTGGTGCTGAACTAGAGTCAAGCACCATTCCTGTTGTGACAGATCCACTAGGCACCTCTGATTGGTTTAAGTCCAATGAAACCTTTGTGCAGCATGAAGGCATATCTCTTAATGTGAAAGGGGAGATCCCCAATTTTTGTCGCTTCTCTTTTAACACTGAAGCCCCCCAGGCAACATTTTCACACCACCACAGGGTGTACCCGAATCCTTTGGAGTTGCAGGAAGTCTGTTGTTGTTGTTGTTGTTGTTGTTATCTTTTATTTGTATAGCACCATAAATATTACATGGCATTAAAAAAGGAACAGTGAAGCACAATTCTACCATAGCAAGTCCATTTACAGGGCCCTTTCACACTATACAGTTATCACACAAGGATTCCACTTTAGCTGCTATGGTTCTGTTCTATGGAGTACTGGGATCTGAAGTTTAAGGAGAAAGGTTTAGAATTCTTAGGGATGCAGTGGCTCAAGTGGTTGAGACGCTGACTCTGTTAACTGCAAGATCAGCAGTCTGGCTGAGCTCCTTTCATTAGTCCCAGCTTCTGCCAAGCTAGCAGTTCGAAAGCATACAAATGCAAGTAGATAAATAGGTACCACTTCAGTGGGAAGGTAAACAGTATTCTGTGCAGTCATGCTGGCCACAGGATCACAGAGTAGTCTCTGACAACGCTGGCTCTTTGGCTTAGTAACAGAGATGAGCACCACCCTCTATGATCGGACACGACTTGACAACCATCAAGAGGGAATACCTTTACCTTTACTTAGAATTCTTAGCCAGAGAGCTCTAGTGTCTCTCCAAACCACAAATACCAGGATTCCATAGGATGCAGCCATGGCAGTTAAAAAACATAGTGCTATAACTGGGTGGTTTGAAAGGTCCCAAGGTAGTTCAGGTCCAAGCTAATGCTGACAAGAAGCTTCCTTACAGCTTCTGCTTAGGGGAAAGGCAAAGTATCATACCTTGTAACATTTCACAGGTGGAAACTGGGACACATATGACCAACTGGGACACATATGATCAGAGTGTGGTCAAGGCAGCAAAAGGTATGAAGGAGGAGGAGCATACAAGCTAGGAGAGGATGCAGCAGTTTGTTTTGCCTAAATTGCAGGAGAAGGGCGAGATTCCCTCTCATCCTTTCCTCTGCTCCCCATGCACCTCTAATTGAGAACAAGCTACTTTTACACTTTGAACTTAGGTTGCAGCATTTGAAATAAGCTAGGAACAAAAAGGGAACAGGAGAGAGAAATAGAGACATTTTTAAAGTAGTTGAAAAAGTGACATGGAAGAGGATTAACCAGGATTGTCCTGGCCAAATTGGGCAGTTGAAGAATATGGTATCACTATTATCATTCAGTGTTATGTATGTATTAAGCAAATCAGGGGATAAAATATATGAATATTGCCATGCATCCATCAGAACATCTACTGTTTCTTTCAGCTTATGGAAGGGAATGCAAAATCAGGTCCTAGATTCAACAGTGAATGGCTATCTCTTTGCCATATTTATTCTTTGATGTCACCCATTCTGTTAGCAGAGAGTAAATATGGCAAAGAAATAGCTATTCACTGCTGAAATCTAGGACCTGATTTTGCATTCCCTTCCCACACTCAGATCCTATTTTTATAGACATATGGAAATAAACAGCAGCAAACGCTCTGATATCAAGGGACAGAAAATGCAAGGTTGAATCCCATTTAAGATAAACAAGAGTCAATGCAGGCATATTTCATGCCAAGTCAGACAAGTAATGTCCTGATTCCTTAAAGGCAGCAATCAATTTACCATTGGTTAGCACACTGAAACAAGAGGGAGAGGAAATTTCAGAGAGTGCTGCAATTCTGGGAACATATTTTTCTCTTTCATGTATCTGAGTACAGCTGCCTGGACAAAGATAACTGCAAAAAGTTAGGGTTGACACACTGAATGACCAATTTTAATTCACTAATTCACTCATTTTAATTAAGTCAATCAGTGTGTTTGTTTCAACCCTAAGTCAATCCCAAGTTATGATTACAAACCTGGCCTGTTCTATCTTGCTTCAGAAACATCAGGTCATCCCTCAGAGGAGAATTCCTCCTGCAAAGGCATCTTGATAGCAGCTGCAGTTGGGGAGATTGTGTATAGAGGAACTTTGAGGGAAGAGGTGATTTGTCCTTTTTCCCTGGTTTTGCTTGTTAAAGTTAGCAACCTATAGAATCATAGAGTTGGAAGAGA
>CM034709.1:13814274-13835756 GCA_020142125.1 Phrynosoma platyrhinos | reverse complement strand
CCTCGGGGGGCCGCATCCAGCCCCCGGGCCTTAGGTTCCCTACCCCTGGTCTTATAACATGACTTTTCCAGCTTAATTTGGCCTCTGAGTACATCCCTGCTCCAATGCGGGTTCAAAAACGTGCTCTGGTGGCCATTTTTTAAAGTCGTCCTTTCCGACTTGAAAAAAAATATATATGCCAGAGCGCGTTTTTGGACCCGCATTGGAGTGGGGATGTACTCATAAGCCAAATTAAGCTGGAAAAGCCAGGTGATAAAACCCAGCTTCAGCCCGAATTGGGCTCCAATTTGGAAGAGGAAAGCTGGGTCTTTTTGTATGTGTGATAGGGCCTTTGCAGACTGCCAGAAATAGTGCACATTAAATTGAGGCACTGCCCTGGCTCAGTGCTAGGGAGTCATGGGAATTGTATTTTTTTCTGGGACATTGAGCCTTCTCTGTCAGAGAGCTCTGGTGCCACAATAAATTACAGTTCCCATGACTCCCTAGCACTGAGCCAGGGCAGTGCCTCAATTTAATGTGCACTATTTCTGGCAGTCTGCAAAGGCCCATAATCTCCTTACTATTTGAGCCCTGTTCTAGCAAAAAATGGCTCTCTGCTCTGAGCTGCTGCAACAAACTCTGATTCATCCATAAAGTCTGGTTATTGATCTAGCTAGAGACAAGGCATCACAGATGGCCAGAACTGAAATATGTGCAGAACTCTGCCTGGAGTAATGTCTTTGGAGAGAGAGCTTGAATCTAAACTGATGGGTGAGACCACTGAGACTGGGACCAAGCTGAAAGGCCGCAAGAGGTGGGAGGAGAAGTCGCTGAGGGCAGTCTGAGAAGCTGATCAGGAAGCACTGGCCAGGTGACATCTCAAGCCAGCACCACTAGACACCAGTAGGCATAGTCCAGGAGTTAGAGAGCCATGGGAGATGCATGGAGGGATGGTGGGACATGAGGCCAAGTGGAACCCTCAGGCTGTTCCAGAGCAGAGAACATAGCTGTGGAGAGATGGAAGCAGAGTTAACCAGCATATGAGAGAGCTCAAGGAGTATGTGCAAGAGATCCTGGCCTGGCTGGAAAGACAGAAGGGACTGGCCAAGTTAGCGCTTGAAGAGCAAGAAGGGACCTCCGATGAAGAACCGGTGATGGCCATGCGTGAATGACTTTGGCTTTCTTCCTTTACTCTCCTTTGGCTGTGAAACAGTCTGCCTGCCTTCAAGGCCGAAAAATAATAGTCTATCTTTTCCAATGAAGCTGAAGCTAGAAGCCTTTTACAAACTGCTTTGCAAATGCATAATTTTAAACATAGACCCCAAGGGTCATCCAATCCAGCCCTGAATTAGCCACGAGCTTTGTAGGGCCTAAGCAGACTGCCAGAAATAGTGCACATTAAATTGAGGCACTGCCCTGGCTCAGTGCTAGGGAATCATGGGAACTGTAATTTATTGTGGCACCAGAACTCTCTGACAGAGAAGGCTCAATGTCTCAGAAAAAAAACACAGTTCCCATGATTCCCTAGCACTGAGCCAGGGCAGTGCCTCAATTTAATGTGCACTATTTCTGGCAGTCTGCTTAGGCCTGTAGTTTCTTTTACATGATTTTGGGGGGTTGCAGACTGCCAGAAATAGTGCAAATTGAGTCCACTTTAAGGGTTAGGGTTAAGATTAGGGAATCATGGGAACTGTATTTTATTGTGGCACCAGAGCTCTCTGACAGAGAAGGCTCAATGTCTCAGAAAAAAACAATTCCCATGATTCCCTAGCACTAACCCTAACCCTAAAAGTGGACTTAATTTGCACTATTTCTGGCAGTCTGCAACCCCTATTTATCTCCTACAATACAACCCATTGTATTCCCTATTACCATGTATAGGTGTGAGAGCTAGACAGTTAAGAAAGATGATAGGGAGAAAATCAATTCCTTTGAGATGTGGGGCTGGAGAAGAGTGCTGACGATCCCATGGACAGCCAAAAGGACAAACAAAGGGGTCCTAGAGCAGATCAAAGTGGAAACCTTCCTGGAAGCCAAGATGACCGAAGTGAGGCTGTTGTATTTCTGAGGCATCATGAGAAGAGTCTTTAGAAAAGATAATAATGGTGGGAAAGGTGGAGGGAGGGAGGAAGAGAGGAAGGCCACAAGCCAGATGGATGGACTCTATTAAGGAGGTCATGGGTATGGGTTTGTAGGAATTAAGCAGAGGAGGACCAAGGGTCTTGGAAATGTCTCATCCATAGGGCCGCCATGGGTCGAGACCGACTCGAGGGCAGTTAACTTTGCAGACTGCCAGAAATAGTGCACATTAAATTGAGGCACTGCCCTGGCTCAGTGCTAGGGAATCATGGGAACTGTAGTTTATTGTGGCACCAGAACTCTCTGACAGAGAAGGCTCAATGTCCCAGAAAAAAATGCAATTCCCATGACTCCCTAGCACTGAGCCAGGGCAGTGCCTCAATTTAATGTGCACTATTTCTGGCAGTCTGCAAAGGCCCAACAACACGGCTACTCCTTGTTTTAATAACATTAAGGTCATTTGTTAACTGAGGGAGGGCGCCTATGGCGAGGCTTTCCCTCCAGAGCCTCCCTTTTCAGAGGGCTACCAACCAAGACCGCCCTTCCCCGCAAGTGTCGTTGTCGCCATGGCAACTGGGCAGCTCGCCACAGGAGGGGGCGGCGGGAGCAGGAGGAGCAGCTTCCCGTTCTCGCGCCATTTAAGTTCTCGCGAGAGCAGAAGGGCAGCCGGTGCGGACGCTCAGGGTTGAGGGGCGGAGAGAGAGGAGAAGGAGGATCTCTTTTCAAGCCCAGCCGAGAAAATGGCGGAAGGCGACAAGTTCGAGGCGGCGGCGACAGCAGCAGGGGCGCCTTTAGGGGAGGCCGAGGAGGCGGCGGCCGCCAACGACCACGAGCGGCAGCAGGAGGAAGAAGCGGGCCGAGGAGCCATGTCCGAGAGCGGCGACGGCGCCAATGGCGTTAAAATGTGTGTGGCGGTTCCCTGCCTCGTTCTCTCGCTTTCTCGCGCGCTTCTGCCAGGAGGCCTGGCCGGGAAGGGGGCGTGGGCGCCGAGGCAGGGCCGGTACCTGAGGCCGGGGATTCAGGGGGGCCCGCAGGCCGCACGGTGAGGCGGTGGGCGGTGGGATGTTCCCATGGGCTGCCTCCACACTGGAGAAATAACCCGGTTTGGCGCCGCTTTAACTGCCCTGGCTCAAGGCTGTGGAATTCTGGGAATTGGAGTTTGTTGATTACATAACACCAATATACTACTACTACTACTACTACTAATAATAATAATCAATATGATGATAACAATACCAATAATAATAATAATAATAATAATAAAAAGTAATACACCAATCACAATAAACTCCAGTTACCAGGCCTGATTCCCACTAAAGGCCTGAATAGACTGCCAGAAATAATCCAGTTTGAGACCACTTTAACTGCCATGACTCAGTGCTAGGGAGACATGGGAGTTGTAGTTTTTTTCTGAGACATTGAGCCTTCTCTGTCAGAATGCTCTGGTGCTGTGATTCCCTAACTCTGAGCCAAGGCAGTTGAAGTGGTCTCAAGATGGATCATTTCTGGCAGTCTGTTCAGGCTCCAAGTTATAAACCAGTTTGCTAACCAGTTTGAACTGGTTTAAATGACTATAGGTTTTTGTGGGTTTTTCGGGCTGTGAGGCCCTGTTCCAGAAGAATGTGTTCTTGATGTTTCACCTGCATCTGTGGCTGGCATTTTCAGAGAATGGTGGCATGGTAGTGTGTGGGGTATATATATACTGTGTGACCCTTGGTTGAAAGGATTAGCATGTACATCTGTGTATTGTTCTGTTGAGGCAAAGCCTCTGGGTGGGAGGATATGCGAGGAGGATATTCTTCAGGATTTTCAGGAATAAGTTCAGGAATACATTCTTCTAGAACACGGCCTCTCAGCCCGAAAAACCCATAAAAACCTATAGATGGCGACCGTAAAAGCCTTCGGTTTAAACAGCCCTTGTTCACACTTGAACCGAATCGCTGAAGCGGTTTGGTGAGGCCTCCCCCCTCCGCACTAGATCCATTTAACGCATGTCTCTTTGACGCTCATTTTTTTCTACGTCTGTTTCAATAAATCGATTCAGTGCAAGTGTGAACGGGATGCAGATTGGAATTGGTTTAAATTTGCCCTTTAAATTTGCTGGCCAGCTGAAGAGGGTCCATTTTGAGTCGATTCATTAGTCCATGTGAATGACAAGTGGGTTATCTTACAAGAAAATGTGATCGGGACAAATTAATGTGAGCCATGCTCCACTGTCAAACTGATCCGTCGATTTCGATCGCAAACTGATTTATTTGTAAGTAGGAATTAAGCCCCAGAATTCCATAGCCTTGAACCAAACTGGGTTATTTCTCCAGTGTGGATGCAGCCATGGGTGTTTGGGTGGAAGGTCCATTGCTTGGACTGGAGATAAGGTTTCCTTCTCCTCCACTTCCTCATCCTAGTAGCTTCTCAGCAGTCTCTCAGAGAGGGATAATGGAGGGAGAGTGAGCGACTAACCGGGGGACGGGGGGGAAGCTACTTGGGGCTTCTCTAGGCCTTTGTTTCCTATAGCAGAAATTTATTATTATTCAATCGGTTTTCTGGGTCCACTCAATAGACTTCATAATCACATACAAAGCAGATAAGGCACAAAGGCTGCCTCCACACTATAGAAAGAATCTGTTTTGAAACTGCTTTAACTGGCTTGGCTCAATGCTATAGATTTCTGGGAATTGTAGTTTGTGGTGGCCCCAGAGCAGAGGGGATTGTCTAGATCAAGGGAAGTGATAATGGTGCTGTATTCTGCTTTGGTCAGGCCTCACCTGGAATATTGTGTCCAATTCTGGGCACCACAGTTCAAAAAGGAGGTTGAGAAACAAATGTGTCCAGAGGAAGGCAATCAAAATGGTGAAGGGTCTGAAAACCATGCCCTATAAGGAGAGCCTTAGGGAGCTGGGTATGTTCAGCCTGGAGAAGAGAAGGTTAAGAGGTGATATGATAGCCCAGTATAAGTATATGAAGGGGTATCATATTGAGGATGGAGCAAACTTATTTTCTGCTGCTCCAGAGAATAGGGCCCAGAACAATGGATACAAGCTGCAGGAAGAGATTCCACTTCAACATTAGGAGGAACTTACTGACAATAAGAGCTGTTTGACAGTGGAACATAGTCCCTCATAGTGTTATGGAGTCTCCTTCATTGCAGGTCTTTAAACAGAGGCTGGATGGTCAGGGATGCTTTGATTGTGAGTTCCTGCATGGCAGGGGGTTGGACTGGATGGCTCTTGAGGTCTCTTCCAACTTTGATTCTATGGATTCCATAGCATTGAGCCAGGCCAGTTAATGTGTTATAGAACCGTATTATGTCTGCAGTGTGGATGCAGCCAGTGTTAAAATACAGCAAGACCCATTCCCATAAAATAGATCTCCGTACAGTAAGATCCATTGCCACACTACACCACAGGTTATGATCTTGACTATTAAAATAATAATTTAAAAAAGAGATTGTACAGATGCATAAAGAACAGAACTGTCATCTTCCAGAAAAGTCACCGTGTTAGGATACAGTGTCAACTGTAAATCATCTAGACAAGATCTTAAGTAAAGATATATGACTGAGCACTAAAATTAAGGGTCGTCCATTGTATTCCTCATCACCATGTATGGATGTGAGAGCTGGATAATAAGAAAGCAGATAGGAAGAAAATCAATGCATTTGAGAGTTGGTGCTGGAGAAGAGCACTGAGGATATTGTGGATGGCCAAAAAGACAAACAAATGGGTCCTAGAACAGATCAAGCCAGAAATTTCCCTATAGGCAAGAAGGACTAAACTGAGGCTGTTTTACTTTGGACACATCATGAGAAGGCGCAACTCATTAGAAAAGGCAATAATGCTAGGAAAGGTAGAGGGTAATAGAAAGAGAGGAAGACTGCAGGCCAGGTGGATAGACTCAGTCAAGGAAGTCATGGTGCTGATTTTGCAGGAGCTAAGCAGGACTTAAATGGAAGACAAAGGGTCTTGAAGATGTCAAGTCAACAGGGTCTCCGTGAGTTGCTGTCAAATCGAGGGCAGTTAACAACAAACGAAAACAACAAACCCTCTTGAATGCAAATGGGGCTTAGGCTTCAGTAAGCATGCATCTAATGCTACAGCAGATAGAACAGAAAGGATTGCTAACAGGATTGTGTTAAAGACAGACTTTTATTGTGCCAGGAGCTTTCTGGACTAGAACCTTTATGAAATCCAACTTGTAGATGGGGATCAAATGGTGATGAAATACAAGAGGCACAGCCTATAGCATTTTTGTGAAAAGCTTAAATTTATTTAAGATAGGCATGACGATTCTCAACAGCAGCAGTAGATGATCCCATCAGTGTGCCAGTGGGGGTGGTGATGGTGGTGGAGTGTACTATTTCTTTGTGATAAAATAAAATGCTATATTTAATGCAACTGGAATGCTGTTAGCGTGATGGAGAGCCAAAAATTGCTCTTATGGTAGCCAGTGTCATAGGATAGTCCTGCCTCCCTCATCCTATACCCTGGCAGAATTGCTGCTGGATAATAGTTCAGAAGAAATTAAGTAACAGAATTGATCTCTGGTGGTCAAGAAGAAAAGCTTATATTACTTGAAAATCATTGGGCCTGTTCACTCTTTAAGGCGGGGCAGGCTTTGTGTTCATAGAAACCCTAATCTGTACATCTTTTAAGGCCTTATTTTGAAAGTATTCCAATTATAAATTGCAAAAACTTACTCTAAGGCCCCAATATCTTTAGGAAGAATGAAAGACTTGCATCCAGTTTGTTGCAAAATTGTTATAATTAAATAGCATGTGGGGTGGAGGGGGGTGACACTTGGTGACTTTTCCCTTGCTCTTTGCCTGGTAGTTAGGAACAGTGAATATCACTCCCCTTTCCCCTTTTATAATATTCCTATCTACTCTTGGAAGCTAAGCAGGGTCAGTCATGGTTAGTACTTGGATAGGACACTGCCAATGAATACCAGGTGTTGTAGGCTGTATGACAGAGAAAGGAACTGGCAAAACCACCTCAGCATATTCCTTGCCTAAGAAAGTTTTATGAAATTTATGGGGTTGCCATAAGTCAACAAGTGACTTGAAGGCACACACAAACACACAAGTTCATGGGCACTGAGGGCATGACAGCTAAACCGGAACCTCTAGTTTCAGATGCTATATACAATTGAATTTCAGATGGTGTAGAAAAGAGTAGCTGCCTTACTGTCCTTGTAAGCTGCTCAGAAGCATCTGGTGAGCTACTGCAGAAAATTTCTAGACTAGAGGGACCATTAATCTGCTCTAGCAGGAGGCTTATTACCTTAACTAATTTGTAAACTTGTTTTTGTAAGAGAGTGCTTGGGCTCAGTCAAATCACTTGTCCAGCTTCTCTTTTGAAAAATAAACCAAGATAATCCAGTTTCTTTGTTAACGGAGGATCATGATTTGTTAATGGTTGTCCTTGATCCTGATAATGGCTTCATAGGATACAGTTTATCTTTCCAGCTTGCAAACTGTTGCTCATATAGTCATCTCTAGTAAGTAAGGATTCTGTCAGCATCAAAATTATAAAGTTAATACAACTTCAGACACTTAGGGCCTCTACAGACGGGTGGCCTTGGGGCGCCCCGAGAAGCCGAGGATTGGGGCCAAGGCTGCCCCATGCCTCGGCCCCAATCCACTCTTTCGGCGGCTGGCAAAGGAGCACTAAAATAGCACTTCTTTCTCAAGCCCCAGAAAGGGCGCCGGAAGAGCCGTCGCGCGGCTCTTCTGTGTCTTTTCTGGCTCAGCCTGTGCAGAGGCTGGGCCTGGAGGACATCATTGAAGTGCTCAATGACATCCTCGGGAAGGGGTTGGGGCATCCAGCAGCCCTGACCCTTCCCTTCCCTGGCTCCAAGACGGCGCTTTGCACCGTCTGCAGAGCCCCTTAGATAAAAGTTTTGAAGCTTACCTCTTTATTTCAGCGTGTTTGGGATGTTAGTGTTTTGATGGTCACTGCTATAAGTGGCTGATGTAAATGAACTCTTAAAACCTTTTGTAGACCAGCGACTTTGTGGATTTGTTTGCATTACTGCCTTTCAGTAGTTATGGCCTGTTCTAAATAGCTGACCATCCTTTGAACTATGTTTCAAAGAGATTTGGATGGCTTTGTACCATTGCATTGTTCTCCATTACCATTTAAAAAAAAAAATCTGTTCTATTCAGTATTAGTCACACATGAAATGTAAGAGATTTTTCGGTTAAGATAGTATTTCTATTTCATTGCAGAATGTAATTCACATAAAACTTGATGTCATAAATGTTTTCATATGGTGGCTAGTATTCCACTGCTGTCAGTCCAAGTAGCATAGCAGTTCTTGGCTTGAAATCTGTTGGCATACTACAGTAGTAGTTGTCATAGTTCTTAAAGTGTTATGCCACAGTGGTGTGAGAAGAAATACAAGATCTTCCAACTCTGTTTCTCCAATTCTTTACTTTTTTAAAACTCCTGCCAGCATTGCCTACACTAGTATAGTTATGCACCAGCAGGATTTGGGCCAGAATTGCCTAAATTGGCATTGTTGAGGACATAAGCATTCATAGCAATGCATGTGTTTCTAGATTCTCAGTCTCCTGTGCTTTATTTAGTCATTCCAGTTACAAAACAAGAATGTTTACATATGGAATATATGTACTATATCTATTCATGTATAAGTCTAGACATTTTAGTAAACAATTGACCCAAAAAACCTGGATCAACGTATACATGTCACTGTAAGTACTGTACTTTCACTCTTATTAAAAAAAAAAAAAAAAAAGATGAATTATCTTCTGTGAGTAGAGTGACAGAAAACTGAAAGCTTAGCCCATCCTGTGAGCACCTAAAAGCATTGACTCCCACTACTTTCTCATCCATCCAGCCTTTAGGGTGAGCACAAACAGTCATGCCTGCCGGAATTTTGTAAATTCTTTAGCATCATTTTCCTTTGGTTCATCCTTTACATCCTTTTTTACATGCCCCTAAGTTTTACCCTCAATTTATCAACGGATCATATCAAAGTCCATAATTTTGGCCCTAGAACCTGCCCTTGACTTATACATGTGGTTGGCTTATAGTCGAGTATATATAATAATTTGAATCCAGGATTGGCTGGTTTAAACCAATTGACTTTAAAAAAACACTTCTGTTTTTTAAATTGATTACTCATTTTTTAAAAAAATCTGGCTATTGCTATTTTCCAGCTCTTACTGGAACAACAAGGACTGTTAGAATTTATACATTTTAACTTTAACAATTTAGTGGCAGTACTTCATTGTTAGATCAGTATCCAGTGTCAGTTGCTTCTTTTTAACACTTTATTTTATAGTGTAGGAAACCCAAACAACCTGCTTTAAAAGAGCACTTTTTAAAATAATTATTATTTAAGCTTGTGGCCATAATGTCTGAACTGCATTTTGGTGCTTAATTTTCTGATTTAGTTCTACATTGGTGTACTCCTGTGTATAGGCTACCAACTTGTCAATATAATTGCCAAAATTTTATTGAAAGATGTAAATCATATCAAAGCTTAATAACTTTGGACTGTTACTGTTAGAAAGATCAAGCTTTCTAATACATAAAACAATGTTTCACAGTATTAATATGGTAAGCAGGATTCATTTTTTTTCATTAAAGCATTAATGCAAAAAACAACAACCTGGTTTAGACCAAAAAATGGTTTAAATCCAAAAAACCTTCCCCCCCCCAACCCAGTTTGAATCCGATGGTGAGTTTCTTGCTGTCTAATGGATATGCGAAGTTTTATATAGTTTCTTTGTAGGAATTTGTAGTTTTGCTTGCTGTTAAATATTATAGTTTACACAATTTCTCATCAAATTTTGCCTAGTGTTCAGTTATTCTAGAGATTTGCTTATTCTAAGTGGTCTAAAAAAGGCTAATTTGGTCCTTATCTCAACATTTCAGAATGTTTTGGTTTAAGTAACCGGATCATTTTAGTATTGGTAAATGCTTCTCTTTCATACAATTCTTGCAAATACTGGCACTGTTTGTTTAAAAATGCTGTGCTGTCAAATACTTTGCAGAAATAGCTATTAGATTTATACATAATTATGAATTTTGTTTATTAACAGCAGTCTACTGAGCTGCATGCTTAATTGGGACTCATTATTGGCTATGAAAAGCAAAGAAGATTGAGATGAATATAATCTGCCCCTACAGTGGGAAAACTAGGTGTGCACATGGCCATTGCTTTTGGGCTTCTGGCCTTATTTTACACCTTATTTTTTATTGGAAAGCGTTTACTGCTATTCCTGGTTCTTAAATTCCTCTTAATCTTCCTTCCTTCCTTTATTTATTTATTTAATTTGTATACCTCCTTTCTCCCAGAAGGGACCCGAGGTGACTTTATGCATCCAGGCACAGCCTTTTCCAAACTGCTATGTTCTAACCAATCTTGTTCTGTTACTTAGAAGTATTCTGCTCTACCTCTTGCACTTTACATATACATGGTGGGATTAAGATGATCTGATGGGTGGTTCAATATGTGTCTCAATATGGGAGAAAAGCCCAACATGTTTTGGCTGTGAAATATTTGTATGGTCTTTAGGGGCTGCTAAAGAGGGGCAGCAGTGCAAAGACATTAATACAAAATATGAACTTAACAGGTAAAAATGATTGCCTGTGTAGTAGGAGTAGACTGTTATACAGATTTTTGTGTGTCTGTCAGGACTATCTTTAAATTGCTTTGTATGCACTTGCAAGTAAGCAAGTATTGTCCCCCTTAAAAAAAAACAAAATCAACATCCCTGAAGAAGGTGATGCAGATACATCTTTGCCAAAATGCAATAGGCTATTGTTGTGTTTGGAATAAGACTTTTTAAATCATCCATAAATTGTTATGCCTGTGCATCAGGTTCCAATGGATGTTCCCAGTATCTTTTACTTCAATATGGATAATAGCCAAATTGGGCAGTGTGGTTTCAGGGGTGTCTGCTAAAGCAGGAATGCATAAGCTAAACTTAATAAATGGTCCAAGGTGACTAGCCTGCAAATTTGCTTTACCAGTTTTCTTAGCATATTCACAAGTGGGACTTGAGAATGGATGAATCTCTCTTTTCTCTCTTTGTAAAATGCAGGGTAGTAAAGGGTGTTTTTTTGGGGGGGGGTAGCCTAGAAAATGAGGAGCTGTCAGAAGAGGCAGAGAGTACTCCCAGCCTCTTTGGCTAGCTAGACACTAATAAGATGGTTTCTTTGCAAGATGTACAGATGGTTTACCTGCTGTGTGTTTAATATGGAAAATTAACAGATTGGCAACAGAGGGAAGGGTCTTTTCCTTTCTGCTGCCAATAGCTCTTGATTTCTTTGCTGGATCATCCTCTGTGGCCAGCACAGAAGTGCAGCAAATTATTGGAGAAGGAGTAAAGAAACTCATATCTTTTCCAATTGGTTCTTAGATGGCTGTTCTGGGTAGATAGGAGGCAAATGCCTTCTTTCATGGCTGCTGTAATAAAGTGGTATATTGATAGAAGAGGAACAGATTGCTCATTTGTTTAGATAGAATTGTTTTTTGCCTGAAGCAGACAGGTGAAGCAGACAGAGATTGCCCAGAAGCATAATTTCCAGACAAAAAATGTGTACATTCGTGGGATACTATGCATGCTACTTTTTGTATGATCCACTCTACATACTTTAAAATCTCTATGTGTAGATATGTTGACAGGGAAATTTACAAAATTCATTCATGCTTGTCCATGGGTACATCTGCTATTGAACTTGGCTATGGGTCAGACATCCCATTATATTACATATGTTCTTGCATTTGCAGGTTTGTTTTTTTCTCAGTAGCATCTGTAGCACCCCTTCCCCCAGTTCAGTTTGTGACTGTAGTACAGGTAAGAGTAGTTTTAACTGCTTCCTCTGTGGTACAGTCCTGCCAACAAATGTTCTTCAAAAGCTCCTGTTCTGCACTGCTAAAACTTTTCCACCTGATGTGGTATCAATGGTGTGAATTCACCAGAATAACAGATCTGGGAGTATGTATTACCCTTCACCCATCCCACAAACCCAACTGAGATCTGCCCCCATGACTGGTGTTTGAAAAAACACCTTGCATACGGATGCAAGTGTGAAGACATTATGTTTGCCCTGACATAAAACCTAATATAATTGTATTTCTGAAGTAACAACTATATATTTCAAAGCAAAAATGATCTTTACATTTTTTCCAACTACAGGGAAAATGATGAAACAGGAAAGGATGAGACCGCACCTGCCAAAGCAAAGTATATTTCAAAACCGAAGGCAATCCCATCTCTTGGACACAGGAATAGGTTCCATCCATATGCAAAGGAGAAGAGTGCAGGGACTGGAGAGAAGAAAACCATTAACCGTAACCGAGTATTCATTAGCAACATCCCATATGACATGAAATGGCAATCTATTAAAGATCTTATGAGAGAGAAAGGTAACTCACTCCTTACAGCCTGCTTCACAAAGGAATGGGACAAACACAAATACTTGGAGTACTGTGACATACAAATTTGGTTTGTCCGTTTCAGCTTCTGTTTGATATGTCTACCTTCCCCCTCTCTTTCACTGAAGACATTTGCATTGTAGGATAGTATGGCTAAAGAAATGATGTATCCACAGTCTCCTTCCATTCTAGTATCATAGTAGATAGCCTAGAGAATATGCATGCCCCCATGAACTTTTAAAGGGACTGCGTTATGACTAGCTGTAGTTTGAATATAAGCTATATGTAGTTTGTTTTTTAAATGAATGACAAAGGATGTCTTTCAAAGATGCTTTTGTATTTCTCTTGGTGGAATCTGGCTGTGGAATTATTTCTGTCTGCATTGTCATTTCTGCCATGACTTGTTTGTCTGGAGCTCTATTTCAAGTGTGTTACTACAGTTGTAGTTTGACAGAACTATTTGAATGCCCCAAATATTTTGCCATGGGCACGTCAGGGGAAAGAGAAATCCCAATTCACGAACTGTCAAAAGTTAGTTTGTATTAACTTGGGAAAATGACTACTTCAAAATCATGCAAAGAACATTTGGTTTCTAGGTCTTTTAAAAATTAAAACATTCTTTTAACTGTGCAAGGTGTGTCTGTTGTAAGGTGACGTGAATATACGATTGGGTTTATGCAATGAAACTTTACTTTAGAAAGTGTGTGGCTTGCTGTGAAATTCTTTGACTTTGGTAAATTGGTTATTCTACTGAAGGCAACCTCTTTACTATTTTGAAGTATTCAGGTAGAAAGTCACCTTAAAACAGCTGTTGTGAGCAGGATGACAAATGTCACTGAAAAGTGCTATTGTTGATGTCCTATTTGATAGGTGAAGGGACTATTTGTATATCTGAATTTGTTCACCAACTATATCATACTGGCCAAAATATGATCTGTAGCATGAATTAGGTTAAATATAGTTGTCTTCTTTAGCTTTTGAGAATGTGGCTGTTGCATATTCCTGAAAATTGGCTAAATTATATAGTCCTTGACAGGAGGTATGTTGGTCTGGTTTTGATTGTTGGTGAATAATAGGTGCTGCTTCGTAGAGTTGTGCACAGGGACACAGCAAAGCAAGACACTGGTGTTTAAATGCATTGTCTCTTGGTATTTTCCCTTTGTATGTCTTATGTAGTTGGTGAGGTTACATACGTGGAGCTGTTTAAGGATGCAGAAGGAAAATCAAGGGTAAGTGCCGTGGGCAATCATCTGCTAGAGGTTTAAAGTTCCTCAGCAGTTTTACTTTTGTATAATGCTTGTACCAGTATTTGGAAAGTAAGTTTCATTTTTTCACATTGATATTAATACAGACTGAGGCTTCTGTATCAGATACAGTGTGTCAATTTTTATATAAATGAGTGTAGCTGGATGCCAGGGAATAATATGTACTTTAAATAAATGGCATTTACCTAATTCACTTAAAACAGCACCTTACTTTAGGATTTCTGTTGTGTTTAGATGTGCTTAAGTTGAGGATTGGAAAAAAATCACTGCAAAGATAAATTCTGATGAGCCTAAAGTTTGTAGGACTACTTCTGGATTATTGAACTTGTCTAGGTTTTTTAAAAAGGAATGGAAGGAGTTGGTTGGTAGGCAGTGGATGCCAGCAATGAGGGAGGCATTTCAGTGTAAAGAATGTTAAAGCTGCTTTGTGTCTTTCTTCTTAAAAAGGTCAAACATTCAAAGTATAGTAAATCTGAGCCTGCTGTGTGAACATGAAAAATGCAGGTTTGATTCAAGTGTAAGCAATAAAACCTGTTGGGTGTACTTTTTTTCTTTAAGATTTTTGTTTGGCCAATGGGGATATTTTTTTTAAAAAAATTATTAAGGATAAGATTTCTGTTGAATTACATGCATTTTAAAATCACACTCTTCCTTCTTAAATTGGGGAAATGCTGAAGGTACCAACAATTGCTAAACAATGTAATTGCAGTCCCATTTATGGAAAACATAAACATTGTAATTCACGGTAATCACCCACTGATATTTTGATACATCCAGTTCAACTATCCTCTCCCTTTAGTTGTTTATGGCATCTGTGTGTCATTTTCATATCCAAATTCTATTTTGATTCAAGGAAAACATAGTGGAAGGAGTCTGAACTTAAAAAACAACAACAAAGAAAACCACACATAAAGAAACCCAAACTACCACCTTTTTTGTATTTAATACTAACTGTAAATTAAACTTGTGTTTCACACAAAAATAGTAGCATTGATTGCTAGTTAAATACTGTTCTTCCCCTTCCAGAACTTCTGTCTTTCATTCCTAATGTCTGTTCTTTGTTCTGTTTGTCTAAAAATCTTACACTACTTTGATGCAACGACTGCATTTACTGATTCAGTCTTATTTGTTTTTTCCTTCTCCTGTACTGGCAAATCTTCATCTGAATGCAGGGCTGTGGGTAAGTCAGAATTGTTTTGTTTCTCCTTTAGTGTTTAAAGAACATATTTTAAAAGCACTTAACAAAAATAAAGAAACCAATATTTAATTCTGTTTCATCAGTGTGGTTGAATTTAAAGATGAAGAATTTGTCAAGAAGGCCTTGGAAACTATGACTAAATATGACCTTAATGGAAGACCACTCTACATAAAAGAGGTATGTTTTTAATTTGCAATAGAGCATTGGGTTTCTTTTAAAATGAGAGAAGAGCTGTATAGCATTATTAAATGCCCTCAGAGCTAATCTTACACAATAATAGCCCTGTTATTTTCCCAAATAAGCAATGATACCAGTGGTGTCCATTCCCTTTTAAGAGGGTGAATCTGTTATCCATAACTTAAATTGGTAAGATTGATTGCCAAGAAAACTTTCAAGGCCTCTACATAGCAAAACTTCAGGTAAGAGTGCTGTGTTGACATGAGGTTGGTTAGAGTGGAGACAGATGCTCTACTAATTTTATATGAGCTTTAAATATGTCTCTGTTATCTGCACGATTACATATGTAATTGTGCAAACAGCTATTTTAAGTTCTGGGGAACTTGCTATATCACTCTGATCTGCAACTTGTTATGTTTGCCTCACTATGTAAAGGTGAGCTGCCTAGGTAGAAATGTGTCCACAGTTTCACATGTGTATATATTGTCTGAATAGTTCAGTCACAAGGTTATATAACTGATATAGACAGTTAACGGATACAGACAGTTAACAAACAGCTATTTTAAATTCTGGGGAACTTGCTATATCACTCTGATCTGCATCTTGTTACGTTTGGCTGGCTATGTATAGGTGAGCTGCCTAGGGAGAAATGTGTCCGTAATTTCACATGTGTATATATTGTCGGAATGGTTCAGTCACAAGGTTATATAACTGATATAGACAGTTAACACTAAGAACTGAATCTGTTTTATTTTTTTAAAGAATGTGTTAGGCTGACAGACTTCTACTTGTCCATAGGCTAGGTAACAGCATGTGAAGTGGCAGTGCACACACACTCAGCCCTCATCTGAAAGGACCACCTCTAGAGGTGAGAGAGCTAGGTCTCCATGCACATGAAGTACTTATATCTTCTGCTGCCACTGATGAGGATGCTAACTGCTCTTTTGGGGTTTTGTGGAATTTCAAAATAGCGCTTATATCATTTATTGCCTCTGATTTGGGATTAACAAGATGCATATTGTCTTATTAAATGTGTTGTAGGATCCAGATGGTGAGCATGCTCGCAGGGCTTTGCAGCGTGGGAGTGGACCTTTTACAGGAGGACATGCCCCAGATATAGCACCTGGGTTGATGAATTTGCCACCTTCTATTCTTAATAATCCAAATATTCCTCCTGAGATTATCAGTAATCTTCAGGCTGGTAGGCTTGGGTCCACCATTTTTGTTGCCAATGTAAGTATAAAGATGTGCTAGGTGTGCATTTCCAGGTTTTCAAGTGTAACATCAAGTATTTTTAGCATGAAACAAAGGTTTTCTTAACAGGGTCTTTTATAGTGATGCATTTTTAGTTGATTTTGGTTTCGTCTAAATTGGAATACATGCAATTCTCAAAGGTGTTGGTTTATTTAAAGTTCTTGGACCTTTAACTTCAAGTTTTCTGCTCCTGTGTACTTCTTCAAAACCTTTATAATGAAGCTCTTTTGTGAGCTTCTTAGATAAATGAATAGGTTTGTGTCTCATAGACCTCAACCAGATGAGCAGCTTAGAGCGGACTCTGGCTGCTCCAACCATGAGTGCGCCCTGAATGGCACAGGTCACTGCAATCCTGAGGCTGCCATGATCTGCAATGGACCGCCAGCAAGGAGCACTTTTTTGCGCTCCTTTTGTGGCTGGGTTTGGGCTGAAGCGGGCACTTTTGGCCCATCTGTTTCGGGCACCAGTTAACCAATTTAAGATATGTAATCATCAAATCCTTTTTTATGTATTCTATGTAACTAGAGAATACTGAATTATATACCAAATAATTCTTCTTCACTCACTGACTTTTAATTAAAAAACATGGAAACCAAGTTGCTTGTTTCCATCAGAACAAAGGTTTTTAGTATCAACATGCTGAAAAATAAATTACATTACATTTTAAGATTTAAGGGCATCTTTGACATTGGAATTTCAATCTGGAACTCCTCATCTATCTGTATATGTAATAAAACATTTGATATTGTTAGGCTGTGTGTGTCATCTGGACCCAAACTAAATTCCCTTTTAGGTTTATGGCCTCTTATTGTAGCAAAATTGTGCTGGTCTATCTCCTGAAATCTTTGTCTCTTCTTTTTAAGCTTGATTTCAAAGTTGGTTGGAAGAAATTAAAGGAGGTATTCAGCATTGCTGGGACAGTGAAACGAGCAGACATTAAAGAAGACAAAGATGGCAAGAGTCGAGGGATGGGAACAGTGACCTTTGAACAGCCAATCGAAGCTGTTCAGGCAATATGTATCCTGACAGAACCGAAGTGTTTTATCTAATGTGGGTTAAATATGAAAATGTTCGAAGGATTTTTGCATGACACCAGCATATTTGACTTTAGTGTTTGCTTGGATGTAGGTGAATTCTGCAACAAAGAAATGGCTAACTCTTGTATGCAGAATAGTTGGCAACATGGGTATTTTATTTGACAGTTCTAACAGTGCTGAATACATTATTGACAGTGAGTATAAAATGGTAACAGCAGTGGTGTGGGAGTTTAAGTGGGCATATATTGGAGTGGCATCATTGGGAGGAAATTAGAAGCATCCTCTACCTCTGTTGAAACAAAGTGTCACACATTTTTATAATAGGGATTGTAGACAGCAGATTCTTAGCAAATGGAAACAGCTTTCTGGCCTACCTATGAGTATATTAAATATATGCATGACATTTTATTGATCATTTGTGGTGGATAAGAAGAGAGAATTTACCACTATATTTGATGAGGAAAAAACTTGGGTTTTAGAGGAAAAAGAGCCTGATGGTTAATTCTTCTCCATCCTACCAGAAATATTGCCTCCCTGCCATTTGTGGTTAAAATTTATGACTTTAAGGAATGGTATCTTTTCTCTGAGAGCCAGCACAGCATAGTAGTTGGAGTGTTGGACTAGGACTCTGGAGACCAGGGTTCATATCCCAGCTTGGCCATTTAGACCCACTGGGTGATCTTGAGCAAATCACACTCTCTCAGCCTCAGGATAGCAATTGCAAGCCCCTTCTGAACAAATCTTGCCACAAAAACCCCATGATAGGTTCACCAGAAGGCCACCATAAGTCGGAAATGACTTGAAGATACACAACAATAACAACCTTTTCTCTGGAGCCCCTAGTTGAAGGTGGATCATATGGCCAGCACACTGGCCAGTTTCTTTCAGCTGTGAAGATTTGCTTGCAAAATATTGTTATGTAAGTAATTATCAATGGATGCAGTGGCTCAAGTGGTTAAGACGCTGACTCTGTTGATTGCAAGATCAGCTGGTTGGCAGCTTGAGGCCCTCGTGCCACATGATGGAGTGAGCTCTTGTCACTAGTCCCAGCTTCTGCCAACCTAGCAGTTTGAAAGCATGCAAATGCAAGTAGATAGATAGGTGCCACTTTAGTGGGAAGGTAAACAACATTCTGTGCAATCATGCTGGTCACATCACTGAGTAGTCTCTGACAACGCTGGCTCTTTGGCTTAGTAATGGAGATGAGTACCAACAACAACCTTGTCAAAGGGGAATACCTTTACCTTAAAGTAATTAAGTGTGCTAATGGTTGTTTGAATCTAGTTTGAGTTCATATATGTAGCCCCTGAGATCAGTGTTACTCAAAGTGGTTCCTGGACTGGTGCTGGTCTCTAAGCTATTGGCTGCCAGTCCCTGGGAGTTGCTACAAAAGAAAGAAACAGTTGTACTCGATGGATGAAAATGCAGTTTGTCCCTGGTTTTTGTTAACTGCCTTCACATCAATCTCGACCCATGGCAACCCTATGGATGAGACATCTCCAGGCCTCCCTGCCCTCTACTGCTCTGCCCAGCTCCTGCAAACTCCTATTCGTGGTCTATAAGTCCATCCATCTAGCATGTGGCCTTCCTCTCTTTCTATTTCCTTCCACCTTTCCTAACATTATTGTCTTTTCCAATGATTCATGCCTTCCCATGATGTGTCCAAAGTATGACAGTCTTAAGTCTTGTCATATTAGCTTTTAGGGATATCTCTGGCTTGATCTGCTCTAGGACCCATTTGTTTGTTCTTTTGGCTGTCCAACACTCTTCTCCAGTACTACATTATCTCAAATGAGTTGAGTTTCCGCCTATCTTTCTTCACTGTCCAGCTCTCACATCCATACATGGTAATAGGGAAGACAATGGCTTGTATGATTCTGACTTTTGTGCCGAATTGTATGTCTTTGCATTTTAGGATCTTTTCTAGTTCTTAGCTGCCCTCCCCATTATTAATCTTCTTCTGATTTCCTGGCTGCAGTCCCCATTCTGATCAATGTTTGATCCCAGATATGAGAACTCTTTTCACTATTTCTGTTTCCTCATTGTCTAATTTGAATGTGTGTAAGTTCACAGTGGCCATTATTTTTGTTTTCTTTATATTCATGTTCTTTCTGTGGTCTACTAGTCTACTACCCTTTCTTATTTGATTTTCCTTAGTAGTTGTTCCAGGTTTGTGAGGTTCTCTGCTAGTATTATGGTGTCAGCATATCTCAGATTGTTGATCTTTCTTCCTCCTATTTTCACTCCCTCTTCCATGTTCAAGCTTGCTTTCCTTAAAATATATTATGCATATAAGTTGAATAGGTAGGGTGATAGGATGCAGCCTTGTCTGACTCCTTTGCCAATTGGGAACCATTCTGTTTCTCCATGTTCTGTCCTGACAGTAGCCTCTTGTCTTGAGTACAGATTCCTCATTATCAGATGTGTTGGCACTCCCATGTCTTTAAGGGTGTTCCATAGCCTTTCATGATCTATGCAATCAAAGGCTTTGCTGTAGTCTGTAGACAGCTTTGCTGTCCCTGGTACGGGGGGGGGGGGGGGGGGGGGGGGGGGGGGGGGGGGGGGGGGGGGAATGACAGTACTGCATATCAGATAGGCTGAGTAATAGTGTCCAAGATAACTTGCCTTTCAAATTATAAATAAGTTATCATTTTTATATAAAACAAATACTTTCTGTGCTGTGATGTTGGCACTTCTACATTCTTATATTGGAAACCTAACCAAATAATGTGGTGAATGTTGCTACATTATAGGTGGAAAATGTTATTTTTGGAGCATTAGTTAAATTAAGAATTAGCTAAAACTTGTAATTTCATAAAATCATAGAGTTGGAAGAGACCACAAGGGCCATCCAGTCCAATCCCCTGCCATGCAGGAACTCAAAATCAAAGCATTCCCGACAGATGGCCATTCAGCCTCTGTTTAAAGACTTCCAAAGAAGGAGACTCCACCACACTCCAATAGAGTGTGTTCCACTGTCGGACAGCTCTCACTGTCAGGAAGTTCCTCCTAATGTTTAGGTGGAATCTCTTTTCCTGTAGTTTGCATCCATTGTTCCGAGTCCTGTTCTCTGGGGCGGCAGAAAACAAGCTAGCTCCCTCCTCAATATGACATCCCTTCAAATATTTAAAGAGGGCTATCATATCCCCTCTTAACCGTCTCTTCTCCAGGCTAAACATACCCCTTTCCGTAAGTCATTCCTCATAGGGCATGGTTTCCAGACCCTTCATCATTTTAATTGCCTTCCTTTGGACATGCTTTGTTTCTCAACATCCTTTTTGAATTGTGGTGCCCAGAACTGGACACAGTATTCCAGGTGGGGCCTGACCAAAGCGAAATACAGTGGCACTATTACTTTCCTTGACCTAGACACTATACTTCTATTGATGCAGCTAAAATTGCATTGACCTTTTTAGCTGCCGCATCACACTGTTGACTCGTGTTCAATTTGTGGTCTACTAGGACTCCTAGATCCCTTTCACGCATAGTTGTATTAAGCCAGGTGTCCCCCATCCTATATCTGTGCATTTCATTTTTCCATCCTAAGTGCATTACCTTACATTTCTCCATGTTGAAATTCATTTTGTTAGCTTTGGCCCAGCTTTCTAATCTATTAAGGTCATTTTGAATTTTCATCCTCTCCTCTGGATTATTGGCTAATTTTTAAATCTAAATATTGGGTGGACAAGACAGAAGTGCTTAACATACAGATCAGCACATAGCACATGTTTGATGTGTGCCATCAAGTCATTTTCAACTTATGGTGATCCTAAGGTGAATCTATCACCTTCCTCTGAGGCTGAGAGAATGTGGGTTTTCATGGACATGCATGCTGATCTTTGCTGATCTTTTTTTCCAGAGTTGTAGTCCAGCACTCAAACCACTACATCATGCTAGTTCCCTTAGGATGTACATAAAGTAAAAGCTGTTGTGTTCCCTTTTTAAATTGTTTTTTAGGAAACTCATTTCCTTCATAGGAGAAAGACATATTTACAATTTGCCTTCCATATCCACAGATGCCTTATTTACGGATCCACTGTTTGAAAATTTAGATACCGTATTTTCCTTCGTATAAGACTACTT
>CM034709.1:13796050-13806939 GCA_020142125.1 Phrynosoma platyrhinos | reverse complement strand
AAAGGTTGCCTACCCCTGATCTAGATCAAGGGAAGTAATAGTGCCTCTATATCCCGCTTTGGTCAGGCCCCACCTGGAATACTGTGTCCAGTTCTGGGCACCACAATTCAAAAAGGTTGTTAAAAAACTGGAGCATGTCCAGAGGAGGGTGACTAAAATGGTAAAGGGCCTGGAAACCATACCCTATGAGGAACGACTTAGGGAACTGGGTATGTTTAGCCTGGAGAAGAGATGGTAAAGCGGGGATACGATAGCCCTCTTTAAATATTTGAAGGGATGTCATATTGAGGATGGAACAAGCTAGTTTTCGTCTGCTTTCGGAGTGTGGTGGAGTCTCTTTCTTTGGAGGTCTTTAAACAGAGGCTGGATGGCCATCTGTCAGGTATGCTTTGATTTTGAGTTCCTGCATGGCAGGGGGTTGGAATGGATGACCTTTGTGGTCTCTTCCAACTCTGTGATTCTATGATTAGCTTCTGCAGACATGTTTACTTCCTCTGATACATCTTAAGTCCATAAAAGCATATGCTACAACTTCTTTCTTTCCCTCAGTCTCAAGGGTGCTACAATACCCCTTTGCATACTGGTTCTACACTAGCACAGCTGTATATTTGAATTCTACACCAAATTCAGTTACGGGTGAATTTAGTTATGATATTGGCGGCATCCAGTTGACTAAATGGACAGTGTGTCAACATACTCATAAATCAATTAATTGGAAAATGTAAGTGCCACATGTGAACAGAAACTATTGTGTCTACTTTGGAGAAACTCATCTTAGTAAAACTCATTTAGTTGTGAATCTGAAACAATCTAAAGATTTATTTATTTATTTATTTATTTATTTAGAGTATTTATACCCTGCTGTTCAGCCACAAAGGCTCTCAGAGCAGTTGTATTTACTGTTAAGATGTACATTTTATAGCTGGAGGCTTAAAAGTCTCTCTGTCCTTCCCTCCATACGTTTTGCAGGTAGTGGAATAAGTGGTATGAATAGCATGACTGGAGGCATGGGCATGAGCATGGGCATGGATCGGATGAGCTCTACTTTTGATCGAATGGGGCCAACCATGGGAACTGGTCTGGACAGAAATATTGATATGGATAGAGGATTTGTGCCTGGCCCAATGGGAAGTGGTGTGAGAGATCGAATAGGCTCCAAAGGCAACCAAATATTTGTCAGAAATGTAAGTATATGAATGAAACCAATTAGCAGTGTAATTCTCTTGCCTTTTCTCCTTGTTACTATACATTACTGTATGCTTATCTTCATTTTCAGCTTCCATTTGACTTGACTTGGCAGAAGCTTAAGGAAAAATTCAGCCAATGTGGTAAGTATGAAGCAGAAATGTAGTTGCATCTCAAACAGAAATAGAGTATCTGTCAATGCTATCCAGACTTGGTAATACTAGGGGAATCTTTTCATGTCAAATGGATAAGCTCATGTGGAGCCCTTTAGGTCTCAATGAAACTCAGATGTGTTGCAGAGAATTCAGGGTCATGTTCTGCAGTTCCTGTAGGTCCCTGTCAAATCTTGTTGAGCTTCACCATCGCTTAAGTGGGCACACCTAAAACACAATACCCCTGCAATGAATCTTGCAGGGGATTACATTTTCAAGGAAAGCTTGCCATTTATTATTGATCTTCTAATTGAGAAAGTCCAGGTTATCATAGAATGAAGTGGGCTAGTTCATATAGCCGAACAAAACAAATCACACTAACTGTAGTTTAGACACAAAATGATAGGTTAAATATAGTTTTACTTCCAAACAAAGTAGATCTATTGAAATGAATACACCTAATTTGTTCTCATTTATGTATGCCCTGTTGATTTCAGCAGGTCTGTTCTTCTTTGGATTATACTTGCAATTAACTGTGTAATTCTAGGCAAACTATACATGGCTCTCCAAGGCAGATTTTCTACCATTCAAGAGCCTCAAACTGTGTCATGTACATATATAATGAGAAACCAGTTTGGCCAAATGGTTTGCAAATTGATTTCATTTGATGGTTTTCTCAAACTATAGTTTGGATTACATTGATTTTTGTATCCAGATTCAGAGAAATCATAGTCTAGGTTTCCTTAAATTCATTTTTGTTTGAAACCAATGGTATATATTAAGGGCCTGAACAGATGGGTGAAATGGAGCTTGGCATTTACATGCTGCATACTCCAATGATGCTGTGAAGTCACCTGGCTGCCCAGACTTGAGCGGCTTCAAGGTGCTCTGGCGGCACAGCATTTATATGCTACGTGGCACTGGAGCAGCTTGAAGCCAGCTATGGCAGAGTTGCAAAAGCTGGCTTTTTTCTGGTCCAAAAAGGAACGGATCTTTGCCATTCCTTTTTGGGCTGACTTAAAGGTGGATTGGGGCTGAGGCTTGTGGTTGTCAGTCTTCCCGCCCGTCTGTTTCGCCCCTAAGACTACAATTAAAAGCTTGAAAAGTGTTTTAATGCACTTTTATACTTTACAAGCAGCTTTCGAGAGAATAATTTTTAGAGAGTAAAAGAATGGTAAAATAATAATACCTTTATTTATTTTATTTTTAAAAAATAATAATACCTTTATTGATAGCTCACATTATCCTTTTGAGAAGCCACAATGATGTAGTTAAAGCTAGATCTTGTTACTCCAGTAAAATATAAATATCTGCTAAAAGTAGTTTTTTTGGGGGAGAGGGAGTTAGCTCTCTTTAATTATAATTGTGCACAGTAATTATTTTTAAATTAAGGTTCAAAATATCTATGTTTACTTTCACTGTTAATTCTGAAGGAAACACAATACCTTGGTCATGTTTTTATAGAGTCCTTACTTTGTGTGCTATAAAGGGAATAAAGCTTTTTTGGCTTCTAGCAGAATGCTTAAGATATAATTTGGTTCCTTGACTGCACACATACTCAGTCTTAGCTTTTTTGCAGTCCATCCACTGTAAGATTCACAAAACTTTCACATGTAAACATGTCAACTCCATCTGGCAATAGCTTTTCTTAATTTATTATCTGGTGGTAGTGTTGATTTTAAAACATCAAAAAAGGGGGGAAAACTCTTCCTTCCAAATATTAGTATATGAAATGAGTTATTTGTAGTGACCTTATATCATGGGGCTTGAAAAAGTTGAGGCTTTGTGTGTATTTCTTTCATTTGCCATAGAATTATGTCCATTTGATTTTTTTTAAGTACAGTGTCCATTTACGAACATAGTTCAAAATTCAGGGACAATTTTAAAGCTGTGTTTTGACCAGAGTGCCTATTATCTCTACTTGGGGAATTTTAAGAATTCACAAAAGTTCTTAAAAATAAATGTCAAGTTTATCCATTTAGGTTTACTTGAGGAGGCAAGGGAAGGAGATACAACATAATCAAAGCAGTTAGAAGACATAATAGATGATATTCAAAAAGAGGGTAGAAATAATAGGAGCAAGTACAAGTGAGAAACTAAGAGAAAGTAATGGGAAATAAATAAAAGGTTTTTGTAGCTAAGTAAGCAGCCAAGTGTCATAGGATTTGAGGTGATAGAGTGCATTAGTTTCAAGGGCTACAGCATGTCATGTCTAGATGATCTCATTCTGTTTCTATAGCTGGTAGAAAGATAGGAATCCTCAGACTTGCAATTAAAATTTTACTTGTAGTTTATGAATAATAAATAGTGATTATGGAATTTCTATTTTCATCAGTGCATTGCAAACTAAACTGAACTTTATCATTGTTTGTTCAGGTCATGTAATGTTTGCAGACATAAAAATGGAAAATGGAAAATCGAAAGGCTGTGGGACAGTCAGATTTGACTCTCCAGAATCAGCAGAAAAGGCCTGTAGAATAATGAATGGCATAAAAATCAGTGGCAGAGAAATTGATGTACGTTTGGATCGCATTGCATAATTTATAATTACTTATTAAGGAACATTCCTTTTGTCAGTTTAGCTTGTCTCCCCCACCCCATTCTCTAGAAGTTGTTTTTAGTAATATTGTATGCTTTGAGTTGGAAGAAAACTTTTAAAACCCACCAGCCTTCAACAGTATAGTGTTTAATATACTGTGAACTTGTTATCTGACTCTTAATGACCTTTTGGTTTTTGAAGAGAACTTTCTTGATCTGTTCAGTGGTATTAATGTCCACATCTCCTGAAGTCTAGAAGCTGTGGCTATTTAATACCTTTCTAAAATCATGCTAAGTGTCTCTGGTCATTCAGTTTAAATGGATGGTTCTACTGTTTTTAATAAAACAAGCCATTTTCTCTGTTTAACAAACACTGTATACTGGGACTTGTTTTATGTCAATTTCCCCATATTGAAATTGTAATGTAAAAAGTATGTCTCCCCCAACAAGCATTTGTTTTATGTGCTTTTATGGTCACTTGCTGTTCCTGTCTCTCAAAGAATACGCACTCATTAATTCTGATAGTTTAAAGCTTTAAAGTGATTTTTATGTTATAATGTGGAATTTCTGTAAATATGTTTTAGAGCCCAAAGGGAATTCTAGAGTTTTTTTATTTCACTAAATGAAGAAACTAGTCCTTTCATTCCTTGTTTTTTTAATCCTTTATGACAGCGCTCAAACGATTCCCACCAAACTTAGTCACCACAGATTCTGAAAGGATTGTTTCCTATGATTCCAAGTTCATAAAGAATTGATAATATTGCAAATGCTAGGTACATCACTAGACAGACTGCCCCCAGTTTTTTGTCTAGCTTCCAGCCATTCAGATGAACAGCCAGAAAAATGAACACGATGGAACAAACAAGAGAGATGGCAGTGTAAGTCAAGCCACTGCTGCTCACTTGCACAGGACCTGATGTGTCTACAAAGGCTGTCTTTATAAACCAGGGTAATCCCAAACACAAGAGATCAAATACATTGGATCCTACAATGTTTGACATGGCCATGTCTCCTTTTCCTGCAAGATAAAACACAGTTTGTCAGTCTTAAAGGGAATACTTCAGCTTTGACCCTACATACTATTTTAAAAACCAACTGCTGTGCCCAGATCATACCGGTTGCTAGCATGGTTGCTTTTCTGTCCTAAAATGTCTGGAAATAGTTTTGGTGTCTTAACTAGATAAATACTGGCTTGCTAGATAAATCCAGCGTCCTGTTGTATAATATTAATCTCTAAGTAGTGACCACCCAGTTGCCTTCTTGGAAGCTTGCAAGTCAGGCACGAAGTCAGTGACCATCTGTTTCTGGCACCTTGTGTTTTTATTAAACATTAGGAAATCCTTCTTTCCAGTTCTGAATGTTAAGGGATTTAGCAGCTGGTACTTCATGACAGCTAAGAAACTAACATGTGGGACCTGGTCTCCATGTTGCCAACAGGTTTTTCAACATGGGAAATGTTCTTCTTTCCACCACTGCAAACTAGTCTCCAGTGGTGTGGGTATCAAATCTTGGAAGACTTACCTTTTCTGGCCACCAGCACACTTGCGATAGTATCTGGTATACTTGTTCCTGCTGCTAAGAGTGTAAGACCCATTACTGTGTCTGGAATTTTCAAGGTTTCACCTGTAGCATGAAAAAACAAGCAGCAGATTTGTAATGGCTTAACGGTCAAAGAGTAGATTTCAAAGGGTCATGCTAAAGTCTCAGGGATAATTTTTAAAAATAAGTGGACAAATTAAAATACTGCAGTTTGGTGACTTGCACGTTAAAGAATACGTCTGGAAGATGAAATTATCTAGCTAATTAGCTACTATCACTAAAGATGAAAACCTGCATCACGTCTTCCTTCAAGTACAGGGAAAACTTGCTGTTCTTGACAACTACATGTCTCCTTTGGTATGATTTCAACTAGTATAATCCCTTCTGTTACTTCGGCAGTTTTGTCACATGAGCTCTTGAGGTCATATGAACTGCTAACCCATCTTAATGACCTGATGTTGAAAGAAACACATGAATTCCCATGGGAGGAGGGGTGTAAAGTCTGCTGATAATCCTCATGCGAAAAGTTTCAGATATTCCTGTGAAAGTTCAGTGGGAAAGTAACTTCTAATTCTTTAATTTCTAAGAAGTGATAAAAGGATATGGTCTTTATTATTGCAGGTATATTGAATTATTGCATGATTCAAAAATTATAAGCTATTAGTGTAATTTGATTTAGTTTGACTGTTTCTGATGCCTGAATTGATTAAATATTTATTTAGTTTAACCAACAGTCATTTCCTACACAAAGTCTATATTCAGATGAGCTGTCTAATGCGATCTTCATTTTCTGCTGCTTATATTTCAGTTGCAGTGACAGATGGGATACAGAAAAGAATCCAATAAAAATCTAAGGCTACATCTACACTGCAGAAATAATCCATTTTGGCTCAATGATATGGAATTCAGGAATTGTAGTTTGTTGTGACTGACATCAGAGCTCTCTGACAGGCTAAGAAAACTACCACTCCCAGAGCGGTAGAATTCAAAGATATAGCCATGTTAGTCTGTAGAATAAGTACGTAGAAAGATCTTGTAGCACCTTTGAGACACTCTGAGAATTTTAGTTTTCTGAGTCTCAAAGGTGCTACAAGATCTCTCTACGTACAGTTCCCAGAGTTCCATAGCACTGAACCATGGCAGTTAAAGTGGTGTCAGACTGGCTTATTTCTGCAGTGTGGATGCAGCCTAAGTAGCACAGGCAGATTTTTACCTCAGATTTGGGAACAGCGTGTTTTGGTATACAAATGCAGATGAGTACTCTGTAGGAGAGGGACCATAGCACTACTAGTTCTGCATGCAGAAGCTCTTCAGTTAAACCTGTGGTATTTTCAGTGAAAACTATTTGATTGCAGGAGCTGAAAACACAGCTTGGAACATTATTGTTTAAAAGTAAATCATTTTTGTTATTCTTTTTTTCCCCTAAGAAAATATGACTTGTTCTTTTACTCCTTCTTGCCAGAAACCCAGTAGCTCATCACATCTGCTCATTGTGCTTCTCATTTTATTCCTACTCTTTCAGGGCTCAGAGCGCATCACCTCTTAATAGAGACTCTTGAGTCTTCTTTTCTTAATTGAGAGATGATAGAATCATAGAACAGAATCACAGAGTTGGAAGAGACCACAAGGGCCATCCAGTCCAACCCCCTAACATGCAGGAACTCAAAATCAAAGCATCCTTGACAGATGGCCATCCAGCCTCTGTTTAAAGTCCTCCAAAGAAGGAGACTCTACCACTCTCCAAGGGAGTGTGTCCCAATGTCAAACAGCTCTCACTGTCAGGAAGTTCCTCCTAATATTAAGGTGGAATCTCTTTTCCTGCAGCTTGCATCCATTGTTCCAGGTCCTGTTCTCTGGGGCAGCAGAAAACAAGCTAGCGTCCTCTTCAATATGACATCCCTTCAAATATTTAAAGAGGGCTATCACATCCCCTCTTAACCGTCTCTTCTCTAGGTTAAACATATCCAGTTCCCAGTGATCACGGGTTATTTTGTTTTTAAAAAAACTATTACAATGGTCCTATGCTCTTCATCCCTTGCTTTCCTTTATTCAAATAAATTTAAAATGCTCCTGTGATGTGTCACTGACATAGAAAGACTTTGACAACAACACTTCCTGGATTATCCATATTTCCACTGCATTATTCCACAGGGTTTCAACTGGAAGGAATTGGTGGAAGTGAGGGGAAGTACTGCAGAGTAGTACACTGTGATGCACCAGGAAGCATAGCTAGTCCAGGGAGTGTTGCTGTCAGTGTCCCTATTGAGTGATGCAGCACAACAGTCTTTTGAAATGAGAAAGAGCAGGGTCCTGGGCCTCAGGACTATTGTAAAAGAAAAATTACCCAGCTGAAGAGCCTGTATTAAAATGCAAGCCCTCCACCCTGAAGAAGAGGCAAAGGCAAATAGTAGTAATATCTGGGTGGCTGTTATATTACCCCAGGAAGGGAATCATACTTCGGCCTTATTAATGCCAAAAGCACCTTGTTCATGGAAATGTTACTGAGCTACAGCCAAGCTTTGGAAAGACCAGGAGGCTTGTTGCCAGACTAGATGGACAACAAGTCTGACATAACGCAAGATGGCTAGTTAACAATAAAAGCTAGTTTACTCTTCTAGGTTCAGTGGCTATACACAGTAACAAATGTCTTGACAAAACAGCAGCCACAGGTTGTGCTTTAGGGGAGCTTTTCTATATAAGATCAGACCCAATTTCTGACCAATCTGCAGTGACACCTGGACTATTTCAATAAGCTTCACCGAATAAATCAGCCTTGTGGAAGTGGAAGACATGAACTGTCAAAGTCATCCAATCTTAGGTATAATTGCTGCAGCACAAACACTACTGAAATTTAGGATTTGTGTCTGATACAGCTAGATTTCTGGATATGAAAGAGAACATTACAGTACTAGGCTAAATACATACCCACTATTGTTACCATCCATACAAGAATGTATGTAAATGCAGAAATCCACACTGCTGACATGAGAAATGTAAGCATGAACCATTTCTTCCAAAACTGTCGTCTGCAGTCGGGTGTTGTCAAACAGAGTAGAATAATAATGGGAAGGGAGAGCACCCACAAAACTCGCTTCAGATCTTCTTCAGGCACAGTGAATACACTTGGAGGATCTGTCAGATGCACAGAGAACTATATAAATATGAGTTCTTGGGTTTGTTCTTTAAAAAAACAAAACATGCTTTTAATTGCCTGGGTATGATCTTTACCTATTGACATTACCTCCATTACGTATTTATAGGACTTAAACGTTGTTCAAATAAAACCTCAAAGAAATGCATTTAAAGTAACTAGTTTTACATGACACACAGGTTTAATGGTGTTTAGATCTATTAAAACTGAAGACGACTGTGGCAGAAAGTGAAATTTGGGATTCCATCTGTATCCTGGAGGCAACCCAGAGTCCAGGAAGGTTTACTACGACTATGAACAGACTGCCAGAAATAATCCAGTTTGAGACCACTTTAACTGTCATGGCTCAGTGCTAAGGGATCATGGGAATTGGTTTTTCTGAGACATTGAGCTTTCTCTGTCAGAGGGTGCTGGTGCCACAATAAACTACAGTTCCCATGATTCCCTAGTACTGAGTCAGGACAGTTAAAGTGGTCTCAAGCTGGATTATTTCTGGCATTCTGTTCAGGCCCTACATAAACTTTTGAATGAGTGTGAGCAGGCCTAGTTACAATTATACTTCACTAGAGCCACTGTGTTATTTTAAGACACAACAGCTGCCAGGTTTAGGTTACATTTATATGACAACAATGAAATATTAGAAATATCCTAAAATGTGTTAATAATTTTGGAGTTTACTTTCTAAAGCCCTTTTTAAAAGCTCTTTTCTTGTAAAAGTTGTGCACATATACCTTCAGAAATTGTATCGAGTCCATGTAAACTTATTGAAAGTTGAGAGTAATCGGACTCATCATGAAAAATTCTGTCTGCTCTTGACTGTCGCCGAACAAGGGGTCCCGTCTCCTCCTTCCATCCAATTAGTGGCTGCTGCTCACTCTCTTCCACTGACACTGTGAAACAGGTACAGCAAGGGCTAAACTTCCTCATGATGTACTGGTTGATTTTAATGTCAAAGCAGAGAAGCAAAATATAGACTCCATATATTAACAAGAGTGAAGCACATTCGTACCTAGAATAAATTAAGAATTCATGTCAAAACATCTGTGTTTTCAGATAGATATGAAACTTTCCCCATTCAACTCTATTGGTTAATCCAGGTTCTAGTATAAGAATAGGAGAAATGCTTTATCCACTTAGGGTCTGAACAGACAGCCCGGAAGGGGTAGCTTGAAGCCGCCCCTGACAAAGCCGGATTGGGGCAGTGGCAAGCACACACACGCTGCAGCCCCAATCTGTCCAGAATCCGGCCCAAATTTTGGGCGATTTGAAGCTGCCCCACTGCAGCTCCAACCGGCTTCCAGACGGTTTGGGTGTGTGTAGTGTCTAAATGCCATGCTCCCAAGTCGCCCAGAAGCAGCCTGGCCTGGTAGCATGATGCATGTAAACACCATCCCCCCAAGCCAGCTTAAGCTGCCAGTCTTTTCTGGCCCTTATTCTGCATCATACATAATTTTAAACATCTTTATCATGTCCCCCTTCACTTGTGTATTTTTCCCCCTGAAGGAAATATTCCCAAACATAGTTTTCTGGTAGGGGAATTGTTCCAGTTCCCGGATATCATTTTGGTTGCCCTTTTCTGTACTTTTGTCAGATCTTTTATATATATTAGACTATATATTAGATCTGACAATATATATGTGTGTGTGTGTATACACACACACACACACACACACACACATATATTGCCAGATCTAATATATAGAAAGAAAGAAAGAGAGAGAGAGAGAGAGAGAGAGAGAGAGAGATGTAGTGCATGTGATCACTGTCAGATGAGTGAGCCCTACATCACATGGAACTTGTTTTTTTTAAAGAAACAACAACGTTCATTTTGAAATTGGTTCTCAATGTTTCCTGCAAACAAAGTAATAGAGGCAATTACAGTGAAACTTCCTCTGTTTATTATACTGAAGATGACATTGATTCAAACAGATTAGTCTTTCCAGGTCCAACCATGCTTATTCTGCTCCTACACAATGCCAAGAATGGAATTTTAAATACGTTGCAATGGTAATAAATATCCTGACTCAGCTGAACTGCAATGGAAATATGTCAAAACTAGGTCTGTAAAGCACTTAAAGACATTACATTGAGCATCTTCCTTTAACTTATCACCAAAACATGAACATAAATGCATTTTTGAAATATTAAAAACATTCTGTTTGAGTTTTTACAATGTTGGCTTTTAGGTCATTCTCCCTCAAAGTGGTACCCTGTTTTGTCATAAGACCTTCTAACAGCTTACAAGAATATACCTTATTTTCCTGCGTATAAGACTACTGTGTCATCAGGGAGAGAGACAATAGGCCCAGCACCATCGGGCCTAG
>CM034709.1:13748636-13763345 GCA_020142125.1 Phrynosoma platyrhinos | reverse complement strand
ACATGAGATAGTTGAAATGGAAAGAGGAATGATAAAGAGGGGGAAATATAAGATTATGCTGAAGGTTACAGTAGAACGATATTGAGAATAAGTAAGTAAGATAGAGGATTCAAGAGAAAGAATAGAATTAATTATATTATAGAAACAATAAGGAGAAAGATTAGTAGCAAAGAAGATTACTAAACTGTTACCAAGAAGGACACCGAATGGTGTAAAGAATAGAAAGAAATCGGAGGTGTGGAAGTTATGAATGTTAAGGAGTGAGATGAGTAAGGAAGGTATAGAAAGTAGTTGAGGGTATGAGTATGTTGAGAATGGAAGGTTCGTGTGAACAGAAGAGCAGGAGAGAGAAGGGGGAAGAGAGGGAGGAGAGGGAGTAGGAGAAGGAGAAGGAGAGAGGGAATGAAAGGGAAGAAGACGGAACGAGGGGGATGAAGAGAAGAAGGGTGTAAAAGATGTATATGGTGGAAAAAGAATGTATATGAGTGTTAGATGATTTGCTTTAATGACTGATTTACTGAATTGAAATAAAAAAAAAATAAAAAAATTTCAGCCAAAAGTTTAAGGTCCATTAAATAACTCACTTGCCTGGCAGTCATTTTCATTGTCCAAAAGTTGGAAGAGGGAGCTAGGAGATCAACTGTTTTAGATCTGATCCTAACCAACAGTGATGATTCAGTTAATGGTGTGGAAGTGGCAGGATCCTTATGTGGGAGTGATTATGATCTCCTGGAAGCCAAGCATAGTCAGACATGCATACTAGACTTTAGGAAAGCTGATTTCAGTAAACTTAGGAAAATAATGAGTGTAATCCCATGATCAGGAATACTAAAAGAGAATGAGGTTCAGTATGTATGGGAGTTTCTCAAAAGGGAAATATTGAAGGCACAATTTCAAACAGTTCCAGCAAGGAGGAAAAATAGGAAGTGTCTCAAGCAACCAGGGTGCATGACTAAAGAACTTCCAACTGAGCTAAGTTTTGAAAAAGGCATGTATAATATATGGGAAAAGGATGAAATCACCAAAGGGGAATTCAAACAAATAGCTAGCACATGTAGGGGATAAGTCAGAAAAGCTAAAGTGCAGAATGAGCTCAGGCTTGCTAGAGAGGTTAAGAACAATAAAAAGGGCTTTTTTTGGTATTTATAGCAAAAGGAAGAAGAAGGAAATAGTAGAGCCACTGTGTGGAAAAGGTTGCAAAATGCTAACAAGGGACAGAGAAAAGGGAGAGCTACTCAACACCTTCTTTGCCTCTATTTTCTCACAAAAGAAAAAAGGGTGCTCTGAAGAAAATGGAGCACAGAATGCAGCAGGGGAAATGCAGCACAGAACAAGTAAAGAGGTAGTATAGGTATATCTGGTTAATCTAAATGAATTCAGATTTCCAGAGCTAGATGAACTACATCCAAGTGAATTAAAAGAACTGTCAGAAGTAATCATCAGAAAGGGGGGGAAAGAGGACCCAAACAATGGCGGCCCAGTTAGCCTGAGATCAACACCACAAAAGATTCTAGCAGCTCATTGAACAGAAAGTTGAAGTTTTTAGAATGGAATGCCATAATCACAAAAAGTCAACATGGATTTCTCTTAAACAAGTCATGCCAGACTAATCTTAATTCCTTTTTTTGATAAAATTAACTGTTTGGTAAATGAAGGTAATGCTGTGGATATAGCATATCTTGATTTCATTAAGACCTTCAACAAAGTCACCCACAATATTCTAGTAAACAAGCTAGTAAAATGTGGGCTAGACAATGCTGCTGTCAGGTGGATTTGTAATTGGTTGAATGGCCAAACCCAAAGTGTGCTCAGCAATGGCTTCAACTTCATTTTGTAGAGGAGTGACCAGTGGAGTGCCACAGGGTTCTGTCCTGGGCCCAGTGCTAGTCAACATCTCTATTAATGATTTGGATGAGAGAATAGAGGGTATGGTTATCAAATTTGCAGATGACACCAAATTAGAAGGAGTAGCTAATATCCCAGAAGACAGGATCAAAATTCAAAATGACCTCAATAGATTAGAAAGCTGGGCCAAAACTAACAAAAAGAATTTCAACAGGGAGAAATGTAAGGTACTACACTTAAAAGATTATCACATAAGGATATAAACCGGTTTACCTGAGCCGGCTTAAAATTAGAAGCGGACCGCATCCTGATATTATCAGATGCATTTAGCCACCGAAATCACCACCTGGCACAGCCTGGGTCCATACCACTCAGAGGGCACTCTGGTGGCCATTTTTTCAAGCGGAAAACTCCCTGCTTCAAAAAGAGGCATGAGGAGAGCCCCTTTGAGCAGTGATAGACCCGGGCTACACCCAGGCAGCGACTTTGGTGGCTAAATGCATCTGATAATATCAGAATGCTGCCTGCTTCTAATTTAAGATGGCTGAGGTAAGCCGGTTTATATCCTTATGCAATAATCTCATTAGGCAGAAAAAAATGAAATGCACAGATACAGAATAGGGGACACCTGGCTTGACAACAGTGCATGTGAAAGGGATCTAGGAGTCTTAGTAGACCACAGGCTGAATATGAATCAACAGTATGATGCAGCAACTAAAAAGGCCAATGTGATTCTAGGCTGCATCAATAGAAGTATAGTGTCTAGATCAGCAGTCGGCAAACTATGGCCTTTGGGCCAAACCCGGCTCACTGAAGTCTTCTAACCAGCCCGTGGCTGGTCCTGCTGCTGCCGCTGCCACCGTGTACACGCCGCTGCTGCCACCGTGCATGCGCGTGCGGGCGAGGGTCACCATTTTGCCTTCTAAAATGGCACCTGCCATCGTGCGCATGCGTGTGGGAAGCACGGGTGCCATTTTGGAAAGCAAAATGGCACCCCATGCTCGCGTACGCATGCACACCATGGCGGGAAGTAGTGTGCATGTGCGCGTGCATGTGCACGTGCATCTCCGCTGCCCTTCCCCCCACCTTTGGCCCACCGAAGATCAGGGGACAGGGGAACCGGCCCTACCCCCAGAAAGTTTGCCAACCCCTGGTCTAGACTGAGGGAAATAATAGTACCATTCTATTCTGCTTTGTTCAGGCCTCACCTAGAATATTGCATCCAGTTCTGGGCACCACAGTTCAAAAAGGATGTTGAGAAGTTGAAACATGTCCAGAGGAGGGCAACCAATATGGTGAAGGATCTGGAAACCATGGCCTATGAGGAATGGCTTAGGGAACTGGGTATGTTTAGCCTGGAGAAGAGACGGTGAAGAGGGAATGTGATAGCCCTGTTTCAGTATTTGTAGGAATGTCATATTGAGGAGGGAGCAAGCTTGTTTTCTGCTGCTCCAGATAATAGGACCTGGAATAATGGATGCAAGCTACAGGAAAAGAGATTCCAGTTAAACATTAGGAGGAACTTCCTGACAGTGAGAGCTGTTCAACAGTGGAACACACTCCCTCAGAGTGTGATGGAGTATCCTCCTTTGGAGGTTTTTAAACAGAGGCTGGATGGACATCTGTTGGGGTGCTTTGATTGTCTGTTCCTGCTTGAGATCTCTTCCAGCTCTAAGGTTCTGTGATTCTCCACATGAGGACTGCATCCCAGTAGCTTACCCCAGATTGATTCCATTGACTTCACACTCATCTCTTTTAATCCAAACATACACTGGTCTTGAAAGCCATATAGTTCCCCCACCCTGAAGTCACCTCAGTGCAAAAGAATGATCCTACTATGTTAATGTGTTCATTGCATTGGATTATTTTAGGTCACAGATTATTTAGGTTTGTAATTAATTAATTCAACAGTGAGGAGAGGACAGGACAGGGTGGAATCTTGCTGTTCCCTGTAGACTCAGAGAGACAGAAGAAATTATACCACCACTCTAATAACTCATTTTATCTCTTCGGAACTGACGTCTAATTCGGGAGGCAGCTAGGTCCTATCACAAGGATTTTGCTGCCAAAGCTGCTGGTCGAGTCCAGCCTGGCTACAGCCCGGGTCCCTGGTGTGCTTTGGTGGCCATTTTTTTTCAAGTCAGAAATCTCCTGGTTTCAAAATAAGGCTGCTGAAGCATTCTGGGAACCCAGGCTGCAGCCGGGCTGGACTCACCAAGTGGCTTTGGCAGCAAAATCCTTGTGATAGGACCTGGCTTGCTCCCAAATTAGATTTCAATTCGGAAGAGGTCAACTGGGTTATTAGAGTGGTGGGATTATCTCCATAAACTGCTACAACCTCCCCTATCTTGTGTGGTTTCCTCATTAATAGCTTGACCATAATCTGAGTGTGCTTTGTCTAGCCATGTCCCAATTTTCATCTGTGAAATGCAGAAGGGTATGCTACCTCTGTTATCTTGTTGACATACAGGCTTTGTGTGGACTCCTTATGCTGTTTGGTCCCCTTCAAGATCAGGCTTCAGCATTTAGGAATTTAACAAAAGGTGACATTTGTGAACTGCATCTCTCTATAAATCTCACAGCCAACATGACTAGTCACTATGCTGGCTCAGGGATCTTAGGAGTCATGGGACTGAATCTTAATGGTTAGTTCCAAGTACAGTAATTGTTGTCTCAGGAATTAACATGCAGGTAAATCCCATTGATTCACTTAGTCTGCTCTAGTTAGGACTGACACTAGTAAGTTTATCGGACCACGCTTGCAGGAATGGGAACTGAACGGAACAGAGCGACACAGAACGGGGTGAGAATGCATGTTACTGCACAGGAGAATGCCGCCAATGCCGTCAGGAGTCCCCAAGCCATTCCCCATCCGTTCTTCAAAATTGGCTGCCAGGAATGGCTGGGGAATGGCTTGGGGACTCCCAGCGGCATCAGCAGCATTCTCCTGTAAGGTAACATGTGCTCTCGCCCTGTTCCACGCCATTCTGTTCTGTTCCATTCCCGTTCCTGCAAGTGCCGTCCGATAAACATATAGGATCCACACTATGATCTGCAGAATTAACTTTTCTGAAGTCTGTTAAAATCTTTGGGGAGCCTATGTCGGGATAGTTGACTTTCTGGCAACAATGTCTGAAGGGTTGTTTGCCATTACAAACCAGAGTGTGGATCTCTTACTGCTTTTTTCCACAATGCCTCAGCTAGCATGGCTTCTCAGGCTGCTGCCACAGTGCAGATTTAATGCAGTTTTAATAGCTTTAACTATTATGACTCCATCCTATGAAATCCTGGGATTTGTAGTTTGTTGTGGCAGTGGCACAACAGCTTTCTGATAGAAAAGGCTAAATATTTGACAAAATTGCAGACCCCAGAATTCCATAGCATTCAGCCATGGTTTCTGTCTCTTCCTCAAACTGTCTGAACATCCCTCACTTTTATGCTTTTCTACATTTCAAATGCTGAAGAGAAGCCTTCTCCTGCCTCAGATGTTTTTGACTGTGATTCCCATCCATCCCAGGTAACATGGCCAGTGCTGAAGGATGATGGGAACTGGAGTCCAAAAAAAATCTGAAAGGCATGAGATTGGAGATGGCTGCTCCATAAGATTCTCTCAACCACATCCTAACAGTTAGCTCTCATAAAAATAAATAAATAAATGTCAGTTTAAAAATTAGTTGATTTTTTTAGCAATGATTCTTCATCAAGCTGCTTAATGGATTGGTTGGCCTATTGATCAGTATCCTAGTTTTAGTTATATATAACATTTATACAGTGGGCCTTTGGTATCCGCTGGGGTTTGGTTTCCGCCCCCCACCCCGGATACCAAAGTCTGTGGATGCTCAAGACCTATTATATACAATGATGTAGTAAAATGGTGTCCCTTATATAAAATGCTAAACTCTAGATTTTTTTTTATTTTTTAAAAAGAATATTTTGAGGCTGTGGATGGTTGAGTCTGTGGATGCAAAATCTGGATACAGAGGCCCAACTGTACATTGCTCTTCAGTCAGAAAGTGTCTCAGCGTATCTTTCAGATCAATAAAAACAAAATGTGAGGCAAAAGGGATAAGAAAAGCAAGATAACCCAGAAACTAGTTCTTAATATTTTATTGTTCTTATAATGGTCAGGACCTTTTCACACTACTATACCCTCCAGTTGGCCAGAGTTAGCAAGGACAGTCCCAATTAATCTTCTGTGGTTCCACTTTTTCAGGGGCTTTTAAAATGTTAAAGTATATATCTCTCTTCCTTCCACTTTCCCCCATTGTCATTGACTCTTTTCAATTGCTGCAAACTGATCAGTTCAAAATGTGAAGCAGTTTGCACTCAATCAGCTCAGCAGGGGAGAGAGCAGAGTAGAGTAGATGCTGGAGTCTTGCTTGTCCCAGTAGGCTCAGCTAAAAGTAAACTGCTGCAGTGCCTTCTAGCTTGTGTTCTTTTCCTCATTGATAATTTTTGTCTTCCTAAACCCCTTCCCCTCCATGTTGCTTGGCCACACGTGTCCCTGCTTTTCTCTGTGAAATGTTGTAGGGTTACTACACAATTATAGCACTATGCACTACACAATTATAGCATTATGATCCAATTTTTACTGGCATGATTCCATCCTATGGAATCCTGGGTTTTGCAGTTTAAGGATGGGTATGTAGAATTACTTGCCCAGAGAACTCTAGCACCTGATGAAACTGCAAATTCCATGACTGGATATAAATACTGGGCAAGTAAAGTGTAAGCATAGTGGTATGATTGCGTAGTGTGAAAAGTTACACTGTAATTGTGGATGTGTGATGAAAAGTAATTCATCCAGTGTCCAAAAAAAAACAGGCCTCAGTGAATCTTTGGGGGTGGACTTGACATTCTTTGAAACGGGTACGACAGGGTCTGGATTTGTGATCTTCTTGATATTTCATTTTAATGTTAAAACAGATTTTAATGTTTTAATTACCGGTAAATGGTATTTCACTATGTAAGCCACCTCAAGTCCTGCTTTTTGGGAAAAAAAGGGGGACAGAAATAAAATTAATAATATTCAGTGAGAATGATAATCTTGTTTCAGAACTTTTGAACTCCAGCTTCTGGTACCTTGGACACACTGGGAAATCTCTCCCCCCCCCCCCCCCCCCCCCCCCCCCCCCCCCCCCCCCCCCGGCGCTACCTGCCTTACCACTCTTATGACATTTTAACCTGTAAAAAATGCCTGTTAGATTCAGGAAACTGTCATTTTTATGGGAAGAATGAGGTCCATTTGTTGAGGGGCTTATAGTATTCAGTGATATTCAGCATAAATCTCTCTCTCTCTCTCTCTCTGTATGTGTGTAGCAGTAATTCTTGCCTTATTCTTCAATGAGGGTACTATCTTTCAAAGGGGATCTGAAAGACTCCTGGTCTGGTGTTCAAAGGTAGGCAGCTTCCCAGTTATATTTTAATCTTCAGCAGGGAGTTGATATTTTTATGTGTTAAGCACTGCGTAGCCTCAGCCACCTTCTACTTTTATTGTGGATGTGTTCTCTTCCCCCTTGTTTTCTCACCAGCCCCAGCTGCTGTCTTTCGATAAGGAAAGACCAAGAGGAATCTGCATATACAAAATTGCTCTCTTAGGTCTTTTCCTTTCTTGTTGTTAGTTTTTTTTAAAAAATAAAAATAAAAATAGTAATCCCTACTCTTTCAAAGAAGATGACTGATGGTGTCATATAACTATATTGTACTATATTATAATATTTTTTCAAAATAATGCACTTATCCATTGTGAGTGTCTTTGGTAGGTGTCCGTGTTCGTGTCTAGATCCCAGGGGTGTTGCTGTCAGTGGCCAAGTTCTCCAGGGGATGGAAAGAAAATGGAGTGGGATAGGGTGAGGCTGGATGCGTGGACCACATTATTCACTTGCTACCCAATCCTATTTGTCTTGACCAGGAAATGATCCGTCCATGACAATGCAGTGGTAACCTCCGCCCACAGATATTCCTGTTCCGTACTAAAGACCACATTGAGGGTATGACCTGCACAATAAGAAGGCCCGATGACCAATTGGGATAGGCTTATATTTGTCATGGATTTCATGAACTCCTGAGCTGCACCTGTAAGATTTGACAAACTGGTCTCGAGTGGATGTTGAAGTCACCCAAAACTAGGAATCTAGGCGACTCCAGCAGCAACTCTGAGACCAGCTGTGTCAGCTCAGTTAGGGAGTCTGCTAGACAATAGGGTGGTCCGTATACTAGCAGAATCCCCAAACTATCCTTGGTCCTCAGGCTTAGGTACATACAATTGAAGTGGACTATGTTCCGGATAGGTATCCTGGTCAAGATCAAGTTGTTCTTATGAACCAGAGCCACTCTGCCGCCGCCCCCCCCCCCCACTTCCCCTTACCTGCTCATTAACAGAGTACCCAGTTGGGAGGGCCTGCGTCCAGGTTATAGCGCTATCCTCTCCCAGCCAGATTTCTGTAAAGCAAGCCAGGTTGGCATCCTCATCTAGGAGGAGGTCATAAATAATATGGGTCTTATTCTTAACTGACCTGGCATTGCAAAGGAGCAGGGTAAGCTTCTGTGGAATGATTGGTGCGCTCTCCAAACCATTCCGGGAAACAGAGTGAACTGAAGGTGGGATAGCTTTCAAGCATCAATCCCGCCTTCTTTTGTAACAGCCCTTCACTCTATTCCCGCCATACCTCCCTTTCCCCCACACAACCTCAATTTCCACTCCCAGATTATTCCCGGCTGCTACAGGAGGTGATAGTGTTGAAGCAGCCAAATAACCTCCTTTCTAACATTCTCCCAACAGCTCAGGGAGAAGAGGGCCCTCGGTGGCAATCCTCAGAGGGGTCTGTTTACTGCTGATGGCAAGAGGGTTGGGGCAGGCTAAATAGCCTTTGCCCTGCCCCAGCTCCTGTCCCAGCTCCCGGCCTCACCACCGTAGCTGTCCCTGATGGTGAAAGGACTGGGCAGGCTGGATGGAAAGACCCTGCCCAGGCCCAACTCTAGGCCTCGCTGCTGCCGCCACTGCTGAAGGCAAGAGGGTTGGGGCAGGCTAAATAGCCTCTGCCCGGTCCCGGCTTCCGGCTCCTGGCTCCCGGCCTGGCCGCCACGGCGGGCCCTGATGGTGAAAGGGCTGGGGGGGGGGGGGCTGGATGGAAAGCCCTGCCCATGCCTGGCTCTCAGCCTCGCCATTGCTGCCACTGCTGAAAGCAAGAGGGTTGGGGTGAGCTAAATAGCCTCTGCCCCATCTCAGCTCCTGTCCCGGCTCTTGGCCTCACTGACGCAGCTGTCCCTGATGGTGAAAGGGCTGGGTGGGCTGGATGGAAAGCCCCTGCCCAGGCCCGGCTCTCAGCTCACCACTGCCACCGCTACTGAAGGCAAGAGGGTTGGGGCAGGCTAAATAGCCTCTGCCCAGTCCTGGCTCCCAGCCCGGCTCCCAGCCTTGCTGCTGCAGCTGTCCCTAATGGTGAAAAGGTTGGGGCAGGCTGGATGGAACCCCCCCCAGGACCGGCTCTCAGCCTCGCCGCTGCCGCTAAAAGCAAGAGGGTTTGGCAGGCTAAATAGCCTCTGCCCAGTCCCGGCTCCCAGCCCGACTCCTGGCCTCACCACCGCGGCTGTCCCTGTTAGTGAAAGGGCTGTGTGGGCTGGATGGAAAACCTCCACCCAGACCTGGCTCTTGGCCTCACCACTGCTGCCACTGCTCCCATGAACCTGGTGCACTTACTAGAACAAATGATTGGAACAGGGGTGGGAAATATTGTTGAACTGCAATTCCCATGTTCCCTAGCCAGTATAGTTAAGAATGGAAATTGCCTTCTGAAAACATTTGGATATCCACATGTTTCACATCTCTGATTTTTAACATTGCTTTTGCTTTTCTGCAGCTCTTTCTCTTTTCACATCTTAAGAATAGTGGCTTCAGAGGAAGGTGACCATTTGACTTCTCAACTGAGCAATGTATCACTGGATAGCCAGTATGAAGTATCCCCTTTTCTCTTTTAAGGCCTTGTGCTGAACAAGAGTTGGTTATACTATTGATGAAGAGAAGGCAGGGATCTTCAGAAGTGGTTTTTGAACAATGTTCATTTCTTCCACAGATAGTTTAAAACTCTTGCTTGAATGCCTTCCTTTTTAAGAAATGTGACATACAAATAGTTTCCTCTTTTTCACATCTATCTGTCTTCTGATGACACTCTTGTTAAATGAATGTTTTCCAGCTTTTTATATCTTCAGCCAATTTTGCTGCCTCCCAGAGTTTCAACCTTTTCTCATCAAGATTCCTCTTTATAACATCAATCCATCTCCTCTTTGGTCTCTTCTGTTGTCTTATCCCTTCTAGGTATTCATTTGTTGCAGAGCTTGGGATACTTTGTTGTTCCATTCCTATCTCATCACCAAACTCCTCTGTTAACCACTTTTGTTAGTTGTCATTGTCAGTTTGAAGGCCAAACCCATTGTAAATTCTTTTTTTAAAATTATGTCCATGTACATACACATCACAACTATTCAAGATCTAAACATGGTATAGTATGGCTATCACAGTCCATGGTATACACATTTGTATTTTTCACACTCTCTGGTCAAGCTTCAGTTTGCACCCAAGGAAACCTCCATCCTAACTCACAGGAGCGTAGCTAGCAATGCTCCAAAAGATGCATATATTGTTGTTAAGGGTACTTATTTGATTTCACTTGGGTCATCACTGTTGAAGGAGAGTGGGAAAAATAATTCAGTAGCAGAGCACAAACCTAGGATTGACATTGATAGGCTCTAACATGTCCTGTGAAAAAGATCAGGTATGAGGTAATGTGATTGATCCTCCTCTGCTTGCCTGGAAAGCTGCTGCAGTTCAGAGTAGACAATGCTGGGTTAGTTAGAGAGATAATCTGATCTGGTAAAAAGCACCTTCCTATGTACCACTGTGGCTGTTGGTAACATTCTCAGATGTTAAGTCCAACATAAGCCTGTATATGTCTTTTAATGGTCATTGGATAAGGGGCTATTTACCCCTGGCCACTGAAATAATCTGATTCCTGTGACCCCCCTCCACAGCCATTTGCCATGGAAGGGTGGCAGACAGCCATGCAGCCTCTATAGCTGGATGCACCACACTGATGTCAACCTCTGGGACCTCCTCCCTCCATATTAGGGAGATCCCAGAGGCTGACATTGTTCTTATGTGTATAGTTACAGGATTGTAGTCAGATACTGTGTTGCTGTCTCCAGCCCTCCCCCAGCCACTAAATGGCCACAAGTGTGTTCTCCATGTGGGCAGAGTGGGACTGGGGTGTAGTTCCACCTGGTGAAAATGTATGTTTCTCCATAAAGGTAAAGGTAAAGGTTTCCCCTTTAACAAGTTTGTCAAGTCATGTCCAACTGTAGGGGAGCAGTGCTCATTTCTGTTACTAAGTGGAAGAGTCAGTGTTGTCAAAGACAACTCTGTGATCATGTGGCCAGCATGACTGCACAAAACGCGGTTACCTTCCCACCAAAGTGGTACCTATTTATCTACTTAATTTTTACATGCTTTCGAAATGCTGGGTTGGCAGAAGCTGGGATTAGTGATGAGAGCTCACTCCATCACACGGCACTTGGACCTTGAACTGCCAACCTTCTGACCTTATGATCATCAGAATTGGCATCTTAACTGCAAAGCCATCACATCCCTGATATGTTTCTCTATAGATACAGGATTTTGGCGAATGGTTCCAAGCTCTGCGCTAAATGTTGCATGATGCAATTAGTGTTTCTTTTCTCTCTTTTTTTGTTAAAACTCCCTCCCCACCACTAGTGGTTACTCAGGGCCTTTGCAGACTGCTAGAAATAGTGCATATTGAGTCCACTTTAACTGCCCTGGCTCAGTGCTGGGGAATCATGGGAACTGTATTTTTTCTGAGACATTGAGCCTTCTCTGTCAGAGAGCTCTGGTGCCACAATAAACTACAGTTCCCATGATTTCCTAGCACTGAGTCAGGGCAGTTAAAGTGGACTCAATTTGCACTATTTCTGGCAGTCTACAAAGGCCCTGAAGTTAATTTAACCAATTGATTCACTCATTTATCCACTCAGAAATATGTCCATATGCATTTTTTCCCAGGCAAGTGGGTATAGCATTGCAGTCCAAAGGTACAACTGATGCTTTTTCCTTCTAGTCTAGAGAGTTGCTATATTCTCTGTAAAATGGGAAAAGTGAACAAAAAGGGTTGCAGAAAGAGAGAGAGCCAGTGTTTACCTTTCTTAAAATGTGAAATACGGGAGAATGATCCTACTTGGCTCAGTGGCAAGGAAAAGCATATCTGTGTAGGTGCTCTTTTTCTGTTGTACATTCCAGAACTGAAGATCGACATATAAAAATAAGGGCTGTAACCTGATCAACTGGAACTCATCTTGAAACCTGGGGGAATATGTACTACAGAATAAACTTCTGCCTTTTGAAAAATCTGCAGGAGTGGAAAAGACATTAACAACCTGGAGGTTTAAGGGAGTCTCAGACTTCTCCTTCACTAACCTTATCATCCACCTCCTAATACTGACCAAATTGCCTGCCCCTGGATGCACTGTGGCTTGTATGCTTGCGTGAGGGAGTAGTGTAATTTCCTATTGATGCGTTTTGTTTAATACTTTATTCCAGTCCTCCTAGTCTAGCACACAGTTTTGTGGATGAAGATTTTCACTAGCAGATTGGCACCCTACCCCCAAAAAATTTAGGTGCACAAACAGTGCATAGGTACCATTACTGTTTTATTAATTGCCAGCAAGTCAACCACAGTTTACAGCAACCCTAATAATGATAGAGCTTCGAGAGTTCTCCAGAGCTCTGCTCAAATCTTGCAAATTCAGGACTATGGCTTCCTTGATGGAATCTATCTATCTGTAATGTGTAGTCTTCTTTTTACCACTGCCTTCCAGTTTACCAAGCATTACTGTCTTTTCTAATGAGTCACAGTATCTCATTAAATGTCCAAAGTACAACAACCTCATTTTGACTTCTAAGGAAAGTTCAGGGTTGATTTGCTCTGTGATCCATTGATTTTCTCTTTTTGGCAGTTCATGGTGTCTGTTGAACTCCTGCATCACACTTCAAATAAGTTTATTCTCTTCCTGTCAGCTTTCTTCACTGTTCAGCTTTCATAACCATACTGTCAGCCATATTGGCAGTGGAAAATTAACATCTATAGAACTGCAAAGTCATCATGTGTGTGTGGTGTGTGTGACAAGGCCAGGACGTGTCGATAAATGTCCTTGAGGCCAGACATCAAGATGTGTATTCAGTACTGCACCTGTGTATGTATGACTCAGCATGATGAGTTAATGTATTAAGCCGGGGTAGGCAACCTTTTTGAGCCGGTGGCCGGTCCCGTGAAGACCTGTCCGCCGCTGGACCAAGGGGGGGAATGGCAGTGCGTGCACGCGCATGTACCCCCACTGTGTGCAACCCCCCCGTGTGCACTGCTGCCGCCACCGCCACCACTGCTGCTGCCACCACTGCGCAGCCGCCTCTGCGCGCCACGGCTGCCATTTTGATTTTCAAAATGGCAGCCGCGACGTGTTTGTGCATGCACAGGAGTACTGTGCATGTGCAAATGAGTCGCGGCCGCCATTTTGATTTCCAAAATGGCGGCCACAACTTGTTTGCACATGCACAGTACTCCTGCGCATGTGTAAACGCATTGCACCCACCATTTTGAAAATCAAAATGGCTGCTGGGGCGAGTGCAGCCGCACGGCGACCAAAACACGCAGTGCTGGTGGCGCGCGGTGGCGGCAACCTTCGGCCTGGGCCGGTAAGTACAGGGACCTGGGCCTTAACCACCCCGTGGGCCATAGGTTGCTGGTCTCTGTATTAAGCCATGTACTGGAAGAGTTGCATCAGCCAAGGATATATAAGGCTGTGTCTAAATGTAAACAATTGTGGGTTAGAGTCGTGGGTTACAGTAGTTGGTATCAGTGTGGAGTTGTGTGGATCAGTGTGGAGTAGAGTTGGTGAGAGCTATTGTGAGTATTGAGAGGAACTCTGTTTGTACAGTTCCTGTCTCTGTATATAGCATCTCCTTATCACCTTAAATAAATCTCTTCACCCTGAACTGTTTGGTCCAGCTTCCTAATTTCATACTGGTATCTAAGTGCCTGGGTGTAGATACTGAAGTCCCATTCAAACCTCATTACCAGTGTGACATACATAGAAATAGGAAATGTATGAACTTCCAGTTGGTTATGGTGTCTGGCTGGGTAGAATTTCAACAGCTCTGCTGAATTTTGCCTGTTTGTTGCACTTTTTCTGGGCTGTGTTGGACACTCTTAAAAGCCAGAATACCCCCTAGGTATAAGGAGTTTGGAGGGGTCCTATGGAGATTCAGTGCCAGCTCTGGGTGTTTTAGGAGGAGCTGAGGGGATCAGAGGATCGGACTCACCTGTGAATGAGACGCTGTCCTGAGACGGAGAACAGGGAGCCACCAACTAATTTTTAAGACTAAAAAACTTAAATAGAACAAGAATACTGAGACTCCACTCAAGGAATATCAAAATACTTTAACAGCCAAGCCTCTATTGTCTGAAAAAAACAGACTGATGAGAGAAAAGAAAGGGCACTGCCCAGACAGAGGACTAATTCAGAGGTAAATACATAAAAGGAAAGACTTTGAAAGACTATTACCAGCTGCAAATAGATTGAGACTGAGAGGCAATTAAGATAAAATAAAGAATTATACCTCTCTGAGAAACCAGATATAAGAATGTGACTCAGATATTAAATAAACTGATATAGCAGCAAGGTCGTGTGAGAATTTAATAATAATAATAATAATAATAATAATAATAATAAGTTTTATCTATATTTCCCACTTCTCCCTACGGATCGAGGCGGGATTACACAATAAAATGAATACAATGT
>CM034709.1:13711393-13737701 GCA_020142125.1 Phrynosoma platyrhinos | reverse complement strand
CCTCCTCAGAGTCCTCCATGTCCTCAACCTGGCTGTCCCTGACACTCATACTGCCAACTTCTTTCTTTCAGTTTGTCTCAAAGGTGCTATAAAATCCCTCTACATACTGATTCTACAGACTAACATGGTTATACCTTTGAATTCTATAACAGTATAGTATGATACTGTTTAGAGAGGCATTTATCACCCTCTGGACCCCTTGGTCTATCCACCTCTGCTAGATTTTATCAGCCAATAAGGGCAATGGCCGAGCTTACATGTAGTTGGCTGAACTGCTTCAGGTGCCTTGTCCACACCATTAGGCCTCAGTAACTTGAAATTGAGCCCATAAAAACTGACTAGACAGTGTACTGGTCATCTCCCTAGGCTCTGTAACAAGTGTGGTGCCAAGTTCTGAGTGAATGTGAGCAACTTTTTCCTTATAGTACCTAGCAATTTTTTCCCCACAGGTAGCCATGAGCTGCAAACCTGAGCTACCTGGGCCCATACCCCAAACACTCCTTACCACTTGGAATAGTCTTACTGGGTGGGAGGTTGAGGTTACAATCCTAGAGATGGAGCATGATTTTTGACATACCTCATTGGTGCATAGTAGGCACAATGAAGAGTCTTTGCTGATTTCTGATTGCACTCACTCCAAGACCCCTGCCTCCTGCACTCTAGTTGTCATCAGCCTACTTCATTGCCTACAGATCTTCTGTATACCAAGGTGAATTACAGGCTCCACAACATTGGATTAGGCACTTAAGGGTGATTGTATCAATAACTCTTTCCATCTTTCCATTCCATAGTAAAACCAAGGCCTCAATAGACTCACCAGACCTGTCTGTGGGGAAATCCCCCAGAGAATTCAGGAAGCCTTTGGCACATCTTAATGGCAGACCATCCTAATAGGGCCCCCAACCCATGCAGAAAGGTTCTACTGCAACCAACTAAACTTCATGAGCAAATGATGTGACCATGACAACAGGGTTGTTGAAGTTCTCCCTAAAATTGGATCATCCTCCATCCACCAACAGCAAAAAACAGACCCAGGGCAAGCCCTGCTTCATGTGTTGGACAAATGGCAAGCTAAGACAGTTCCATAGTTGTCATGGTGGCCTGACAGCTAGCTCTTTCAGGACAAACTTGGCATGCATATTGAAATCCTTCCAAACCATAATTCTAGGATTTTCCAATAAAACCTCTAAGACCACCTTGGCCAGCTCAGGCAAGAAGACTGGTAGGCATCAGGGTAGGCAGTACACCAGCAGCATTCCTGTTCTGTCTCTCTGGCCCAACACAAGGTACAAACCCTTGAAACTGGTGCCTGCACAGAAGATGAAGCTGGATTTCCTACGGATGATGGCAACTCCTTTCCCCTGACCCTTCAACCTAGGCTGGTACTGCAATGAGTATTCATGTGGACAAACCTGGGTGAGATCAACTCCTCCATGATCATCCACCCAAGTCTCTGTAATACATTCCAGGTTGCTCCTTCAACTGCTGCCATGTCATAGATAGTACATATATATGGGAAATTTGGCTCCAGCCCCAGGTCCCAGCCCCATTTTTAGTAATAAGCTGATATATGTTTGTCTGAATATGGTGGGCAGTATGTCTTATTATATTACCCTTTTTTTGGCTTGTTGCTTTTTAAAAATCCCCAGCACTTTTGTGCCTGAGCTTGTTCCTCCTATATTTTCTGATTTATTGCAATGAATGTCCTACTTGACATATAGACCAACAGGACTGTCAGTGTGACCTACTCTGTCCTTTATGTAGATCTGATAGCCAGAGATGACTTCATACCATGTTTATCTTCATACCATTGTTTTATTGATGAACTGTCTGTTTTTAACTCTTATAGATTTAATACTGTTTTAAGGGGGGGGAAGGGGTCGTTGGGTTTTGGGTATTGTATTTGATTTTATGGTTGTGAGCCGCCCTGATTGGGTTTCCAAAGGGCGGGATATAAATAAACATCATCATCATCATCATCATTATTATTATTATTATCTCTGCTTCATCACCTTTTTGATGTTTCCACTATATCCATGCTCCATTCTAATACTTAACTCATCCAACCATGGCTTGGAGTTATCTAGTATTAGCATACAAACACCTATATATTTTAGAGACATATCTGTATTTGTCTGGAATATCAGTATACAAAGGAATCTTGTTCACAGATCAAATCTACGAAAAAATCTTTCACAGTCTCAAAGGTGCTACAAGATCCCTTTGGATGCCTATATTTTTTGTCACTCTTTCTATGTCTTTTTTTTGGGGGGGGGATATGATTTATGCTGTGATACTTCCTTTCTTTGCCTCCTCATTGTGTCTGCATGCTAATTTTATTAGCTTTTATTCTGCCCTCAATCAGAAGGAGGACACTGAACATCAGCATCCTTAAAGGATAAGTTATCCCAAGCCAGATACTTCTCTTGCCAGCTTTGTTTCTCTCAATTCAGTTTAACATATATGGAACAGTTGTTAAATTTTAAGGACTAGCAGTAGGATGGCCATCTTAAAAAGTTCAATTGAAAGGGTCCTGGGGTGGATGGATTTCCTCATGTGGAAGATGGAACATGTAAGATGAAAGAGCATCAAACACAGAGCATGAGACTAACGACAAGTGAACATTAGAAGGATGATCCAGACCAAGTTAGTTAAAATGTACAGAATTATAAAACAAGCCAGGAAAGCAGAGGCATGGGTGTTGCACAGAATGAGAGGACACACTCGATGAGGAGAGTAATAACACAAGTATGGCGGTGTACATAAAAAGTGGAACAAAGGGTTACATAGGTTAATTATTGAATGAAAAATGTTTATTGGAAATAATCATACAATTAAGATATGAAGATTTATTACTAGAGACAAAGATAGGTAAATAGGATTTAGTTGTAGACTTGAGGAAGTACTGTTTTTAGGGTGTCATTTTGATTGTATATGTGAGTTTGCTGGAATGTATGTTGTACTGTATGTATGTTAATGTTATGTTTTAAAATGGAAAACCAGAATCCCAGGAGTTATTGGACAACATGGGACTATTGTCCAACATGGCTGAGGCTTCTGGGAGCTGAAGTCCCTCGGTCCTTAAAGGGTAAAGGTTGCCTACCCCTGCACTACACCACACCGGCTTTCTGGCCATTCTGTATTTCTATTTTATTAACAGCAGTTATTTCTAAATGTGAATGTATGTATGAATAAGGTAACATCTGCAAACCCATGTCCTTTTTGTCCTCTTCTTTTAGTAGTGTGTTGGCTGTCTTTTGGAGATCTTGACGGAGTCACCCATATGTAGTATGGAATTGGGGATAGGAGGTGTATTATGATAGTCTCCACATATCTGCAGTTTTCTAGCCCCATCTTTCAATTGCTTTTTATAAATTAGATTTGTGGGTATAGTTATGTAATTTTTTTCAAAAAACATGTCTCAGAAGGTAATGAATACTAAATGATCTCTCAGTCTGCAGGAAACCAAATTGTTTTAAAACTGAGATTATGCTTTAGCTTTCCTTCCTAACTGGGATAGCCTTGGTTCACCTTTCTGTATGGGAGGATCTGAAATAGCACTTAATCTTGCCTTGTTGTTTGTTTAAGGCTTCATACTTTGGTTTGTTTGAACACTCTGCACAAAGCTTAGAAGGCTGGAGCACTTTGAAAAAGGCCCTTTCAGAAGATATTAACAGCAAGAGGTGTTCCTTTATGTTCAAAAGAGCAATGGCTTTCATCCCCAACACATTCCTCATGCCCCTGGTTGTTAGCCTCAGAGGCTTCAGCTCAAATCCAGGGTTCATTGACTTGGATACTTGTCTTGGGACTTTCACACAGGGGAAATCGGGGGATTCCAAAGGCATTATCCAGGGACGGTCATGCAATAGTAGTTAAGATTATCACATGACGGGGAAATTCCATGAATGATTTGTTGCTGGTTATTCCCTGATTATTCCTGGGATAAGTCCTCTCTAATCGTGATGTATATGATAATCTTAGCCACGATCACATGACTTTCCTGGGAAAATGCCTATTTAATCCTCCGATTTCTCCCCATATGATAAAGTCTACAGCTGGAATCTGTTGGGACACCATGCCAATGTAACTCTTGCTTGTGGCGTTTGTGCCCCTCCAACATTTCATAGTTGAAAATTGGGAAATGTGTAGCCAAGGGCTTGTCTACACAAGCCAAATAAAATGGTCTCTCCTCATTTTAATTGTGAACAGTCTAATTGACATGCTATGATCTATTCTAGGCCTTTTTATCACCTCAGAGCTACCACCCTGTGAAGATTTACTCTGGACTTCAGTGGAGATCCAGATTGTATGTGTGGACTGCAACACCAATGTGGGACCAGGGGTGGGAGGAGTATTTTGGAGACATGATAGGTTAGGTCTGACAAGATTCATGTGTGTTGCCGTGTTTTTCTTCTGCAGTGTATGTTGAGCCATGAGATCAGCAGTGAGGGGTTAGATCGAGCTACTCTCTACCTCTTCCTTTCCTAACCTGAGTATTTCATTTACTTTTACTGTTTTTACTTTTCTTTCCCTTTGATCCTCTTCCACACAGTCATCACTGTGTTGTCCTTGTTTTTACTTCAGTGAATGGAGCACATGCATTCCCTCTTTTCCTGATCCCCCTGAACATTGTATTCGTTTTACTCATGTGGAGATCTGCTGTGTATGTATGGGAGAACTGAAAAGAGGTAATGTGTGATATCTCCCCATGAGTCAATGAGTGAATGATTGAGAGATTTGGGGGAAGAGGGAATATGCACACTCCATTAACTTAGGTAGAAACAATGATGGCACAACATTGATCAGGTGGGGAATCAGATGGGAAAGAAGTGAAAACAATAAAAATAAACATGACACTCAGGTGGGAAGGGGGAGGAAGTCTACAGCTGGAATCTGTTGGGACACCATGCCAATGTAACTCTTGGTTGTGGCGTTTGTGCCCCTCCAACATTTCATAGTTGAAAATTGGGAAATGTGTAGCCAAGGGCTTGTCTACACAAGCCAAATAAAATGATCTCTCCTCATTTTAATTGTGAATTGTCTAATTGACATGCTATGATCTAGGCCTTTTTATCACCTCAGAGCTTCCACCCTGTGAAGAAGAAGGAGGGGGTGACCTGATCTGACCTCTCACTGCTGGTTTCATGGCTGGACATTTTCATAATTAAATGATAAATTTGTTGTTGTTGTTGTTGTTGTTGTTGTTGTGAGCTTTCAAGTCATTTCCACTTATGGCGACCCCAAAATGAACCTATAACAGGGTTTTCTTGGCAAGTTTCTGCAGAGGGAGTTTACTATTACCATCTTCTGAGGCTGAGCGACTATGACTTGTCCAAGATCACCCAGTGGGTTTACATGGCCAAGAGGAAAGTCGAATCATAGTCCAACATTCAAACCACTGCACCACACTGGCTCCCTAAAGAATAAATACATTTTTCCTACAGTCTCTCTCTCTCTCTCTCTCTCTCTCTGTGTGCATGTGTGTCTGTGTGTACATTTAACATTCACTCATTCATTCACTGAGGTGGCAAAGAGGGAAATGGAATTGGATGAGAGGCCAATAGATTGAAAAGTAACTGATTTGCACTCTTCCCAGGATGTACCAACATATCAGCCAATAGCCTTCTATTGGCTGATATGTTGGTACATCTTGGGAAGAGTGCAAATGTGAGTTTTCCAAGGGGAAATATGTGGCTGGTTATGCCAGAGTCACCTTGTGTATCTGTGAATGTGTGGCCTTAATGGTTTCTCTGCAGGATTCATGTGGACCCGAAAAATGTAAGATGAAGCTGAATTTTTCAGGGTCACTTAACCTACTCCATCCTCCACCACAGTAAAAAACAAACAAAACAAAACTATGAATGTGGGAAATGAATCACGTGGTTCTCCAGATTCTGTCTATTGCAACATCCAGGAGCCACAACCAGCTTTATCCATAGGCCTGAAATGCTGGGAGCTGCAGTCTCATATCTGGAGTGGTGAACTTTGTCCAACCCATCAATGTAGAGAATTTCAAACTCCCCTGCTAAACCCTTTTACCTCCCCTGCTAAACACCAACACAAAACATTAGTGGAGTCTGTTCAGCAAGCTCCAGGGATTGTGGCTGTAGCTATATAGAGAGCTACTGGCTCCTAGCTCCTCCTCCACCCAAGTCCTTGCTCTCCTGGAGAAAAACTCTCTTAGAAATTGTTTTAACTTTCAAAGAACTGATTATACCTTCTGGCCTATGGATTCTGCAAACTATCTTTGCTTTGTTTGCTAAATATGCGTATGTTGTCTTTTTGATTTGCTTTGAATCTTTTCTTCCTCCCCTGGCATTTTATTCACTGTGCCTGAGCCACTGTTTTTCTCCCAAATATGTCATCATGCAAACAACCCAGAGGGATGTTGCCATATGTCCTCTCCACTCCCCAGCTCCTCCTCTTTAAGTGCTGTATACTTTTCTGACACATTAGATTAACTTTGAGCCTCAGGCCAATCTGTCAAAGGAACAGGGTCTGTCTCCTACAATGACAGATTTGCCAGAGGCTGAGGTTTGGAAACAAGCTGGGTATTGCTTCTCACACAAAAGTAATTTTCCCCCTGCAGAAGAGAGAGTGAGTGAGTGAGCTATCACTGAATCAGCAGAACAGAAAAACTCTGGCTTGTGTTATAAAGTTGTGATCAGAATATCTGTGACAGGTAAAATTTATTTTTTTTGAAGAATAAACAGCCCTGTTGGAAAGGGGATTCTAAGAATGTCAGCTCCATGGGATTGAAATATAGGATCTAAATAAGTGCTTCAAAAATATGCCAGGGTATCTCTTCCATAAATTTATCCATTCAGAAATGTAAGTTGAAACATGCATGTGCAAAATCTTACAGCATGGTCCCCCAGATATGGTTGAACTCCAGCTTCTTTCTCACTGGCTATGGATGGTTGGAAGCTGCAGTCCAACAATATCTGCAGGGGACCACCATCTTCATTCCTGTCTCATTGAGCATAATTAGCAAATGACTTGCATTAAGAAGCCACTTTGAGTTGGGAACAGGATGCCTCATAGCAAAATGAAGGCTTTTGAGAATCCCAAACCAGGCTGCCATGGAGTCTGATGGAGGCTCCTTCTTTGGAGGTTTTTAAACAGAGGCTGGATGGCCATCTGTTGGGAGTGGTTTGATAGTGTATTCCTGCATGGCAGGGGGCTGGACTGGATGGCCCTTATGGGCTCTTACAACTCCAGGATTCTATGATTTCCACACCTCTGGAACAGATAGACTTTTGATTTGATTTGATCCAGCAAGGCTTTTCTGGTAGACAAACCTGGTCAGTTAAAGTAGCATAATCCTCTATGGAGTAGCAATGTCTGTGGTCTGATTAGCAAGGCTGGATTAAAAAAAGCCTAAGAGAATGAATGCTTCAGAATACTGAAACAAAATAACTCCATATAACCCATCAGTCTTCAACCGGCAAGTATGTTAAAATAGCTTTAAAAAGAAATAAGTATGTCAGAAAGGGGATTTCACAACCCAGCCTATGGGATAATTCACAGGTATAAGATCAAAATTATTTCCTCACAAATGTGAGAGAAAAACAATATCTGGAATTTCCAAGTACACCTTTGGCATTGTTATTTCACCAGATGAATGTTCTGCTACAAAGACAAATCAATACACTGAAGCATAACTTGCGAAGCAGTCTTGTATCTATTCCCCTTCCCCCCTGCTGTCCACTAATAAAATAAAAATCAAACCCCAAACACAAATGTCTGACCCAATTTCCCTTCGAAAATGAAAGCTAAGAGATGGTTTGTTATACACCCCACTTCTTTTTAGGTTATGACTGAGGGCAGAGAAGAGCTAAAATCCCTTTCATCTGCAGTACAGTTCCCCAAAAGGAAAATCGATATCTGACTCGTGAAGCAAATTCAACATTGCAACAGTCTTGGCGTTTCTTTGTGTACGAACAGCTGAGCAAGTTTTTATGTGTGCTTTGTTGTTCTCAAAAGCATCCCCCTAAGAAACCTTTGAGACAATCACATAATACTTAAACAGCAGTTGGGTTGCTCTCTGGGGGAACTTGTAATCCTGACCGTTTCAGGTTTCCTCCTCGAGGGGTGCTTGCTAAGGCCCAAAGGAACATGTTTGCCCATGTAGCTGTCTGGAGAAGACAAGTGTCTCTGTGTGTACCTTCTCTCTCTGTGTACCTTCAAGTCACCTGTCTACTTATGGTGACCCCATTAATTTCATAGGGTTTTCTTAGGCAAGGAATACTAGAGGTGGTGAGATGAATGTGCATGGAGAGAAATACATGGACGGTCAGAAATGCTTGATATTAGAATTAAAATAAAGGAAGAGACTGATGCAGGAAGAAGCCTTTTCTTTAATACAGGAATGGACAAAGTGTAGCCTGTGGGGTCAAAATATTTGGGGGGAGAGGGTGCAAAACAAGCCTTTTACTCCCAAATGCTCCAAAGTCCTATAGAGTATATGGAGGACATTTTCACCACATTTGGAGCCCCCTTGCATCACCAAGGGGGGGGGGTCAAAGAATGTTTTTATAAATGTATTTATTTATTTATTGTTGCAAAATGTCTTCTAGGGTGTGCGGAAGGCATTTCTATCATGTTTTGGGCCAACTCTGGGCCAATTTAGGCCCAAGAGGCCTTTTTCTGAAACAGGAAGTGATTTCTGCTCACTTCCTATTGCTAAAACAAAAAAATCTTCTCCTATGTCTAAAATGGTCCAGGAAGGTATGAAAAAAAATGTGAATATTCCCTCCTTCTTCCCTAGAAGACATCTGGGGACAAATTAGGATTTTGTTTTTTGTAGGAGTGGATATGGCCCACCCATGCTTTGGAAGCTTCTTCTGTGTGTATCTGTGAACCTGCCCATGCTCTGAGATCTTCTGGGGAGGCCCTTTGTCTTTGGAGATTATCACATGGGGAAAAGGACAGGAGCGAAGCAGATCGCTCCCGTCCTTATCGCACGATTGCGCAAAGATTATCAGATGATGTCACACTTGTTCTGTCATTATCTCATCCTTATGCCGTGCTTATCGTATGATCACACAAATATTATCAGACAATATAATGCTTATCCCGTCATTGACCTGTCAATGAAGTGGAATTGACCTGTCATTTTTCAATAATGGAAGTTTCTGTTAATGAAAACTGACGGGACAATTCTATTTCATTGACAGGATAATGAGGGGATAAGCGTGACATGTGAGATCATCTTTACACAATCGTGTGATGGCATAAGGATGGGAATGATCCGCTTCGTTCCCGTCCTTATCTTCTATGCGATAATCTCCTCTGTCTCACCACCCTCACAGGTACATTTGGTGGGGACAGGGCAGAGGGCCTTCTTAGTGGCTGTTCCCAGATTGTGGAACAGCAAAAGGGGAAAAAAAGTGTGGGGAGGTTAAAGAGGTGTCAAAGTGCTTTATTTCCACAGTGTGGACTAGTCCTGTCTTTGCTTTTTTTTCTGTCAGCACTGCCAAAACAGGCAGTGATTTATTTAAGCAGGCTTTTGACAAATGGCCAGTTACTGTGGAACAAGGATGTGAATCCTTTGACTGTTCCATCCTTGCCATAGATTTCTCCTTGCAGCAGGAGAGATGAATATTCCTCTGCAGTGTTCTCTCTCTATTTTAATGTCCCAAAGCACGGCAGAGGAATTATTGTGCAAAAAACCTCCTGTACACACGTTTTTTAAAAAACCACAAAAAATTTGTTCTCCATAGAAAAAGGGTTTCCAAAAAACATATAATGAACCCATTTAATGAAAGAGTGATGTACTTTTGCAGTGCTGTTAATTGCTTTTCACCTATCGTAATTGTGTTTTAATATCACAATATGTTGAACTGTATTTTGATACTGTTCATGTTTGGCTTTATCTGTATTGTTTTCATCATGGTGTGGGCTTCTTCAAGCCCCCCTCATGGGAGAAAGGCATATTCCATCATTTGTTTTGAGAAAGGTGAGATATAAATCAACTCTAAGGAAGTCCAGAGTGTGTGTCTACCTGTCAATATGTGGTCACTGAACAGAAAAGATGGCCAGGAAATCAATATGCTTTGAACAGTATGTGAATTGAGTGGAAGTACCTATGTTGAACTGCCATGCTTTAGTAACATTGCCAAGTAAATAAGAATTGCTTATAAGTTGAGAAGAAAGAGAAAAGTGGTGTGCAGCATTGCTTTGCTAAGTAACTCACCACCAGTTAGATTCCTCTCTAAGTTTATGGTATTTTTAAATGTATGTAATTTATATCCTGTTTTTCTCCCAATAGAGAATCCAAAGCAGCTTACACTGTATATTAAAACAAAATAGCGAAATCTGTAATACAAAAATTAAAAAAGCATTAAATCCACGTAAAATATTAATTTAGAACAGTTATAAGTACATTAAAACATATTTTAAAAACCCAGCACACTTGTGGTATTGCTCTAACCAGTTAAAAAGCTGAAGGACTGACTAAATAAGAAGGTCTTTGCCTGCTAGTAAAAAGAGAGCAAAGTGGGGGCCAACTGAATCTTCCTTGGAAGAATTCAGAGTCTGGGGGCAGCCACCGAGAAAACTTTCTCCCATAGACATACCTGTGATAATGATGGGACTGAGAGAAGGCCTTCTTCCAAAGTTTTTTTATAGGAAGATTCCATCTTTCAGATATGCAATGTTCATCTCTTGGGCTCCTGGTGGTCTTATGAGAAAATGACAAAGCTGAACAAGTGAATGGATTTAGTCGCTTGAGGAGACATGAATATCATGCTTTGCTTCTCACCTGAAATCACAGAAGAAGTGAATTGTGATGTGTGACCTTACTGATCCCATTCACCCAGCTTTCCTTTTGTGCCAAATGAATCAGTGCTGCAAAACCTAGAGGAAGGAGTATGTGACCTGGTAATGAATGAGCTGTCAAGAGGAAGGTCAAAATGGAAAGAAGAAAAAGGAGGAAAAGGCCCCTCCTTGTTACCCAAAGAAATGTGGGGAGAGTGGGGGATCCTCACCAAGTATGTCAGCATTACCTTAAATGTTGGGGAAACCTGTGGATACAAATAACTGAGGGGAACAGTACTTTTGTTGGGCACCAGCACTCTTTGGCAGAAAGTTGTCCAACCACAAATCCTAGGAGTCCATAGGATGGAACTACTGCACATTAGTGTTCTTAAAAAACTGTGTTATTTTTACAGTGTAAATGCACCCTTAGTAGAAGACTAACAAATCTATAACTAGTGAAAGACAAAAAGAAGAGGTAGTTGGCAAATAATGGTTGCCTGAAAGGATTACATGAAAGTAAATAATCAGAATAATAGCTGTTTCTTGTTCCTGTAGTGCCCAGTGGTTATTTGCAACCCCAGAGCCAGCAATTAATAACAACAACAGAGCCACTCATGAAGAGAGGAGTCTTTATTCTGACTTGAGAGAGTCCTAGGACGTTATCACACGGGAGAAATCTGCTGGTTAATCCACACAAATCCCAAACAGAAACTGGATTTGTGCCTCACGATTTCACACGACGTCACACAGAAACTGGACAGAAACTGGACAGAAACTGGTGGCGCAGTGGTTAAATGCCTGTACTGCAGCCACTCACTCATAGACCACAAGGTTGCGAGTTCAATACCAGCCAGGGCTGAGGCTCGACTCAGGCCTGCATCCTTCCAAGGTCGCTAAAATGAGTACCCAGCTTGTTGGGGGGCAATCAGCTCACAGTTGTAAACCGCTTAGACATCCCATAGCGTGATATGAAGCGGTATATAAATAAGCTGCTTTGCAGAAACTGGTGTTATCCAAGATCTTTTGAAATTCGCTAGTTTTGAAGAAATGCATTTGCGAAATTACGGTAATTTTGCATTTACCGTAATGTGAAAAGCAAATGCGCATTTGGGAGCATTTCCCTGCTTTTCCCATGGTTCCATGGCGAGCATTCCTCTATCTGCGCATGTGCAAGAAGCTCATTTCTAGTACATTTACGGGCTTTTTTCACTTGTGTGTGAACATTAAATGTGCTTACTTTAATTTCGCAATTAAGGTAATTACGTGTGAAAGCCATTTGCGGAATCAAGGTTTATTTTTGGTTTATTTTCGGAATGCCTCATTTCCACTTTATCATCGCTTTCTGGCCCACGTGTGATAATGTCCTATACAAGCGTCACCTGCTGGAATTCCCTCTTCTGCACCACCATTAAAAGCACAGCAGTTCTTTTCACCTCTTTTTCACAGGCAATCCTTATGAGCAGGTGCTCTAGCACTATGATTTATTGTTCTTTTCTCACACGTCATATATAAGAAATTATTTTCCTGGAGTAGTGCTCACAATTTGAAACTTTTTGGGACTTATCTGAGGAGGGCTGAAAGCAATGGTGAAACTTTCCTCCTTGTCTTTGTGTTTTTGGCTTTGTGGGGTTGTGATCTGATCAGTGATATATTTTCCCTTGCAGTTCTGAGCCATTTCTGCAAATGTATTCATTTGATTCATCTCTGAAATGCTATTGAAATGTATGAGTTTGTGACCCTAAATGAAAAATGACTGCAATCATGAAACCCCCTTTGAATGGTGATTTCTGCTCTATTTCTAGCTATGTCACTGCATGTGATCTTTCTTCATTCTTCAAATGCTATCACCCCCATCCTCAGGCCAATCTTCCCCACCACGTGTCTTCTTTTTAAGTACTTATGCTCTGTTCAAAACAAAGAGCTTTCACAAAGCAGCTTGCAATATTAAAACAATGTAAATGCAACTGGAAAGCCAACAATAAATATTTGAAATATCAAACAATACAGTTAAGAACAGCAACAGGGGACCAATAGAAACAAATTAGGAAGGTCTTTTCTAGATCCTGATTAAAAACTGGGAGAGAGGGAGCAGACCTCTGGAGATAATTTCACCATGAGGATATTTTGCTTATTTCATGAAATGAAACGAATGAAAATGAGCGCTTCACAATAGTTCCTTATCATCATGGAGAGAAATGACAAGTGTGGTGTACTGGACCATTTTGTTCTGTCTAAATAACTTGGACAATGGAATAGAGGATGTACTAATGAAATTTTCAGATGACACCAAAGCGTTAGCTAATAGCTCAAAAAATACTGTCAGAATTCAAGATGATCCTAACAGATTGGAAAGATGGATGAAAACTTAACAAATAAATTTCAAAAGGGATAAATGTAAAGTACTACATTTGGGTAGGAAAAGTCAGATGCACAAAGACAGGATGGGCGACCCATGACTTGATAGCAATACACATGAAAAGTATCTAGGAATCTTGATAGACCATAAGTTTAACATAAGTCTATAATACTATGTGGCAGCAGAACAGCCCAATGCAGTTCTAGGCTGAATCAACAGAACTATATTGTCCAGATTAAGGGAAGGAATAGTGTCTGTCTTCTCTGCTTTCTGCAGATCTCACCTGGAGTACTGTGTCCAGTTCTGGACATTGCAGTTCCTATGTTTGTTCTGTGCCTTCAAGTCATTTCTGATAGGCAAACCTATCATGGGGTTTTCTGGGGCTGAGAGTATGTGACTCACCCAAGGTCACCCAGTGGGTTTCCATGGCCAAGTAGGGAGTTGAACCCTGATCTCCAGAGTCATAGTCCAACATTCAGACCACTACATCACACTGGCTCCAGTTCCTATACAGCACCTAAAGTTTTTCCCATATGTAACAGTATGGAGGTTGCTTGAGAAATTTGATATCCTATGCCTAAGAAAGCTGCTGGTAGCCTCCACAGGACAGGGAACACTGGGTTCTTAAGGGGAGTTACTTTTCTGCTGCTAATGGAGTTGATATATAATGACCTGGATTTTAGTGTTCTTTGTATCCCAGTCCCCAGCCAAAAAAAGTGTGTGGCTTCTGCCTGCATTGATTTACCTCTAAACTGACAATGGAAAGACAACTTCAGATAAAATGTAGGCCTGTGACTCTAAGATTGTCATTTTTAAAACCTTTGCCAGTGAAGCTTCAACAGCTTGCTTGATATATTTTGTGGTTTTAAAAGTTGTCCCAGTAAAGGTATCACTGTTTTGTGGATTTTGGGTTTTGTTGTATTGGACTAATTGATGGATCTGGGTCCTGATTTTTTTTTTTTTAAAAAACCAACAGATGCAATTAAATTCAAAAATAAAAAAATTACATATATTAAAATGTATCTGTGAAGCAACAATATCAATTTAAAGCAACACCACAAAAAGCACTATCATTTTACTAGTGAACCAACATCACCCAGAGCACTATCATTTTACTATATCATATTTTTTTAAAGAAGGAATGTTAAGCCATAGCAAAAGAAATAGGAGAATATAATGATGCCAAAGCTCACTGGGGAATTTTTTCTTCCAGTATTTGATAAACAACCTCTGATTCTGCATACATTATTGTACCTTTTATGAAACACATTTGTTAAAATGGGCCACACTGGAAACTTTATTTGTGATAATTATAAATCTCAAACTGGACCCAGATGAGAAGATGATGATAATAATAATAATAATAATAATAATAATAATAATAATAATAATAATTCCATCTGGAATTTGGCTAAAAGGGGTTAGGATGGGATGAAAGTGGCTCTCCACGTATGGAGAGGGCAGAGTTTAGACTTCTATAGATTGCCACAAAGAAACAAGAGGGCTTGCAACAGAGAGCCTTGCTTGTGGCTTAATGGTTTATCTTCATGTCAACTCCAGATCCAAACTAATTTTAGTTTCTGTAAAAGGTTGTAGGCACCTTAGCTTAACACCATTCAGCTCTTGTGAAACTAAGGTGCTTGACCAATCAGCTTGCAGTGTCTTTCTAGGACGTTATCACACGGGGAGTTGCGGGGAGAAAGTGGAAATAAACCGGACGAGCGGGAGTCTTTAATTTACGGGATTTGTCCCGTTCCACCTTGTCTGATAACTAAATTCGAATTTAAAAGGGGGTTAATTAGAACAAAAACCTGATCTTTTCAAATCCTCAAAAATCCCGAAAATGAAAAGATCAGGTTTGTGTTCGAATTAACCCCCTTTTAATTTCGAATTTAGTTATCAGACGAGGAGGAACGGGACAAATCCCGTAAATTAAAGACTTCCGCTCGTGCCTGTTTATTTCCACTTTCTCCCCATGTGATAACGTCCCTACTAAACTCCAGTCTTCTTTTTTTTAAAAGAATAGTGTTTTGAAAATGTTAATAAAAGTTTAAGGAATTCTGTCCCTCACCCCCAAAATTCTGAGGAGGAAGAATGATCAGGGGATTCAATATGAATTGGTATAGATTTCTCTTTGAATCTTTTCTTTGTTGGTTTGGTGCAGTGTATCCTGGATTTTAAAAACCAAACCAATCACTCTCTTTGTGGAAATCTATGTTGTTTCTGATGGTGGAAATTGCCATTGAATCTTTTGTGATAATAACACAAACATCGGCTGCATCCACACTGCAGAAATAATCCAGGTTGACACCACTTTAACTGCCATGGCTCAATGCTACAGGATTCTGGGAATTGCAGTTTGTTATTACACCAGAGCTCTAATGACAGAGAAGGCTAAATGTTTCACAAAACTACAGTTCCTAGAATTCCATAGCAGTGAGCCATGGCAGTTCAAGAGGTGCCAACCTTGATTGTTTCTGCAGCATGGATGCAGCCATTGTATGCTAGTTTTTAAAAAAATCCCTAGAATGACATTAAGAAATGTGTTGATGTTAATCACCCTCAAGTTGATCTCGACTAATAGCGACCCTGTAGATGAGACATCTCCAAGTCCGGTCCTCCACTGCTCTGCTTAGTTCCTATAAAGTCATACCCATGACCTCCTTAATAGAGTCCATCCATTCTTCCTCTCTTTCTACCTCCCTTCACCTTTCCTAACATTATTATTATTTTCAATGAGTCGTGCCTTCTCATAATGTGACCAAAGTACAAAAGCCTCAGTTTAGTCATCTTGACTTCCCGAGAGATTTCTGGTTTGATTTGTTCTATGACCCATTTATTTGTCTTTTTGTTTGCCCATGGTGTCCTCAGCACTCTTCTACAGCACCATATATTGAATGAATTGATTTTTTTTCATATCTGCTTTCTTAACTGTCCAGCTCTTGAATCCATACATGGTAATAGGGAATACAATGGCTTGTACGATTACAGCAATTAAAAACAACATTTAGTCTGTATATTTTATTTACCTCCTGTCTTAAGGAACTTATCACACACCTGAAAGAGACATCTTACCTCTTCCGGTTTCAATCCTCGATCCAGGATACACCCGAATGTTATCATATGTAATTTGTTGAGGATCCTGCTGCGATGGTGCTGGCTGCATCCATCCCAGATCCAAGGAGCGCTCAGCCGACACTTTTTCGAAAATGAAAGTTTTCTGACTTTAAAAAATTCAGGTGTGTGATAAGCTTAGATTCGATGATCCAGCCCTATTTCTTTCCCTCCCATTCTGACCTGGTTCAAGCTATATAAAAAGTTATCAAATAATATACATTGCTAATTAATGTTCATTAATTATATTTATATCTTACTTTTCCTATATCCCATGAGTCTGCTGACAAGGTTCAGCATGCCTTTATATGGAGAGACAGTAAAAAAAAAAAAATCTTCCAAAACCCCAAAACCAATATCCAGGCATTACATGTTACCTTGAGTGCATGGCATGTGTCAACGTATATTTATTTCTCCATTTTGCATACTAATTATATGTCAGATGAGTATATAAACCAGTCCTTGCTTGTATTTCCTGTTGTACATTCTTTATACTACTAGATACCATACTCAAGTTAATAACCAATTCAGTTTGAGTCCTTTTTTTGGTTGCTGTTGCTACTTCCAGAGCCTTTATGTGAAGGGGAAAGTGTCTATCAATGCTTTTGTGTGAAGGTGATCTTTGGCTCTTGTTTGTTTGAATATCTCTATTGTGGGTCCTCCATCATTTTTATGATGGATAAGAAATATGTCATTCTCTGCAATACCTGTGTTATAGCTGCTGGAAATTAACTTGGTTTAAAGCATTACATTTCAGATTAGACGTAAAGATTTCAGCGGCAATGTTGCTTCATTTTAACTGATAGCTGCTTTTATTCAACACAATGTGGCATTTGGCTTGTCAGCTTTCATCATCAGAAAACAGAGGGTCTTTGAGAAAAAAGTCCCTTTGTGGAAGACTGGGCTTCACAATTTCCCAGCTGCAACATCTAGCAAGCATTCAGTTTCAAATGCAGCCAATATTGTTCTCTTATCAGAATTCATCTCTTCTGCACCACCCCTGCTACTGCTTTAAAATCTTAATGGCCAATATTTCTTCAAGTGGAAACACATACAAGCCACTGTTGCTGTCAATTTTTCATTTTTGGAGACGAAAAGATTGCTTATTGAGTAGCACAATTTTTCATACTGCATGAAGGAATTTTTGTGGTGACTGGCTATGCTGTGCAATGTTACAGAATATTCTTATGCATTCTAACTGGTCAAAGAGAAAACCCATCAAGCATCAGAATATTCCTTCTTTTTGTGAGAGAAGCAGAAAATAATTTGTCTGTTGGGATGATAACACCACGTAATCACAGTAAACACAAGAGGTGTCCATGAGGGGGAAATTAGAAATGGAAACTGAGTGGAAAGGAGTTCTTGGATGTAACAGAAGCTAAGATAAAAGTGGCAATGTGGAGAAGGAAGAGGTATGTTGTTGATGAGTTTTCTTCTTGGCCAGTTAGAATGCTTCAGAACAGTGATTCCCAACCTTTGGTCCTCCATTTATTATTTATTTAGGCTCCCAGAAGTCCTAGCTAACTTGGTGAACAGTCAGGAATTATGGAAGCTGAAGTCCAAATTATTTGGAGGATCACAGGTTGGGGATCACTGCTTTAGAACATTCTGTGACACTGAAAGAGTGTAGGGAGAGACAATCCTGTGGAAAAGATGATGAGCAAAGAAGAGTCTAATGAAAAGACCAATTTATTGTGAGTGTAGGACCAATTTCATATGCAGTTCATATGAGTTGGAAGGGACCTCCAAGGACCATCCAGTCCAACCCCCTTCTACCATGTAGGAATATGCCCTTGGGGTCCCTTCCAACTCTAGGGTACTGTGTATTACCACATGGCAGAAGAGGGTTGGACTGTATGGTCCTTGGAGGTTCCTTCCAACTCTAGGATTCTATGTATTCCTCCATGGCAGAAGGGGTTGGACTGAATGGCTCCTAGAGGTTCCTTCCAACTCTAGCATTCTATGTATCCCTGTTTGGCAGAAGGGGTTGGACTGGATGGCCCCTGGAGGATCCTTCCAATTCTATGATTCTATGCAAATGCGAGCAGTGCTCTCTAGGACTCATCCCTTTGCCCTTCTGATGCTACAAGGCCAGACATCTGGCTACAGGGACTGCAGAGATAATAAAGTGTGTGTGTGTGTGTGTACAATTGCAAACACATGTGCCTTCAAGAAGCCCATGAACATATGGGGAACCTCTGAATTTTCTAGGGTTTTCTTAAGGGCCTCTGCAGACGGGCGACTCTGGGCCACCCCAGGAAGCGGCAGATTGGTGCTGCAGCAACCCCATGCCATGACCCCGATCCTCCCTTTTGCCGCTCCAAAAAGAGTGGCAAAATGCCACTCCTTTTAGAGTTGGCAAAAGACCCCCCTAGGAGCCAGTACCGCAGCTCTTTAGCACCCTTTCAGTGCAGCGTGTTTAAATGTTGCACCAGGAGGGCATTCTGATGCCGTGTGCTGCAGCTTCCAGCATTTCTCAGCATGGGTTACCCCTGCTGGAACTTGCAGTCTAATAATAGCTAGACTCCATAACTCTCTTGAGTTCAGTGCATTATAGTATGCACTGGATAGAACAAAGTTGACAAAGGGGGGAAGCAGACGACTGCTTCCGGGACGCCGCTGGACGGAGCGCCGGCGGAGCGGAGCCTCCGCACCATGGCGCTCCTGCGGTGTCCCTAAAAGGAGCTCCAAATTGGCGCTCCTTTTAGATGTCAGGGAAAGTGCGCCCTAAAAGCGGCAGGCGCACTTTCCCTGACTCTTCCGCCGCAGCGCATGCGGTCGCTGCGGCATGAGGTCATCCCCGGAGCGCCGGCCATGCGGAGGGCCGGCGACTCTGAGGGCAACCTCAGGAAGAGGAAGGGGCGCCGCTCGTGCGGCTGCCCTTCCTCTTCAGGGCCTCGAAGACAACTCTATTAGTCATCTGCCGAGGCCCAAAGAAAGAGAATTAGAGCTTTGAAAAGTTTTGGACTACAGCTTTCATAATCCCCCTTTCAGCTATAGGACTTGTTGTAAAAACTGATCCCAGCATCTTCTTTACTTTGGGCCTCTACAGACAGGCAGCTGTGGGCCGCCCCAAGAAGCCGCGGATTGGGACTGAGGCTGCTCCACACCTCGACCCCAATCCACCCTTATGGCACCACTGAAAATGAGCACTAAATTAGCGCTCCTTTCAGAGGGGCCAAAAGAGGTGCTGGAAGAGGCACCGGGTGCCTCTTCCACTTTCCTTCTGGCTCAGCATATCCAGACGCTGAGCCAGAAGGATGTCATCAGAGCACTCACCATGTGCAATGGTGAGCGCTCCGATGACATCCTTGAGAAGGGGTTGGGGTGCCCAGCATCCGGCTGCCCCTCTCCTTTTTTGGCTCAAAGATGGCGCTTTGCGCCATCTGCATCCCCCTTTTGTCTCCTTCAGAAACCAGACCAAACTATCTCCCCTCACTCCCATCCTCCTTTGTGTGACATTTTCTGTTTGAGCTTTGACAAATGGGAATCCAGTCATTGCAAAAACAACATCTCATTGGCAAGACAGTTTTGTATGTATTGAGTGTGAAAATTAACACATTGTTGCATTTATGGCAATGATGCTATAAAACAATAAAACAATTTGGAACAACAAACTTCAAAAGAAATTTCCCCATCCCTTTACTTCATTTGCAATTGAGCCATGTGACAATTCTCACACCTATCCAATCATGTGACAAATTTCTTAGCTTGTACATAAATCAGTTAAAGAGGCTAAGAAATCAGCAATTCGTGTCTTTAGTGAAACATGACCAATAATCATCTCATCACTAGTCCTAGAGCAGATTAAACCGGAAACCTTGCTGGAAGCCAAGATGACCAAACTGAGACTGTCATACTTTGGAAATATCATGAGAAGAGAGGACTCTTTGGAAAAAAACAATAATGCTGGGGAAGGTGGAGGAAAATAGGAAGAGAGGAAGGCCACATGCCAGATGGATGGGCTCTTAAAGGAGGTCCTGGTTATTAAAGGGTTGCAGGAATTCAGCAGAGCAGCGGAGGACAGAGGGTCTTGGAGATGTCTCATTCATAAGGTTGTCATGAGTCGAGATTGACTGAAGGGTAGTTAACAAACAAAAGGATCAATTTATTGTGAGTGTAAAACAGAAGATGATATAAGTTAGTTTGGCAAATATGTGAATTTTTTATTTCTCTTTCCCTTTAAATGTTTATTTATGAACCAAGAAATTTGCCACCTTCTCAGGTCAGGTGTGATAATCTTCAGGTAGTTCATGTGCAAAGAATGCCAATTTGAAATTTGGTGTTCTGGATGCTTTTGTGGTTTTATTGCCTCAGTATTAAGGTGAAGCAGGCCACCCCTGGGAAAACCAGGTGGGTACTGTGGCAACCGGATACTGTGACTCCACTTAGGTGCTTTTCCAGTGCAAAAAAGAAGCAGCAAAAAGCAGCTCCTTTTGTGCTGGAAAAATGCCACCTTTTTCACTGCTGCCATGGCTTTTCAATGCCCCTGCGGTGTGCAGCATCTAAACGCTGTGCCGGCAGAACACCAAAAAGCTGCCCCCATGTGGGCAGCAGGGTGGCATGACACTGGCTTCTGAGTGGCATCAGGGTGTGCATTGTGCATACACCATGTCCCCACATCACCGGGAAGCTGACATATTGGGCTGGTCTGCGTTGGCCCTAAGTTGAGCAGTTAAATAGGTGTGAAATTGAGTCTGTCTCTCTCACAGGCCTAGCTTTTGTTGTTGTTCTTATTGTTGCCTTTAAGTCACTTCTGACTTATGATGACCCTAAGGTAAAACTGTCACAGGATTTTCTTGACAAGATTTGTTTGGAGGGGATTTACCTTTGCCTTCCTCTGAGGCTGAGAGAGTGTGACTTGCCCAGGTCTCTCAATGGGTTTCTGTGGTCTAGCTTGCCTGGGACCATCATAGATCGTAAGACTTATAATAGAGCAGAAATAAACTAGAGACAACATGATGAGTTGAACTGACACTGTAATTTGATAGAACTGAACTAAAGACAACAAAAATGCAGTAGAATCCTTCTAAAGACAATGCAACATGTTAGAACTGAACTACTGAAATATTAATGTGGTAAAGCTGAACTACAGAAACTATAATGTGGCAGAATTGAACTACACAAAACCTAAGTGAAACTGTATTATGGACACCCCAAAGAAGTGGCACTACTCTGTAGATACCACAATGCAGTGGCACTGCACTAGAAACAGCACAACGCGGTGGCATTGTGCCATGGACACCATAACGCAGTAGAATTGCACTGCAAACCCCACAATGCAGTGGCATTGCACTACGGACATCCCAACACCATAGCATGACACTGAGGCCACATAAAGAGGTGGCATGACACTATGGACACCACAACGAGGTGGCACTGCACTGTAGACAGCACAACACTATGACACAGCACTGTGGATCCTACAACACAGTGGCAATTCAGTGTGGGCACCTCAAGACAGGGGCACTGTACTAAGGACACCTCAATGCACTAGCACTGCATACAGTCACCTCAAGGCACTGGCACTGCACTTCTATATCTGGGTGATATTAATCGAGCTGTAATCCAAAACCAGGGGTAGGCAACCTTTCCCCTTTAAGGACCGAGGGACTTCAGCTCCCAGAATCCCAGGAGCTATTGGCCAACATAGGACTATTGGCCAACATGGCTGAGGCTTCTGGGAGCTGAAGTCCCTCGGCCCTTAAAGGGGAAAGGTTGCCTACACCTGTCCAAAACCTTTCCAAGGTCTAATTCTCACTCTTGCTCCCTGTTCCCTTCAATTAATACTGTAATGCCCAACTTATTTGGATCAGCTAACACACATAGAAAATACAGTTCAGTGTAGTAGTTAACATGTTGGACTTTAAGGTGGAAAGATGGGTTCCCATTCTTGATACAACTTAAATTTACACTGTGGCTTTCTTGCAGTCAGTGTCAAGAGTTTAAGCTTACTTTACAAGATTATTATTAGTATTATATGTGGGTGTATTGGACTTAATCCAAGACCATGTATTCCTCCCTGAACTTGATGGTGGATACAGATGATCCATTCAATTATTCCATTTTTTAAAAAGACAAATGGGACTCATTTTAAGCTACTTTGGGACCTCTGTGTTATTTTATGTTATGTCATCATAATATATGGCCCTTCAGCAACTGTTGGACTACAAGTCTCAGCATACCCTAGCTGGTGTAGCCAATGCTGAGAAATGCTGGGGTTTGAAGTCCAACAACATCCAGATCATGAAAGCTATGCTAGTTGAAGACACACACATAAACACACATTGCAATCTCTGCAGCCCTTGGAGCTTATGATCTAAGATGGCTCCAAAAAGCACCAGACAAACTAGACCACAGAAACCCATTGGATGACCTTGGGCAAGTCACACTTTCTCAGCCTCAGAGAAAGACAAAGGCAACCCCTCTCTGAACAAATCTTGCCAGGAAAACCCCAGGGTCATCATAAGACAGAAGTGATTACAACAACAAGGGGGGGATGCAGACGGGCGGCCCACCCACCTTTTTTGCCCCTCCCTCCCTCTCCATTTGAGAAGAAAAGGAAAGAAAAAAAAAGGAAAGTAAAAGTAAAAGAAAACATCTATCTATCTAGAAAATAAGAGAATAAAATAAACAAAAGACAAGTAGAGATAACTTCTCGTATTTCCTTAGCTGTATTCTTACTTAGTAACTCTATTCCCCTCTCCTACATACTATTATCCTTATGTAATCTAAGTATGTACTCACTAATCATTACCTACATTCCATTTATTAACCATTCTACTATAATGAAAAAACACAATAAAAAACAGAACAAAGCTTCATTATCTAGCTATTAAATCCTAACACACTAATTTCCCCTCTTATCAGCTTAATGTATTCTATAAATGGTTCCCATGTTTTCATATATATCTATTGGTTTCCCCCTTATTAAATTAGTTAATTTATCAGATTGAGCCATTTCCATTGCTCTCTCCAGCTATTCCAAACATGTTGGGACTTTACTGGTTTTCCATTTCCTCGCAAAGACCAATCTTGCTGCAGTTACTAGTTAACTTATCAAAATTCTATGATCTCATTCTCTTTCATCATCAAGGTTTATCATATTCAATAAATACAATTCTGGTCTTATAGTCAGTTCTCAGCCCAACATTTTTCCTAATTGTTTATTAATTTTATACCAATATTTCTTTGCCTTCCTGCACCATGTGCTTCTTTGTTCTTTGCATTTCCAACATATATCTGAGGATTTTTTATACATTTTAGCTAATTTGTCAGAGGTTAAATGCCATTAATTCATATTTTATTTAAAAAAAATCTTTAAGATTATCAGAACATGTACATTTCAATCCTTTTGTCCAAATATCTTCCCATTGATTCATTTGTATATTGTGTCCTAAGTCTTTTGCCCAACTTATCATGCAATGTTTTGCTTGTTCTTCTTAAGTGGCAAAATTTAGTAATAATTTATAAATTTTACTGATCAGACAATCATCATTAGAACATAACAATTTTTCAAATTCTGATATTTTACCTTCATATTGAGTCTTTAAAAGAACTTATTTCACCCTCTCTCTTAACTGATAATAATAACTATTGTATTTTTACACCAATTGTCTCTAATTCTTGCCTTTCTTAAGTTTCTGTTCTCCTGATTTCTAATATACCCCTGAAGGTAAACCAATTCACATCTCTTAGTTCTCGTTTGCAAAAAGTCTCTTGTGGAAAAACCCACTCTGGGAGTTTAGGATCCAATCTTTCTCCATATTTTCTGCCATGTTTTCCATAATGACCTCCTTACAATATGGTTTTGTGGGGTTTAATTTTAGTTCCCCTGGGTGTTAACCCTTTTAAAGGGAAACAAAAATAAGCAAGCATGAAAGTTAAACTTGTTAGAGTCTAGCTTTCATTAGCAGAACAACAGAAGTATGAGTCCAGCTATTTTATTCTAAATATGCTCTCCTAAAGAATAAAGACTAATTAAAAAAAATGACAAACATGTAGCTTGTGGTTGAAAAACAAACAATAATGGATTTAATAAATATTTACATAAAATTATTAAAACCTAATCTAACTGGAGATGGTTTGGGTAAAGAGAAAGAAATCTCACCATCTTTTAGATAGCAGGAAGAAAACACTATAACTGACTGCTTGAAGCAGTTTAGAATCTTGAGAGAGAGCTGTTAAACTGTCTCTAAAAGTTAGTGACCAAGTCACATGATAGTTAGAATGTGAGAGAGGGAAGTCGCTATCTATAATATTTTATATTTTTTACAGTTTCAAAGCCTGTTATCTTAAATAATTTTCTTTTTCTCAATCGTTCACATTATTTTACTAAAATTCTTGTTTTCTCTATATTAATTTTGAATCTTGCATTCTTGCCAAAATCCTCATTTTTTTTTCAGTAAAGGCCTAATTCCTCTTGATGGGTCTTCTAATATAATAACCAGGTCATCTGCAAACACTTTCACTTTAAATTCTTTCAAAATTTTAATTCCCCTTATCTCCTTTTCTTTCCTTATTCCTGTATTAAAAATTTCTAGGGCTAAAATAAATAACAAAGGGTATAAGGGCTGCCCTTACCTAGTTCCCCTTTTGATTGATATTGATTCAGATAATTTCCCATTTATTATCAATTTTGCACTTTGGTTGATATAAATTGCTTGCATCCAATTAAAAAAGTTCTCTCTTATTTCTATTTCCTTCATTATTATTAGTACAAAGTTCCAATTCAGATTATAAAGTGCCTTTGCAGTGTCAAAAAAAAAAAAAATGCAACCTTGACTTCATTATGGTAATTCAAATATTCCATTATTATTAAAACTGTCCTAACATTATCATAAATCTGTCTTTGGGATAAGAAGCCATTTTGATCTTTGTGAATGTATTTCCTTAAAATTATTTTAACCTATTTGCTAATATTGCTGCAAAAAATTATAATCCCTATTTAATAAGGAAATGGGCCTATAATTTTTCAATACATTTGGATCATATTTTTCTTTGGGTATTAATACAATATTTGCCTTTTTCCAGGTATCTGGCATTTGCTTGTGTTGAAGTATATCATTCATTACAGAATGGAGGGGCTTCACTAGTTCCATATAAAATGAAGTCCCAGATGAAACATTTTAATTTTCTCACACTTCACCTGCGGGGAGAACAGTAAATACATTTTCTGCCCTCCTCAAGGAACAGAAGAATTTTGACAGCAATTTACATCCCTAAGTTCTATGTACCATGGAAGGACAGGGAAAGAACTGAGAGTTCTCAATCACCAGCAAATGTCCAAGGGCCAAGGTGCCTAACATCAGTTGGACAATGGCTGAAAGTAGGTGGAGAAAGCGCGTAGGTGTAGTCTCCTTTTGACTCCAATAGTCAAAATGAAGGACACATGGAATGAAGAGCCATATGAAGGTGAACCCCTAATTCTAAAAAGTGAGGTTGAAACTGCAATAAGAGAAATTGTGAAAAACAAATCACCAGGAACAGATGATATTCCAGTTTAACTGCTGCAGTCTACACTGACAGAGTAGTGCTAACTAACAGATGTCAACAGATATGGAAAAGAAAACGATGGCCAACAGATCGGAAGCTATCAATATACATCCCCATCCACAAAAAGGGAGACACAAGAGACTGCAGCAACTAAAGAACCATAGCGTTGATCTCCCATGCAAGCAAAATCATGCTCAAAATTCTGCAACGAAGGGGGGTTGCAGACTGCCAGAAATAGTGCAAATTGAGTTTACTTTTAGGGTTAGGGTTAGTGCTAGGGAATCATGGGAATTGTTTTTTCCCCCCTGAGACATTGAGCCTTCTCTGTCAGAGAGCTCTGGTGCCACGATAAAATACAGTTCCCATGATTCCCTAACCCTAACCCTAACCCTAACTGTGGACTCAATTTGCACTATTTCTGTCAGTCTACAACCCCCCCATAGACTCAAACCATACCTGGAGAGAGAAATCCCAGAGGTCCAAGCAGGTTTCAGAAAAGGAAGAGGCAGGGACCACATTGCAAACACACAATGACTAATGGAGCATAGCGGGGAGTTCCAAAAGAAAATCAGCATGTGCTTT
>CM034709.1:13699845-13711293 GCA_020142125.1 Phrynosoma platyrhinos | reverse complement strand
TCAAAGAAGAAAGTGCAAAGGCAGGCTTAATATTGAACATAAAGGAAAAAAAATAACGACCACCAAAGACCTTCACAAGTTCAACCTAGACAATGAAGAAATAGAAATAGTAAAAGAATTCCCATACCTGGGATCAAACATTAATAGAAATGGGGATTGCAGTCAGGAAATCAGAAGACTAAGAATGGGGAGGGTGGCTATGAAAGAACTAGAAAAGATTTTAAAATGCAAAGATATAGAACTTAGCACAAAAGTTAGAAGCATACAAGCCATTGTATTCCCTATTACCATGCATGGATGTGAGAGCTGGACAGTTAAGAAAGATGATAGGAAGAAAATCAACTCCTTTGAGATGTAGTGCTGGAGAAGAGTGCTGAGGATCCCATGGACAGCCAAAAGGACAAACAAGTGGGTCCTAGAGCAGATCAAGCCAGAAAACTCCCTGGAAGCCAAGATGACCAAACTGAGGCTATCGTACTTTGGACACATCATGAGAAGGGAGGACTCTTTGGGGAAAAACAATAATGCTGGGAAAAGTGGAAGGAAGTAGGACGAGAGGAAGGCCACATGCCAGATGGATGGACCCAATTAAGGACATCATGGATATTAAGGTGTTGCAGGAATTAAGCAGAGTATCTTGGAGGACAGAGTATCTTGGAGATGTGCCATAGGGTCATGATGAGTCAAGATCGACTTGAGGGCAGTTAACAACAACAAAGAACAAAGGAATCATGTGCTTTTTAACAGCTCCAAGAAAGAAACTCAACAGCTGCAATTTGCCTACTATGTAGATGCATTGCTGGTGGACATGGCAGCCTTTATTCTTGTTGATTTATGGATTTTTATGTTGAGGTTCCTGTAACAGAACTCAAGATGGCTTGCACACCTAAATGGACAACACCTGTTCAATTTCTGTTTGTACAGAAATGTACCTTAACACAACACACACACACACACACACACACACACACACACACACACACACACAGTCTGACTTGAACTAATAACCTTTAGATTGCCCTTGGACTGGCAGTGGTTTTATAAGAATTAAATTTTAAAAAGAAATTCTCCAGCCCAGAACAGTTTAATGCTTACATTAGTGTGTTTTTAGATGACAAATGGCTCACTTGTCTGATGGCATGCGGTTTTAAATGTAGCCATACTGTGCCCACATTTCTTTTTGATCTGCACTTAAATTTTCATTTCCTTTTATATGTTGTTGGCAATGGCTGCCAGGAGTTTCCATCTTGGGAAATGCTTGCTTGAATGGAGAGATTTCAAGTTTCTTCTGGGCTCCCCCCACTCCAATATTCTCTGAAAAGAGATACCAAGGCATCCTCAAAAGCAGGCGGCAAATTGGAAATGGGGAGTGGAGAGATTCTATGGGGAATGTGCAGAGGAAAGCAGTGTTATAAATAGGTCTTATGTCAGCATTTGGTATAATGTCTTGATATGTGTCATCATGAATTATATATAATTTTCAGATTTATCATATCTTCCATGGATAAGGGACATTGCTTCTCTGAGTGAGCTTCTTTCACGGCTTAAAAGATTTACTGGTACATTGAAATTCCCTATATTGGAGATTCAGATGAACTTTAGAAACTCGAGATAAGATCTATAAATCTGTGGATTTTCTTTTTAAAAAATAAAAACAAATCAACAAACCAGGGAAAGAATGTACATTTGATACCACAATGGTGTTCAGTGCAAGGAATTATTCTCTTTTGGCAAAGCAGTAAAGTCACATTCATCCTAACCGAGAAGCCACATCATTAGGACAACAAAGTTTTAAGGTCTTTCACACTACTCAATTATTGAACCAAGATTCCATGGCAATATCCTATGGAATCCGGGGATTTGCAGTCTATGGTGGGTTGTTTAGAATTTTCAGCCAGACAATTCTACTGCTACTTTTATGTTGTTAATGGAGAAGAAATTTTAATAACTATGTTTTATTGTCCTTTGTCCCTGGTCCCTACATGACTGCCTTGTCACCCTCCATTTCCTGCCCAAGCTGCCTAGCACACCTCCCAACTGCCCCTCTCTGCCCACTGTAGCCACTGGTGTGGGTGGGCTGCTGCCTTCTGGAAGCCCCATCCCATTCTTGGCTACAACCAGTTTGCTGCCACTGCTGCCTCCTGTTTAGGTTTCTCCATGACCTTGGCTCTCTCAGCTGAGAGAACCAACGCCATGGAGAAGAAGGGGCATGTGCCGGTGGATGCACTGAGCTTGCAACTTGCTCACCAACACCTGCTTTCTTCAGCCATGGCTCTCTTGGGTGTGAGAGAGGAAAGGCAGCAGAGAAGGGGCAAGTGTCAGCGGCTGGGGTAATCTTACAACCAGCTTGCTTTGCCACTGACACCTGCCCTTTGGGCTTCTCCATGGCTTTGGCAATCTTGGCCAAGAGTGCCAAGGCCACTGAGAAGAAGGGACAGGTGCTAGTGAGCTTGCAACTGGCTTGCTGCACTGCTAGCACCCTGTCATCCCTTTTTGTTTCTCTTGGCACTCACCCCTTTTTCTTTAGTTACTTCTCTCCAGGATGAAGAGGAGCTATTGGTGGGCACCCTTTGGGTTTGGTCTTCGATTTGGTTTGGTCTGTCAACTAATTACAAACCCGCCTAACAGTAGCATTGTATAGGCCACATTTTACTTGCTTGTTTACAAGAATATCATGGGGAACTTTGTTACAGGCCTTAGTGAAATCAAGATATGCTACATCCATAGCATTCCTTTCATTTATCAAGCTTATAACTCTTATCAGAGATAAGATTAGTCTGGCATGACTTGTTTTTGAGAAACCATTGTTAATTTTTAGTGTTCATGACATTGCTAAGTGCTTACAGACTGTTTCATGATCTGCTTTAGAATCTTTTCTGGAATTGATGTTAGGCTGACTGAGCAGTTTTGGGTCCTCTTCCCCCCCCCCCTTTTTGAAAATGGAGACAACATTTGCCTTCCTCCAGTCTGCTGGGACTTCTGTTCTCTAGGAATTCTCAAAGATTATAGACAGTGGCTCTGCGATTACTTCTGCCAGTTCCTTTAATACTGCAAGCATTCAGTGGCCACTGAGCATGCCAAGACCTCATTAGACCTGGAAACCACTGCCCTATGAGGAGTGACTTAGGAAGCTGAGCATGTTTAGCCTGAACAAGAGAAAGTCAAGTAGTAATATGGTAGCCCTGTTTAAATATTTGAAAGGACGAGAGATACCACTTCAAAATTAGGAAGAACTGCCTGACAGTAAGAGGTCTTCAACAGTAGAACACATTCCCTCAGGGTGTGGTAGAGTCCCCTTCTTTGGAGGTTTTTAAACAGAGGCTGGATGGCCATCTGTCAGGGGGGCTTTGATTATATGTTCCTGCATGACAGGGGGTTGGATTGGATGACTCTTGTGGTCTCTTCCAATTCTATGATTCTAGTTTGTTTTGAGGGATGCCCCCTTAAAATCCCCCCCTATTTTTTCTAGTATGTTTGCAAACCTTGGGTTCCCTGCTCCCCCACCTGTGCCATATCCCTCCAAGTGTTCTGGTTTAGCATGGAGAATCCTGATTAATCCTCTGCAACCCCTCTTTTATACCTCAGTTTCCATATTGCTCCCACCTCTTTGTCCTCTACTTAATTTAATTGCTGTTAGTTGAGTAGTTTGCCCTCAATTAATTCAGCAGAAGGAGAGGACAGGGCATAATTTTGTCCTTCCCTGTAGACTCAGCCAAAGGCAAATTGCTGCATCTTCTCATAGTTTGTGCATTCCTCCTAATAATCACCTGTGCCATCTTGATCAAACTCTGATGTTGCTTGGCCATGTGTTTCAGATTCCATCTGTGAAAGATTGGAGGACATGTAGTGCTACTTCCGTATCATGTGTGGATGGTGGCCATATAAACCTCAGACTCACATAATGCAGTAAATCAGAATTACAACAGGACAATAACATCCTTGGTAAGGACTTATCACACAATGCTGCATGGTTGCACTGTATTTCAATCATTATTGGCTCTCTTCACTGACAGGAAAAAAAATAATAGCTGCAATATTGCTACTATTCAACTATTGTTTCATTCTGGTGCAATTCTTTCATTCTACTGCAGTTGTGATATTGCAGCAGCCATGCACTGTGAGTGGGCATGGTTTTCTTCTCCTACTCACTATCCAGAGGTTATTATTGTATTCTCTCCCTCCTGACATTTTCTTCCTGTTCTCTCTCTCTTTCTTTCCCTGAATATGTTCATGCATTCTCTGGAGAGGAGAAAAGGGGGCTGGCAACTCACACCCAGGTAGATAGGGGAGAGGGGGAGTGACACACAGAGAGACCTTGGGTCTTTAGTCCACTTAAGATACACACACACACACACACACACACACACACACACACACACAAAACTTGGTGGGAATGTGTATGAGGAATTGCAGGATTGGAGCTCACAATTTGTGTATTCTGTGGACTTGTGCAAGTTGTTCTTTTGCCTGCTTGTTTATTGGGCTCAGCAAAATATCTTCTCACCTTCTCAAGGCAGGAGTTACCTGGATTTCTTTAGCCCTGAAAATAAACTCTGTATTACCTGCAAACATATGGGGGAGAGAAGGGATGGATGGATGGGGGATTGGCTTTGATGACAGGAGCATTTTGCTGCGATTGCACAATTGCAGCATTTTTTAAATAGCATGTATGCACTAAGGACGTTATCACATGGCGGAAATGTGCTGGTTAATCCACACAAATCCCAAACAGAAACTGGATTTGTGCCTCACGATTTCACACGACGTCGCACAGAAACTGGACAGAAACTGGTGTTATCTGAGATCTTTTGAAATTCGATAGTTTTGAGGAAATGCATTTGAAAAATTACAGTAATTTCGCATTTAACGTAATGTGAAAAGCAAATGCGCAATTGGGAGCATTTCCCTGCTTTTCCCATGGTTCCACAGCGAGCATTCCTCTATCTGCGCATGTGCAAGAAGATCATTTCTAGTACATTTATGGGCTTTTCTCACTTGTGTGTGAATGTTAAATGCGCTTACTGTAATTTCGCAATTAAGGTAATTACGTGTGAAAGCCATTTGCGGAGTCAAGGTTTATTTTTGGAATGCCTCATTTCCACTTTATTATCACTTTCTGGCCCACGTGTGATAATGTCCTAAGTTGGGGAGTCATGGATAGGAAGACAGGATCAGCAAGGCTGGACTGGATGGCCTTGGGGTCCCTTCCAACTCTATGATTCTATGATTCTAAGGCAGTGCGGAAGACTGCACAATGCCAAAACAGCACCATAGTGCTATTGCAGAAAAGTGTGATGGTGATTATCTCTATTCTGGTATGTTCCCATTTTCTTAACCAATGTGATTATTCCAATATAACAGGCTGGTATGGTCAAGTTCTTAGATTCTTGTGGTCTCTTCCAATTCCCTCTCAACTTCAGATATAGATGAAATAACTGAAAGAGTCTTGGTGTCCATTACCCCTGTAGGTGGCAGCACCTTCCTACTTTATATTTCAGCCTAAAAACAGATTTTTCCATTTCCTTTCTTGATTTGATTGAGAAATTAATGATTAGCTGGTGAGATAAGTCAGCATCTTTTAAAGGTGCTGCCTTCCACCGGGTGAACAGTACGTTGACAGAAACACTTAATGCTCTCATGCCAAGTTGGTTTTGTTCATTTATAGAATGGATCTGTTCATGTAATTTCCTTTTTGCATCCTCCCCCTTTTCCCCTCTGTGGTTAATTAGTTTCTCTGTCATTCTCCTCTCAGGCTTTTAAGACCTGCATGAACCCAGTAATCAAGGCTTGGATCCAAAAATCTACTTTAGCTTCACCCAGATTGAATACAGCCCACTCAGGACTTCAGGGCTTCCATGACAACCTAGGGGTATGCTTTTTATCGGACTCAGGACATACCTTGAGCTTGTTGTTTACCTGATGGATGGACAGTGGACTATTTAGGTTTGGTTCCCCCCCCCCCGGAGGAGTTGAACAATCCTGTTGTACCCCAAAAGTTTGGTACTGCAGTAGCAGGTTAATCTTGCACAGGTGGGTTTTTAAGATTTAAGATTAAGATTGGCTATCCTTGAAGAGTTATGGAACCTGAAGGATTCCTGAATGTTCTGGGGGATTTGCCACCTGACAAGGCTGGGCCATTTGGTTGAAGTCTATGCAGTCTAGGTGAAGTCTAAAGATGGGAAGGGCCATCTTATCTAGTGCTCTGGAGCTTTGTCTGTGGTCAGTGAATGGCCACTTAGGGCCTTTGCAGACTGCCAGAAATAGTGCAAATTGAGTCCACTTTAACTGCCCTGTTTCAGTGCTAGGTAATCATGGGAACTGTAGTTTATTGTGACACCAGAGCTCTCTGACAGAGAAGGCTCAATGTCTCAGAAAAAAAAAATAAGTTCCCATGATTCCCTAGCACTGAGCCAGGACAGTTAAAGTGGCCTCAATTTGCACTATTTCTAGCAGTCTGCAAAGGCCCATAGTTCCACATGTGGAACAACTATGCTATGTTGGACTACTCAGGATTGTGGTTCCTGTGTTATGCCAGTTCTGCTCTTGTCTGCAGGGCCAGTTCTGAAGATCGGATTCTTGCTCATCCCCATGTCCATTAACCTGTGAAGGCCAAAGGTTTCACTCCTGTCCACCATGTTCTTTAATATCTATATGAAGCTCCTTGGTGAGGTCATTAGGCATTCTGAGTTTGGGTATTATCAGTTAATACTAATGACACTCAGTTCCTCTTGTCATTGGAGTCTACTGTGCAAGTGCTGGACCAGTGCTTGGATGCTGGATGAAGGTCAATAAACTGAAGCTGAATCTTGATAAGAAGGGGACTTTGTGACCGGCAGTTCTTGACTCTGGCAACTGTGTAAATGAATTGTCTTGTATGGGTAAGCAAGAGGTGCATAGATTGGGAGTACTCCTGGATCCGCCATTATTACTTGGAGGCCAAGTAGATTCTGTGGCTCAAAGTGTTTGAGGCTAACTTTGACAGGTCTGCCCTTATATCCTCTTTTGAACAGAGATGACCTGACCCAGCTTCCCAGACAGACTACTGCAGTGTACACTATATGGGGCTGCTCTTGAAGAAGACTCAGAAGTTGCAGCTGGTGCAAAATGCAGCTGTTAGACTGCTGACAGCAACAGCTTCCAGAAACCACATAACACCATTTCTAAAGTAGCTGAAGGTACTGAACTGAAATCTACTGGAGGGATCCTCCTTTGCCTCCCACCAGTGGAAAAAATACAATGTGGGAGGACAAGGGAAGAGAAGGGAAGAGACCCTTTTTGCTGTGGTACCCTAGTTGTGGAATGACCTTGGAGGCCCAACTGGTGTTGACATTGGCTTCATTTCAAGGCTAAGTTAAACTCTGGCTTTAAATAAAAGCTTTTGGGGACTGAGGACTTCATCCTATGTACCCTAGTTGTGGATGCATATGTATGCATGTATTGTTTTAGCTTTAACTTTTAAATTTATTGAACTGTTTCATATTTTTTAGAATGTTTAATTTTTTGTTTGGTTTTATTGTCTTACATTTTAAATTGTGCAAACTGATTTTATTGTAAACTTACAATTTGGGATTGGATGGAAATATCTGAAATAAATTAAATATATGTGTAGTCTGGGTGGGACTGAAGCAGTCTTGTATAAATAGATGGCTTTTTCAACAGATTTTATCTGGATCAGTGTACTTTGCTTGTTTCTTTTAAAAGTATACTCTCTACCTTCATGCATTAGTGATACAAGTGGTAATGTACAAATGTAGAGTTTTTTAAAAAAAATCCATAATTAAAAGGAACAATTAAGGAATAATTAGTAATTAAGGACTAATTAAGAAAAGATAAACATATTTTTTGTGGGTTTTTCGGGCTGTGTGGCCATGTTCTAGAAAAGTTTCTTTCTGACATTTTGCCAGCATCTGTGGCTAGCATCTTCAGAGAAAGATCTTTCTCTGAAGATGCTCATCTTTCTCATCTTTCTCTGAAGATGCCAGCCACAGATGCTGGCAAAATGTCAGAAAGAAGCTCTTCTAGAACATGGCCACACAGCCCGAAAAACCCACAAAAAACTATGGATGCCGGCCATGAAAGCCTACGACTTCACAGATAAGCAGATTAACAATAGAAGCTTGTAGAAACTAATAACAAAACAGTGGTAGAAAAGCAAGTTACATTGGGAAGTGAGAGGCTGATTTGATCTTAACTTTTTAATGGAAGACCAACAAAGGGAGCCAAGTGGGCCTCCCTAGGAAAAGAGTTCTACAGCCTTGCCATAGTCACTGAGAATGCTGTTCATTGTTACACCTCGCAAACATACCTGAGATGTTGAAATGGAAAGGACATTTCCCAAAGGCTTTTAAAACCAGGAGAGATTTATAAGAAAGAAAGAAAGAAAGAAACTATTTATGGGATTCTTTTCTGTGGACTTTTCCAACAAACATATGATGATGAGACCAAAACAAACAAACAAACAAACAAAATCCATAAGAGCTTTCAGATGGGGCACCAAATATGGAATGTCCTCTTAAGAAAAGTAAATCTGGTCTCCCCATCATCCACTTTGGAATAGGCAAAAATACTGGTTTTATTTCAGTAGGCAATTCAGGGCATTACCTCTCTTTATTAGCTTTCCAATTAAATAAGCTTGTGTTATTTTTGTGTTAGATTTTTTTAATGTGGTTATTTTTTTGTGATTAGTTATTTTTTCACTGGGAAGATGAAAGCTGCCTTGAGTATTTTTGATGGATATACACTCCAAAATTAAAGATGTCTATCCATGGCCTAACAACCATACCTATTCCAATTATTAATTACATTTCCTTAGCCCATAAAGGATTAATGAAAGCATAGCTCACTACATTTATTCTTTTACCTCTGCCTCCAGCCAAAATTAAGCATGCGTAGATCCTATTGATTTTTCTGGCAGAGTAAAGCAGGTACTTAATTCTTCCCTACCAAAGTCATAGGAACATAGGAAGAAGGCTGATACCAAATCAGACCATTGGCCTTCCTAATAGGTTGGGCAGGTGCCCTACCTTTTAGAAAACAATCCTCTGTTTAAATAAATGTTGGAGGAAAATCCTCTATTTGTGTGAAGGGTTGTCCAAACCGAGTCTGGTTAAGAGATAAAGAACCATAGGAAGGGGTAGCAAGTGAGCCATTAATTTGCTTCTCAACAGTTAGCATAGGACAGCCAACTGAACAGCAGGCTCACGAGTCACCCTTTTCTGTTGAAGTGTAGTGAAATATATTATGTTCCTATTTAAATTCTAGTACATGACTTGACAACCTTGTCAATGGGGAATACCTTTACCTTTACAGTTGCCCCTCCATTTTTGCAAGGGATCTGTTCCGGACCCTCCCCCCACGAAAACAGAAAATGCAAATATTCAAGCCCCATAGGCTTGAATGGCAGCACACGCCTGCAGGTGCCCGTGGACAAGTGCCCCATTTGATCCCCCTCCGTTTGCCGTCTGCGAACGGCCAAGGGACATGGACTTGAAATCCCCCAAAATGGAAGGGCAACTGTAATATTTCCAGGTTTAAGCACATGCTTTCCATTTGTTGGAGATACAAATAATATCATCTGTATCATTTACAGATGATAACAGGGATACATGTGTCCAAGTAACATCAGAGTGTGGTCAATATAGCAGAAGTTATTAATGACAAAGAACACACAAGCTAGGAGAGGCTGCAACCATTTGTTTTTCTTTGAGTCTACAGGAAGGGCAAGATTCTGCCCACTCCTTTTCTCTCCTCCTGCTGAGTTAATTGAATGCAAACTACTTTTGCACTTTGAACTCAGTTTGCAGCAACTGAAGTAAGCAGAGGACAAAGGAATAATGTGAGTGGAGAATACAAAAATTGGGAAATTTTAAAAACAGATGAAAAAGTGAGATGACAGGATTAACTGGGACTGTCCTTGCCAATTTGAGACAGTTGGACAGTATGCAAACATTTATTGCCAAGTTATAGAATTTGTATGCTGTAAATTAGCATATGCAGATTCTCTGCAAGTCAGTGTTCCCACTTTTTGGTGGTCTATTTACACTTTAAAAACAAAAGCAAACATTGATCACCTTGGTTTCTTAAATGGTGTCCACAACACTGTCAGCAGCTCTCTTGAGCTTCAGACAGGACTCTTTACGGTTCTATCTGCAGATGTCAGGAACTAAATCCAGAATGCATGCCTGTGTCAGTTTACTGGCAAGAAAGGATATGAACATGCAGTTGGGGGAAGAGATCTGGAAGATCTGCTGTTCCAGATCTGCAGCACTTGTCCCTTCCCCAAACAGATTATGGCAGCACTCTCCAGGGTTTGAAAACTGCTTTGAACGTGTGTGTGTGTGGATATTGCACAAGGAGTAGTGAATAGCTCCTTTTGAAACATCCAGAAAAAGATGCACCTGTAGGTAACCCCAAGTTATACCAACAGGATACCAGCCTTTGTATGTGTGATGAAAGAAAGAGAGTTATCCTTGGGTTTCATACCACTATTCCCCCTTCTGCCCTCCCTCCAATAATCAAGTTGGCTGGTTACATTTTCTTGGCACTTTAGTGTAGCAGTTTTGTGATCTAAGGGTCAAAACAGATGGTCACAAAGGGGTGGCTTGAAACCGCCCATACCAAAGACACCGTGGGACCATCTTCCACCACTGTCCCAAATAGGAGTGGAAAAGTTTGACTCCTTTTTGGGCCAAGTTTGGGCAGCCCAGAAGAAGCTCCAGCATGGCTTCCACATGTCTTGGGACGTTATCACACGGGGGAAATCCTGTGAAAAAATGGAGGTTTAAATTGAAAATAACCTGCAAAAGCGGGTATATTTTCAGATGACATTACATTTAAAAGCAGGTTAATTCGAACAGAAAGTAGTCAGAAACTGCTTCTTTTTATTTTTGGGGATCTTCCGAAAATAAAAAGAAGCAGTTTCTACCTACTTTCCGTTCGGAGTAACCTCCTTTTAAATGCGCAGGAGGTTTTCACATGGGGAAAGCCGGCTAATTAATTGCTTCCGCTTTTGCAGTAGCACTTTCACTTTAAAGCCAGCTTCTGTTCGGAGCTCCCCATGTGATAACATCCTTGGAGGTGTCTATTGTCTAATGGCCACACCACCAAGCTGTGTGGAAGCTGGCTTTTTCAGCCCATCTGTTTGGGTCCCAAGTAAAAAACTGTCCTGCAAATGGATGGGACAACATAATGAATGACACTCTTGAAGACAGGAGGAAAGGGTGTCAAAATTTGCCAGGCTGCAACAGATTCCTAGATAAAACTGACACATTTGGCAACAAAAAGACAGTTTGGGACCCATTGAGCCTGCTGCTACTTAGATGTCATGTAGAAGCTGACCATTGTTGCTCAAGCAGAGATACTGCTTTAGGCTAAATTGTCCTCAAGGAAGATGGTTTATGGCAGGGGTAGGCAACCTTTTTGAGCCAGGGGCAAGGTTGCTGTCCCTCA
>CM034709.1:13680922-13699688 GCA_020142125.1 Phrynosoma platyrhinos | reverse complement strand
GGGGGGGGCGGTGGCGGCGGCAGGACCAGCCTTGGGCCGGTCCAAAGGTCTTGGGGGGCTGCATCGGCCCCCTGGGCCTTAGGTTGCCTACCCCTGGTTTATGGGATTTTTTTCTGTGGACTTTTCCAACAAACATATGATGATGATGTTAAAGAAGATGTCTAAATAGGATTAAACACTCTCTCAGATATCGAAGGGAACTGGATATATATTTTTAAATAAAAAAATCCTGTTGCATAGAGAATACATTTTTTCTTTTTAATGCTCAAATAAACATACATCTGAGGAGGTAGGCTCAAGTCTACAGAAGCTCATGCTACTACCTTCTTTTGTTCAGTTAGGGCTGAAACAGAAGGCCGTATAGGGGTGGTGTGACACCACCCCTTTGAGCACCTGATAGGGGCTCCAGCAACTGCACGCCACAGCCCCAATTCGGCTGTTTGCCAGCTCAAAAAGAAGCCGCAGGAAGCCGTTCCTTTTTGAGCCAGCAAAAAGGCACCTTTTCCACCATGGCGGTGGCTTTTTTGCACTCCTGCAGCATGCAGCATATAAATACCACACTGCTGCAACACTGCTTGTGTCTGGTCGGATGGGCAGCATAATGCCGGCATTGGGGGCATGCATCATCTAAACGCCACACCCCCACGGTGCCTCAAAGCCAGTTTATTGTGCTGGTTTGCTTCTCTCCTACGTCTCAAAGGTGCTACAAGATCCTTTTGCATACTTTTTAATGCTCAGTTACCATCATGTTGTTGCTGCAAGGCAATGAAGCTCTCATGAAATCCAGACAAGAAACAGCAAAGCCTTTGCATTGTATCTTGCCTTCCTGTGTATTGGCCAGCACATTTTATCATCTCTAAGGGCATTGATTTCAATTTGTCCCCTTTTGTTTTGGGGGAAATAATTTTCCTGGTTCCTGTAAAGGTCAAGCCTGGCTACTCCAGGGACCCCAAGGGATTTGTGCTGCCATGTGCAATTGATATCAGTGTATGCACTCATGTACACATAGACAGCCAGGAAATGGAGCATGGGCTCTGCAGTTTCTTTTTAGCTTGGAACACTACTTCTAAAAATGAATTAATTGCTTATTTCATTGCTTTAAAAAGGAACTTGCTGCCATTTCTTATTACTGAAAAAGCAGTGGGTTGTATAGAAGTTGTATAAAAATGAGTAGCTTTCACAGTTGTATATGTGACTTTATGAAATGTAAATACTGATAGTTTCATCTGTAAGGGGTAAGTGTATTATATTTCTGTTAAATGTGATTTCTGTGAAATTTTACACTTGATGTTACATTTTGGTTTTTTGTGATTAATTTCTATACTACTCAGCATTTGTGGAATCTGGAATATTTCATCCGTGACTGTTGGATAATTATGAGAAATGTTATCTTCTGGCTACTGATGAAGATCTTTTGAAACGGCTTCACATTTCCAGAAGTAGTCATATATTACAGTTCTTCATTACAGCCTGTACAACTCCTCAGCACGGTTTGCCATGACATATGCCTTTTGAACTCCATGTGGTTGATTTTTCTAGTCATAAATAGACTGTAATGTATTTGTGACTCTTCAATGTGCATCATAGACTTATATATTTAGATTGAAACTATTGTTATTATCTAGCTGGACTCACTATTGATTTATGGTTAGAAAGTGTGCAGAGTGTATGTAGGACTGTCTTCCACCAGCTCCATACATCTCTGGATCTGTAACTTGCTGCTCCCTTCCGGCATTCCATGAACCAGACCAGAGACCAAATTCTCTTCAAAAGAAGGGTCTTTATTCTTCAGATGCAGAATTAACATGGTAACTATTTACATTGTAGAAAAGCCATTAGAACAAAGAAAACTCCGTGCCAAGCCATGCCAATCCCAGAAAGCCACTCAAGGAAAAACTCTACCCGCAGGGTGTTACCTTTACAGACATTTGCTAAACAGCTGTAAACCCAGCCTTTTTCTGTGTGTCATGTGAAATTTTCTCACATCTGTACATTTCCACTTTGACTACAAATCCCAACAGTATGTTACACTACTTAGTGACAGACAATACTTTTAAGTTACTTTGTTTATTACTTTAAAAATAAACTTAAAGACAAAATGGGCCAAAATCTTCCAAGCTGACTTTCCAAAAGCAATGAGTAACTCCAACCAATTATTAATCTTACTAATTACACTGAAAATTTAGGCTGAGAACCTGTATGGGGAAATGTACATCTATCACATAGCTCTCTTTGTGAAGTTATGTTTCCTGGGACTACTGAGAAGTGGTTTGGGGAACGATTTTGGTAGTTACATGGTTTGCAAAGAATTTTGATCTTCGCAATGACCCCCAAAATTGTTTTTGTTATTGTTGTTGTTGTGACTCTTCAAGCCAGTTATGATGACCCTGAGACAAACCTATCATGATGTTTTCTTGGCAAGATTTGTTCAGAGGGGGGGTTGCCTTTGCTTACTTATGAGATTGAGAGAGTGTGACTTCCCCAAGATCACCCAGTGAGTTTTCATGGCCAAGCAGGGATTGAATTTACACCATCATAACTCACTAATAAGATAATAGCCTGCATGACATTGCCCACTTTAATGTTAACTTTAAAAAAGTAACAGTGCTAGTAATATTGTTACCTTTGTATGTGACTCATTACCGAAGGAGTGGACAAATGCATGGGGACCAAAAATTGCTCAGAAAAAAATTAAAGGGGGTGACGTTTGGGGACTTTGAGAGGCTTCTGAGGAACTTAAGGGATTGTACTTGGGCATCCCAAGGCCCTCACTAGGCCCACCCCACATTACAATTAACATTGCCTTGAATCGCCATCATTCTCATCACCATCATGACCATCAGCAATACATTACATACAAGCTGTGTTTGTTTGTTTTTAGATTTGCCCTTTCTATTTGGTACAATTGTTTCTAAGTAACTTTATCAAAATGGCTTAACAGGCATCCTCAATAACAAGGAAGCCTAATGGTGCAATCCTGTGTGTATCAACTCAGATGAAACTCCTACTGAGCTCAATGGGATTTGCTCTCAGCCAAGTAAATGTGTACCGGATTGGAGCTGTAGGATGTGTAAGTACATTCATTAATGGCTGTTCCTGCTTCTTTTCCTCTCTTGTATTCCTGCCTTTTAAAATGTTTGCTTTTTCTCCCCTTCTTTCCATTTCCTTCTTTCATTAGCCACAGTTAGACTGTACACACACATACATGTACTTTTCCTGAAGTTAACTTTATCAAATGCCTGATTGTGCTATATAATAAATAAGCAAATACCAAATAATGTTCAGGGGTAGCTGTGTTGGCCATTTAGCAAATTCAAACAAAAATTCATCAGTGATACCCTTATTGGCCAACCAAAATGCACAATATACTTGTTGCAAGCTTTTGAAGCTCCATGGGCTTCTTCATCAGGCAAGATGTTACAAACTAAACAGGAGAAAAACAATTGGAGATTGGAATTAAATAATGTTGTTGTCCATTGCATTTCTCCCTTTGAAATAAAATAAGGTATAGTGGTTTGAGCATTGGACTATGACTCTGCAGACTAGGGTTCAAATCCCTGCTTGGCCATGGAAACCCATTGGGTTAATATCATGGGAGAGAGAACTTGCATAGAGGACCCTGACATCCACCCTTCCAAGACAAATACCCCCTCCCAGACAATATAAACATCAAACATCAAAACAATATCAGAACATAAACATATAACTAACATATAAGGCAAACAGCACCGGAAATCAATAGAAAATGCACCAACATCTTATGTTAGACCAGGCTTGTCAGGATATGTTTGATGGAATTGTTTAATCATTCTGGGTGCCCTCAGGTGAATGTCTGCTACCCACCCAGAGTGGCTTTATGAAAAGTCCTTCCATCATATGAAGTATTGAAGTTATCCTTTATATTATCAGAGCTAAGAATCTGTGTGACCTCAAAGTGCTGTTGGTCACCAATCATCACTGGGGGTGGCATGAGTGGAGTCTGATGCCAAAGTTTGGAAGTGTTCACTGGCTTCAGCAAACTGGAATGAAACATGGTGAGTGTGATGATGTGTTTTTGGAAGTTCCATTTCTATAGCCACCCTATTAACAATCATTTTGATAGGAAAAGGATCAGCATATTTCTGACCCAATTTCTTAGCGTTGCAAGCATTTCAGAAAACTAGTTGATAGCTATACTTTGTCTCTTACTTTAAATTTTCATTCTGGCACCCTCTATCAGTCTGCATGCTTTTTATAAGTGTCTATTGCAAAGTCCATGCAAAGACATGATTTTTGGCTACGTCCCCTTTATTTGGTTAATTCAGTCAACCAATGGAACAGGACTAGAATCAGTAGTTTTTGTGGGTTTTTCGGGCTGTGTGGTCCTCTAGAACAGGACTAAAATCCTCTGTAACCAAAGTGGGCAGTGGGTTCAAATCCTGCCTATGCACTACTTGAAACGGGGAATGGCCAGTGCTCTGATGTACAGTGTTGTTATAAGCCATTTTTGTGAAAGTCAAATATTCTGACCAGTCTGTTTATTGAAAATTTATACAGCTGACCCTCTGTACCCATGGATTCTTTATCCATGGAGTCAACCATCCACGGTTTGAAAATATTCAAACAAAATATAAATTCCAAGAAGCAAAACTTGATTTTGCTATTTTATATAAGGAACACCATTTTATTATGTCATTGTGTTTAATGGGACTCATTCATGCATTTTATTATCCATGGAGGGTCCTGGAACCAAATTCCAGTGGATACCGAGGGCCCACTGAATGACATCTTAAAAATTGTTCCAGAATTTTATTGACTTGTTCCATTTGGCCATCCATTTGAAGATGATGGGCTGCCCCTGTGTAGACCCTATCAGAGTTTCCAGAGTTGAGATGTGAACTTATCCCTTTGTCTGAAATGATCTTAGCAAGGATGCCATGAAGATGTTCTATACACTGTGTAAACATCTTTGCCAACTGGGGGGTGGTAGGAATTGTTGCACAGGGCACAAAATGTAGTTGTTTTGAAAACAACCCTGTCACTACCCAAATCACAGTTTTCTTACTACTTTTGGGTAAATCAACAATAAAATCCAAGTCTGGCAACGACAAATCCCTTAAGAGAGAAACTGTGCCCAGGTTCCTCTTTCACATTTGGTTCATTTTTCTTTTGCTATATATAGGATAGACAGAAACATTACCTAAAATGAGCAAAGATGATTCAGAAGGGTATATGTTAGCACAGACATCTTGATGCTGATTATCCATGACTGACTGTTCACAGAGCCCTGAAGGTTTCTTGTTTGTGTGAATATGGCATCCTCCTATGCATCTGAGGCCTAGAGAGAGATCTCTTCTTTCCACGCTTCCTTTATAGCACCCATCCAACTGGTTACCTGAACCAGGCACTGGGATGAAAGGCTGATCACAGTATTATCACCTCACCTGAAAAGAAGCATCCTTCTGCTTATGCTGACAGATTTTTCAAGTGTTTTTTTTTTTTGTGTGTGTGTGTGTTCATAGTGAAGGACATGATTATGCTGGAACAAGTTACTTTTTTTGGACTACAATTCTGAGAATTCCCCACCCAACACTGACATTGTTCTTTAAGCCTGTGTTAATAAGTGGCTATGCTGGCTGATTCATTCTGGAAGTTGTAGTACAAAAAAGTAACACAACTAAGTCACTACTCCTGCCTCCCCTTTTAATTTTCCCAGTTTCCACACCTTTTTAACAATTTTATCAACTGGTTTGGGTGGACTGGTACAAACTAGATGAATGATGCTGGGGAAAAGTAATTTGCCTTCCCCAGTAGTGTCTCTGCACCAGGTGTCACCTGATATGTGTCGGGGGATGTGGCTTCTGGGGCAACATGCACTCCCTCCCCATTTGCTGTTCCATCCTTTTCCTGATGAGGAAAAGGACAGGATGGTGCAGGAGAGGGAACATGTGTAGGGATAGCACTTGGAGGAGCTAGTAGAGTGGAGCGCAGGGAAGTGTCCGGCCAGGTGTCACCTCCCCTTCTGGGGTGTCACCTGGTGCTGTCCACACCACCGTACCCGCTAGTGACACTACTGGCCTTCCTCCTGCAAGTGTCTGCAAGCAGGCAAAATTAATAACCACCTCTATGCCAAACCTGTGAACCCTCCCCTAGCTAAATATCAGTTCCTCAGTCCCTTTGCTTTTGCCGAAGCAATGTTACTGAGGTATCCCTGGCCAAAGTGCTGTGCTAAGCAAAACTAAGGTTTAGTAGACTTGATCATTTGCCTGCTGTGGCTTTTTTCTTTGGCATTAGAAATAATAAACATAAAAATCACTGAGATGTCAAAGAGCTTCTTGTATTGTGAGCTTCATTACTAATTATGTTTAATGCATTTTCAGATGCAATGGAGAGGCGCCGTGTTCTGTCATGGGCATTTCTATTGATCTCCTGTCATTTCAGTTGCAGCTGAATTCTAGTTGCTTGTTAGAGTATTAAGGACACTTGCTTTGCTCCCTTACTTACACAGGTTTTTTTTTTAATAAAACCCTCAAACAAAAGAGAGAAACTTCCATATTAAACCATAGAAAACTAGCTATTGTCAAGTTAAATGTTTCTTTCTCTGTTTCCCTGTTCTTCATCTATCTTAACTAGGTAGCCACTTGCACATCTTGAGGGGAAAAACAATAACAGATTTTTGTAATATTGGTGCATGTGTGAAACTTTAGAAATGATTTCTATAACATAAATAGGTATATGGATGGAAATACAATGTACAACATAGTATGCTTTCCAAATGAAGCTCTCATTAGGCCATCCGTCACCCTTGCTTCATTTTATTGTGGAAGGCTTCAGATTATGACATATTCTACTTCGGACCCATTTCCCCACCTTATTGCTGAAAATTTGTTAAAGAGGCAAAGATGGAAATCACTGGATAGTGCTTTCTAACTGCTAGTTTTAGAAGCTCTTTGTCTGGAATATATCTGTGAAGTATTTTAGTACCAATCACTCTTCCTACAGGAGTGTCTGAGATGCACTCTGAAAAATCATGACATTTGGATATTTTATAGATACACTGACTAGCTATCAGATGGCTGATCCAGACAGAGTAAATGTTGTTGGTAGTTGTTGCTGTTTTGGGATTTTGTTTGCTTGTGGGGTTTTTTGTTTTTGCTTTTTGCGTATCCAAGTGAAATTTGCTGTCTCAGACTATTTTCTGGCAAGCCCCAGAACCAATTGCAATAATTGCAACAATTTCTTCCCACCCTCAAGTGAGTTTTTTTTTTTTTAGAATAATTGAATCATAGAATTGGAAGAGACCACAAGGGACATCCAGTCTAACCCCCTGCCATGCAGGAATACTCAATCAAAGCATTCCTGACAGATGGCCATCCAGCCTCTGCTTAAAGACCTCCAAAGGAGAGGACTTATAGGTGGAATCTCTTTTCCTGTAGTTTGAATCCATTGCTCTGGGTCCTATTCTGTCGAGCTACAGAAAACAAACTTGCTTCATTTTCAGCTTCTCAATAATTTGAGACATATAGGAACAAAAAAGTATCCTATGCTTCTCCTTTCTCCCTTTTTAATTTTTTTAGGAGTCATAGTGCTATAGTGTATTAGTGAAGCAACACTGCTAAACTATAGTATTATCATTCTCATAAAATATTAAAAAGAAAACGCAGACAGGAAAATATTTCCCCTTCAAATCAGCAAAGCACACCCTATTAAAAAAAAAAGAAGAAGAAAATTTGGAAGAACTCTAGCACAGTCCCCCCCCCCAGCTAGCATGGCCACTAGCCCTGGTGGCTGGGGGATTTTGAGTTCTATCATAAGCAATAAGGAAGTTATTTTTTGTTGCTGATGGAACTGAAATTTCAGTACAGCTGACCCTTCCTAACCACAAGCTTGCCATCCACAGATTGGAGCATCCACAGATGATGGGTCTGCCCCATTCTCCCAATGGCAGCATATGCATGTGATGGTGTTAACATGGCAGCATGTGCATCCAGTTGCCATTGGGAAGAATGGGACTTGTCCCACATTTTTTGCCATCTGCAGGGGGTAAGGGGTTCAGAATGGAACTGCCGTGGATACAAATGGCCAACTGTATCCTGACGTTTATCTCCCTTGGTCCTTGATCCCCACATGGCCAGGAGCGGAAGTGGCCTCTGCCTGCACTGATATCCTTCTAGATCATCTTAACAGACAGCAGAAGACCATCTGAGGCAAAAGGCATTACCACACAAGCTTGGTTCTTGCTGTAATTATGCTTGTTAAAAACAAATGAATGTTTGTGAGCAGCCATTATCATGTGTCTATCCAATTGTATGACTGGGACTGATTTTGCCATTGCACTCTTTTCTCTTAACCCTTCCTTTTTGCCTTATGTCCTAGCTAGCATGCCTTTTGGGGTCTATTTTATTTTATTTTATTTTACTTTATCTTATTTCTATTTTCACTTTTCATGCAAATCCAGAGCTCTGCTTCTGCAATTTAATGTGTTCTTTTAAGTGAAAAGTAATAGGAATAAATAAATAAAGGGAACCAGCTTGCTTGGGAATAGCAGGGGGGACAGGGGGAGAGGAGCAGACACCGACACCATGTGACTGCCGATATCACAACTGCCCCAGCAGCCACTTTTTGCACCTAGGGACTAGTGCGATTGGAAGCCCATTGTTTGGTTTCCCTGTCAGTGAAAAGGGACACCCTAACCGCAGGGACACAACAGCTACAGGTTGGAGACATTGTTATGCAATAAGTATCGACAAAGCCATCTCCCCCACTCCACCAGTTCTAACTGTGGTTTAAAAGCCATGTGTGATGAAGTCACATGTAGAGCTGTGGGTAGGTCTGTGACTCTAAACATCAACACTTTTCTTCTCTTCTGTGATTTGTAAGCTTGCATAGTGTATTTTGTGCATTTCAGTTGGCCAACAAAGGTATCACTCTTTATGGATTTTGTATTTTGTTGTATTTTCCTGCATGACCAATCCAGCTACCCCTGAATATATTTCCCAGACACTGTATGATGTTCTTCTTCAATTCTGCCATGTTTCTCTTGGTTATTCATGGGTGTTGTCTCTTTCCTGACTTTTTCTTTCTCATCTGTGCCTCCTGTTTGGTCCTGTGGCTCTGAGTTCTGGCCAATCACATAGCTTCTGTTTTCAGGCTCTTGACTCATGTCAAATTGCTGTCGCCATAACCAGAGCCCATCCTGCCATTACGTACCCTCCAACTGTCTTTATTTGACAGGAACTGTCCCCTATAAATCCTCTGTCACCCCACTTTTACAGCTGCTTTTACAATGTCCCAGTTTATTTTTCATCCTCCCACTTTCCCACTTTGTTCTTGAATTGATGCAAATTGTGTTCAAAGTGCAAAAGCAGTGTGTACTCAATTAACTCAGACAGAAAGAGAGGGGAAAAGGGTAGAATTTTTCTTTGCAGACCCAGGCAAAAGCAAAATTCTGCACCCACTTGTAGCTTGTCTTTTCTACCTCATTTTTCCTCACTTTTGCCATCTTGACCACACTCTGATGTTTGGCCACATGTGTTATGTTTTTCATCAATAAGATGTTAGAGGATGTATTGTTAAGTAGGATGAAACAACCATTTCAGACATCAGAATCTGCGTGCTATAAAAGGGAAGAAAATTATTATTTAGTGTACTATTATTTTATTGGTATTACCAAGTGAAGGAAGAGTTTTTTTCAGGATTAGTATGAATTGACTTGGGTAACATCGGTTGCTGTACTTCAGGCAGAAAAAGTACTTGGCCCTGCCCACAATCCTTCTTTGGGAACCTTCTCTTGCTTCCTAGGACAATACATGGAAAAATAGGAAGTAAAGATAAAATTTTACACTTGGGGAGGGAAAGAAATGGCCCTCCAGATGTTGTTGGAGTCTAACTCCCATCCACTCTGGCCAGCATATTGAAGGATGAGGGATCGTGGAAGCTGCAGTCCACAGCATTTGGAGGGCCACAGATTGGCTAGAGTAGGTATTCCAGTGCTGGTTTTACTGTCTTCAGCAATATACTGTGGCTCTGAAGACTATTCCTAAACGTTTTTTTGATTTATGAATCATAACAGCGATATCCCTAAAATAATCACAGAATCACAGAACTAAAAAAGAAGTGATGCTTCTAATTACAGTCCTGGGTAACAACAGAAAGCCAGCTTGGATGTAAAATAAACATGGAGAAAAGGTCTTGCAGTGAATGCCAGGAGCTGCTAGGGCTAAAACTTGGAGATAAGGTCCACAGGTTGGGGATAGCCATGAGAAGGTCCTAGCTCGTATCCCCACCAACCATGCCTAGGGAGTTTATCACACGGGGAGCCCTGTGCAAAACCGCTGTTTAAAGTAAAAAAAAAAAAAACCTGCAAAAGTGGAAGCTTTTAATGAATGGGATTTCTCCCATTCTGCCCTGTGTGAAAAGTGAAGGCGCTGTTAAAAGGAGGTTAATCCGAACGGAAATTAGACAAACACTGCTTCTTTTTACTTTCGGGATCTTCCAAAAGCAAAAAGAAGCAGTTTTTATCTAATTTCCGTTTGGATTAACCTCCTTTTAACAGCGATGTCGTCTGAAAAAACACCCGCTTTTGCGGGTTTTGTTTAATTTAAAGCCCCTCTTCCACACGGGATTTCCCCCATGTGATAAACTCTTAGGAAGGTTAAGGGACTGAAACAAGAGCTTCTCCTTGAAGATCTCAGCATTCAGGCATGTTCATACAGGGAGACATGGTATATCAGATAGCCTGGGCTTAAGCTGTATAGATCTTTATGGGTAACCAGCACTTTGAATTGCACTCTAAAATAGACTAGCAGCTACTGCAGCTTTTGGAGCTGGGATGTTCCTTGTAATCCTTTATAGTGAGACACTGGAGCTGCAGGTGAGAGCAACTCCTAAGAAAATAAGGTATTCCTGGATACTGGTAGGACTCTAACCCACTTTTCTGATTCACCTAACACATAGACAGGCTGGCTGGGAGGAAACACTTAACTTATTGTGCTCACAAGGGCAGTAAATTCCCAGCACCCAGAAAGTGTCCTTGCCTGTCGGAATCAATTAAAAAAAATGTGTTCATCAACCATTCAGGGAAACCAACAAGCAACAAGGTCAACACAGTGCAAATGTCAAAGAAGTCAAAGGTCCAGATTGGAGGAGTGTGGAGACAGGAATGCTGGCTAGAAAGCAGACAGGTTGCTTCCAGCACTAGCCTTAGGCAAACTCAGCTCTTAAATGGGATGACACCAGCTGGTTCTAATCAAAGCCTCCTGGTTGCTGCTTGGTAGGCAGCCTGACTGAGTGTCATTGGTCTGCTCTTTTTCTCCTTATGCCATGTCCTTGGACTTGGAGGCTGTGCTGCCTCCCCAGCTGTGTCCTCTGCTCCATCAGCTGCAGCAGACAAGTCCAGCCTTTGACCTTCAGCTGGTTGAGGCTGCTCTTTAGCAGGGAGAGTTGGCTGAGATTGCTGTGTAGTTGCAGGTTGCTCTTCACCTGGGGGACTTGCTGGTGTCCTTTCTTTAGCTTTCAGTTCCTTTTCTGGGTCCCGATCCTGGCTCATGACACTCATGCAGATTTTCCATTGGCTCTTCTCAGGGGGTAGATTGATAAAGATTTCCTGTTTAGTCTGGGTTGTTTTTGGCTTGCTGTAACATTTGGCTTGTATTTTGATTCTGATTTCTCAGCTCTGATTTTGGCTTAACCTGGTCCTGGTTTTCAGCTCTTGGTTCCCACTTGGCAGTATCATATAGTGCAGTTAACATCATGCGAAATATGTTCCAGTGTGGAAATTTTAAAAAAATAGCCATGGAAGTTATGATATACCTGTCAACCAATCTAATTTAGCTTTCTAGAGGATGCCTAGTGGGTACTGAATGACAGATCAGCCAGTCTTGGTCTCATCCAATCACCTGATCCTCTTTCCCCTTTCAGCTTTTGCTTTTGTCCAGGAAGATGTGTCCTAAATGTTTTTAAGTTTGGTCCTACAGTGTTGTTGACAGATTTCAGATTGCTGGCTGAAGGATTGCTATGTGTCTCTGGGGGTTCATCTATGGAAGATTATCACATTAACAAATAATGCAACACATCCCTGATGGGATACAGTCATGTTTTGGGTTTCTACTGGGTATTATCACACCTAAGTCACCACCGTTGCCACTGGGTCACCACCATTGCCACTGGGTGACTGCAACCTGGCTGCATCCTGCATCCCAGTTGCGCTCTGGAGGCCGCTTTTCCAAAATAAGAGCTTGCCATTTTGGAAAAGTGGACTCCAAAGTGGGACCCAGGATGCAGCCAGGCTGCAGTCGCCCAGTGGCAATGGTGGTGACTTAGGTGTGATAATACCTGGTAGCAACCCAAAACATGATAGTATCCCATTGGGGATCAGTCACATTATTTGTTAATGCGATAATCTCTTGTACTGTAAAAATAAATTGACACATGGTTGATTTACACTAAAAACAGCATTATCTATGCAGAAAATAATATTTCTGTGTGGAAATATTATTTTCTGTGCAGAAAATGCTGTTTTCTGTGCCAAACAACTGTGTGAATTTTGCAAAGAGTAAGTACTGGATTTGAATAGGCTTTGAAAACTGTGTGGTTGTTAAATTTTTCATCACTCTGGGAAGAACGTTGCTTTTAGAAGAAAATTAGTTTCCAATTATATCCGTACTTCCAAGTCTTTTTGTTGGATAAGGCCTGGTATAAATAGTGAAGGACTGAGGATCAGGAGGAATACATGTAAGCTGGCAGTGAAACTTTCACAAGCCCAAGCAATATGTCATGTGTGTTGTAAGTTAAGGCATGTACCACACAAGCCCTAGTGGGAATGACAGCAACTGCTGCAGCTACATTTTGCCATCTGCCCAGTTATTGAAAAATAATGCCCCTAAGACCACTGCTTCCTCCATATCATTCTGGCCTAGCAGTTAATCAAAGGCTTATGACAGCCATAAACCATGAACATGCCCTCCAACTGCCCCTATTTGGCAGGGATAGTCCTGATTAATCCTCTGTCATCCAACTTTTCAGATGCTTTTCAAATGATTCCGTTTCTATCTCTTCTGCTCATTTTCACCCTTTGTCCCCAGCTCAAGTTAAACATGAGCAAACAGTGTGATGCAACAGCTAAAAAGGCCAATGAAATTGAAGGCACCATCAATAGAAGTATAGTGTCTAGATCAAGGGAAGTAACAGTGCCACTCTATTCTGCTTTGGTCAGAAAAGAGGCTTTTTCATCCAAAAAACATTGAAATGAAAAAGAAGAAACAGGAGAAACTAAAAAAATTAGAAGAAGAAATAAGTATAAGAGAGGATTATTTGAAGAAGAATCCAAGAGATAAAGAAAAACAAAAGGAAATAAAAGGATTACAGAAGCAAAAATCAATAATTACAAAGGAGGAATTAGGAAAAAAATTGAAATACATTAGACAAAAGAATTTTGAATATGCAAATAAAACAGGGAAATTACTAGCATACAAATTAAAAAAAGAAAAGGAGAAAAAAAACTATAGTATAATTGAAATATAAAGGAGAAATTATCGCAGATCAAAAGAAAATAAAAGAAACCTTTCTTATTATTTTTCTCAGACCTAGCTAGTGAAAAGGGAATTAAGGAAGACAACATTGATAGTTATCTAAAAAGTCAAAAAAACAAGATCTTAACCAAACAACAAGGAAAGTTGTTAGAATAAACCAATAAGGATAGAGGAGATACTAAATAGCATTCAAAATCTAAGTCAGGGGAAACACCTGGTTCAGATGGTTTGGGAGCAGAATTTTACAAAATATTAAAAGAACAACTAACTTTACCCCTACAAAAGTTATTTAATGGAATCCTGAAAGAAGAAGCGCTGAAATCTTTGACATTTGCTAATGTTATTTTGATTCTAAAGGAAAACAAAGGCCCATTAGATCCAAAAAATTATAGGCCAATTGCTTTGTTAAACAATGTCTACAACATTTTTGCAAATATAATGGCAGAACATTTGAAAAAGGTGTTGATTCATTGGATTAATGAGGATCAGGCAGGGTTTTTCCCCAAAAAGATACATAAAGGATAACATTAGAATTGTACTTAACTTGATCAAATACCATGGAAAGAATATAGATAAAAAAATTGGCTTTGATTTTCTTAGATGTGGAAAAAGCATTCAATAAGATCAATTGGAATTTTATGTTCAAAGTTTTGGAGAAAATGAATATAGGAACAAATTATATGAAAAGGATAAAGAATATTTATAACAATCAGAAGGCAGCATTGATAATTAATGGAACTAACAAAAAGTTACAAAATACAAAAAGGGGTAAGATAAGGATGTCCCCTGTCACCTTTGCTCTTTATAATCATTTTAGAAATCTTAAATAATGCCTAAAATTGAGGGAGTAAAGATAAAGAAATCAGAATTCAAGATACGGGCCTTTGCAGATGACCTATGAATTTCACTAGAGAATCCATCTGATATCAAGGCTCTTATGGAAACAATCAAAAAATACTGCTCAATTTCAGGTTTATCCATAAACAAAAATAAGATGGCAATGTTACTAATAAATGTTCTGGATGAAGAGAAACAAATAATTAAAGAGAAGACTAACTTTCAGATAGTAAAGAAAATAAACTATTTAGGAATTAAAATTACCACAAAAACTCAGATTTATTTAAAAACAATCATGAAACAAAATGGAAAGATTTTTTTTAAAGTGGAATAATATAGGTCTTTCATGGATGGGGAAAATATCAGTGGTCAAAATGTTTATTCTGCCTAAAATGTTTTTTTTTTTTAAATTTCAAAATGTACCAATAATTACTAATGACAAACCCTTTAAAACATGGCACAGAGATATATCAGAATTTTTATGGTCAGGGACAAAACCTAGAGTAAAATTCAAAACACTTCAGGATGAGATAAGCAGGGGAGGCTTAGCACTACCAAATTTAAAAATCTACTACTATGCCAGTACGATGGATTGGATGATAGATTGGAAGAAACTAGAAAACAAAAGATTAATACATTTGGAAGGCAGCGGTATCAGATTTGGCTGGCACGGGTACTTGTTTTATGAAAAGCTAAAAGTGGATAAAGGCTTTAATGATCACTACATTAGAAAATCCCTCTTGCATGTTTGGCTAAAACTAAAACCGAGACTATGTAAAGGAGTACCTAACACAATTAAACAACTTGAAATGGGTTATGTATGAGGACTTGTTAAAGGAGAAAGAAATGGAATTAAAATCATTAGATCAATTAAAGAATGAAGGATTAAAATATTCTTACATATTACCAAATAAAAGAAAAAATTGGTTTAGATAAAAAAAACCAATATCCAAGAAGCTGGCCCAAGACTGGAAAAGATAGTTAAACCAGAAGAAAACCATAGGATTAAGAAATTCTATACATTATTACTGACACTAGAATTGGAAGAGGAAGTGATCAAGCTCCAAATGATAAGATGGGTCCAAGATATCGGCCACCCCATAAGTTTAGAACAGTGGAAGAAAATGTGGATGAAAAGATTAAAATATATTCTAAGTTATTATCTGAAGGAAAATTTCTATAAAATGTTATATAGGTGGCATCTCACCCCCTTCAAACTGGCAAAAATTTACAAAAATGAGAAAAACAATTGTTGGAAATGTGAGAAGGAACTCAATACCTTCTACCACATGTGGTGGAATTGTGTTTTCACAAAGAGGTTTTGGGATGAAATCCATAAGACAATAGAAAATATATTAAAATTTAATTTCAAAAAAGATCCAGTGAGATATCTATTAAGTATTAATCAAGAGGAACATATTGAACGCAAATATGGCTCTCTTATTTTCTACATGAGCACAGTGGCAAGAATCATTTATGCTTCTAAATGGAAAGAGAAAACAATACCAGAGATAAAGGATTGGATTATAAAATTATATGACTTAATGGAAAGCGATAAATTGATCCAGTTAATATAGAAAAAAAACAACATCAGAAGACTTTGAGAAAACATGGAATCCCTTTATTGTATTTTTAAAGCAAGAATGGGAGCAACATTGGACAATAGGATTGAAAAATTAAGCAAGTAAAACATATCACAGAGAGGATTTTATTATTTTATTAGATAATCCTCCCCTAGTTAAGGGAGGGAATAGATGGATAAGTTATATCTATGAGATTTAGAAGGTTAACGGTTATATAGCAGTATTATTAGTCAGTAATAGGTGTTTGTGAGTAACATGGCTTACCTTTAAGGGGTTATGATATATACTCAAAATTGAGGAGATGAACTAATATTTTTTTTTAAAATCCTGAATCAGAGACTGATAGTGGGAAGTCACATGTCTATCTGTCTGTAGAATTATCTTTGTTAGTCTACATATGACTATGTGATCTATGTGTTTTATGTATTTTAATCAATAAAATTTAATTAAAAAAAAGAAATTGGAGGCACCATCAATAGAAGTATAGTGTTTAGATCAAGGAAAGTAACAGTGCCACTCTATTTTGCTTTGGTCAGGCCTCACCTGGACTCCTGTGTCCAGTTCTGGGCACCACAGTTCAAAAAGGACGTTGACAAGCTGGAGCATATCCAAAGGAGGACAACCAAAATGATTAAGGGTCTGGAAACTATGTGGAGAGTCTTAGGAGGCTGGAAATGCTTAGAAGAGAAGATTAAGGGGGGAAGCAGACGACGGCGTCGGGGACACCGCAGGACGGTGCACCGCTGGAGTGATGCAGCCACACCACGGCGCACCATCGGCGCCTCTGAAAGGAGCGCTAAATCAGCGCTCCTTTCAGAAGTCAGTGAAAGTGCGCCCTAAAAGCGTAGGGCACACTTTCCCTGACTTTTCCTCCGCAGCGTGTCCAGGTTGCCCTTGGAGCGCTGGCCATGCGGAGGGCCGGCAGCTCTGAGGGCAACCTCGGGAGGAGGAAGGGGCGCTGATCGTGAGGCTGCCCCTCCTCTTCCCTGCCTCAGAGACAACCCTATTAGTCGTCTGCCGAGGCCCTAAGAGGTGATATGATAGCCCTGTTTAAATATTTGAAAGGATTTCATACTGAGGAATTGCTAAAAATTCTAGTATCCAATGGGATCTTTTATCCTATGTTTATGGAGGTGGCTGGAGAGTAGACTGATAGAGACAAAACTTTCTCAATGAATTTTTTAATTTATTTGGGTATTCAAACATACAAAGAAACACACACAAGAACTCAGGAATATAGTAGTTAGCTTGGATAGGAAACAGATGGCTTTCTAAGGGTGATAATTACCTGATGGAGGTTGCTCCAACAATGAATGAAGATGGATAGATTCAACTATGTATGAAAGGAAGAGAAGGACTGAAGAGCTAGGATCTGAGTCAGAATTCACAGTGATGCAGTGTCATCATAAAATCCAACAAGACCAATGCGCTTGAGATTTGGGGGACCTTTTATACCCTTAAACCTGGCCTGAGGCAAAGATTTGCTACTGTATATCAAAGGATTCCGGATAGATGGTCTTTGAAGTAGATAATTTCCAAAGAAGGGAGATAGGGTGTTGATGTTATCTCATTCTTAGCCGGACACATCTTGGCTGGTACTCATAAATCTTAGGTGTGAATGTCCTGTTTTGCAGCTTCTAACCCTGGCCTTTTCATCTGTTAATGAATGGTTGAGGCAGACGTGATCACTCAGGTTTCTACATGAGGTCCTCACTATGAATCCATGGCAGCTTGGGTTTTTCCAGTTTAGGGCCATGACCACAAAGAGGTTTTTATATTAAAACAATGCTTATAACAGGATGGAGAGTGTTTGTCATCTGCAGCTCCAGAGAATAAGATCTGGGGCATTGGATTCAAACTACAGGAAAAGAGATTCCACCTCAGCATTAGGAAGACTTTCCTGACAGTAAGAGTTATTTGACAGTGGAATAGGCTGAGGCTGCCTTGGAGCAGTGACGTCCCCACCTCGGTGTCACCTGGTGTGGAGGGCAGGCTTCCTGGTGCAGCACTTCTGACGGGGGTGTGTGTTCTGGACAATATAGTGCAGGGCACACACTCAGCCTTCCTCATTCCTGCTGCACTGTTCTCCTCATGAGGAGGCTGCGCAATGAAGTGTGGAGGAGCCACCAAATGTCACCCCTCTTCTAGGGTGTGATGCAGTGTGGGCCACCACCGCCCCACTCCCTAGTGATGCCACTGTCTTGGAGTATGGTGGAGTCTCCTATTTGGAGGTTTTTTTATTTTTATTTTTTTAATAAGATTTTTATTACATAATTAAAACAATTTATACAATACATACTTTCAGTTCAAAAGTTCTATTTACAGTACATATATACATCCTTCCTTTAGTTCTTCCACAATGAGTACTTATATCCATTCAACTGTTCTTAAGTTACTATCTTAAATGATTTTTACTTACAGTTCCTACTAATAAGCCATTTTACGTTATTTAACTTTAAATATCTTAGCTTATTTACTTCCAATTGCTTTTAATATATATCTCTATTGGAGCCCATTCTTCGTCAATAGATTCTGAGTCTTTATTATTCAGTATATTTATTAGTTTGTCCATTTCTTTCATTTCTGCTAATTTTAAAAACCATTCATCTACTGTAGGTATATCCTGTTTTTTCCATTTTTGGGCGATTAATATTCTGGCAGCTGTCACCATATAAAGGAGGATTCTCCAATATCTCCTCTCAATCTCCTGATCCAGGTGGTTTAACATATTCAACAAATAAAATTCCAGACACATTTTGAATTTAATGCTCAACATATTTTGTATGTTTGTATGTATTTTTTCCAATAATTTTTTATTTTTGAGCAATTCCACCATAT